>CM051475.1:11645000-12886250 GCA_028015225.1 Carex myosuroides | reverse complement strand
GACATAAACCTTTTGCTATTAAGATGAATTAATACAGCCCATCCATAATTGGAACCTCTTTGCATAATAAAATGTATATAGGGACCAGGGAGAAGTACATATCAATCATTTAATTAAGGATAGTCAGGAAGAGGGGTGACAATGTATATAGTTGTATAGTTTTTCTAGGACCTTGTAAATTGTTTTTTTTTCTATCAATACAAATGTTATCGGCAATTGCCGTTAACCTTCAAAAAAAAAAAAAAAAAAGACAGCCCATCCATAATATGAAAATAGCATGCATACCTTTCGGAGAGGAGCAAAACTTACTTGACATGAGAGAATGTATATTTACCACATGTGAATTTTGCAAACCATGCTTGATACAAAGGGAACAATCCAGTAGCCATTATTAAGTTTGCTAAGATACTATTTTGTTTTAGGTATATTACTATTGGAAGAACACAATGCAGCACTCACCATGCTTATATTATCTACAAATATTTATCCAAAATTCTCTAACCGAAAGAAACCCGCTAATAGTTTAGGAGATCCGGATCCGAAGAAACCTGCTAATAGTTTCTTTCAGAAATTCATATATTATCCGACAAGAGGCCCGATATATTTTTATATATTACATAGCTTTCATAAGGCCCATTATTTTTTGGAGCGGGCCATTATTCAATCAGAACCCAACTTAAAGAAAGCCCTATTAAGATTTTATCCCTTGAGACTTCCAGTGGTTAAATTTTAGGGCGGTGCAATTGCGTGTGATAATGTATTTAATTATCCTTTTATTGGAAAAAAAAAAAAAATAATATGAAACGCTTCCATTTCAGATAAACCTTGCTTGTTGGGGGTGTTTCCCCAACCGAAAGAAATCCCTATCATTATCAAAATGTCAGTGGTCGAATTGTAGAGTGGTGCAATTACATATATTGACAAATATAATGTTATCTTTTTCTCATTTCATATATTTTTTCTCATGCAGTTTCTATAACGCAGGAACTGAATTAACATTGAATGTGTTCTTATCAACAATGGAAAACAACTGTATCCAAATCTTTTATTTACCTTAATTTCCTATTTTACTACAAAAAGAATACGGCTCCTCTCCAGTTGGAATAGAATTCATTGATATCTTTGCACAAATCTGAACCCTTCATTTATTTTGGATCTGATGTTAAACCATTGGATCATAAATGGAGGCTTAAATCCTTTATTTAAGACCATGGAATGCATTCTCTACAAATGGAGAGGAGAGCCTCACCTTTCCAAAACGAGGTTATAACTAGGCAGAGGCCTCGCGTTGCTTCGGCAATTATTTTTAAAGCATTATTGAGAATTGTTTGCGGAAAGTTGTCTATTACAAAAATTGTGTATGTTCCAAGCATTCATTTATCTTTATGTAACAAAAACTTTACAATTGAAGGTCAGTATAAGTTATGTTTAGAAGAGGGATAATTGCTTTACATAAGCTTATTACTCCTTTGAAACCAATCTTCCAAAGTGACCAAATAAGGGAGACTGTTTTGTTTTGTTGATGAGCTTATCTACACAAAATGATATTTACAACTACCAAAAGATGTCAAAGTCTTTGCACGGCCATACGGTTATTCCTCCTGCTTCCCTTAGCTGCTCTCAGCACTGTTTAAAATGAAGGTGTAGGTTACTTTGCTTTGCCATTTGCGTTGTAAAGTATTTGAAGGAACAATACTGTGGACTTTTTGTCTTGTTGTAACATCTTGGATGTAGAGTTAGGTTCTAGAGTTTTCGTTCTCTTCTTTCTTTTGGGTTCTCTGGATACTTAGTTTGTTCCTGATACCTTGCATGCTTACACTTATATACCAGGCTACCAGCATATTGGTCAAGGCAATATGCTACTTATGTGTAGCTTGACCAGATTGGTTGTTTGCTGTTACAGATTTATGTAATGATGTTTGTATACATACCTGTAATCAAAGCCTATGTGGCAGTTTTTCCAAAATATATATATATATATATATATATATATATATATATATAGTTTGTAAAGGGTAGATCAGAATTTTTTTTCAGGATAAATTACTCACATATCCATTAAAATTTCAATATATCTTATTTTCCCGTCAAAATAAGAAAGAACTGCTCCCATATCCATTAAACCTTCTCTTATTTTCAAAAACCAATCAGAAAAATTCATAGGAAACTCGTCAGGAAGTAAAATATGCAAAGAAGCCCCTCAGAAAGTCAAAAACTTTTATATTCATAGAACCTTGTCAGGGGCTCAATTTGCACAGTAACACCTTTTGTAAACCTTGTTAAATATTATGAGAGTCAAAAACCAATTGTTGTGAAGGTGATGACCAAAATGTCTCTAAAACTAAATTCATCAGACAAATAAAAGAGTAAACTTGAGGACCATAGAATGGTGTGAACAATATTGTTATCTTTAGTCAGTCTCTCTAACTCAGTAAACATATATAATGTTTTTTGTCTCTGATAAAATGGAAACATAAACTAAGAAGAGGATAAATAGTAAAGAATTTCAAATTTAGATGAGAAAATAAGATATAATTAGATTTTGGTGGGAAAGTTGAAAAATAAGACAAGGTTTACTGGGCATATGAGCAATTCATTTTTATGTTGATGGAGAAATAAGATATATTGAAAGCTAATAATTATAGAAAAGGGTGTAGATAACAAACCAGAAACTGTGCAATTCAGAAAAAGAAACAGTTCAAGCAGGCGCAACAACTCCAGCTGCAAATCTGAAATTGAAAAGAAAATCAAAACAAAGAACCAAAAATTCAAATGCTGAAACACAAAAACAGGGTCATCAATGAATTTTGATGAATTGAGTTTTATGTCTTGAAAGTAACAATTTTTAGTTTAGAATGGTACATTATTTGGCTTACTGTTTATATTAGAAAAAGGTAATAACAAAGGAACCATAGTAATTCGTAAAATTTTACATAATAAAATTGAATCAGAATCATTAAAAATGATTAGAAAGTGCCAAAGATACAGGAAAAAAAAAATCTAACAGGGTCATATATGAATGTTGATGAAGTGTATTTTTGCTTAGTAATGCTGAAATTTTTCTGTTGTAATTAATGTGACATTGAAATGTCACATTAGTTACACCTCTTTGTAAGCAACACTTCTAATTTTATGTGAAAATAGTAAATCATATTTTATGTACAATTTAGGATTAAATAAAAAATGCGAAGCTATAAGGAAGAAGTACAACCTATCTGCTAAATGTCCCTCTCAACCCTGCATGCAAAGTTTGTTGAAAGAAGAATAACAAACTTCATCTTAATGAAATAATAAACTAAACACTAATTACATCAACCAGAAGGAACATGAAGTGAAGGATAAATTGGATTTGAAGATGCCATGTCAATTGACAAAAAAGAAATACTCAACTTGATCTTAATGAAAAACAAAGCAAGCAATAATTCCATCAACTAAAAAACATAAGCTAAGAAAATAAGGGAGTCAGCATTTTACCTCTATGGAAGCAAGGAGTGATAAAGAGGAAGCGAGGAGTGATAAAAAGACCAGCAAAAACTCAACTAACAACTGACAGTCCTGAACAGAGAAAACAATACAAATGTTGACAACAATACAAATTTTATCTTTTGCCAACCAATATTCACCGAAAAGTGTAAAACCCTAAACCCTAAACCCTCATGTGGGAAAAACAATGCCACCGAAATTTTATCTTTTGCCAACCATATAATCAACTATTTTATTTTTATTTTTTTAAAGGGAAAACGATAGATTGTACTTATCTTTTATATGTATATATATATATATATATATATATATATATATATAAACTTTCTTCAAACACTTCTTCATGTGTCGAAAAAATAAATGAAAAAAGTTTGAACTTACCTGAAGAGATCGTTGTCAGAAGGGGAAATGGCGGCAAAGAAGTGGGTTCCCTGTCGCGCGAGATGTAGAGAGTTTCCTGTTATTGCATTGATGGTATAGTAGTGAACTTATGAATGTTTTAAAAAAAGTTTGCACTGTCTTAGTCTTCTTTAGTCGCTCCCTCTTAATTATATCTTTTATTGTCTAGCTCCCTAAAATAAAAGGTAATATATGAATTAGGTACTGGTATGATTAATAAATCGATTACTCATTTGGAACAGACATTGCATCACAGAGCCAAAGCATTGTTTGATAGAAAATTAACAATGAACTTTGACCTAAAAACAATCATGTTCACCCACAATCCAAATTCTCATTTCATTCTCTAAATTCCAGCCAGCTCATTTTTTATTATACATGTCACTTTGCACCATGGTCCCTCTGACAGTTTGTCCAGTCAAATTCTCAACCTGGAAAATTTTGCAAATATTACCCTTTATATTATTCTTTCCTGTAAATAAGCCCCTGACAATCGGAATAACATATACGGTATACCAGTAAGCACAACCAAACTGGTACCGATTGGTACCAATATTTTAAGGGTCAGAGATACTCAATACCAACTTGGTATAGCACCACAACGGTAAACAATAGCAAGATAAGCCAACCCCGGCTAACAGGTTCAACCCAATAAGGAAAACCAAGGAAAAAAAGAGAAAAGAACTTCCAATCAATCAATTTGTTCAACTCAATCCATCACACATTAGGGCTTACTTGATTTTCAAAAGTTAGCAAATCTTAAAATCGAATTAAAGAGGAATAAGATAGAAAGGAAGAAAAAGGAATACCCGTACAACAGTGCTACGTGCGCCAACAGAGGGAGTAACCACAAAGAACAATCCACCCTCAAATTACCAGAGTACTCGACCAGCTATTCAATCGCATCAACCAGAGAGAGAGAGAGAAACCCTTTTCGTTCTTACATGAGAAGGTCAGTGGAGAGAGGAGAAGAAGAGGAAGGTGAAGAGGAGGAGAAGGCGTTGGAGGAAGGAGAAAGAGGAGAAGGCGTTGAGGGATCGGTGGAAGGGAGAAGAAGGGGCTGGAAAAATTTGCAAAAGGCGGACCAAACCAAAAAAAAAAAAAAGATAGATCTGTGTCGCTGAATGGTGGGACCCATCTGTCAGCTACACTGTAGATTGTACTGTAGGCGAAAAGTGCAGAGCCGATCAAGGATTAGATACTTAGATAGATTCCCGCCCACCACTACTAGAATCCCCAGTAAAGGCAACGGCAGAAATTGGCTTATTGCAACGGCTTACGCTTGCTAAAAGCCAGAAAAACCCCATTAGCAAGCGCTACGCTTGCAAATCCTACCGTTGCTTTAAGCCCCAATGCAAATACTCATTTTCAGACTTTTTGCAAGGGCTTACGCTTGCTAATACATTTTTCTATACTATTCGCAAGGGCCGCCGTTGCAAAAAGTACGCTTGCTAATACTTTGGTTTTTGGCGCCCCACTGGGTATTAGCAAGGAGATGTAGTGTAGGCCCCACTGGGTATTAGCAAGGAGATGTAGTGTAGGCCCCACTGAGTATTAGCAAGGAGTGGTAGTGTAGGCCCCACTGAGTATTAGCAAGGATATCAGTTGTGGGACCCACTTACTATTTGCAAGGAGATGTAGTGTAGGCCCCACTGAGTATTAGCAAGGAGTGGTAGTGTAGGCCCCACTGAGTATTAGCAAGGAGATGTAGTGTAGGCCCCACTGAGTATTAGCAAGGAGAGGTAGTGTAGGCCCCACTGAGTATTAGCAAGGATATCAGTTGTGGGACCCACTGACTATTTGCAAGGATAGCCCACCTTATTTTTTGCAAGGATAGTGATAGTGGGTCCCATCATTTTTTTGCAAGGGTAGCTGCTGTGGGTCCCACCAGATTATTTGCATGCTCTAGAATTTCATCATATTCCTCTTGATAATCCGACAAAAATAATTACATTTAATACCAGCAAATACGCAACCCCATTTCTAAAATCTTCTCATTACCTATCGGGTACCAACCCGGTAATATGATACATTTCCCAATGAAAGAAATAACAATAACATGACACCTTGAAATTTAATAAGAAAGCTTGAAATTAGCATTATAATATTACAGCCACACTATAATATCAGAAGACCAACTGTATTATACCATTACAGCCACACTAATATGCAGCAATAATTTACAAAAAAAAAACATTACCCTAGCTCAAAATATAAGCACCACCCATCAACAAAAATTTACAAAAAAGAAACATAACCTGTGGTGTTAATGTATAAATCCAAAAATCTATAATTATCCATTAAAGGTTGGCAATACCCCAGACCATTAATGCCGGTTGTTGTTCGAGATGTCATCTGCAAACCAATCGGTTGTTGACGCTTCGGCCCCTAAAAGGTTGGCCACCTCTTGTCCAGAATTTGCCTTCAGTAGTGCTTGGAATCCCCCCTCTTGATTTGATGATGGCAGCACATATGGTGGACCCTACATATACCACATTCCCGAAGCGAGCAAGTTAGTACCGGTATTGGAAGACAGAATGGCTGCTCAAGGGCAGTATCAATATGAATTTGGTACAAGTTTGGCTTACGGTACCAGTTTAACTTAGTACTCAATTAAAAGTTGTACAGGTTTGTTTGTTGGTACAATATGAATAAGGTACTAGTATGTTTTGATGGGGTTTGAATTTGGTACTAGGGCAATAGAAGTTTTAAGTCTTCCCAAGTTGGGAGTTAGGGGCAGTACCAGTTGTAAGCTTCCCAAGTTCAGATTTAGGGCAGTACCAGTTTTAAGGTTTCTCAAGTTAATTTCCATTGAAAGATAAAAATGCATAAAAAATCTAAAAATCTAATAATGATAAACAAGGCATCATAAGTGATAAACAAGGTATGAGCAGTCCCCATCCAGTTATTAGACACGTTTCAATCGAAAAGATAATAATGTAGCTTTCATTAAACTGATTTTGAGATCGTCATTAGCAATGTATTTTTTTCACCAAATCCAGAGAAAATAAACCAGCACCACTATGTTGAAACTCCCGCAAAAATTAATTATGGCAAAAATCACTAAAAACAACTAAAAAGTGATTTTGGCCAGAATCCACCCTCGATGAAAATGATTTTGCACCATACTCATTGTATTCACTCAAATCACTAAAAATAAAGGAATAAAAGAGAGTTTGCACAGTACTATATATCAGTTCTTGTCGTTGCTGAAATATTTGAACTCGATGGTTCTGTCTTACCTAATTATGTTTATACATTGCGTATATAAATAAGTACTAATAAATCTCCTTACTTGAGAGTGGGCAAACTGCATTAGTGGGGCTCCTTCCTGAGATTGAGGTAGAGAGGTAGGATCCTGACACTAGTCAATATTCAAGCGCACTGTTATCATTTGGATAGCACAACATCTGATCGTAGAGAAATAATTAAAAGGATTGAGTTGTTAAGTTCAAAGATTTCACCTGGAGAGTTTGCATATTCCCCATTACCCCCTCATGAGCACTGTTAACCTGTGCCTGTGTTAAATATGCACAAGAAAGGTTAGTACTAGGATGTAGCATGGTATGAGTTCAGTAATAAGCAGGATAAAAAAGGGATGGCCTTACATCGTGCAATGCCAATAAGAGAGAACTACCAAAGTGAAACAGTTAACTAAACTTAGTGTATATAAACTCGTAATCTTGAAACAATATAGTACTATGCAACAGTCAACATATTTGGGTATGTACAAATTATATGATTTAACCAATTGTAGTCGCCACCTTTTAATTCTACAAGATTGATGTTTTCTGACGCCCATCTTGTAACGGTTCAAATTATTCCTATTGTTAAACGGATAGACTAAACATGTTTGTGATAAGTTTGCAAATAAGTTAAAACAACAGGCAATTGGTTGGGCTCTCAAGAACCTATTGAAAATGTTGCCGGCTTTGTTCCATCGGTGTGAAATACGTAACCGATAGGATAGATTTACCTTTTTCTATTAGGTCTAGAGGTAAAACCTTTTTCTATCAAGTTAACCCTTAGGCTTACACAGTCCCCTCTTAATTAAGCTTACACAGTCCATATTTTTATCATGCTTACACAGTCCTCTATTGAACAAGTTATGGTAAAGTGATAAGCTGAAAAATGGATATTTGAAGAATAGTTAAAAGGAAATAAAAGCAAACTATCAATTGATTCTCTTTTTGCATTCTAAGCATATGAATGGAACTATAACAGATGAAGGACAAACAGGCATGTTGAAAAGAACAAAGAAATACAAGTTGTAGTAAAGGCAGTGAGTGGAAGTATAAAATTGAAGACTCTTGCATAGTCGGACTAACCTGTACAGCTGGGTTTTGCTGTCCAACCAGACTGAATAATTTGGTGAAGAGCATGTTGTATCTTTCTTGCTCTCTTTTCCTCTCTTGCCTTTCCTCGGCCAGTCGCATATCACGTTCGTTTAACATTCCAACTAGGACATCATCCGTGAAGATCCTTTTGCTTCCAATATTTGTGACATCAGAAAGGTCGGACTGTGCAGGGGTGGCCCGTCCTCGTCCAGCTGTTTTCGGCAACTTCGGGTCGAGGACGCATCCAAAGCCTCTGACCCGGCCATGGTAGCTACCGCCAACCGCTGACATAAACAGGTCAGCCTCATCCACGTCAGCATGGTCCTCGTGAGCAGTCATACCCGTAACATCTGTCTATTATATGCAATAGTCGAGAAATATATATTATTGCTAAATATTTGTTTCCAAAATTGTAATGTTTGTTTTTGCCAAACTGGTATTGTACATTTATTGGTACTCACTTGACAGTTGGTGAAAACAGTCATCGGCATCATTTTGAGGGTCGTTTCTATAAATTCCCAACTTCCTATACTACTTTGAATGAATTATGTTAAATGTAGGGGCTAAAATGCAAAATTTCTGTTCTGACAGGATTAGGGGACTTAGCTGTGATAGATAATAAGTTCATCTAGAGATATGGTGCTTGGGCAGGTACATTTTTGTATCTGATTTTTGAAAATGTTAAAAAAAGTCATTTTAAATATAATTTGAAGTATAGTCGGAAAAAAGGACCGGCAACAGTTCCAAGCACAAACCTAGCACGTGCAAACTAAACTCATAACCAATGGCATGTGTAATAGTATGGAATAGTAATTTCAGTTGAAGCATATATTATGGACAAATTTATTCAGTACCGTTTAGGTATATGGAAAAATAAAAGGCTTCCGGCAATATGATTATTTTTCTTTAGGAGTTGTTAGAAAGGCTTCAATTGGATGGTGTTTGCCCAATTGACCTGGTCGATTGAGACCTCTGCCATGCAAGCTTGTACTTCTGATAATCACATTAGATTTTTAATATTTGTATGAAATTTTCTAAGGTGATCATCCAGTCTTCAATTTGACCATAGTTTCAGAGGTGTAACAATGGACCATGTCAAGTCAGAGGAACAAGGATATATTTGTCAAAATACTAGTTAAAATAATTAAAGGACAACTTAAATAGATAGAAGGGGAAATTAGAAATATTATGCTTATCATGGAGGTGATGTCGGAAAAAAACTTACAAATACTTTTTCTGCTTTCTCCGTGGTGAATTTCAAGGAGGTGATGTCAAAGTCTATGGGTTGCAGCGACACAGTACCCTCATCGTTATCATTGAGTTCAGATGCACCCTCCACGGATTCGTTGTATTTGGCCAGCATCGGTGATTTCCCGTCTGCAGTTCTACTGTGAAGATGGACGTAGAGCTCCCTCATAGTTGGTGCTCCTCCCTTTTTCAGAGTTTTCTCCACAAGGAAAAACAGTAATAAATTAGTCAACACGAATAGAGTAGTGACTACATTTTACAGTGTTTTATATTTTTAACACAAGTGCAGTTCATCTAATTACCAGTTTGTTAAGGTGCAACGGTGGCTCTTGCAAAATGTTATCACCTTTACAATTAAAAAATATAAAGAAACAACTTAAAAACATTAGAAACGGTGCCCCTTGCTAATAGTTAGTCATTTTACATTAAATTAATATAAACTTAAACTTAAAATCAATTGCAACGGTGTCGCTTGCAAATAGTTAGGGCGTTTGGAATATAATAATAGAAGAAATATACTTAAAATAATTTGCAACGGGAACCCTTGCAAATAGTAATGTCTTGGTGAATATAATAATAGAAAACAAATCCTAAAATAATTGCAACGGTGTCGCTTGCAAATAGTTAGGCTGTTTGGAATATAATAATATAAGAAATAAACGTAAAATCATTTGCAACGGGGACCCTTGCAAATAGTTAGGGCATTTACAATAAAATAATAAAAACATCATCTTAAAAACATTTGCAACGGGAACCCTTGCAAATAGTAATGTCTTGGTGAATATAATAATATAAAAAACAAATCCAAAAACAATTGCAACGGTGTCGCTTGCAAAAATTTAGGGCGTTTGGAATATAATAATATAAGAAATAAACGTAAAATCATTTGCAACGGGGACCCTTGCAAATAGTTAGTGCATTTACAATAAAATAATAAAAACATCATCTTAAAAACATTTGCAACGGGAACCCTTGCAAATAGTAATGTCTTGGTGAATATAATAATATAAAAAACATTGTTAAAAACAATTGCAACGGTGCCGCTTGCAAATAGTAACACAATTCACAATAAAATAATATCTATCGTGTTTGGGGTGGGTATTATTATTTGCAAGGGCCAATAGGAGACATTAGCAAGGGGATCCATCACATATTTGCAAGCGTGATTATTTGCAAGGGCCTCCCGTTGCAGTTGTATTAATTTAATCAGAAAACCAAAATCTTTTGCAACGACCCTTCCTACGCTTGCAAAAAGCACTTGCTCCCGTTGCCTTTACTGGGGATTCTAGTAGTGCACAATATTTAATCCTTCATTTTGACACGTGTCAACTCACCCAGGTTCACTACTGGACAAAAGATACACTCTCTCTCCCCACTTCTATCTCTCTCTCTATATATATAGTCTTCAAATCAAGTTTGTTTAAATCATATTTCACTATTTCAGCTATCTCTCGCAGGACAACTACAATATATTACGAACATGTTTGTAGGTATTATTAATATGAACATGTTCTTCATATCTCTCTTTTTTATTTTTACCTTATGCATCATATTAATAAATAATTAAAATAGATACGTCAAGTACACAGAGAGATCGAATTAATGATTAGTAATATATAATTGAAATTTCATTTTCTCCATTAGTACAATAAATAGTTGAGTAATTAACTTTTTTCATATATATGTTTAATTTCGAGATTACAGAGCATGTCAAAATATCATTTGTCCTTACATTGTTCTGCAAAAATATATTGCTAACCATTATTCATATTAGCGCGCAAACGTCAAGCATATTATATCATATATATAGGAGTTGGCTACGGTACGTGCTACGCGTAGCATAGAGGGCCTCCGTGCTACGGCTCAATATTTGAGTTTTCAAAATTCTAACGGTCGATCCGAACCATTCAACATGATCTCCATATGAATATGTACTTGCAAACCAAATTTTATATTTTCTAGAATATTTTTACTATTTTTTAGATAGGTAGAAAAACACTTTATCTGAAAATTTGGTGGAATTGTGAAAATTTTGAAAAATACTAAAAAATGTAGTTGTCTTGTACTAAAAAATATAGTATGTATTGTGAAAATTTTAAATTGAACATGAAGTTATTGATAAAAATTATAAAATCATAACGTGTGTTGCATTTAGAACACAAATAATTAGAATCCGTAAATCCAAAATAAAATAGCAAAAATAATTTAAAACTTACAGTTTTGGAGTGACAACATCGTTAAGCGGAAGCGTAAATACTGATCATCAATAGTTTTCCTCAGACGTGATGATAGAGACTTTAGGCGTTTTTCTTTTACTTCTCTATTTATTTTTATGGACGAAAATTTCAGAATGGGATGCGTCCAAATAAGAGAAGAAGACTTTTAATAACTCTGAGGTAACCTTTGGAATCAGTATATTTTATAAAATAACAATCTGAATTTTTCCATCAAAAATTACTCATACCTTTTCATTAATTTCTGTAAATAAAATTGGTGCACAATAATAGCATAGGCCACATAATTAAATAAAACTAAAAGTTATTATATGAACAGATTAACAGTATCTCAACATGATCATCTTAAGACACAAATAGTCATCTAAAGCACGCATCTGATCCGCAATGTATATATTATTATTTAGGCATAATCGGTTATATACCCATCAAAACTTTTGAATTTGGATATTTGCCCATATCCTATTCAAAATTTACCTCAAATTTGAATAGGATATGGGCAAATATCCAAATTCAAAAGTTTTGATGGGTATATCACCGATTCCCCCTATTATTTAAATAGTAAGATTTCTAATTTCTTCGCAAATTGTTGTGTACTAACTAGACTTCCAAGTTGAATGTATCTAGCTCTTTCAGGTTGAACGCATATTATATATTAATTGTAAGGAAGCTTTAAGAGGAAAGTATATATTGGTACAGTTGTTATCATTAAATTTTTACCGTTATAATATTTATCAAGTAGAAATAGTGGGGATTGTTAGTTCCCTTTTTGTAAATTTGTATACTTTTAATTAATGTTTATGTCAGTGCTGTTTTTTTATAGTAACGTCAGTATATGATATGTTAATGGGTTAAATTTTTTTTTTTTTTTTTTCATGCCTGAATGACGATCCAATTACCGCTCAATAAAATATACATATGAAAATCTTTTTATGCTAAGATATATAAGGGCACTGCCGGCCCTAATTTTTGTTTCTTTTCTTTAATTTTTGCATCTTGATCATATAGTTAGCAACTCATTATTCCATATATTACCACATGCAAATTTCTCATGAGGCGTTCTATCTCTCTCTCTCTTTGAAAAACTTAGTAGCGGCTACTAAGTGAGTTCTATCTCTCTTTTTGAAAAACTTGGCAGCTAGTGGCTGCCAAGGTGATCTCTCTCTCTCTCTCCAAGCGCTCAAAACAATCAGCAAAACTAGTTTCCATGGCCTCCTCCTCATCGAATGCAACCCATGTAAGTTTCCATGCCTTTGTTACAACTTTTACCCTCTTTTATTTTTATTATAATTTTATTTTCATTTTGTTGGAATTAGCAATACATGCATGTGATTTTTATCAGTCTGTTAAGTATATATTTTGTTTTCCCTTTTGACATGAACACATTGGGTTTTTCTTATAGAGGTTTGCATATATTAAACTTCAGTTTATCAGTTGAACAATCAAACTTATTGGAGGGGGGAACCTATTTTCCTCGAGGAAATAAAAGAAAAAATAAGACAACTTGCGAGCATTAAGTTTTTTTTTCCTCTAATGGCAAGCTGGTATAACATTGAACTTCCCTTGTACTTGATAATAGGGAAAGATTCCCCTGTAAGTAAAATGTAGACAAACAAATCTGTTTTTTGGGGCTAGCTGTGTATAATAAATTAATGAAAAGAATTTCTTACCTACTTTGTACATATGTTTTTCCACAATATGAAGAAAATATGAGGAGAAATATATTCAACAGGCAGTAATACTAAATCACAACCTTTTTATCATTTTGTAGGAAGTTGGCCCAAAACTTGTAATCCAAAAAGTTCTTTGTCGCACCGACATTTCAAGAAGGCTTGTCTTGTCGAAGGTTAGTACTAAGAAATTCTAGTTTAGGATTTTAGGGTTTAGGGTTTAGGGTTTAGAGTTTAGATGTGAGGGACTTCTACAAAAAGTCTATGTAAATAAACTCTTTTTTACAACTTTATCCTAATATATATTCGTTGACGGCTAGCTTTGCCGTCAACCATAAAAAAGAAATTCTAGTTTAATTGTGGTTATGTAATGTGTGAATTGATGAAAAACATACAAAGCTAGCAAAGAGTTAAAATTTATTATTAGTCATTTGTTTACAGACAATTATATTGTTCATTAATTGTTCTTATTAATTACCAGAATGAAGCTGAGGCCAATATGCCATCATTGGCTGCCAACGAAGAAAGACCAATGCATTTGTATGACAAATTAACTGGACGCTTCTGGGAGTTTATCTATAGGTAATACTGTAATAGTAATATTTAGCCAAGTTACAATGCATACTGTCAGTATGAAGTTAGATATACTAACAGGAACCAAAATATAACATCCTAGTAAAGTTCAATTAAAATCTTCATGATCACTATTAATCAATATATATAATACTCAGTGGCATACTTATGTCATGTCTAATTAAAGAAAAGGGATTGATCGATATATAGCTATATATAAGATAACACAATTCATCTATCTCTGTGTCACATAATTACTACAGTCCCATACACGAGCCAGTATTCTGAACTTTTTAAAACTATATATCGCGCAAAAATTATCCGCGATATTTACAGACACGGGCCACATAATTAAAGATTTTTATGTCTAGAATCAGTGTATTGCGGTTTAAATGAAGCTTAGTAATTAGCTTGCTATTATTTTTAAGAATATGCATATATATAAAGGAACATAATAGTTAATACTCAACTCTTTCTAATAATTTATAGGTGCTGGGAGAGCCCCAACCGCAAGGTGAGGAGCTACTACATAGAAAACACAGGTAGTTTCTTCTTTGATCACTGAGGGTTAACAGTTTTGTGCAATTCTTTTTGCATGAACTAATTAATTTAGTTATATACTTTTCTCTACTATAATTAGGAGAATACTTCCGAAGGCATGGGCTTCGACCAAATGACATAATAAGTATACATGAAGAAGAGACGGGCATTCAAGTGAGTTCTTACATTTATTATAAGAAAATTTATGTTCATATAAATTTATTTCGATATTATAGTTACTTCCCCAACAAAACAAAAAATTATATCATGTTATCAAAATTACAACATTTTCGCTATAGTTTAACTAGGTAATTAAGTTCTTTAATTTTATAGTAAGTTTTTAAAAACCATTATTAATTTGTTTTAATCACAATATAAGTATAACAAACGAATTTAGTTTCAAAAGAATGTTAGAGCTTTCAAATACATTATCCAACTCATTAAACAACATAGTTAAAATTTCAAAGAAATGTATAAATTCAATCATAAGATCGGCATACATATGCCAGTATATATATTACTCTATATATATAATTACAAGTGGATGCATATCAAATAATATTTAACCTGTAATTCTCCTTTTTGACAAAAAGGCCTAAGCCCATTTCATTGAAGAAATAGTTTATTTACACCCTTAGATTTTTCATAGCAAGTTCATATAACTACTAGTATGACCCTAAAAAGCAAAAACATCAGCATAGCAGCTTGGCAACACACAACTAAAAGTAAACATTAGTTCAACTAAAACACTGCATATAAGCCACACACAATGGGGGCTGAGGTAAGGTTTTCTAAAAACAAAATTGGTTTCTTGATAGCTTCTCATAATGCTTGTGATCTTCATTGAGCATGACTGTGATCCCCATCATATACCACCTGTTGGTAATCTGCAGAATCAGTATCCATCTGTGCATCATCAGAGTGCCAGCTCGCCAAAGGAATGGCATCTAAGTCCACTGGTAGCCATAAAGCAGTAGACTCTTTCACCTGATCCTTAATAGCCCCTGTCCAATAGTGTACTAGAGAGATAATCAGCAAAATGATTTGTTTAAATGATTTTTTCTTTTTTCCTGTATCAAAACACAGTTCATTTCTATATTTCCAGATTGTCCAGCATACAAGTATACAATGTTGGGACTTTATTATTACACTAAAACAATTCAGTCACACAAACAATTCAATTCAATTCAATATGCCACTATTGATCTACCTATGCCAAAATGGCCATCATGCAAAAATCATCAATTCTTAGGGAGCAGAAGCAATACCAGATTCCATTAGCGTATTTAAGCAAAGCTTCACTCAAAAGCGGTTGATGAACTTGTGGGACAGCGGCAAGAAAGCCTTCGTGCCGATGTAGAGGTTGAAGCGTTGGCGGCCTCCTTAGTGGTAGGATGAAGCCTTCCAAAGCTACAAGACTGCCCTTGTGAGATCGTGTTCACAATTCCTTAATGATCTCACCTCTCTATTCTTTAATGGGGAGAAGTAGAGAAGGCCACATAATTGACTAGATTGACGGCTAGAAAATTATGCAACTTTTCGTTATGTTCTTGCGCTTTGGGGACCAATCCTATTTATAGAGATTTGGGGTCGGCATATAGCTAAACCCTAATTCAAAACCGACTTTCTGGGCATATGCCAACTTAAAAAAGGTATTTTGTGTAATTGCATCAAAAACCGTGCAATCACATCAAAATCCGTGCGGCTGCTGCAGAATCGGTTTCCTTAATTGCAAATTTCAGAATCAGTCCATCAATGATTTGATCTTTGCCTAAATTGTTCTACACATTTGTGGACCACATCAAAAAATGAATATATTGATTGTCTATTACCTTATTTGATCACTTTAATTGACAATTATATATGACAGTAAACAATCCATAATTAGATTACATATATGCTCAATGTTGGCATTAAATCCAACGAGGTTGGCAATAAATCCAACATACAACACTAAACACTAAGAGCATAGTAGATCTATGTAAATGTGGTAGTTGATTAGAAAATGTATAATATTAGAGAAAGTGTGCCAATGTATACTAAAATCTTGACAGGATCCCATCCAGAACCAAATTTGTTTAGTGAATGAACAGTTAAGTGATTTCTTGTTTCAGGGAGCTGACAAAACTGGCAAAATCCTGATTATACATTCTTTAGAGGCAAAATCCTTTTTCTCAAATTATACATTATACATTCTTTAGAGGCAAAGTCAGGAAATATGATTATAATAAACATAATTATATAATTATTTTGAACACAAGTATGTTTTTATAATTTTTTTTTCTGAAAAAAAACATGACAAAAGAAACATATTTTGAATTTTTTTTTAACACTAATATCTCTAACTTGGATAGAACATATTTATTTTTTACCCAAATGTGCTATATAATCTAATCTACGAAGAACATAATTGAGTGAGGCTACGGTGCTATGCATAGCACGGATTGGGTCTGTGCTACGGCTCAAAATTTGACTTTTCAAAATCCTAACGGTCGATCCGAACTGTTCAACATGATTATAAAATGAATATGTACTTGCAAACCAAATTTTACATTTTTTCGAATTTTTTTACTATTTTTTTAGATAGGCTGTTTTTGGATGGTCTAGAATGTTCAGATCAAGTGATTTTCGAAAAAATAGTAAAAAAATTCGAAAAAATGTAAAATTTGGTTTGCATGTACATATTCATTTTATAATCATGTTGAACGGTTCAGATCGACCGTTAGAATTTTGAAAAGTTAAATTTTAAGCCGTAGTACGGACCCAATTGGTACGGACCCAATTGGTGCTATGCATAGCACCGTAGCCTCACTCAACATAATTATAAATATTTTTTACTTTGTCATTTAGACATCCTACAAAGTGATATTTACATGACAATCGCTATAATTGACAAAATAAATCAAGACAAAAAAAATATAATTAGTCTCAGGGAGCTGACAAAACTGGCAAAATCCTCAACATAATTACATTAAGTGATTTCTTGTTTCAGGGAGCTGACAAAACTGACAAAACTCAACATAATTACATTAAGTGATTTCTTGTTTCAGGGAGCTGACAAAACTGGCAAAATCCTCTTTTTCTCAAATTAGTCTTGGTTAGAATTTTGTTCTTTGCAGTCAACTACATAAAAATCCTGATTTTCAATGGTATTGGTATGGACCACCATATCATGGTATTAAGAAGTTTAACCCCTCTGTAATTCAGTACTTTATACAAGAACTTGACTATAAATTTCCCTAATGCTTCCCATCTCTAGCTTAACTTATCCTCCGAGTGTGTATAAGAGATATCACTAATAATTTCTAATATTTCAGTCCATTCTATATATAGTACTCCATACAATGTTTGTCTAAATTTCATCACAACCTGTAATTCTCCTAAAGAGAAGCATTTAAACATGAAGAAAAAACACTATTGAATATTTTCCTGCAGCTTTGAAAGAGTTGAGATTTCATCATTACATTTTCCATCTGTGAGTTCAAACTAATTAATGTGCCTCTTGCATTACAGACAATCAGGTTCAGGAGAGCTCATGCTCCAATTTGCAATAATCGCCGATTCAGGGAACCATTTCACTCGTTAATGGAGGATATAAGGTGGGCCAAGAGACCAAGGTACTCAGAGATATTCCCGATCTTGCTTGATGATACAAGACTGGATCAATCAGGTCAGCCAGCCATGGAACCAATCCCATGGCCAGACGAGCCAACGACAAGCCTTGATCATGACTGCATGTAAAACAAACAAAAAAAAAGTTTATATTCATATTTCTTTTCTTTACTTTTATTTTGTATGTCATATATATATATATAAACAATATCTTTATGTAAAAATAGTGTAAAAGTTTATTTTCTATGGTGTTGTGTGCTTTTCCTTTTGTTATTTCGAATAGAAAAACCCACAAAACATTGGGTCTTTTGAGTCTTATACTAAATTGTGAGCCTGGTTTTGGTTCGCCTAAAATATTTTGTGTGATAAACTTATATAGAGTAAACTAAAATATTTTCTTCCTCTCAGGGGTAATGCCAGATTATGTTTCCAGAACAAACCTCGTACTAATCCCCAAGACTCCAGACCCTACCAAAGTCGTTGATTTTCGCCCGATCTCTGTGTGCAATGTGGTATACAAGATAATTTCAAAGATCCTCACAGCCCGACTTCGGCCTTACGTGGCTGGTTGCATTTCTCCTTCGCAATCAGCTTTTGTCCCGGGTCGGGAAATTTCTGATAATGTAATCCTGATTAGGGAAATACTCCATTCTTTTAAATCTTCCTCTTACTCAAATCGGGATTTCTGCTTGAAAGTTGACTTATCCAAGGCCTTTGACCGTATGGATTGGGACTATTTGGAGTCCATACTACCCCTATATGGTGTTCCCCCAAGAATGACCGCATGGATTATGGCATGTGTTAGATCGGCGGAATTCTCAATCGTTCTAAACAGAATGGGAGGGGGTGGATCCTTCAAGCCTCAGTGTGGTCTTCGCCAGGGATGTTCTCTCTCCCCGTATCTCTTCATATTCGGTATGGACCTCTTGTCCCGGCATCTATCGACATTGGTATCTCAGGGGCTGTTGCAGGGGGTTCGGATGGCCCCCACTTGTCCACCATTAACAAACATACTGTACGCAGATGATTTACTGCTCCTGGGAAAGGTTAGCAACCAAGAGGCCGAGCAAATCCGACAAGCACTGCAAGTGTTCTCATCAGTGTCGGGCCAACAGATTGGTCCCCAAAAAAGCTCAATTTGGTTCAGCTCCAAAACTCAACCTGAAGACAAAGAAATGATAGCGGCTATCTTCCAAGTTAGTCAGGAGGCGGTATCTACCAAGTATCTAGGAGCTCCTGTTGCAACAAAGTCCCAGGCATTCAATTTTCTGGTTGAATCTTTCTCCTCCCGCCTCAACTCGTGGAAATAAAAAATGCTAACTCAGGCTGGCCGCCTAGTGCTCATCAAAAGTGTATTACTGGCAATCCCCATTTATTTCATGGCGACAACCGTCATCCCGCAAAGAATTCTAGATAAACTAACCTCTCTAATTAAAAAATTCTTTTGGGGGAAGGTCGACAAACAGAGATACATGGCTTTACTGGCTTGGGATAAGGTAGAGGCCCCGACTGTCAAGGGTGGTTTGAATATGAGAAATCTCAATTTAATGAATAGGGCAATGCTCATGAAAATGCTCTGGAAAATGGCTGGTGGCTCAGAGGCTATGTGGACTCAGCAATTAAAAGGCAAGTACCTACCTAGAAGTGATCTCTGGCACAGTAAAAGAGGCTTTAGGTGCACGGCTTTTTGGCGGGGGATTATGTCTTTACGAAATGATTTGGCTCCGATGGTAAATTAGAAGATTGGCGATGGAACTACGTGTGCAATCTATGCTCAACCCTGGTTTCCCGGGTTTCTCTCGCACATACCGCAAAATCAAGCTGACAGGCATTACACAGTGAATCAATTGGTGCATGAGGAGTCTGGTAACTGGAATGTTGATATGATTTCTGGGAGATTCGGGTATACCGAGGCAATGCATATAGTGGCAACCGTCCAACCACCTACGCCCCAGGGGGGGCCTGACAGGCTTATTTTCACCCAAAATGAAAACGGTGGGTTTTCGGTTAAAAAGGCGTATGCACGATTGAGAGAGGCAACCCTATCGCCTGAGGTGGATGGTCATGGTGGATCTCAGCCCAACCTGGCTAGAATGTGGAACCACATCTGGAAAGGGAATGAATTGCCTCCGAGAATCCGCCTCTTCATCTGGAAACTGGCGCATAGAGCAATCCCGCTGGGCAAAATAATGACAACCAGACTACGCAGGGGGGATCCGACATGCCATTTATGTGGTCAGGCCGAAGAAGATGAGAAGCATATGGCGTTCCACTGTCACTTTGCGAGAGCCTGTTGGCTAGCGGGGCCTCTGGCGATCCAGACAGACGGGCTCAATCTATCCTTGTGGGAAATCATAAACTTTATAATAGAGCATGTCCCGCCAGATCTCTGGCACGAGGTGCCAATATCCTTGTGGGCAATTTGGCGATGTAGGAATGACCTCGTTTTTCAAGGGAAACCTCCAACATTCCAGGCTTTTAACACGTATGGGTCTCTAATTCGTACTAAGATGCTTATAGCGAACTCCGCCGGTATCCCTAATCAGCCATCGCAAGGTGACATTACTCCTCAACCCGACCACACCTAATTTACCTGTCATGTAGATGGCTCCTGGCTTTGGGGATGGATGGGAGGGATTGGGTTTATAATCCAACAGGGCGGCTTGCTGGTGGCATACAAAACTACAAGGGTTTTAGCTTGCTGTCCTCTACAGGCTGAGGCAATGGCCTTAATGCAGGCAGTTCAATATGCCATCTCCCAAAAACAGTTCCAATGTGTTTTTCTCTCGGATTGCTCAACTTTGGTGGACTCGTGCACAGCGCTGGGACCCCCCACTGACGTTGACTGGAGGGCTCACAGAGAAATTTTTCAAATCTGGAAGGATCTTAAGACCTACCCGGGTTTTTCTTGTGTGCAGGTTAATAGACTTCAGAATGAACAAGCTGATATGCTGGCAAAGAGAGGGACCAAAACTGGAGACTCCTATTTGGGGTACACTTACCCTCTTTTTCCGTGAATAGATTTCTTGTTTCAGTTTTTGAACTTATAGAGAATAGAGAAAAAGGATATTTGTGTATCCTATCTGATCTTAGTTTAGTTTCTTGAGGAACTTTTACTAGTTTATTTTAGCTTATCAGGAAGGATTTGTATTTGAGAGCCTAAGGGCAGGAATTAATCAAAAAAAAAAAAAGATGTTCTCAAGCTCATCAAGTCTCTTTGTGAGCTTAACTCAAAAACCTATCGAACTGACTTCAAACGACACATCCAAATCATTGAAACCGATATACTTCATGAGTGATGCGTTTACATGTCAATTTTTTTAATTTTTGGAACTAATTTAGTATGAAGTCAAGCGGTAAAAAAAAAAATGATTTATAAGATAATTTTAATAGTTCATTTTTCATCATTTTTATTCTATCAATCGGAGAGTAACTAAATTCCTTACCATTTATGGTGAGATGTGTTCTCATTTTTATTTTGTTCATGTTTCCCCGTCTGTTGTTGATCTCTTGCTTAGCTTTAATTATCTGACAAAATAAGAGAAATTTGACCTCAAATTTCAGGGTGGGAATTGCTTCTTGGGTCAATTGGGCCATTTTACACCATCGTGACTGCCAACTCAGCATTTAAATTGTACAAAAACTGTAGCGACTTCCCCATCATTGCTCAAGGCTGGAAATACCCAGTGGTAAAGAAAAAGAGATATGGCCAGTCTCAAGAGAGAGAGTTCAAGACCCACCTACGGGACATACTTTTCCTTTGTTTAGTGAATCGGTGCACTAGGATTGTGTAATCAGTTTGCGGTTGTAACCGGCCTACAGGTTTCTGAATGACAAAAAAAAAAAAAAAATTTCAAGACCCTTTCAATCTACTCGCTGCCTGATCGGCAATTTACACTATTGTGGTTCAAGGATATTAATATCATCAATAAATTAGAACTCATATCTTTATAGGTGAAGATTCGGCAGAACTAAAAGTAGCTGACCGAGCAATAGCAAATATGTCACCAGAATACGGAGCAACAATGGCCTTCTAAACTGTTGATAATGCCACTCTACACTTATTGACGCAAACATAAAGAACTGATGAAAATAATTGTTGTCATACCCCTCAAAACTTCTAAATATTCAATTTTCCCATCAAAACTTGAAAATTACTTATTTTCCCACTAAAAACAAATATTCTTTCTCATTTCTCCTTTCTTTAATCTAATTTTAAACTTTTTATTTGAACTTATTATTAATTCTTTTTAAGATGAAAGGGCTAAATCAAATATTTCTTTCAAACTCTTCAAGCGAACACGTTATTAATTTCAACTATGATCAATATTTTTTTGCATTATAATAAATCAAATGTTGAATGCTAATCTGTAAGTTTAGCTAATGAATTTGTGTTGATGAAAAAATTGGATAAGCAGTTTAAAAGTTAAAATTGAATAAAAGTTTTAAAGGTTCAAAAATTTCAAATTTAAAAATTAAGTTATTTTAATTTTTTTTTTTAGAGAAGTGGACCACGTCACTGATTTCCATTAGAAGAAAACCAAGAGTTATTACAGCAAGGGCCGGTACCACCACTCTGGTACCAGTATAATTAAGTACCAACATATCCAAAACGGTATTAAGCAAATACCTCAACAAACAAGTGATTGATCAAACTACAAAATACTAACCTAACAACAAAACAACATGCACAATCACATGACTATCAATTACAAAATAAACCCTGAAACAAACTAGATTATTTTAATAATCAAATAAACAGTTTAAAAATGGACTAAAGAAAGGAGAAATGAGAAAATAAGTAGATTTTAAATTTTGATTAAAAAATTTAATGTTTAGAAGTTTTTTATGAGTATGATATTAGTTATCCCTACTTTTCTTTTTTTTGTAATTTCTTAAGAGATCAATTTCTAAGACAGGAGCGTGCAAACGGTTTCATATTTAATTTCTGCAACTCTTTTAATTTTATTTAAAAATTACTTCTACGTGTTACTATTTAAAAATGCGTCGCTTCAAAAATATTTTTGTTTAGTTTTTTTTTCTAATAATTGGCATTTTGGCAAGTCGAACAGACATTAGAATACTTTGAAGCATCAGTTTGATTGTAGACGAAATAGTATTGAATTAAAAATTCTCTTGTTGTGCTTAATTTGGGAACAAGTTTTACATTTATAAGGCTGGATATGTGAAGTTTAAAAATAAAATTGCTTTTATTAAAGGTTTCCACCTTTCTTTATTTAATATTAAAGCATACTATAGAATAATGAAAGTCTTGATTACTTTGTATTTGAAAAACAAAACAAATCCATGGTAACGGACTTTACTGTTTACAGTAACCTGAGAAATACATTGGTACAAAAGAACTCAACATTTGTATACATATTTTCCTCCTTTTATTTATTTAATAACGTTTGCTTTATTAAAGCATACTAGGTTACAATGAAAGGCGGGCACCACCAATTCCGTGCTCTGTTGGCTCCGCAAAATCCTTCAAACTCGATCTTTTATTACAATAAGCGTTTAGATTACTTGATTCGCAATTCAGACCCCAATGTATGGTCATTTTTCAAAATGATAATACAAGGGGAAGGAATCAGGTGTGATTGTTCCACGTATGCTTTGATGATCAAGCATTGCTCCAAACATAACCAGCTGAAGCAAGCCTTCTCATTTCTTGCAAAAATTCTAAAAGGGGGTTATAAAACTGAGCCCATAATATTTACTCCAATACTCAAGGCTCTGTGCTCTGACACCCAAATTGGTGAGGCTGCCACCATAATATACAGAATGCCCGAACTGGGATGTATACCCAATGTGATCTCATATAGCATCCTTGTAAAGGGACTATGTCAACAGGGCAAAACTGGCTTGGCTCTTCAACTCTTTTATAAGATGGTGAAACATGGAGGTGAGTTTGATCCCTCTGTGATAACATACAACATCATAATAAGTGCATTATGTAAGGCGGGAGCACAATCAAAGGCAAACAGTCTGTACAGGCAGATGACACTTGCTGGTCTTACACCGGATACTGTCACATTGAACACACTCATAGACGGTCTTGGCAAGCAGGATGAAATTGAAAAAGCAGTTGAGATCTTAAATGGCATGGTATCTAAAGGTAAGGAACCTGATGTGGTGACTTACACAACAATTATGAATTCACTGTGTAAGAGGGGTGAAATCTCCAGAGCTAAGGAGTTTTTTGATAGCATGTTATTCAAAGGACTGCAGCCTAATGCTGTGACTTGCAACACTTTAATTGACGGGCTTTGCAAATCTGGGGAAATTGAACAAGCAGAACAAGTCCTGCACTACATGACCTCTAAAGGGATTAAGTCGGATGTGATTACATATAATACTTTTCTTCAGTATTGGCTGTCCAAAAGGGGTGAAATTGAAAAAGCAAATGAGGTACTGTATAGCATGACTTCTCAAGGGATTGTTCCTGATGTGGTCATCTATTCTACACTTATCGATGGGTTGTGCAAGAGTGGTGAAATCGACCAAGCAAAAAAGGTGTTGGATAACATCAAGTTTATCGGATTGGACTATGATGTGGTTATATATTCCACTTTCATAGATGGGTTATGTAAAAGAGGTGAAACTGATCAGGCAAAAGATATTATGAGCAGCATGGTTGCCAAAGGGATCCAACCTAATGTAATCACCTACAATTCTCTTCTCTATGGATTATGCAAGAAAGGTGAAACAGATCAAGCTGAGGAAATTTTATGGAGCATGAGTTCCAAAGGCATTAATCCCAACATAGTCAGTTTTAATACACTTCTCTATGGGTTTTGCAAGAAAGGTGAAATTAAGAAGGCAAAGGAGTTACTGCATACAATGAGTTCTCAAGGGATCACCCCAAACAAGATCACCTACAATACTCTTTTCTATGGGCTGAGGGTTGACTTCTGAAGGTAGTTTATATTATACTAAGCTACATATTTGTTGTGTCGTCAGTTTCTTTCATACGAATATTATACAAACAGTGACTATGCAATTTTGCTTTTATTACCTCAGGGATTGTGGATGCTGTCGATGCTGCATTACTACCATTGCTGCCATCCTTTGACCCCACATCTACTACTGGCTCTCCTTTGACAACAACTCTGGAGCTCCATAGTTTAATCTCCTTGTGTGGTCTGGTTCTGTTATGTTTGTAATAGCTTGTACTAATCAATATGTTAGCAGTCTATCTTACCTATTTCTAGGGTACTGGTTTAGATAACCTCTTTTCCTTCACAACTTGTTGGATCTTTTAATCATCAGTTCATATTTTGTCTAGTGACTGCATACCTCAGGTTGCTGAAAAGTAAGAGACTTTGTTAAATTTCCTGATGAGAAAATTATTTTAATTTTTCAGTACACTTACATGGTCATACTGCCATCTGGCAGAATGCTCTCAATTTTACCACCAGTTTTCAGACCGAATGTAGTACCACGGTCATATACTTGACACACACAAAAAAAATAGGTTTACTAAAATAAAGGTGAAAAGCATGTAAAAACACCATCCTGAAAAGAAAAAAAACAGTATCAACACAATAAATCCTCTTCAGCAGTCTTCCTCAAGATAACTTTCTCGGTTTCTCCACAAACGCACACACTTCTAAGCACTGGATACCAATTCGTTGTTTGCCTGGTACTGGTACAATTTCTGTCTGGAAAAATTGTGTCAGATGGTGTAGTGACCCACATATTTTTCCACTTCTAAGCTAGTGTGGCTTATGAGAGGCCTGAGACAAATTGCTAAGGAACCATACTCTTTTTAAAACGAAACAATGAGACGCAAAAAAAGAAATAGAAAAATTCTTGCTGTCCGTGTGTGTATGTGTGAGAAGGAGAGGGAGAGAGAGAGGGAGAGATGGACACTTTTCACCGGAGAAGAGAAGTGGGTAGGCGGGGGCGAAGCAGGAGTTTACATGTCCTCAAGAGAGACTACTCTTATCTTATCCTCAATTTCTTTAAATTTCAAAAAAAGGAGGTTCATAGGGTGTAGAAGGATCCAGAATATAGATCTGGACCGTCCTGATCAGACGGCCGACATGCATTAAACTCAAAAGTGCAGAAGATGCGGACTCATAAAAGTTGCCCGACCCAAATAAAATCCGCATCTCAAAACGGCTTGGACCCAACTATCTTTCCAATCTCCACCGCATCATACCTCCAATGGGTTAAAGTAATCTCTCTCGAGTATTATTTCATCACTTGTGGGACTACATAAATCCGATCCGGACACTAAAAGTAATGGACAAGCATCATGCTGCTCATACTGCAACAACTCTTATGTACTGTAATCAAATTACAATATTTTGTTATAAACTTATAATGTTACGCCTATTGGCTTTTTCATTAAAAAAAGCATATCCCTCTATACAAATACATATATTTATGAAGCCTAATTTAAATTTATATGACTCAGTTTATATAATTCAATTGATTAGTATTAGAATGACTGATTTTTTTTACTAGTTACATTTAAATTTAATTAGTATTTGTATCGTAAAATTCATATAACTCAATTATTCGACATTTTTTTTTGTATTGGTATTTGAATCCGTATTGTAGATTATTCAATCTGTATCCGTTTAAGACGAATTTTATTTTAATTTGGACATCTATTTACAATCTGAATAGGATATTCGTATTCATATTCGCTCATTAAATGACAGATACGAATTTGATATTAGCACTATCCGCTCCGATTTCGCTCCATTTTCATCCCTATATTCATGCCTTTCATGTCAAAAGTACTGGAGGCTAGGATTAATTATATGGTCTAGAAAAAAAAATCGCCACTATGTGACACGGTACCAAATGGATAAATTTCAAATCAATTTCGTTTATTGGTTCAAATTTTTAAAATTTTATTGTACAAGGTACAAAAAGAGACTATAATTCAATTATTTTGTTTTGCTACGTCTATTGTTGGGGTTATATAATATATAATAGCACACGGTTCAACACAATTAGGTTAGATTGGAGTTCAAATTTAACTAATTTTTGTTGGGATAATTTTGAACAATTTTGTGCTTCTTTATGTTGAACTAACATGGACATGTGTCTGTCATAGTGTCATATTTGAGATCTGTATCCTCTGTAGTTCTTTATTACTGTACGTAATCTCAGCCGTGCGATCGTTTTTTCGAATCAAATGTGGAACGCAGGGGCTTAAATCACGACCAAGCCTAGAAGACTAGATGGCTTAACAGCCTTGTAAATGACCTAATTGAAAAAGAGAGCCCAAGAACGCAAAATTATCTATCCTGGAGTGTGATTAACATGTACTGATACTATGTTTGTTTCGTATCTCCTATATCTTCGCCTCGTACATTTCTTATATGTACTGCAAATGGGGGCGCGGGTTCAATCAAATGAGAGAGCAGATGGCTATATATGGCTATAGAAAGAAAGAGTCTAAAAGGCCGAGGTGGCTTCGATCTGTTAGAGCTCTCTTCAACCAAACCCATAAAGCGGGGGTCAAGCCCTTCGTGGCTCAGTAACTCTTTCCGTCCATGTCAAGTTATTTCGGACTATGGCCAGGGGCAGACCCAAAGTATTCTAGGGGGGCAGCTGCCTCCCCTGGATTTTGAGTTATAGTAGAGATTTATCGGTTCTAATCGATTTTGCCTCCTCTTGGAATTATTTTTGCCTCCTTCTAGACGTTTAATTTGTAATTCGAGTTAAATTTAGGATTAAAATTGAAATAAATCTGTTAAATTTTTATTGGTAATTAGAATTATAAGACAAAGCATCAGAAATTACAAGTCAAATCATTAGAAAATATAAGTTAAAACATTATTTTTTGTCGAGCACCCAATTGGTTAAAGATTTAAACCTGTATTTAAACCCGATTCGATATTTTTTTGCCCCTCCTGATGAAAATCCTGGATCCGCCCCTGACTATGGCTACTTATTAATTAAGGGAAAGCATCTTTCCATGGGATCGATCATAAGGCCTACTGGCCTAGGACAGTGTTGGGTAAGTGTTGACATATCAATTGATGAAATTGGATGCACAACACCTACAGCCTTTTCTCCTCATAACCAACGAAAATCTTCCCGGCATTTTTATTAATACCCTTAAAAAAAATAGCAAATCTGCCCTTATCTCAATTTTTTATTAAAAATACTCTGATGGCCCCACTGTGTGGGGCGGTCCACTCTCTATACCAGACCGCCCCCTAGTGAGGCGTCTGCTGCCTACACCAAACTGCCTCATACGGGGACGGTCTGCTATTACATGGTAGAATAACAATAATATGTTATGTAATTATTTGTTTTAATATTTTATAATATGGTATATATTTATTTGTTTTAATGTTTTACAATGTGGTATATATTTATTTGTTTTAATGTTTTATAATATGTTATATATTTATTTGTTGACAATTATATTTTTATAATTGCCGATTATATATTTAATGTTTTATAATATTTTTTATAATATGTTATAATTTTGGTTAGTGTTATAAATTGAGTTTTTCGACCAGATAAACAACAAAACTAGGTAATCTAAATGGTAAGTCTACAACATGAAACATAACAGTCCAAACATGAAATATAATAATTCAAACATAAATACTAGAAATTCACCAAATTAAAAAAACATAAAAACCCTAACGACGAGGACGAGGGCGACGATCGGAGAGATACAACCTAGGAGGTGGATGGCGGTCCCTGTGCGGCAACACACGCCCCAAGTGAACCTCCTCCTCCACGTCATCCTGGACATCCTCCTGTTGATCAGAGTCAAAATGATGATGAATTACGTAGGGTTTTGGCTTAGGTTTTGCATATTATCTCACACTTATGTTTAATTAATTAGAGAAAAAAGACTACTGTCATCCTTCTTTATGTTTTATTGCAGAAAACATGTTTTGGGACTATTTTACATCAAATGGAGCAAGAATCGGGTCAATCGTATAAGCGACGCTTATCGACTAAGGCTCTATTACGGCCCGTATTGCCTAATACGGACCTAGCCGGATACGGACCAGGAGATAGCGCAATACGCATTAAGCCCTTCAGCGACATGGTCTCAATACAGACCGTATCAACTAATACGGTCCGTAACCAAGGCGCCCTTTGGGGAATACTGCTGACAGCTGTATTTAGATCATGTTTCTTGGCCTCCACTCAACTCCAGACGTCCCTCCACTCCTATATAAGCACCCTGGACAGAATAGTTCAGTATCTTTGTAATTTGGGTTAGATTTGATTAAGTGAGAAAGAGATGAGTGATTGTAACAATGTCGTTCCGCGGCTAAGTTCTTTTCTTAGGGGCTAGGCAGTAAATCTTGTTACTCATGATGCTTTGATATATATATTTTCTGTTGATTATGATTTCTTGTTGTTTAATAGAAATGCTTTTGTGATTTATTATCCCTTCATCTAAATTCGATGATCTAGTTTAATCCGTTAGGGTAGTGACAGTGCTTTAATGGTAAGAGAAACTATGTTGCACGAATTAGCCTCGTTGGGAGTCATTAGATTTATGTGAAGAAAACCTTAGCGGAGAAATCATAAATTGGAACAACAAAACGCGAACCAAGTTCTATCATTTGCGTAAGATAATTCGCAGGGATCTATGTAGTAACTTGTGTATTTAGAGATCTGTCATTTGCGTAAGATAACTCGTAGTGTCCTATGTAGAATCTCGATGAAAGATCTGTCATTTGCGTAAGACTCGCAGTGACCTATGTGGTGTCTTTCATAAAACAACAACAGGAAATCAGACCTGATAGAAGTAGAATATCAAAGTGGATTGAGTAGCAATGGTGTGCCGAAACCCTAGGAATTCTCATCTCTATCTTTATTTTAATTACTTTTAATTATTGCCAAATTTATATTGATCACAACTTCAACTCTCAAATTTTCAGATTTCGTCTAGCCTTTCGAAAGATTGTGATTTGATTGCTCAAGACTTTGAACCAATATTCCCTGTGGATCGACCTCGATTATACTACTCGATATGATTGTGCGCTTGCAGTCCGAACCGATAGCATTTCTGAGTTTAGAAATTTTAAAAGAAAACATCGCTCTCTTTTGAGTGATCACCTGCGCCCATGGGTCCTCTCCCGCCCATGGATGCTCCTCCTAGATCACCGGCTGTGTATGCAACTCCCATGGATCGACCTTCCAAGTAGAATTATACGTGGCCGGAGACGGTGTGCCAAATATAGCAGAGACAAAGGCATCTGCAGTTTGCGCCCCACTCCTACTGGCCTCGCGGTCGTGCTATCTGGTCTCTATGTATCGTGGTCAGTGGAGGCTCGGTATCTCATACCCGACATCATCTCCAGTAAGGTCATCCATAGAGAAATCAGGGTTGGCCTGCCAGGCAGGAGCTCCATCCTGCATGTAAACAATGTTAGTTTTGCTACATACAAATAACTAGTAAGTTAATTAATAATAAAGTTTTACTACCTCGCCAATCTGCACTGGAACTCCATACTTGTTGTAGTAAGCGTTCCACGCGTTGTTATTCAATTTGGTGGACCACCCAACCCGAATCATCATCTGCAGAATTGAAGATAACTTAATAAGAATAGATTTTTAAAGAGAAATTACCATGTGTATGACACCTTCAAATTACCTGCAGGAGGTGGCAGCATCTCATCATCGTAGATAACTAATTGATGTTCTCCCTAGCGTTTTGCAACATGCCAATGAGGCGCCCGTTCCAGCCAGAGTCCTCCACAATCAGTGCACTGTGTTGGAGCATTTGACATCCTATCGCTCTCCAACTAGTTTTCTCCATGCACACCAAGCTGTGTGCCACTCCTCTAATACCTGTCAAAATCTGCACACAATGTTTTTTTTTTCATTATTATTATTAGAAGATGAATAAATAAACATTTAATATTTTAAATATGTCAGTTTCATTTAAATATAGCAAGCGAACATGCATCGGTCCGAAAGGCAAGTAAGTCCTAGATGCATCACCAATGAGTCTCCGTCGAAGGACATCACCATAGTGCCCCTCTAGATATACCGACGGCATGCCCCAAATCTGGTACCAGACTAAATATCTCAATGCCCAAGGCCCTACCGGCAAAGTGACATCAACATCCGTAGGCGGGGACTATAAGTGATCCTGCGGATATCGTGCTATATGGTAATCCTCCGCGAAACGCGTGCTCCAGTCGACTTTTGGCTTATTGTGGTTAGTCTTGCAATATAAATTAATTAAAACATATTATTAGTAACGTGTAAGACTGAACAAGTAAAAAATAAACAAGAAATTAAGTAGTGGATACTTACTTGTGCAGCTGAGTGGTCTGCTGCTCGTCCAGCTCTGGAAAGTCTGGGACAAACGCATCCAAGCCAAACTGATGGGGCACTTGATCAGGATAATGATACTCAATAATCCAGTAACATACGCACGACCCGCATAATACCAGAGGTCTCTCTGCTCCAATGTCAGCCGGCAAAGAAGGTTGTTCACGAAGAACGCACGGTATGGGTACCAAGTGACGTTCGTCTCGTGAAGCATCTGGAGCTGACCCCGGACATAAGAAATCCCCACGGTTCTTCCATTGTCCATATTCTAGTATGTGTGGTGACTACCCCATATAACACCGTATGCGGGACATCTATCGGTGTCTTGTCCGTCCAGAACTGGGATTGAGCTGAAGGAACATGCCGACATACCGGTAGATGCGACCACGACCACTGCTGGAGTAAAAGAAGTGGCCTGGCAATTTGCTTGTTCTTCACCTAAATTTTGGACATGAGGTGCACTTTTGGTAATTATTGAACCCTAATATTTGTAATAAAAAAATTAAAATATTTGTACAAACTTACCAGATAAGCATGACACAAGCTCCGGTATAAGTAAGCGATCACAGCTCCACCCAGTTTGACCTCGATGGCCTCTCAATGTCCTTCAGTAGAGAGATGAACATAATCGGAACTACATCACCGCTGGAATCCACGAACATGACGCTGTCACATAAATCCATCACAAACGCCCTCACATACCTGCAATATAAAATAGTCAACATAAATAATGGTTATTATTATTGAGTCCAGAACATATTTTACTTTCCAACTGTTTGTGATTACCTCTTCACGGCCTCCTCGTCAGTGGTATTGGGGGTGATCCTATGCTGGTAGAATTAAGTGCGGAGCGACGCAAGACCAATACAGTACCCAGAATACCGGAACTCGTCCTCCTCTCCTCTCTTCTTCTTCTTCTGCGCCGCCTTTGGACCGGCCTCCAAAAACTCTCATATCATCTTGGTGTGGTCTGGATGGTCTGAGACACCGCCTACAGGGTCGCCATCGATCCGTAAACCCCATAAAGCACTCACGTCAGCTAAGATGACTGTCATCTCTCCAACCGGAAGGTGAAATGAATGAGTCTCCGGTCACCATCTCTCCACTAGACCGCAAATGAGAGCTTGGTTGATCTTACTCTGAGGCATGGTAGCTAGCTGATATAAGTCGAGATTCATGATGCATTGCTTCATCAATGGATGAGGGATATACGGTATCTCAGGGGTGCAATGTCTTACTGTCAACATCGTCTCGTCCTGTATTTTACAATGATTTCAATTTAAGCTATGTAATATTAAATAATGTTAATTAAATTACATATAAAAAACCAACATACCTCCATAGATGCGTATGCGACACGTTGCTTCATATGTGGGATCCATAGAAGATGACTAAATGTGTTAGCACCATGAGCTGGATACTCTGCACCGGGAGCCTCAACACCGGGAGCCTCCGAATAGGGAGCCTCGTTAACATGATCATGTGAACTCTCCTCCGTCTCCATAGTATCTTGTGAACGTTCCCGTCTAAGTCTGACCATACTGCATTTGAAAATAGCAGGTTACTAATTTTCACTTACAAGAAAATGTATCATTCAAAATTTAGTTGACCGAAATAAATTACATATAAAGTCAATTTCATAGTTTCAAATTATTTAGAAACTTTTGAGTCCAATCATGTACACAAGTATACAAGAAACCCTAAACTCTAATTTTGGACCCTAAACTCTAAACCCTAATTTTGGACCCTAAACCCTAAACTCTAATAATTTATAAACCCTAAATCCTAAACTATAATTTTGGATAGTTTCTAAAACCATAAACCCTAATTTTGGACCCTAAAACCTAATTTATAAACCCTAAATCCTAAACTATAATTTTGGATAGTTTCTAACTATAAACCCAAAACCCTAATTTTGGACCCTAAACCCTAATTTATAAATCTTAAATCCTAAACTATAATTTTGGATAGTTTCTAAAACCATAAACCCTTAACTCTAATTTTGGACCCTAAACCCTAATTTATAAACCCTAAATTCTAAACTATAATTTTGGATAGTTTCTAAAGCCATAAACCCTAAACTCTAAACCCTAAACCCTAATTTATAAACGGTAAACCCTAAACTCTAATTTATAAACCCCTAATTTTATCAACCCTTATTTTGGACAATTTTGGACCCTATTCCTAATTTATAAACCCTAATTTGTCAACTCTAAATGCTAATTTGTAAACCCTAATTTTGCAACCGTAATTTTTGAACAATTCAATCGCGTCAAGAAAATCAACAACCCGCACACGATAATTAACAATTCAATTTTTACCAATCGTTCCAATGCCAATACAAGGCACAAAATATAAATCAAATAAGTTATTTAGAGACTTACCCGGAAATAATCGAATTGTGGCCCAGATGGAAGAAAGGAGGGGCGGGAGGGAAAGAGAGGGGGTGGCCAAGAGGGGGGGCCCGAGAATGAGAGAGGGAGGGGGTGGCCGAGAGAGATGGTGGCTGAGATGGGGGGTCGGCTCTGTGGGGTGAGGGCGAGAGAGAAAAAGAGGGAGAGACAGAGAGACAGAGAGAGATAGAGGGTGGCCAGTAGGGGGTGGCCGGTGGGGGTGGGGTCAGCTCTGTAGGGTGAGGGCGGATAGGAGAGGTCGAGTCGAGTTGGGTGGCGCAAGAGAGAGAGAGAGATGAAGGGGGCGGGGCCGGGCGGGTCGAGTCGGGTTGCCTTTTAAAAAAAAAAAATTAATAAGCGGCCCGCCCCACAGTGGGGCGGTCAGGATATTTTTAATAAAAATTTGGGATTGAGGGCAAATTTGCTATTTTTTTAGGGTATTAATAAAAAAAAGCAAAAAATCCACCCTACCCCTTCTTAACCTATTAGGTTCGGAGATAGTTCTAAATGAAGAGGACAAGCATGTACCTTATGCGGCGCCTGGTGTGATGAGGATTCTTTAATTTGAGAAGAAACTTTTTTGGCTTAAGCTTTTGATCTAAGAGTATCTATATTCCAGCAACTCAAATGAATTTCTAAATAACTATTAATTACTTTTTAGAAATTAAGATCTCTAAAGTTTCTAAATCTTATATTCATGAAATTAATTTTAGAGTTTCTATTAAGTCACGTCAGCAACAAATTAAAAAGAAAAAATAATTTGAACCAATCATTTGATCAACAAATTTCTTAATAAGAAACTTTACTGCATAGTTTCTAAATAAGAAACTCTCTCACATCTCTGAAACTTGGATTAGAAACTACCACATGAGATTAAAAACTCTATTCTAATCTAATAAGAGCATCTCCATCGCCTTGCAAATTGAATTGCAAAGGCTGACCTGTCATCGTCTCTCTCCTACTTGGAAATTTCATTCTCTCTTTCACCACTGTGCAACGCTTTCAAAATTTGAAAGCTTTCATATTTTGAAAGCTTTCATTTCCATTTCATTTCGCTCTCACTCTTCCACGCTGACTGAAGAGAACCAATTAAATTCGTCGCTCGATCGAATCTAAAATATTTCTTCCCCGAAGACGCCTTCGTCGCTTGGAACTTCTTTCCTACCGCCTCCGCTCAACAAAATTCACCATCACCTCCGCTCTTCCCTCTCGTTCCCCTCTCTCTGCTCTCAAGGTCGAAGGAGAATCTTCGATCGGTGCAATGGAGAAAAGCGGAAAGGATCATCCTACTGGGAAGGGGAAAAACCCCTTTAAAGTGGTATCTTCGTGTGTAATTAGATTCAGCCTCATCATAGGTTTCCTGTGTCTAAAGTGTAATTAGATGAAGCAAGCTGGATGTCACGATCCAATTGGTAAATTATGTATGCATTAAAGTTGAACTGGGCTGCTGCTAGTACAATTAACAGTAATCATTTATTCCGGATTGATCCATCTGACATCTGCTAGCACCTATTATGTATCAGACGACTTTCTCTAAATCGCTGATCAAGATTGCTGATCAAGAATGATGGCTACTGACAGCGAAACATCTCTTGTTCATCCTTCCTCTCTTGCTCCAATTGATCCTGTGGTTCAGATTACGATTCCAGTCTCTACTAAAGCGGGATCGTCAGAATTTTCTCACTTGGAAATCTCAAATTGAACCTATCATTGATGGATTCGGTCTCTCCAAGTATCTTGCCGCTGATGTCTTGCCTCCTGCCACGACTCTTACTGTCTGGTGTTTCAAACTCTAATCCGGCCTTTCTAGCGTGGTACAAACAAGATCGGTTCTAGCTCGGCTGGCTCAGATCCTCCATTTCTGAGGGTGTTGTCTCAATATATGGCGTGTCAATCTGCTCACGAGCTCTGGTTATCTCTCCACCAGATCTACTCGGGGATTTCGACAACTCGGGTCATGGAATTGCATCGCTCTCTTCAGACTACGACTCATGGCAATCAAAAGTTTGGCACCTATTTTGAGCAAATGCGTCATATTACGGATCAGCTTGCCTCTGCCGGTGAACCGGTGTCTGATTCTAAACTGGTACATTCTATTTTGAGTGGCCTTAGATCGAAGTATAACTCCTTTGTCGTTGCTATCACCACCAGATCGGCTCCGGTCTCTTTGATCGAACTTCACTCTTTTCTCTTGACTCATGAGTCGTTGTTGTTCTCCCAAAACCTTTCTTCTCTCTCTGATGGTTTCGATCTGGTTGCGCTTTATGCCTCTACTGGAAAAGGTCGGGGCAGGGGTTCTCAAGGCCGTAGTGGATTTAATTTGGGCCCAGCAGGTCGTGGTTCTTTTAATTCGGCCCATGGTCATGGCCCTTTCCATTCTTGGTCCAGGACAAGGCCCTGGTGGTGCTTCTCAAGCTGCTGGCGGAACCTATGCCCATTTTGCTTTTTCCCAGCTAGCAAGTGATCGCCCTCAATGTCAGATTTGGAAGAAGAAAGGTCATGAGGCGCTTGAATGTTGGTATCGATTTGATAATGATGCCTATCCCTCTCCTCCTCAAATTCAAGCTCTATTCAACACCACCGCCTCTTCTCCAAGTGAAGGTTGGTTTCTCGATTCGGGTGCGACTTACCATGTCACGTCCGACATAAACAACCTCTCATCCTTCACTCCCTATGATGGCCATGATCGCCTTCAAGTTGGTAATGGTTCTAATCTTTCTATTCAAAATCTTGGATCTTGTTCTTTACCTACCTCCTCTAGGTTCTTGAAATTGAATAGTGTATTACACGTCCCACAAATTACCAAAAATCTTGTGAGCATCTCTCAATTCACTAAAGATAATGGTGCTTTGCTAGAATTTCACCCTTCTTTTTGTGTGATAAAGGACCTCCACACGAAGCTTCCTCTTCTTCGAGCTTCTCGCATTAATAGGCTTTACAATCTTGAATTGTCTCCCAAGTGTTGGTTGGAGAACGTGTATCCGCCTCTATGTGGCATGCAAGATTCGAGCATACGTCTCCTTCAACTACTTATTTTCTAATAAATGCGCATAATTTATCTACTACATCCAATAAATTGAAAATTTGTGATGCATGTTGTAAGGCTAAGGCTCATGTTTTGCCTTTAAGTTCTTCTAAATCTCTTGCTCATTCTCCTTTACATGTCATACACTCGGATTTATGGGGTCCTTCCCTGATTGTTTATAAGAATGGATTTCGTTACTATGTGAATTTTATTGATGAGTTCTCACAGTTTTCTTGGATTTATTTTCTTCGCAGTAAAGATGAACTTGTGGGTGTGTTCACCAAATTTAAATTGCAAGTTGAGAATCTTTTTAGTTCGACTATTAAAATTCTTCAAATAGATGATGGCACGGATATAAGTCTCTCTCGCCTCTTCCCACAAATCCCAACCTCATGTCCCTATACCCCCGAGCAAAATGGCCTTGCTGAGAGAAAACACTGTCTATTGTGGAATTAAGCCTTGTCATTATGTCTCATTCCTCTATTCCTTTACATTTTTGGAATCATGTATTCCAAAGTGTTGTATTTCTCATCAACTGCATCCATCCTTCTACACTACCTTACACTCCACCTTATACTCTCCTTTTTCACCACAATCTCAATTACAAATTCTTTCAAATTATTGGTTACCTTTGCTACCCTTTAATTCGACCTTATAACTCCCATAAACTCCAATTTCGTGGTCTACCTTGTGTATTTTTTGGTTATTGTCAAACTCAAAATGGTTACAAATTCTTGCACATCCCCACAAATAAGATTTATGTGAGTCGAAATGTTCGTTTCGATGAAACTCAATTTCCTTTTGCCTCAGTTTTACATAATTCTGAGCAACAACAATCTGAGACTTTGGATCTGCAAACATGGCTGTCCATACCTGATGGTACTTGTGAGATGCCGCATCATAGCTCCAATTCCACAGCCACAGTGAATCTGACTCCTGTCTCTACCTCATCTGGATCTCTCCCTCAGCAACTTCATTCATCAGGGCTCTCTCCCAAATTTTTGGTCCTTCAGTACCTGCAGCGGATCCGCCTGCCTCTCTTGCGCCTTTACTCATGGTTGGTTCAATTCCTTTGTCGGCTCCTTTCCCTATTGGAGCAGATCTTCTCCGCACTTACTCCAGGCGCTCAAAGCATTTGGCGCGTCCTCCTCCTACTGCAGCGGATCCTGAGAGTGTTCTAACTCTGCCGCGCCCTTCCTTATTGGCTTCCCCTCCATTTCCGCCTTCACTACCTCCCTCCAATTCCACTGGAATTTCTCAAACAAAGAGCACCCTAGTTGGATCCATTACACCTGTTCCTGCTACTATGTTGTGTCCAAAGTCAGATTCAACTCATCCTATGACTACTCGGCATCGTGATAACACTAGATGCTCTAAATATTTTCCCAATCATGTCATATACCTCACCACAAATCATCCTCTTCCTCCTACCTCTTCTTCTCTTGATGAACCTACTTCTTTTACTCAAGCGAATAAACACCCCGAATGGCGTCATGCAATGTCTCAATAACTCAATGCACTAGCCAAAAATGGTACATGAGTTCTAGTTCCTTCTCCTCCTAACCGTCATGTCATTGGTTATAAATGGATTTTCAAGAAAAGGGTATTGACTTTCATAAGAGAGAGGGTAATGACTTTCATGAGACCTTTAGCTCGGTTGTCAAACCTACCACGATTCGTGTGGTACTTTCTCTTGTCGTTTCACACCATTGGCCGATTCGACAACTCGATGTCAAGAATGTTTTTCTTCATGGCGATCTCGAAGAACAAGTCTATATGACACAACCTCCGGGCTATGTAGATTCCTCTTATCCTAATCATGTGTGTCTTCTCAAAAAGACATAATATGGTCTCAAACAAGCGCCTCGTGGATGGTTTCATAAGCTTGCCTCGGTTCTTTTCAATCTTGGGTTTAAGGCTTCTCAATTCGACTCCTTGCTTTTTATTCGTGGTGACTTCAAATCTATTACCCTTGTTTTGATTTATGTGGATGATATTATCATCACCGGCTTGAATGTGACCCTTGTGACTTCTCTCACCTCTTCTTTTGCCTCCCAATTCTCTCTCAAAGATCTTGGATCACTTCACTATTTCTTGGAAATTCAAGTCATACCGAACTCTAAGGGGATTACACTTGCACAATCGCAATACATTCGAAGTCTTCTCATTCGTTCAAAAATGGATGGCTCCAAGCCTTGTGCTACTCTATTCTCACATGGTGATCCACTCTCTAAGTTCAATGGGAACCCTATGACCGACCCTCACCTATATAGGAGCATTGTTAGGGCTCTTTAATACGCCACGATTATGTTGTGTATTTTGGGTATAGGAAAAATGGGTCTATTTCGTACACTTCTGCTTTAAATTTATAAAACCCTAAATATGCAAAGTTAGATTGAATTGCAAGCGCACAATCTATCATTGTAGTAATTATGGGTATCGATCCAAAGACAACGGGAAATATTACTTTTTACTAAATCAATTAACTCTAAAATAGTGCAAATAAAGTAAAAGGGGGGTTTTGTTGTAAAATTGGTTTTGGGTTCAATACCCGATTGAGAGTTGAAATTAGAACAAGACAATTTTAAACAAACAAATAAAAGGAGTTTGTGATTCAAATGGATAAGAGTCTAGGGGCTATCGGCATACAATCATTTGGTCAATTCCACATTTACTTGGTATTCTAAACTCATGTTTGCAATTATGGGGTTTCTAAACGTAAATATCAAAAAGGGTCACTTTCGTGAATTAATGACGTGTCTAGATAATTCGAACTTCACGATTAAGTCCTTCACCCTAGCTATCTAGACCATAAGCATAGATTAGCCTAGTTTATCTCTAAATACCAATACTTCACGGTTAAGTCCTTCATACGATATTTGGTTCAATTCTAGGTGTCCCAATCAAATATAAGGCTTCACGATTAAGTCCTTCACCTCAACTCAACCTTTGTTCTTGTGGTTCCGGACTAAGAAATAGATTTGGTCATTTCTAATCTTAATCCTAAGGTAATTCATGTATACAATTTGGTATCATTAATTATAACTCCTAGCATCTTAAGTTGGTTAGACTCAAGCGGGAAATTAACAAGCAATCAAATCATACAAGCACATGAATTGTAAAATCAACAAGAATAAACAAACATGCAAACAATCATCATAAAGAAATTAATCCAAGTAAATATCGATTTAACGCAAATTCATGTTTTTAGCCTAAGCCCCTAGAGAGGAAATCTAGCCTCTCCTGGCTGAGTTAACATCCAAGAAAGTTACAAGAGAAATCATAATGAAAACAAAGTAAAACGAGTAAGAGAATAGACTACACCAATCTCCTCGCTCGCTGCCTTTGATCTTCACTTTTGCTTGCTCGAGAATTCTTCAAACCTTGCTCTTAATCGCCTTTGATCACGAGGAGAAGATAGAAAATGTGTAGAGAGATGTGGAAATTAAACCTAGAATGAAGAATGCCTTCTCCTGCTGCCTCCCTGCCCATATATAGCTCATTTCGTGTCTTGGGAAACAATCTCCCAAAATCCGGCAGCAAATCTGAGAAGATATCATGAATTAAGGCATTAATGGCATTGGTGCGGCCTTCCCGCGGCCTTCACAAATTCCGTGCGGGTCACACAAACTGAAAGTCGGCTGGAAAATCAGCTAAGGAATGAGGAATCGTGCGGCCTTCATGCGGCCCGCACGGCTAGGGGTGTTCATCGGTTCGGTTCGGTTTCAACCGAACCGAACTAGGCAAACCAAAGTTATAATTCGGTTTCAAAAATAAAACCGAACCGAACCGATTTAGCATTGCAACCGAACCGAACCAAACCAAAGTTTTATTTCGGTTTGTTCGGTTTGTTCGGTTCAAACCGAAATATATTAATTTTTTTATTTAAAGCAATTGATTTATACTAAACCGAAGTATATTAAGAAATAAACCAAGATATTAAGAAATAAATTGGGATATTAAGAAATAAACTGGGATATTAAGAAATAAACCGAAGTATTAAATCAATTGATTAAGAAATAAACCGGGGTATTAAGAAATAAACCGAAGCGGTCCAGACCAAATTCATAATATATAACATTTCGGTCGGTTCGGTTATTTCGGTTTTCAAAATTGTCAAACCGAACCTATCCGAAATTATAATTCGGTTTTAAAAAGCAAACCGAACCGAACCATTAAACTGAAATAACCGAACCGTTTGGTCCAAACTAATTCGGTTCGGTTCAAAACCGACTAAACCGGACCCAATGAACACCCCTACGCACGGCCACCCGCAGAACTTTAGGTTAAATCAATACGGCCCGCACAGAATCCGTGCGGCCCGCACAAAAGTTGGTTTTCGTTTGAAAAGTGGCTAAGGAAAAAGGGGTTGTGCGGCCTTCACAAATTCCCTGCGGCCCGCACGAGCACCCACAAAACTCTCGGACAAATCCGTGCGGCCCGCACAAAAGGCTGTTTTGCTCCTTTTTGCTCGATTTCTGCAAATTAGATAAAGGAAAGGTAGTAACTTGGTTCTACGGTGCATTCTATACTAAACTAGACTAAAATACGAGGGTTTTGGTATAGTTTAGGAGGTAAAACCTCGACCGAAGGTATATATATAATTGAGACTTATCAGATTACTCATCCCGACATCTCCTATGCCGTCAACAAGGCGTCTCAATTCATGCACTCTCCCACCGATGAGCATTGGAATGCCGTCAACTGCATCTTACGATACCTTAAAGGTACTTTTCATTTTGGCCTACACATTAGTGCTCATTCCTCGCTCGAGCTACATGCTTATTCCGATGCGGATTGGGCCGGCTGCCCGGATGATAGGTGTTCTACATCGGGCTTTTGTCTTTTCCTTGGGTCGAACCTACTCTCATGGGGATCCAAGAATCAAACTACCATTACCCGGTCTACCACGGAGGCCGAGTATAGTAGTATGGCCAGTGCTTGCACTGAAATTGTGTGGTTAAATCAACTTCTTCACGAACTTCACGTCCCGCTCAAGTCTAATCCGATTTTATGGTGTGATAATTTAGGAGCAACTTTCTTGGCTTCTAATCCAGATTTTCATGCCCGAACAAAGCATATCGAGATTGCTACCATTTCGTGCATGAGAAGGTAGCTAACAAAGAGTTAGATGTGTGTTCCATTTCTTCTAAAGATCAGCTGGCTGGTATATTTACAAAGGCGCTCTCTTCTGCCAGACTTGATTTTTTACGTTCCAAGCTTACACTGCAAGAAGCCCCAGCTCAGCTTGCGGGGGGTTGGGGGGGCGCTGTTAGAAGTAAATGTAATAGATTTTTTTGTATAAGCTACAATTAGTTACATTTCAGTTATATTCTGTATACAGCTCATATGTCGCCTATATAAGGCAGACCCTCTCTATAATTGGTTTGATTACAATAATACAAATCATTTCAGCTCATCTCTATTTTATCTACATCGCTATCAATAGGACAAAATATTTCTGATAATTTTGAGAATCAAAATACTTGTATAAATTTCGATACGTACCAAACGCTATGGACCATTAAAATTATATGGATTATAGTAAACAGGGCGATAAATCAATGGCAAATAAATAAATAAATAAAATTCACACGCTTACAATATTTCTTAACCCCAAAGCAAAAAAAACTATAATACAAAGAAGTTTGAAGGTCACTCAAGGTCCAAAATCTCAATATAAAAGGAAAGGACTTGCCACATGGAGAACTCACACTAATCCTCCCACAACTTACACGAACCCTCCGAATTTCAAACCCACAACAGGAGACAACCCAAAAACGCTCAGCGCAGATCCTTCTTCATAAGGCAAAAAGGGACCATATGGAAGCACCAAGGGATTGGCAAAACATGATCATGAATGAACCTGCTGCTATGTGGCAAAATAGGCCCCATTCTCTCAACGTCTACATGGCACCAAGGGAAGACTAAGTCCTGCAAACCTTTTTCTGGAAAAATCTGCTTTTATATTTCCAGGACAGGACTCATCTGAATCATATTTTAAGCAGAGGGTGGCTAACTGCATGGGAAGTCAATTCCACTATGATGCTTCTAATTTCAAAGTATTTGTCATAGATGAAGACTTTGGTGACGTTATTCTCATTTTTCCTGAGGTGGATATGGCACGGGCAGCAATTGAACATGCATCTTTATATATTGGAAACAATATAGAAATTCAATTGCATCATTTTTCTCCAAACCTACAGTTAGCCTTTGATCCATTAGGAGGAAGAGCTCGTATCAAGCTATATGGGGTTCCATTAAACAATTGGAACAAGTTTGATATGGTAACTTTGGTGTCAGGGTTTTGGTACCCGCTAAGGGTAGCTCCTTATTTTACTAACGGTAACTATCAATATCTGACCATGCTGGTTGCCACCAAAGCTGCAGAAGATGTTCCTTTCTGGCTGAAATTGAAGGTTCACCCTCATAAGAAATATGTCAAGGTAGAATTAGACGGGTGGTTAGAGCATCAGGGAAATCATGCACCACATCAAGGAGGTAACAGCAACGAACAGAGAGACAGGGGACGTAGGGATCACCGCAATGACAGGGGGAAAGACAAAACCCGACAAGGGGCTCACCATCGGGAAGACATGACAGGGGCAGAGTCGAAATAGGGGACAAAGGAATGATCGAAACACGTCCAGTTCAGCCTCAAACTGGACAAGGCCAGTGCATGATTGGACAGTAGGCTTAAGGAGGCAACTCTTAACCGCTGGTATTCTCACTGGAGAGGACCATAAGGAGGCAAATCAACAAAGAGAGGGCCCACAAAATCTCCAGTTAACAGTGGGGCAGACAAAAGAAGTAATAGTAAAGAAAATCGAGGTAACTGAGAATGGAAACCTCTTTTTAGACCAATCAGGTATGAGAATTTTCAAAATTGGGTTGGAGGGTCCACTTTGCACTTTACTCAGAGAGCTATTTTCGATGGTTTTAAATTTATCTCTGGAGCTTTAATCACTGTTTTTTATGACAAGTTTCCAAAAGGTCAAATTAAATTTGGGCTTTTGGAGAAAGGCGTAATTCTTGGGGCTGAACAACAAGGCCCTAAACAGATCGAGGGAGGAATAGTTGAGGATACAATGGATTTTTTACAAATGTCTAGGGAGTTGCATGAAAAAGAATCTGGGCTGGGCAAGATGCATGGCAATGCATAGGGAATTTTTAAGGCTCAAGAAGATCAACTAGTGATGGGGATGGATTCTTTTGAAGGCCCACCACCGGGCTTTGAATTTCAGGTTTACAAAGTTCAAGAGGTGAACAAAGTTGATGCTACGAGAGGCTACAAAAGAAAGAATGAAAGTCGGGGAGTCCAGGTGAGGAAGAGCAAGAGGCCGTTGGAGAAATACGTAGAGGAAAGAGTCAGGTACAGTTCTGGCAAGAAGAGGTACACAAAGAACAATGCTAAACCTAAATAGGTCAAGTGGGAATATCAGCAATCCCTAGATCAGCTTAGCAAGCTGCAGGCAATGCTGGTTTTGCAAATGGCAGGGGTGGAAGTAAAGGGAGGAGTTGAGGAACAAGTGGAGAGGATCATTGCAGGATGAAGAGTCTCAAGTCTTTCAAGTCTTTCTGAAGTCTGGAGGATGGATGTTATCTATGTTTTTAATGATTTCTATGGGTATTAGGTACTTTAAATTTTTACTTTTATGCAAGATGTTCGGTGCTTTTAAGTTAGAAAGAAAGAATATGAGGGGAATTAGGATTAAGAAAGGGTTGGTTGGGGGCAGTTTTTTGGTTGTAAGGGAAGGTGATGCTTTGGAGTCAGCACTAGGTAGGCTCCTCATTTTTGTTATAAGTAAGAAGTTATTAGTGTCTTAATGTGTTTTATCTCAAAAATTAAAATAATTTCATGGAATGTTAGAGGACTAAATGACAAAGAAAAGAGATTGGCAATAAGGCAAACAGTTCTATTGGAAAAACCAGAGGTGGTCTGTTTTCAGGAAACAAAGATGAGTTAAATGAATCAATTTGCAGTTCAGCAGACTTGTGGTAAAATGTTGAAAGATTTTCAATGCTTGGATGCCCTAGGGACAAAGGGTGGAATTTTACTGGCTTGGAATCCTACCAAGCTCCAGTTAGTTCACTGTGAAAAAAGGAGGTCAAAATAACAACAGTGTATGGACCTAATTCAAGATCACTCAGGAGGAATTTCTTTGATGAAATAAGAGTGCCAAACCGCATGATGACATGCCATGGGTAGTCTATGGTGATTTCAATGTAACGTTGTTACAAGAAGATAGGAATAATCTCACAGCTGGTAATTAGAGGGAATCAATCAAGTTCTCTGATTTGCTGATGAAGTTAGATCTCATTAATCTTCCGATGGGAGGGAATAATTACACATGGTCAAATGCCAGATATCAACCAACAATGGCACGTTCGGACAAATTTCTTATATCTGACAATTAGAGCAACTCCTTCCCAAATTCAAAGCAGGAAGCAATAGCAAACACTTCTTCTAATCACACTCCACTACTATTTACAGTCGGAACAAGGTTTAAACAGTCATTATTCTTCAGATTTGAGAATAACTGGCTCAAATTAGAGAACATCAAACAGTTTGTAAGAGAAAGATGGGATCAATTAGGACAAGTCCTTACACCTGGTGGATTGCACAAGTTGGAGACCCTTAAAAATAAAATATTAAAATGGACAAAAGACAAGCTGGGAAAGACTAAGGACCAAATTTTAGTATGTAGAGAGTTTATGGATGATACGTCCTATCTCCGGGAGATGAGGCCGTATGGAAGTTTGGGCTGAGCTGGCCTGCCAAAGGATGTCAGGCCGAGATATGGATCGAGTTAGGAACTCGGGGTGGATTGTGAGAGATTCGGACTCTAACCTGTATGATCTCCCTCTTAGTGAAAATTGCCTCTCCCGTTTCATGGGGCTTGCTGCCTTATATAGTCCAGCCATAACGGCCATCTCGGACGTTTATGAGGAACGCGGGCAGTTATGTCGACCGTTATTGGGACGTGGGTGTTAAGGCAGCCGTTTCTGGGACGTGGGCATTAAGCTAGCCATTTTCCCTGCTATCCCGTATGTCGGTTGGCATTAACCTATATTCGGGCCATATGCTTTTGAGGCCGCCGAGTTGGGCCCCGGTTAGTAAATCTTTGGGCTTTTTCATATGACGTCGGGTTGGCCTTGTAAAGGTCCGAATCCCAGTCTCTCATGGCCCAGTTTAGAACAAAAGGGCCTGTGGAACATGGCCCTATCATTAGCCCCCGAAGTCGGAATGCATCGGCGAGATGCTTTCGACTTGAAGGTGAATAATTCGTAACACATGGTTTCTATTACTGACATTTGTGTATTAGTCATGCTGTAATAACTCGGGTGTGGTATATGTCGGGTACATGTCTTGTTACAAACCCAACAATTAATGTGTTAACATATTCCCATCTCGGTATGTATCCGACAGTTAATATATTAACATACTTACCATTTTTTTTTTTTTTTAACAAGCGATATGGTGTCCGAGTTAGTCAAAAATCAGTAGAAGAAGTGAAACATAGAAATTATAAGTAATCATTGATATCGTAAAAGCAGAACAAGCCTAAATATATATAAAAAAAATTGTAAAAAACATCGAAATCATACAACGCCTCGATCTAGTAAAATATCGAAATCATACAACGCCTAATTAAACTAAACATGGGACATGAGAGATATAGTGCCGGGAAGAATATTTCCACTATGGGCATCATGTCTGTCATGTCGCACCTTCCAAGCACCGCGGTGTCCATGTTTGTCAAAAAGACGGGTGTGATGTCGTTTCTTTGAGGATGTCTAATACATATCGTTATCGGTGTCTTCAAAAAGGTTATCATCGTTGAGTTCATGTTGGGTAGCGGTGTATAAACTCGGACCACCGCAATTACGGGATAAACACCCAGGGCACTTCCAGAACCGACGACGGGGGTCCGAACGGCCTTGGATGTCATAGTGGTGGAAGCAACTCCACTCGTAGCACATCCGGCATTTGGCCATCTCATGCTTGGCCGCTTGATCATGGCATAGGACACACCAACGTAACTTGGGCTCGAGATCGTACTTGTAAATGTCATTCTCGTCCTCTTTGGTGAACGGGGGTGCGCTAGCGAGGGTAAGGTCGATGAGGTCACCAATTTTGAAATCCTCGTTCGCGAGCATCCAGTCCAAATCTTCCTCCGGAAAATGTTTGAGGAGAGTCCACCTTTCGGGCCGAGATAGGTCCCGTCTCGGGTTTCGAAAGCGACGTGGAACAGGGGGAGGTTGGTTGCGGTGACGTCTTGGGGGTTGGTCAGTGCTATTCTGACCGTGGTCGAGAGGTGTTTTGTTTTTAGAAGCCACCCTCTTGAAAGGCATCTCGGAAGTATAGATATTGGTAAAAAGTTTAGAGTAAAAAATGTGCCTTTTACCGTATGGTGACTCTGGTATTTATAGTCGTTAGGGTGAGATATTGCCATAAATAACGTGGGCCATATTGCCTAAATAGGTAGCCGTCAGCTACTAGCCATAAATGTCATTGGGCGTTTTGTAAGTTATACGAGATGACAGGCTTTCAGCGTTTTCGAGGTGGTCAAATTGACTCATATTAGACGGTAGTAAGTAGTAATGAAATGCCTATGCAAAACATATATTAACCAAAACAACACGAGATAAAAACCTCGGCTGAGTGTTACAACATAAGCACATAAGTAAATTTGAAAAGTTGACATCTAATTAAAACAAAAGGCGGGCTATTCCCGCGATATTCTATATATGGCTAAGGCTATTCATGGCGGGAGCGCTTAGCCCGGCGTTCTTGATCCATGCATCTCCTGCAGGTGAAGGATGCGAAGCGGGGATCACCATGGTTCCGAGGTGATCTGCGGGCGAGACACCCGGGATGAAAAGCTTCTTCACATCCATCACAATGGAACATGTGCCGATAGTTCCCTCTGAATCTGCAAACAGCACATCTATCCCAGGCTAACGGGTCGTCTTCTTCTTCCCCCAGGTTAATTGGGGGTGGCTCGATGTTGATCTCGGGGTTCAGATGTTGGGGAGATGGGTGTGGTGACGGAATGTCTTCATTCTCCTTCTTAACCCCGTCCTTCGTATCTTTGTTAGCTGCCATCTTATTATAGCCCGAGTTGGAAGGTATAGTTGGGATCGTTGGATGTTCCGTTAAAGGGAGACGGAGGTAGTATATATAGTATGTCGGCATTAATTACTCGACGTCTCGTCTTCCGTTAACCGTCATCAGCCATCAAATCATCCGTCAAATCAGTCAGAGGTACGGGGTTATGGCGCAATTCCCGCATGACACCTGGCACGCGTCAACTCGGTAAGAGCCCGATTCCTTTGATACGGTGCGGGAATCAAGGCGTCGCCATGATGAAACGTGACGCTTCGTGGCTCCTTTTCGAAATTCGCGTGAGTATTGAGCGGGAAAACGGAGGCCCCTATATATACACTTCATCCCGATTCATTCATTCATTCTCAGTTATTTTGAGCTAATCAATCCCGGAGCCACAGAGCGAATACAGAATTTTCAGGCGATTTTGTAAAGCTACGTCGGACGAAGACCGAGGTGTGAAGGAATTTCCGACATCAGGTAAACTCTTACTATCTCGTTAGTTGACTTTATGTTTAATAATCCTGCATGTAAGCGTTTATGTGCATAGTTGCAATTGTGTAGGACAAGTCAAACCGGTTACCTAAGCCAATCTTGTTTATTTATAAAATTTAGAAATGGCCGAAGGAAAAGACGGATCCCGGGACCAATCATCTGGTGCTTCTGGGGAAGTATCCCCACTGCCATATCATCCCCCCCGCCCAGGTAGGGGGAAGAGTTTGTATGGTATGCGTCCCCCTAGTCCCGACATCTTACCGGAAGATGTTGAGGAAGATCAAAACAGTGAGGGAAATGAAGATGACGAAGAAAATCAATCTCGGGGAGAACTCATCTTAGCCTCAGCAGGAACGTCTCAAGGGTCTGCGAAGCCGAAAAAGAAAAAGGCTCGTAAAGATATTGTTCTTCGTGATGGTTATCCCCTTGATTTGACATTCCCCACATCTGCCAATATCCCCTCCAAATTGGTTGTTCAATGTGAGTCTTACGCCAATGCTTTTTACGAGGAACTCGTGGATGAGGTTGATAGAGAGGAATATCCACGACATGCTCTGAAGTTAGTAGCTCCGGACCCGGAGGACTGAGCACATGACTGGAATCGTGGGATGTGCTTATATTGGAAGATGCCTAGATGCGGCTTTAAAGTAAGGGTGTCTAAGTTTGTTCGTGAGGTATTACGACATCTCGATGTAGCCCCTGCCCAGTTAACCGCACCTGCTTGGTGTTATCTCATGAGCTTCAAATATTTATTTGATTATATGCCCGAGTTGGAGCTATATTTCCCGAGTGTGGGGTTGTTCTTTCACTATTTCTCTCCTCTATATAGCAACGAGAGCCATCTCGCAATTCGGAAGCGTGGTAAAGTTGCGCTTTTTGAAAATTGTCAAAGGTGGACGATTGGAATCATGGTTGGGTATATCTCGCGAATCCCAGGGAGTTGCCTTGCTTCCGCCAGATACGGGAGGAGTGGCGGCCTTTAACAAAGGAAAATTTGGTCCCCAGTTCTCCTCCTCCTCCGACATCAGTTGATTTACAGGCTATCGAAATTCTTGATGAATATTTCACAAGTTAGTCCTTTGTTTTTAACTCGTACCCGATATACCTTTGCATCGCATCTGCTCATTAACCATACTATATTATACATAAATTGTTAATGCTGGTGTGCTTTTTATGTCGTAGGACGCGGGTTTATGGCACTACCCTGGAAGGCCGCTCGTCCTGTTCTTGTCTTTGACACTCCAGAGGACGGCTTCGCGAAAGGAAAAGAGGTTGTGACATCTCAAAAACCGACTTCCTCTTCCAAGGGTCCTAAGACCGTAAAGTCGGGGTCTGCTAAAACTACAACAGCTCACCCGAAGTCTACTACAAACACTGCAGCAACCACCAAAGGAGCCAAGGGCAGTGCTTCTGGTTTCTCCAAGCTCGGGGGTTCCCAGAAGAGGAAGGAAGTTTCTGTTGACCCCCCCGTGCGTTTAACAAGGCGAGAGAAGGGGAAAGAAGTCGAGGCAGAAGAACCTGAACCGAAAAGGCAAAAGGTTCAGTCCGATATTGTGTTAGAGGTGTCTGGGGTTGCCCCGAAGGAGACACCTCAATCTCGGGTTGAGGCTGCTGAGAAGGAGTTAGAGAGAATTATTGAAGAAGCAGCGCGCGACGTGTGGGATCCCGCGAAGGAGCACACCGAACATCTCAAGTCGAGTATATATTGTATTAACAATGAATTAACAGAAAAGAATCAACTAAATGTTTGTATTTTGTACTATGGTATAAAAGGGCGTTTCAAGGGTTTCAGATTTCATCTTCAACTTTGCTGCTCAGACCTGCCACGCGACCCGCATGGTTTCGCATGCGACCTTTGTGACGCGACCCGCTTGGCCTTAAGCGCTCCGAACCTGGCACGCGACCCGCAAGCTACGGCTTGCGACCCGTGTGATGCGACCCGCGTGCTAAGTCACGCGACCCGCATGGTCCCTTGAGCTGAGTCTGCACATGTCAGAAACTTGCTGTTTAAGTCGTGTAAGGTTAGATTGACCGTACCTAGTGTCACTGAACCTCAACTTTCGTGTGTTGGCTTAGCAGACCTGGTTTGGAATTGCAATTTCACCTTCTCGGGTTTAATCAAGCTGTTTGATCTAAACCTAAGTTCTCAATTCTGTTTACTAAAGGTATCCACAAGCTGAGCAAGAGCAAGTGGAAACTTTCACCTTTCGGCTACTCGTTGACCTCACCTTTCGGTTCTCAGACCTACCTCAAGTACTTAATCTAATTTGCAAGAAGCATCAAGCCTTTGGTACAAGAAGAAATGCCTAAGGCATTCAACAGTAAGCAATCAAGAATCAAACAATTCAGATCAAGCAATCTCAAATAAAACAAGAATCAAAGAAACACGAAATAACAATAAGAATCAATCCATGTGCATCATCAAACAAAGTATCAGACTACAAATACAAACCCTCGAAACTACAGTATCTACTCAGACATTAATAAAATCAAAACAAGAGAGAGAGAGAAAGAAAGCAAATCATAGTGAGAGAAGAGGTAGAGAAGAGGATTGAAGCTTCAGGTTGAGTCTTCTTCTCCAGATCGCCTCCTCTTCAGCTCCAGATCGTCTCTCTCCTCTCCAGATCGCCTCAGGCGCTCAGGCCTTCACTTCAAACTCCGATCTCTACTGTCTCTGGTGAAAATCGTGGAATAATCGGATCTTTCTTCTGTTGCCAGGCCTGCTACATATATAGTTTCCTTCGTGGGCCTTAATTGGGCCTGGCTCAGTTAACTCGACGCGACCCGCATGAGTTTCCATGCGACCCGCGTCAGGTGGCAAGGATGCGAGCTGTGAGGGTCGCGTCTGGGCTGCGATGCGACCCGCATCAGGTGGGACGCGGGTCGCGTGGGGGAAGTCAGAACTCTGCCTTTTGCCTATTTTTCTCCTATTTCCTGCAAATCAACCACAAAACTGCAGCAGTACCATATTCTATTGATTTTCAATATAAACTATGCAATTTAGTGGTCAAAGTCACAAGGTCTGGTCTGGAAACAAGACGAAATAATAGATGAAATATAGACCTATCAGCATCATACCCCAAGGTCGAAGGGCATCTCCCGTAAAGCCTATCAAAGGTGAGATATGCTGTTGGAGGGCGCGAGTGTCGAGGCCCATTTGTGTGAAGGCCGATAGATACAGGATGTCTGCTGAGCTTCCCGTATCAACTAACACCCTCTTAACTCTGTGAGTATTGATTTTGAGATTCAGTACCACGGGATCATCGTGTGGGCTAGAGATCTCACCTAGGTCTTTCTCCAAGAACAGTTTCGCGAAGTCCTCGAATTTGTTGATGGACCTCCGAGGTAGTGTCATGTACCAGTCCCATGCTTCTCCAGTTAAGCAAGTGGTGAAGACACGGCACATGATAGCATCGGTGGCTCCAAGGAGGCGGAGTCGCTCAAGGAATCCGTACACAAAGTTGTGCGGATCCTGTGTGTCGTCGCTACCCCGAAAGCTTGGAAGGGTCGTCGGATACTTGAAATTCGTCATTGATTGGCGGTAGGTGTCTCTGGACAGGGGGCCATCCTCGATTCCCATAGGCCGAGAGTAGGTGCCTGTCTTCTGGGATTCGAGTTCGGCTAGTTTGGCCGCAAGTCTGGTTTGGATCAGCTCTTCAACTTGAGCCATGTTGATACCTCGGGTTGGGGTAGGTGATCGCCGGTTCCTTCTTCGGTCATCGCGGCGAGCTCTATCCCGACCTCGGGGTGGGCTTTGTTCGCGTTCTCTACGGGAGCGAGATTGTTCTCTGCGGGATGGTCTGGGCCCTCTGCAATGATTAGCTGATTCTCGCTCGTCGTTGTGGTGAACCTCGGGACCTCTGGGGTGTGGCAGTCTTTCGGGATCAGGTTCTCTGTTCTCGTCCTGCCCTTCCGGCCGTCTTCCTTCATCGGGATGTACCCCTGTTGGCAGAACATTCTGGCCTCTGCGTTCGGACTGGACCTGTTGTGCTGATGGGGTAGGTGTATCTGTCTGGTTACCAGTTCGGACCTGTACAAATTATGGGTCCAGATTTCTTGGAGAGACATTTGCCGGTCGACTGTGCACACGGTATGCTGACAAAGGTCGCGGTATAGGTGCAGTGGGAGGCACAGTCTGATTTGTAGGTTGCGGTGGCACTTGCTGGGAGTGCGGTGTTGGACCAGTCATGGGATATATCCCATGAGCGCCTCCCGGGCCCCATTGCCCAGAGGGTGCGACATAGGGATACTGGGGAGCCGTTGGTGTGTAAGGTGTGTAAGCGGTCGCGCCGTAGTGATACAACGGCGTTTGCTAAGGGTAATATGGTATGTAAGGTATCTGGTAGGTACCAGTTACGGGGTTGTGCTCGGTGTAGAGCGGTCTAGTCGTGTTCCCTTCGGTGAACGAAGGTCGATGGGTGATGTCGGGGCCTGTGTGGCGAGACTGTGCAGGTTGGGGACCAGGGGGTCGTATCATTGAGCTGCTTGGCCTCGCCCCTAGAGGCTGACTGTGGAAGGTGTTTCCCGTAGGCGGGGTTACCAAAGGAGGTGGTGTGATCGCTACTCCTGGCGGGATCGTTACCCCTGGTGGAAGCGAGATTGATGTGTTCGGTTGAGCCATCTAATTCTCTGTGCTCGAGCTAGGCGTGGCCCCACGGTGGTTGATACGTCCTATCTCTGGGAGATGAGGCCGTATGGAAGTTTGGGCTGAGCTGGTTTCGTCCTGCCAAAGGATGGCAGGCCGAGATATGGATCGAGTTAGGAACTCGGGGTGGATTGTGAGAGATTCGGACTCTAACCTGTATGATCTCCCTCTTAGTGAAAATTGCCTCTCCCGTTTCATGGGGCTTGCTACCTTATATAGTCCAGCCATAACGGCCATCTCGGGCGTTTATGAGGAATGCGGGCAGTTATGTCGACCGTTATTGGGACGTGGGTGTTAAGGCAGCCATTTCTGGGACGTGGGCATTAAGCTAGCCGTTTTCCCTGCTATCCCGTATGTCGGTTGGCATTAACCTATATTCGGGCCATATGCTTTTGAGGCCGCCGAGTTGGGCCCCGGTTAGTAAATCTTTGGGCTTTTTCATATGACGTCGGGTTGCCTTGTAAAGGTCCGAATCCCAGTCTCTCATGGCCCAGTTTAGAACAAAAGGGCCTGTGAAACATGGCCCTATCAATGGACTAGTTTGGTAAAATGGAAGAAGTAAGGCAGGCCACAAATTTGGAAAAATGAGTTCACACAATTGTTAAGAGGAGATATGTGGAATTATCAGTAATAGAGGAAGAAATTTGGAGATAAAGAGCCAAAGCTAGATGGGAAGTAAAAGGAGATTGCAATACAAGATACTTCCACTCTTTGGTAACAAAAAGAAGCAATGAAATACATGTGGTGGAGCATCAAGGACAGTTACACAAATCACAACATATGAAAGCTCAGGTATTTTTGGATTTTTATGCTGACCTAATGGGGGCAAACTCACTGAATATGCCCCACATAAATTAGTAGAACTTGTACAATACAACACATGACCTATAGGAGCTTATAAACCCTGTTAGTTTAGAGGAAATTTCATCAATCATAAAAGATTGGTCGGCAAACAAAAGCCCATGTCCTGATGGCTTTACTGGTGAATTCTACAAGGAATTCAAGGCCGTAGTGGTACCAGATTTGCATAGGGTGATTAATGAGGTTCTACAAAAAGGGTTATACCAAAAAAAGAAACTGCTAAGTGCCCACATAAGTTCAGACCTATAAGTTTGTTGCATAGTGTACAGAAGATGGTATTCAAGATCCTTGCAAGAAGATTACAGCCCCATATCATAAACCTAGTAAAGGATAATCAAACAGGTTTTTCATTAAAGGTAGTTAGATTACAGAGGGCTTCCTCTATGCACAACAGGTGTTACAAATTGCAAGGGATAAAAGAATTCCATTGGCCTTATTCAAAGCAGATATACATAAGGCTTTGATACTCTAAGTTGGGAATTCTTAATTAAAATCATGGAGAGATTAGGGTTCCCAGAGAAATTGATACAATGGACGGTGAATTGTGTGCTTAAAGGGTCATCTCAGATAATAATCAATGGCTAAGAAGGAAGATGTTGCAATTGAAGAGGGGAGTGAGGCAGCGTGACCCCTTATCTTCACTTTTGTTCATCTTGGCAATGGACTTTTTACCAAGATGGTTGGATAAATTAGTAGATAATGGCACATGGAGATTGTCTTTTGATGACATGAGGCCTTGTCTGCTATATGCAGATGACTCTTTATTTTTTGTCAAACCAGAGATAGGTCAAGTTCAAGCACTAAAGATTCTGTTCACCATCTTCAAACAAATATCTGGATTATCAGTCAGTATGGAAAAATCTGAGCTCATATTATTTGCTCATGCCTTTGACAATGGACAACAGCTGGTACAGATCCTAAGATGTAAACAAGGAAGCCTCCCCTTCAATTATCTAGGCCTTCCCTTGTCAGACAAGAAATTGCCTAAAAATGCCTATTTATCATTGCTTCAGGACATAAACAAAAGGTTAGAGGTTGGGCAGCTAAGCAATTATCTATTGCTAGCAGATTGGTGTTAATAAATACAATTTTTTCTTCAATACCGATATACTTTATGTCGGTGTTCAAATTGCCAATATGGGTTATACATTAGATTGACAAAACAAGAAGGAATTTTTTGTGGAAAAAGAATGAACAAGACAGAAAAGGGATACCACTTGCAAATTGGGAATTGGTGTGCAAACCGAAGAAATTTAGAGGTCTGGGAATAATTGATATTCAGATCTTTAACGATGCTTTGTTAGCAAAATGGTATTGGTATTGGATCAAACCAGATGATAGATTATGAAAATCCAAATTCAGAGCAGCTTTTGACTTGACCAGTATGAGTGAATTACCAGAATGTAAATTTTTCAAGGAAAATTTACACAAGATAATGCCTTTCTGTGAAAATTTCATGAAGAGAAAGTTGGGGAACAGACAAACAATCAATTTTTGGTCACATAATTGAGGGCATGGTCACCTCAAATTTGAATTGCAAGACTTATACAAAGAAGTGAGAGACAAGGGTATAACGGTCAACTTAATTATCAAGCACATAATATAGAAGGAATGTTTCAGGATTTTGGGTTTATCCTGAATGATGAACAAGCTCTTCAACAGTTAAACAAATTAAGGTAGATCCTAACTATTCAACAGATAAATATATCAGTACAAGACAATGTCAGTTGGATGTTGGAGCCTAACAAGGATTTTTCAGTCAAGTCAGCATATCTAGGCATGAAGGATACACCTGCAATTGGGTCAAATATACACAGGGTTTGGAAATACAAGGTGGCTCCTAGAATCAAAGTCTTTGCATGGTTGACATATCATAACAGAATACTTACAGCCGACAATTTGGCAAAAAGAAGATGGCACCTCCCAAGTATGTGTTTCTTATGCAGAAGGGCGAATGAAACAGTTCAGCATCTGTTCTCAGAGTGTATATTCATACTGGACTTGTATAAGGAAGTAGAGGGAAGGGTGGTTGCATATAATCATGATTGGAAGACCTTACTTCAAAAAGAAGAAGCACAAGAATGGATAGTTAGAAAGGGAGGAGGGAAGGGTACCAAAGAAATTATTCTTATAACAATGTTTGTTGGATGGAGGGAAAGGTGCTCAAGAATATTTAGAAATCACTCAAAATCTTTGACAGAATTGGTGCAGGAAGCTGAGGATATGTGGAAGGTTCATCATTGATGAGTAGAAGAGTTTTATCTTTTTTTAAGTAGTTTTAGGGGAAAAAAAAATTTAGGTTACCTTTAGTTTCAATTCAACGTGTTGAATCAAAATGTTTTGTTTTTATTTTTACAAAGAACCTTTTGAGTTTCATCCTGTGACTCATCTATTGTAATTTTCTCCAGTTCAATATATCAATAAGGACTTGATCCTTATTTTAATAAAAAGAAATTGTGTTTCTTCTTCTGTTAACGCTCAAGAACCTTGAGCAAACCTTACATTGTATGTTTTGATGTTACAACACTCTTGTAACAGTTTTAATGAATTAAATAAGGGCATGACCCTTATTTTTTCTCAATAAATGATGTTTCATATGCAAACAAACAATTGTCCCAACAGAAAACCCATACTTCTTACTACAAAATTAGAAAGAATGACAATGATGTTCTAAATTAAAAAATGAGATTTAGTTATGAAAGACTACATAATTGAAACAAATTATAAAATTCACAGTTCAAAGAAGTAACTTCATTGCTTCTTAAATTCACCTTGCTTGCGCAGTCCATTAAACAGAGTGTTATAAGTCACAATATCAGGTTTGGGCCCTTTGAATATCATGCTATGTAGCACCTCCTTTCCCTTTTTAGTTTCACCTTTTTTGCACAACCCATTGATAATAATGTTGTATGTCACGACATTAGGCTCGAGCCCTTTAGAAATCATTTTTTGCATCTCTTCCTTTGCTTTCTCAATTTCACCTATCTTGCACAATCCATCAATTAGAGTGTTGTAAGTCACGACATTAGGCTCAAGCCCTTCATAATAAATCATGTCATGCAACAACTCCTTTGCCTTGTCAATTTCACCTTTCTTGCACAATCCATTTATAAGAGTGGAATAAGTTACGACATCAGGCTCATGCCCTTGAGAAATCATGTGATGGATCAACTTCTTTGCGTTGTCAATTTCATCTTTCTTGCACAACCCATTAATCAACGAGTTGTAAGTCACAATATCAGGTATAATCCCAGAAGGATCCATCTGTTTATACAAACCAAATGCCTTAGCGAGTTCACCCTCCTTACATAACTCATCTATAATCGTGTTGTACGTGATTACATTGGGTCTCCACTCACCACCATGTTTAACCATTTTAAAAAACAACTGAAGAGCTAAACCAATATTGTCCTTGGAACAAAGCCCCTTGATAAGAATATTATATGAGATCACATCGGGTATACATCTCAGCTTGGGCATTTTGTCGATCACAATGGTTGTAGCCTCACCAATCCTATTCGCACAGCAAAGGTTTTTGAGTATTGGATTGAAAATCGCCGCCTCAACTCTACGACCCTCTTTGATAAGCTGTCCAAGAAAAGAAAAGGTTAGATTGTGCTGATTCATTTGGATACAATGATTCATTTGGGAACAATATTTCATCATCATTCAATATAAGTATAATTATCAGGACTGATTCCCTCAGAGTTGCGAATCAAGGAGGTAGGAGTTGATTGAATGATTGGATAAAGGTTGGAGGGTTCTGCAATTATTTCCAAACACAAATGAGGCACCTGTATTTTTCTGTGATTTTATAGGCATTTAGGCTATTTTTAGTGGTATTTTGAGTACAAATCAAAAATAAAATAGGAAAAATAGACGGAAAGCGACAAAATAAATAATTGTTCTATAATTATTTCGAAACACATAGGAGACAAGTGTAATTTTTCTGTGATTTTATGTGCATGTAGGCTATTTTTAGTGGTATTTTTTCGTTAGAACTGAAAATAAAATATTAAAAAATAGATGGAAAGCTCCAAAAATGAAATAATTGTTCTGTAATAATTTTCAGACACATAGGAGCCACCTGTGTAATTTTCTATAATTATATTTTTTTCATTTAGGTTATTTTTAGTTTAAACCAGAAATAAAATATGGAAAAAAAATAGAAGGAAATTTCCAGAAATGAAATAAATGTTCTGTAATATTTCCAAACACATGTGAAACAAATCGAATTTAATAAGTACTTTATTTCATTTTGAGTCTCTTTTAGTGCTCATAAAATATGACTTTATGTCAATAATAAGTTTATGTGAAATATATTGTCATGATCTAAATTAAGATTATGCATTTCCTTATTATTAATACTTATTTTTATGAAGCTAGATAGAAAAATACGTATTCATGAAAAAGCAACAATATAAGTTGTTTAATCACATAACCTCACAAATTACATTTCTAAATTCAATTGAACTCCTTTAAATTGGGAGGTTGGAAGATATTATTTTTTTCAAAATTGGGAAATTTCTTGTGTACCCATCAAAACTTTCAAAATAGCCAATTTTCCTATCAAAACATTGAAATTTCTTATTTCGATCCCCATTCTAAATTGAAATTCTTTCTTATTTCCCCATGTGTTGATTAAATCTGGAATCTTAAGTTAAATTTATAATTTTATTTTATTTTAAAATTGAAATGTACATTTTGTCCCTCTTCTAAAATTGAGATCTCTTTCTTCTTCTTCATCCTTGATTTAACCCTTGATTCTAGAATGATTTAAAGTTGATTTCTTCTTCCTTGCTGATGAATGGAGTGAATCCTGAACGATTTGAACAGCTCAACTATGCACCAAAACCAAAGTTCATAGCAGGTCTCAATGACATTAGTTTTTCGTTGGAAAAACAAATTGGTGCAGGAGGATGATTTGTGTTGATTAAATTAATAAAAGTTATACAAAAGATCTAACTTTTCTTATTTATATAAAATGGAGCATTGATTTTTGGAGACTTATTTTATCCGTCAAGCAAGCTCTCTCAACTGCTTGATATGCGCTGCAATTTGACTAAGAACAGAGAACTGAAAATAGATAAGCCACTTATTTGGGTATTGTACAAGACACCTACTTGAAAAATGAAACAACACATACCGCTATCTACGGTTATTGGTCCAAGGTTTTCAACCTAGAGCAGTGCCTCAAGTACCAACAGAGCAAACTGGCTCTCTGATCTCAGATTTAGAAGAGGAGCAAAATAGACATTCCAATTTTAAAATTAAATAAAATTATAAATTTAGCTTAAAATTTCAAATTTAATCTACACATGAAGAAATAAGAAAGGATTTCTACATAGAATGAGAAAATAAGAAATTTCAATACTTTGATGGAGAAATTGGATATTTTGGAAAATTTGATGGGTACACTAGAAATTTTCCCTTCAAAATTTGTTGATTCCCTCATTTAGAGAACTCTGCAGTCTCAATCCATTGTAATGAGGCATTCTCTGAAAATGGAACAGGAATCCATGTGTTACTGTGAATGTCACCTTAATTTGGTGGCAGAAGCATACGCTGTACATGTAAAATTGATATAGATCGAGAGCAAATTAATGTAGATGTACAATCTGATACACCAGGTAGGGATCCATTAGCTCATTTAGCTAACATTCAACTTAATTGATGGCTGAACTGTCTAATTAAAATTATGAGTAAGGGCGCTATGTACTATGCATAGCGCGGATTGGTCTTTACTATGGATCAATATTTTTGTTTTCAAAATCCTAACAGTCAATATGAACCGTTTAACATGGTCTTCATATGAATATGTACTGGTAAACTAAATTTTACATATTTTAGAATTTTGTAGATGAGTTAGAAAAATAGTAAAAAAATTCTAAATGCATATTTATATGGAGATCATGTTTAACTGTTTGGATTGACCATTAGGACTTTCAAACCGAACCGAAAATTGAGTTCATAGCGTGGACCAATATACACTATGCATAGTAACTTTAAACTCTGCAACACTGTACACCTCTTCTTTAACGATGACTAAACTGCAAAGTAAATTTGTTGGTTCACTTTTAGCATCTTCTCAAGTAAAGCTTTAGGCTCCGCACACAAACAAAAAAAAGCAAAAGAATTTACAAGAATGCGAGGTAAATTCTAGAAAAAGGTAATTTTAGTTATGAAGCTAAACCTCTTCCATTCACTTATGAAATTCAAATTCATACAAAACAACTCCATCTCACAGCTCATCACGCTTCTCCACACCCAATCAAGAACGGTTATTTTAAAGAACCGATACTAATAATACACAATCAAGAACGGTCAATTGTAAAGAGCCGTTCTTGATTTGGTCACCACTATCAAGAACGGTCTTTCATATACGACCGTTCCTGATAACCACAATCAAAATTGACTGTTTAATGTTAAATTCGACACTGATGGGCCGATACTAATTGTACTTTTTCCACTAGTGAACGAACTTCAGAACATAAAGCCTAACTCATCGTCATAAAAAATGTCATCAAATTAAGTCAAGAAATTAGTTCTCAAAACTCATAATCATAATCATAATCATAATCGTTTGTTAAAATTAATTGTTCAATATTTTTTAAAATATAGAGTCACACACTGCAATGAAGGTCAATATATATTTATAAAACTCAACAAAATATTTTATTTAAAAGAAGTCTATATGGGTCAGTTTACAATTTTTAGAAAGTAAATGGAAGTCAAATTTAACATATATATAGCAATATTATCTTTAATATTATAATTTATAGTATAAGTTAAAAGGATTTTTATAATAATTGGAGATTAATTGATCTCCATTTGGCAAAGATAAATCCGCCCCAGACTGAAACGGACAGATATCCTTCCAGGTATCTGACTCAAGCAAATTGCAACGGTCGACTCAGATTAATTCTATCTGGGCCAAACTCAATCTGATGCCTATTGAGACAGTAGGGAATTTGTTTTGAGATTCGTGCATGTTAAATGGGTCATCTGATCGTAATTTGCTTGAGTCAGGTAACCTGAGGTGATGTGAATTCGACTGAAACACCCAAGTTACTCTTTATACCAGCTTTACCCCTCTTTTTATATTTGCTAAAGTTTTGTGATCAATACAATACTAAGATCAATTAGACACTTCATTCCATTTGTACTTCCTCCTCTGATTTTGAAAGATCAAATTCTAAAAGATACCACCTGCATTCCAAACAAAGGATTTATGTCTATCATTGATTAATCCTTAATAATTCATTTAAATCATGTATTTTTTTTTTGGACAAAAATAAGCAAAGAAAGATTAAAAACGAAACCTGCAAAATAATTATTTTGTTACAAATGTCATTCAATATTTTTCTTACCGTCTAATTTTTTAGAAGCTTATAATATCTTTTTTATTGCTAATTTGACTGTTAAGATCGATTAAATTTCAATTGTTCATGTGTGCTTGTTGTATTTAATTATTTTGTAGAATTTATTATTCAGCTAATTTTTTTTTATTGCGGTAAGTGTTTCATTTTACTTTTTTTTCAGATTTTTATTCTGATTTTCCAACTTTATGCAAGTCTCTCATATATAATAGTACTTTATTTCATTTTGAGTCTCTTTTAGTGCTCATAAAAATATGACTTTATGTCAATATAATAAGTTTATGTGAATATTGTCATGATATCTAAAAATTATGATTATGCATTAATTTCCTTATTATTAATACTTCTTTTTATGAGGCTAGATAGAAAATTATATATTCCTGAAAAAGCAACAATATAACCTCAGAAATTTTCTAAATTCAAACTCCTTAAAATTAAGCAAGGAAGAATTATAAAGCAATAAATAATTTTGTGTCTAGTGCATTGGACATAAGTGTTATTTAAAAAAGAAAAAAAAAAGATATCAAATAGAAATAGATTAGTATAAAGAAAAGATTATCCTCTCAGTGATCGATATTGTAAATTGATTTCTAAAAATAACACCTTTCTCTTAAAAATCGAAATTACAAAAAAGTTTCAAATTTGGGTGCATGTCTGGTTTATAGACGCGTTCAGGATTCAGTTTAACTGTCAACTGATCATGCCCCATGATTATTGTTATTTTTATTTTGCAAAAGAATTCAAATTTTGGTATACAATAAATTGCTAATTACTTCCTGATTATTTCGATCGATAGATAATTTTGAGAATCAAAATACTTGTATAAATTTCCATACGTACCAAACGCTATGGACCACTAAAATGATAGCAAATATAAATAACTAAAATTCACACGCGCTTACAACATTTCTTAACACTAAAGCGAAAAGTTATAATGAAAAGAAGAATGATTTTATTACAGAAACCAAACCACACACACATTCATACTATTCCTGAAAAATTCACAGCATAGGAATCAACACCAAAGCAAAGAGTATTCCAAAGGATGTCAGACCGGTATAGACCACACTGCCGGCACCACTTTCTTGCGGTGAAGGAGCGCTCGCCGGTGCGTGGTACATGTCATGTGCTGGTACAGGTGAAGCTGGAGACTCAGGAGATTGTACCGCCACCGGTGCGCTTGCCGGTGTGTTGTGCTGATGATTCATGTGAGGTGCAGGTACTGGTGCACTTACCGGTGCATGGTGATGATTCATGTGAGGTGCCGGTACAGGTGAAGCCGGTGAAACAGGGGAGTATGCCGGTGCACTTGCCGGTGCGTTGTGGTGGTGCTTGTGGTGGTGATGTTTGTGATGGTGCTTCTCATGTGCCATTGTGGGGTCCGCTAGCGGGGCCAATGCCACCACCACCATGGCCAAAGTGAGTATCTTGATACAAGGTGCCATGGTGAATTTAATTTTGAATAGTGTTTGATAACTTGGAGACCTTGCGAATGTGACAAGGTGGTGCTTAATGGTGTAGTGTATTTATAGTTAAAATAGAATTTTGGAAAGATACACTGATAAGATATGGTAATCTGGTAAAAATGGCAAGTATTAAGTTCAAAAGATTTTGTCTTTCTGTATATTGGTGGTTTTTCCTTACTTAAATATTCATCTTATTCGAATTGTAGTGCGATTGTAGTTGTTTCATTTGGTATTTTGAATAAATCAATCTTGGAAAAAAATCTTGGTTTGTTTAAGGCCGAGCAATGCAATAAAAGCTTTCTTAATTTGTCAGATTAACAAATAACAATTATATGGAACAATCAAAGAAGATCCTATGGTCAGCGGATCGTAATTTTTCAAATCAATATTATGAACCGTAGATTTATTTTTTTGTAAGATTAATTATGGTTCTTTTATTGAAGATTGAAGAGGGATCATTTGACAATGTATTATTGTGATAATGTAGACAATAAATTCAAATTAAATTCTAAATTGAAAATTAAAAAAAAGTTGATAGATATTTTATTAGGAGGAGAGATCTAGTTACCACAATTTTGAGTTACAACAAAATTACCATAACCATTTTCTATATTTTCAAAGTCCAAATCGTCGATCCAAACCGTTCAACATGATCTCCACAATAAAATGTGCTTCCAGATCAAATTCTACATTTTTTTGAATTTTTTTACTATTTATTAAGTTATTTAACAAAAAATAGTCAAATTCAGGCCATTGAATTTTGTACCCATCTTAATAAATAGTAAAAAAATTCAAAAAAATGTAGAATTTGATCTGGAAGCACATTTTATTGTGGAGATCATGTTGAACGGTTTGGATCGACGATTTGGACTTTAAAAATGTAGAAAATGGTTGTGGTAACTTTGTTGTAACTCAAATTTGTGGTAACTAGATCCCTCCTCTTTTATTAGACATATAGATAGTTCAATAATTAAATTTTATGTAATTTAAGTCTTATTTGATGTTTCAAGAATTGTTAATTTCGATTTTCCAACTATCAAAATTCCAAATTACTTGACTACGGTGAAACATACGTCAATTTTTTTTATAAATATTTTATGTGGACAACGTAGATCATTATTAGATTTTAAATTTTATTTTTATCTTTAGAAACTAATAAAATTGTCAAACTACAAAATAACTTCTAGGCCAGAAATGCAATTGAAATAACTTCTAGGTCTTTTATCAGTTAACCTGGGCTGGGCTGTTTCAGGCCTATCAATCAATTATTTTATGGGCTGGACTGAAGTCAATTCTGGACTACTTTTTACTTGGTTTTTTTGTGCATGCATGCTAAAATTTCCATTCAAGTCTTTGTCCTACGAATAATTCAAATTTTGTCCTACGAATTTTTTAATCAGAATTAGGAGGATTGTATGATGTCAAAGTATTACTAGTAGAAAACTAGTAACCATCCCAGTTACTTGAAGGATATTTCTATATTTTATTTTTTAAATTAAAGCATCCACCCACCAATGAGAAGAGAGAGTTTAAAATATAAAATTTGCCATAAAGTTTGACACCAAAAAGAGCCGACATTTTTATTAATACCCAAAGTTTAATAGAAATTATTATTTATGCCCAGATTTTTGAATTTTCGCCAAAAATGCCCAAGCCGGCCACAAAATGGCCGGCTTACTCCTTTTTTCCTTTTTCTTATTTATTTATAGAGAGACAATATGAAGATTAAAATATTGAAATCTAACACTGAAAATTTGAATTTTTTGTTTAAATTATTTGTTAGATTACTTCTTTTGATGTATAATTAGCATATTTATACTAAAATACGCTAGATTACTTGAAATTATGTTGAATTACACTATATTACAATAAATTATGTTGAATTATACTAAATTACGTTAAATTACAATAACTTCGCTAATTATGCTGAAATACGGTAAATTACGTTAAACTACACAAAATTACACTAAAGTACGTAGACCGATTTTGCTCATCTTTCATGAATCATAAAAAATAATAAAAAAATTCGGAAAATAGTAAAAATTGGTACTACAAGTTCATTATGTAACTAATTTACTGAGCTACTTGGATTGAATAATAGAAATGAAAATCTTAATCGGAAACTTCAACTCAAGTTTTGAGGCTCTTCCCTTTGTTTTTGGCAATTCTGAATTTCGGAAAACAACTTAGTTGTCACTGACACATGTGTATTTTCGCAAGCTTTTTGAAAAGTGGACATTTACTGAAATCGGACACTCGAGCGCCGTTTTATGACCGTTTGAAATTTCGTCGTCGTTTTTCGCCTTTTCAGTGAAGATATTGTCCCTATTCATATGTAATTTAGCGTAATTTACCGTATTTTAGCGTAATATAATGTAATGTAATGTAATTTAGTGTAATTTAAATTAATATAGTGTAATTCAACATAATTTCAAGTAATCTAGCGTATTTTAGTATAAATATGCTAATTATATATCAAAAGAAGTAATCTAACAAATAATTTAAACAAAAAATTCAAATTTTCAGTGTTAGATTTCATTATTTTGTTCTTCATAGTGTCTCTAAAAAAAAAAGGAGTAAGCCGGCCACAAAATGACCAGATTACTGGGAGAGTAAACTGGCCATTTTATGACCGGTTTGGACATTTTTGGCGAAAACCCGAGAATCTGAGCATAAATAATAATTTCTATTAAACTTTGGATATTAATAAAAATGTCGGCAAAATGAGACTAGAAAAATAATTTTAGAGCCAATACCATGCAAAGAGAGCAAGGATCCTGATTGAAACATAATCCATTTCTTTCCAAGTACAGTGTTTAGAGGACTGTTCCTCTAATCATTTCAACCAATAACCTGTTCATTGTACTTTGTGACAAACAGACAATGTTATTTAACTGGGCCTCACACTTTTTTTTTTGAGATGAAACCCTTGGGCATAGTTGTATTTAGTAATGAACTGAGTGTTCTTATGTTTACATTACCTACTGACTAATCCTGCTATTCAGTAAAATATAACAACATAAAAAAGTAGAGAAAGCAAATAAAACAGTAAACCTACATGCCTTTTCTCTATCCTATTACAAAATAGTCACTGTTGAGCTTATGCTGAAGTTCTAAGTGTGCAATTTGACAATGTATAGGTGTTCCTTCATCTTGTTTACCAGTTCTTCTAGCCCATGATGCCAGGTTGTGAGGTGTTTGTATAGCCAACCTTGAGATATATTGGATCCTCACCCTATGGCTGACAGTATGGTAGAGGCTCCAACACCTTGCCATCGTTTCTGCTGCTTTCCAAGATGGCAGACCGTCGAACTGTTTATCCAGTATCGCATTTATCAGAACTTGGCAATCCGAGTAAATGTAAACCTTCCCTTGCTGCCCACTTTGAACAATATATAAAAGTGTTCCCCACATCGCCTCTGCCTCTGCCTGGAAAGGATCCCCTCCTACTACCCTTCCGTATTTGACATAGACCAAATCCCCTCGTGTATTGTATACTGCCATTCCCATGCTCGCCCCTCGTATCTTTTCCCATGACCCATCTGTCAGGATCACTCGTACTCCCCCCGGTATTTGTATTTTTTCTATGATTTTATTTGGTAAGGTTGGAATTGGCGAATCTGATACTGGTTGAACTGTGGTGGATTTTTTGAGTATGAGTGCAGGTGTAGGTTTTTTCCCGGTAAAAATTTCTTCATTTCGCGCTTTCCACAATTCCCAAAGGATGTTGCAGAAAAGCACAATCTGATCATGTTATAAGCAATCAGCTATTATAAGGAGTGTATTTGCAAAATCTAGCGGCAAAGCATCAACCCGCAAAGCGAGTTGTGATAGAAACCATGTTCTTCTCGATATTGGACAGAAAAATAAAAGGTGCATGACAAATTCATTTTCCTGTCCACACCTAGGGCATATAGGACTCATTGTACCCATTCGTCGAGCCAACTCTTGAGTTGTCGTGAGACCCCCTTGTATAGCTCGCCATAAAAACATCAAAATTCTCGGGATCACTTTTTTCCATTTCCAAATTTCTTGCAATGCCTTCAGCTTGTTCAGAGTATAAGGAATGCGTACCTGATCGGCTTGGGCGAGCCGTTTGTATCCCTCCTTGACTGTGAAGAGTCCATTTTTCCCCGGCAGCCAGATTAGGCGATCTTCCAATACCGGGTTCTGTACCGGTCTTCATATCGCTTGCTCAATTTGTTGTAATGCTCCCGCATCGAGTATGTTTAAAATTTCTTGCCTCCTCCAGTGAGCCGTCTGATGGTTATACAGATCCGACACACATAAATTTGCATTTGTTACCCGTAAAGATGTCGGTACTACCCCGGTATTCCAACCTTGGAACCACGGCTGCCCCATTGCCAGTACCCTTGTACCATCAGCGATTTGCCATCTCACTTGGTCAATCATTTGTTCCCTGTTTTCGTGTAATGTTTTCCAAAGAGCACTCGTATTGCGGCCTTTTAAGCTGTCCCAAAATGACCGATACGGGAAATACTTTGCCTTGACAACCGATATCCATATCCTGTCTTGGCCGGTGAGTAGCTGCCACACTAATTTCTGAAGCAACGATGTATTGAACATCCCAATACTCTTAATTCCAAGGCCCCCCTCACACTTATCCGTACAAATTTTGTGCCATGCCACCATTGCCATATACCTATCTTTTCCAACCTTTCCGCACATAAATTTTCGCATTATGCCCTCTAAATTAGCAATTGTCTTCCTGGTCAGTTTTTCTATAGACATATAGTATACCGGTACCGACGTAAGGACCGATTTTATAAGGATAGTTCTTCCCGCGTGCGATAGAAAATTTACCTTCCATCCCGCCAATTTATCTTGAAATTTCTGGTTTAAAAGGTCACTTGTATGTTTCTGTTGTGACCTTCCTTTTGAGAGACACACTCCTAAATAAATTTCCTTCGACCCCGCCACCTTTGCATTCATTACTTGGAGTATTTCATCCTTGCTATTCGCAGTACACCATTTACTAAACCAAATTGTTGATTTTTTCGGATTGATAGCTAGGCCCGAATAACACTGAAAATTGTTGAAAATAGTGTTGTATGCGTCTGCCTCTGATTTGTTGGCCAAACCCATGACAACTAAATCATCTGCATATAGTGTATGGGTTAGGACCGGGGCTGTGGGGGCAAGTCTCAAACCTTGAATTGCACCTTGACTCTCTGCCTTGTTTAGATTTTTTGTTAGGCATTCCATGATGAGTATGAATAAATAGGGTGACAAAGGGCAACCCTGTCTCAACCCTCTCGTAGGCTTAATGAAACCATCTCCTTGTCCGTTTACAAGCACCGTCACTGTGCTACTTGTCATGCACGCCCGCACTAACTGTATCATTTCGTCGAGTATACAAACAGCCCTCATTGCCTCCCATACAAACTCCCATCGTACCGTGTCAAAAGCTTTCGCCACATCTGCTTTCAACAGAAAAGCTTCATCACTATAATCGGGACAGTTGAAGGAATGTAACACTTCTCGTACCAAAATTGCATTGTCAGAAATACTTTGGCCTTTTAAGAAAGCTATTTGGTAGGAAGAGATGACCTTACCCATATGTTTCTGCAAACGGGTTGCCAAAATTTTCATCATAAGCCGGTATGTCACATTGCCGATTGTGATTGGTCTAAAATCTTTCGGTAGAGACGGCTCATCAACCTTTGGGATTAGAACAATATGGCTTCCCATCCACTCTGGAGGTGGCTGTTTTGTGCAGAACGCATGCTGAATCTGCCGCACCAGAACTTCCTTAATAGTGTCCCAATGGTGCTGGAAAAACCTCGCATGTATGCCATCCGGGCCCGGTGCCCGATCAGGCCCCATTCGAAATATGACTTCCTTGATTTCATTTTGTGAGGGGGTTCGCATCAGACCCACTTGATCCTCCTGTCTGATAGTCTGCCATGAACTTAACCCAATTCCTTCGAAAAAATCTTTGACATTACCATTTGGCTGAAGTTGCTGTGGGCTGTACATGTTTTTAAAATAGGCTATAAAAGCCCTACGAATTTCTTTTTCTCCTGTGACCCAATTACCTTGTTCAGTTTTGATTCTCAGTATCATATTTTTTCTTCTTCGATTTGTCGCGGCCGTATGAAAAAACCCCATGTTTCTGTCTCCTTTACAGGCCCACTGAGCCTTTGCCCGTTGCCGCCAATAAATATCAATTTCTTCTTCCGCTTTGTCAATGTCCCGAATGCACTGTTCCTCCAAAGATTGATTTTGCAGAAAAGGATGTAATAGTTGATTTTTGTATAAAACCGATTCAGCCTCTTGTAACCTATTTTGAGGAGAGCGATATGCCTTCGCCCATATTTTGATTTTTGCCTCCATTGCATTTATTCTTTCCTGCCACGATAGATTTATTGAACCTTCCCAACAGCCTTCCCAAACTTCTTTAAATCCATCCACTCCGAACCACCATGATTCCATTTAAAAAAATCTTTGCCTCGGTATATGTCCTCGCGATCTTAGCAATATTGCCGCATGATCGCTGCGTCTACGCGGCAGATGCGTAACATATGCCTTCTTGTGTAATTGCAACCACTGAACAGTAGCCACAACCCTATCCAGTCTTTAAAAAATGGCCTGTGATGTATTCCTTTTATTAGTCCATGTAAACGCCGGTCCTTTAAAACCCAAATCCACCAATCCGCCATCAAACAAGAAATTTTTAAAATCCCTTCTATTTTTGTCCAAAGCTGGGTCTCCTCCCACCTTCTCCCTTTCATCCGCGATTGCGTTAAAATCACCCATAACACAAACCGGACCATTACTGTTTATTATTCCCAAAATTTGCCTCCAAATTACGGGGTTCCGAGTATAACCCGGATCACCGTAAACACATACCAATTCCCATTGCACACCATTTTCTTGTGTAACCGTTGCATGTATAACCGAATTACTCTTCGATTTAACAACAACATTTGTGTTTCTGTCCCATAATAGATAGAGTCCCCCGGACCGGCCAACCGCCGGTACAAAGGAATAATTCTGTAACGGCATATCTCGAAAAACTAAAGTTGACTTGACCTTTGAACATTTGGTTGAAGGATGTGTGTTTTGAAAGTTATGTTTTTAATAATAATTTATATGTTGTTCATGATTTTATTACGAATGTTATTATTCATGTTCCTTGAGATTTATATGTTATATCTTTGGAAGTGTTCAAGAAGATGCTCTTGGTCTTGAACCATAGAACTCTAAAGATGAGAAACATTTAATCACTAAATATGTTCACAATCGTGGTAATTAAAAAGGAACATTAATTACCGAGGAAGATTGTCATGTTGATTAAAGTACATTGAAGTTCTATAAATGTTGATAAAGCATTATCATTTAATAACATGAATATATAAATATGTATTTTATATATTGAACATGACCTAAATGAATGGAACATTATATGGATTGTGTTTTGTGTCATTAATGTTTCCATTGTGTCTTTAGAATCTTAGATATGAGATGTGTAGGTTTTTCACATGAGAAGTATATAATGTGATTGCTATTTAAATACTATCTTATGATAGAAATAAAATAGTAGTTCGTTGTGTACAACTTGTGCGGGAGAAATCTGTATATTAATATTATCATTGTCCCTCAATTTGAGTTATGATATTACTGGGCCCCTTGGTAAAGTGAAATTATATCGCATGCAATATAACTGATGTAGTTATAATTATAATTCACTTGAGAGACCAAGAAAAGAATATAATGCAAGAATGACACGATCCTATTTTGCATATTATTCATAATATCATGTGACAAGGATAGACACGAAATTAGTGGATTGAGTAAATAATTACTATGTCGTTTGGATAACTATAATGTAATGATAGAACCTCTTATAGTCAATAATATAAAGTTTTATATTATTGCCAAGATGACATAGATCCTCTGTACGGTCACACCAACTGAAGAGAAACAACAAGTATTTTATATTTCATAATGATGTATTAGATAAAATACATGAGATGAAATACTAAAATAAAATGTCATAATATGACATGCTTAGATCATAAATAAATTTGTGAAGTTATGCAAATATTATTTGGTATAATGTTTGAATGCATTATAAGAATAATAAGAATATTGCATAATTGAATAATATGATTAATATTATTTGTTCATAAATTAATTTATTAAACCAATCACAATATGAGATTAGAGATGATAAAATGGCTAAATAAGGCTAGTGGCAATTGTGTAAATAGATCAAACTTTACACAAATGATAGCCCTAACCCCTTGCCTATTTAAAGGGGTGTAATTAAGGAAAATTGGCTCTAATTTTCTGCTCCTCTTTCTTGGCCGAAAATTCCAGCAGCAGCCATTTTTCTAAAATCTGAAAATTACTCTTTCTCTCTTCTCTAGGCCGAAACCTTGAAGGTTTTACTCCTAGGCCGAAAAGTACAAGAAAGGCTTTCATCTCTTCTTGTTAGGTGGTTGGATCTAAGCCTTGAACTTCACATCCATCTATCTAAGAGGTGTGTAAGTTCGTTGTTTAGGTTCAAGGTGAACCAAGAGGCGATTTCGAGAAGAACACGAGATCTAGAAGGAAACGGGCTTCTCTCCATCAAGAGATTTGACAATCTCTTTAGGTAAAGGTTTTATCCTTTTTTTTCTCTTGCAATAAATTAGATGAGATTAATTTATATTAATTTAGTACACTTTAGTTTGTTGAAGAAAATCTTGTTCGCTTTTGTCGTAAAATAAGATCCTTTGTGTATTGAGCCAAGTGGTGATAGGAAAATTTTAAATTCTCACCACATAGGCATACACATGAAATCCCAACATTGGTCTCACTCAAAAAACAAATGTTCGCTCTTGTTGCATGGAGTAGCTCTTTAAGGAACTGAATTTTGCGAGGGCCCCCAACCCCCCGGCAGTTCCAAGATGTAAGACTCATGGATACTGTGGAGGCAGCTCTCGACTTGCCTCCACCGCACGTTTATTGCTAACATGTTCCGGATCAACCTCATCATGAGCAGAACTTGTAGCAGTTTTGTGATAGTCCCCCAGTGTTAGAGAAAAGTTTTTCTCACCAAGATCTGACATATCCCCCATTCTCTTAACAGCCCCGGTGCTATATTTGTGGCGATTATCAATTTGAGGCCCCTTGTCCTTTTGCATCCCCACTCGCTGGCCCGTTGGACCGGAAAATTTTAAATCCATAGACGATATTTCCGTTATTTCATATTGGTCTGCATGGTGAGCAACGGTTGCCCGCGATATGCGAGCCCAAGTGTTTTGCTCCGCTGCTCCTGTCTGGGTACAGTTTTGGTTAAAATGGTTTTCACCTGCTGAGTTGTATGATGAGTTTGTGCGACCCCTAGCCTTGGAAAAAGACCATGATTATTAATCCAAGCACCCACTCTAATAATTTGAATCTGTTGTATGTCTGGGCGGTCTTTGAAATGAGGATCTAACTGCAATCTCTGTACCTTAACCTTGTCCACACAATTGTCATGTTCATGGCCCAGCTTTGCACAGAAGAAGCATAGTCTATTTATCCTTTCATATACTATGAGGGCTGTAACAGGACCTAGAGTGGGATGGTTAAAATTCAATTTGTCCTGAAGAGGCTTATCCACTGGGACCCTTATTTTTACTTTGAAACACCTATTTCCCCCGATGCATCCCTCTGTTACCTGCGAGAGCGGCGTGCCCAATTGTTCAGCTAGGTGAAGTACCCCATCCTTTTTAACCGCCTCCATGGGCATACGATACCACTGCGTATTAATTTCAATTTCTGCAACCGTTGGTGCTATGAGGTCCGCCGGTCCCATAACCCGTTTGGTAGCTATCGGGTCATCTCTGTAGTTCCATAAGCCACAGTGTAGCACATGCCGGAGGTCGGTTTCAGTGGTGAAGTGCATTACAAAGATATTTTTTGATATCACTGATACCTCAGTTTGCGGATGCACTCCCCATGCCTTCGTCATTGTTTTGACAAAGTTCGCCGCAATCACATTTCTATCAGTTATTAACTCCGCTAAGGCACACAAATTCCAATCACATGTGTTGACTTTATCCTGGGGCAGAGTAACCACCTCTGAGTTGGTGAGAGATGCGAACTATGCCAGGAAGAGCTCATCAGCAGCATCCATCTCTAGCAGAGTTTTCGTAACTTTAGGATTTTTTGTATTGGTGGGTTTGAAGTTAGTTGGGTTTGAATGGCTGTTGATATTGTTCTCCTTTTCTATGTTTGTGGAAATTGAGTAGTCGGTGGAGCATTTAATTTCATTAAAATTGGGCTCTGTTTTGGCAGATGGTTGATGGGCCTTGAGACATGCATTAACTCGAGTAGGCTGGTTTTGGTAATTTTTGTGTGATATTTTGTAATGATGTTGTATTTGGGTAGGGAAGGTACTTACATCTGTAAAGAGTTGGTGCACAGATGTCCCATCTGTTGTTTGTTTTGGTGATTTGGTTTTGACATGCTCATATCTCTCTGTCCCCCGTATAGTATCTGACTGTATTCCAGGGCTGTCATAGCATGGTAAAGGCTGTGGTAACATAATGTTTTGATCTTATGCGACGGGCCACCGCATGCGTTCCTACGAACAAAGTACTACTTAACAGTTCTTTGCAAGGCACATGAAATTCTCCTATTAGAAAATTCACATCCTCTTTTGGGTAAGCCAGCACCTTCCATTCTTTTGACCGATATTCACTCTCCAGCAGAGGTTCATTTTCTCCAGCGAAATCCTTCGAACTGTCTCCAGTAGTATTTACTGTGGGCTGGTCCACGACCGTATCCTGGACCGGTGTTTGGGATCCGGCCGTCGATGAAGACGATGATGGTGCCGAACTTCTTGGTGTTTGGTGATTCACTAATCTTCGGTATGCCGCTAAGAGCTGTGTCCTGGCATCTTCAGTACCATTTGCCTCATACCTCGCCTCCGGTGGTTGGTCATCTATGTATTCCCATCCGGTGATTTCGAAAAAACATTCCTTCCAATGGGATCCATATGGCAATATGCTGGAGTAAGGGATTCTCTTTGGGTCAATACACGTGATTACTATATTAATCTGAGTTTGGTCTTCTCCAATAATATTTTCATCTTCAATTTGGTACAGATACCCAAATTCGGCCACCACCATATAAAGGAAGAAGTGATGCCAAAATTCAGGTGGGAATTCTTTGATTCTGATATTGACGTAGAACAGTTTTGGTTGTGCATTAGCCCCTCTCATGATATCCCACAATTCGAACCACCAACCCGACTCGTAGCCCCATTCATTTCCTTCATGTATGACAAGTTCTATTTCTAAATTTTTGACCAGCCCGGTACGGAATAAGGAAACAGGACTAATCATGCCAGGTGTTGCCCAGTTCAGAGCCGTAGCCTGGGCGTTTGGTCCATGCATTGCAGCGTTCCAATACTTGAGACCAGTGATCAGCATCAATGCCTGCTTCTTGTCTGGGCGATATGAGGGAAGGCTTTTGATAGCTTGCGGCTACGATGCCGAGAACCAATTGTTGCCTATTGCATTTGTAATTGTGCGGCAGGAGGATACTGATAATTGGGGTTTTTTCTTGCAGTGGTTGAGGAATGAAGTGCTCGGCCCGTGCAAATTTGTATGTGTCATATCGGACTAGCACAAGGGGATCAAAGCTGCACTGACAGCTGAATACGGATGGCCTCCCGAGCTTTTTGTGCACAGGTATTGTATGCAGCATGTTGCTGACAACCTGGTCCAGAACTGTGGAGGAGACAGATGGTACGGATGGAGGTTCAGGGAAGGAGCAAAGAGGAAGAAGCCGAGAAGATTGAAAGAGATGTTCGAAGAGTTTGCTCATGTATGTCTAACTTATAACATTTTGTTTAATTATCTTATAAGAATTTTATGAAAATGAAATAACACCCCTTTGTTTTTGTGCAGCTAAATCCGCAGTGCAATGCGTATTTAAAGAGAGTGGGCAAAGTACGTCCTAATGATGTGATGAAGCCGTCCAATTATGAGAAAATTTTCCAAACCTGTGATGGAGGATACCGGTTTGGTATCATGACAACAAACGGCTCCGAGTCACTCAATAATGTCTTCCGAACGAGTCGTAGATTGCCTGTTTGTGCCATAGTGGAGGATACGTTCTACACGTGCAACAGATAGTTTGTTGAGCGGCGTCAGCGAGCAATGGAATTACAAGACAAGGGACAGGTTCTTTCTGACCGGGTTTTGCAAAAGATAAAAAAACATTGGGGGAAAGCTTCAAAAATGAAATTGGTGCGTTACACGTAGGGCCAAGGTCAGTACCAAGTTTCATCCCCAAATGAGTACGTTCCTTGCACCCGTAGCGACATGGGCAACATGGAACCCACTCACAAGGAGTTCATGTATATTGTGACGCGCGGTCCCGACAGACAAATGAAATGCACTTGCAGAGGTATCCAATTAACTTCTATTCCGTGCGCTCATGTCTTAGCTGTTTGCCGTGACCGAAACTGGCAAGAGGACGACTTTGTTGCAGACTGGTATAAAACACCCCATCTTGTGAGTACTTGGAACCATGTGTTCATTCCAATTGGCAATATGGGAGACTAGCCTCCTAATCCTGGAGACAGAATCCTTCCGAGTAGTGGTTGGATTAGGAAGGGGAGGCGAAAACACACCCGTCGTGTAATGACGATGGATGAAATGGAAGGTAGACGAAGGGGGCATCATGCTCGCCGTTCCACTTCCGATAGGCAACGAAGAGGTATGTAACATTCATCCAAAATTATTTTTCTTTTCAATTTATACCAACTTACTAAGTAACACATGCAAATGCAGAGGCAAGAAACGCAGCAAATGCGGCAGAAAATGAGCGAGTAATGGCGTCGGGAAGTGGGTCCGGAGGGTGAGGGCGTAGCACAGCTACGAGCCGTTTAGATGCAACTGCTATGTATGCCGAAGCAATGGGAGAGGCGGTTGCCATATGATGAGAGGCGGTTGGGGTGCAAGGGGAGCCATCTGTCCAACCGAGGAGGTCCACTACTAGACGCACAACAAGAGCATCTACAAGCCAAGCAGGGCCATCTGGAGCCCAGGCCGGCCCATCTAGTGAGCAACCAGAGCCATCTGGTAGACCATCTCGTAGGGCATCTTTCGCAGGTGGTTTACTTCGGGGATTAAATTTTAGACGTAGCAATAATAGGTATGCATGTTGTAAAAAGTGTGTGGACTCTATTTGCAATTTGTGTGTACTTTATTATTTTGTACGAAACTCAGAAATAAAATATTTGACTCTAATAAAAATCACCTAAAACAAAAATAATGCGTTTTTAAAAATAAAAAAAAGTACCAAGCCGGCCAGAAAATGGCCGGCTTAGGGAGGGAGTAAGCCGGCCATTTTCTGGCCGGCTTGGGTATTTTTCGATAATGGGTCCGATTCTGGGCATAATTAATAATTTGTATTAAACTTTGGATATTAATAAAAATGTCGGCGATTCCTATAACACAAAAATGTCGGCAAATAGGTCTGTGCTATTCATTTATAAAGTTCAAACAGTTGATCTGAATTGTTCAACATGATATATGAACATATATTTAGAGACCAAATTTTATATATATTTTTTAAAGTTCTTACTATTTTTTTGTAGATAAATAGACAATCGTCTGATTTAAAAGTTATGGACCATCTGAAAGTGTAATTTTCTACCTATATAAAAAATAATATTTTTTTTAAAATATAAAATTTTATCTTTAAATATATTTGCACGTGGAGATCATGTTTAGCATTCCTCTTGTGATCATCCCTCTCAAAGCAGTCTGGCAAATTTTAAAAAAAAAAAATATATATATATATATAGAGAGAGAGAGAGAGAGAGAGAGAGAGAAAGAGAGAGGCTAATATCAAAATGTTTGCACCAAGGCTCTCGTACAACCAAATACGTTTTCAGATTTTCAAAGTTCAAATAGTCGATCCAAACCATTAGATGTTCAATCTATATTAATACCTTGCAAAGAGAGCAAGGATCCTGATTGAAACATAATCCATTTCTTTCCAAGTACAGTGTTTAGAGGACTGTTCCTCTAATCATTTCAACCAATAACCTGTTCATTGTACTTTGTGACAAACAGACAATGTTATTTAACTGGGCCTCACACTTGAATAGATGATAACACACTTTGGATATTAATAAAAATGTCGGCAAAATGAGACTAGAAAAATAATTTTAGAGCCAATACCATGCAAAGAGAGCAAGGATACTGATTGAAACATAATCCATTTCTTTCCAAGTACAGTGTTTAGAGGACTGTTCCTCTAATCATTTCAACCAATAACCTGTTCATTGTACTTTGTGACAAACAGACAATGTCATATACATGTGCTTTGTTTCGTTTGGAAAAATGTCCCTTTTGCTTGTTCCGACTCCTATAACACAAAAATAAAAAGCAAGCAAGAAAAATGTTGATTTTTCTTTGACAAGGAACAATTCCCCAAATCTAAATATTTTGCTCAAGTGGTTAATTAGCTTTGATAAATATGGGCATATCCCTCCTTTGTATTTGTGGAGCCTTGAGTGAGGCTATGATACATTGCAAATTGTGAATCGACCCGTACTATGAATTTATATCTTTATTTTTCAAAGTTTAAACAGTTACTTTGAAACGCTCATTGCTCAACATGATTTTCATATAAAAATATAATTGAAGACCGCATTATTTTTAATTTTAGATTTCTATTTACTATTTAAAATCACTACTTTTAGAAGGTCCATAATTTTTAAATTAGATGATTATCTATTTATTTAAAAATATAGAAAAAAACTCTAAAAATGTAAAATTTGATCTCCATATACAATTTCATATGAAAATCTTGTTGAACAATTTGGATTAACTGCTTGGATTTTGAAAACGAAGATATGAATCTATATTATGGATTGATGTGCGCTTTGCACAGTACCGTAGCCTCACTTGTGGAACCTTTTATATCTCAAACTCCCTTCTAAAATTTTGACTATAGGTTTCAGAAGGGAACAGCTTGGGTCCGATGTCCATCGGACTCAAAATTGGGTCCGATGGGTTTATGGACCGTCCGATCAACTTTAAGATTCGTGCGCACAAATGTTAAAGCATACTCAAAAAGTTGCGGGTGCAAATCTTAAAGCAGATCGGATGGTCATCGAACTCATCAAACTCACTTTGAGTCCGATGGACATCGGACCCAAACTGTTCCCGTTTCAGAAAGGAAGAAAGAAAACGAGTCCTGATCTGAATCTACATCCAAATTAAAAGAAAAATAAAGAATCACCAAGTAACATGACACCAATAGTTTTATATGTCCTCTGTACAACTTCATCCCCTAATTGCCAAAAAATAACGGAAATTTATAATCCAAATTATAAATATTAGCTTTATTCATAAATGAGCGCTATAATATGTTTATACAACAAACCCTCGCTTACGCAAGAATGTAAATACATTTCAATAATCATACATTATAGTTCTATACATATGCACATGGCTGTTATGCCTATTCCAAATCCACATGAATACACCCTTCAAGGAGCACACTCTTAATACTGTCAACAATATTCTTCATTTGCTCCCTCGAATGGAGAGGAGCAGGGTACACAAAAGCGCAATCCAATTGACCATCTCTTATCATATCAAAGACCCCAATTGAGGGACCGATACCATGAGTCGAAGAGCAACCCACATAATCCTCTACACCTAAACTCGTTTGCATATCACATGAATCATACAATACCGGTTCTTCAAATACAGATATGAGTGCGGAACGGAGAGCGGAAGCGGTGGTAAGATGGGGGTTTTCTATTGCCTTGCACATCAAGAAATTTAGCTCAGATAAGTCTCTCAGGTGTTTTCTATTAGAAATGGAGTCTGAATAGGAGTCGTGGCATCGCTTTGCTAGTTCCCACAAGCCTTCGCCTCCAGTGATTGTATGTGTGTTTGTAATTGCAGAGTAATAGAATCCTACATGATGTTACAGTCGAATTTTGTTGTAGGACGAAAATGAAGTGGTATCAAAAGAGATGGGGGCAATTTGTAAAAAAAATAACAGCATATTACGCACATGCTTTCTTTTCTTTTTCTTGGTCAATTAGATTTTTTTAATCTTTCAAAAAAAATTATTCACAGGCATCAACATGCTTTATCGATTACACCCATTATTTCTACTAAATTGTTAACAGATAGTAAATGACATACCCGTATTGTGCTTATCCAGAGGAGGTTCAAGAGATTTCCGACAATCAATTAGTGTCACCACAGAGTAGGTTTCACTCTGGCCAGCCACCAGTTGCTTTGATGAGCATGCAACAACAAGTGCAGCACCTGAGATTGCTCCACACAGCTTAACTCCCCTTTCCTTGCATTCCTAATATGCGCAGAAAACAATCCTCCAAATTTGAAGTTCATTGGAAATTTGAAATTTGAGGCATGAGATAGTAGGGGAGAATTAAACTACCCTTTTGTGGTATTTTGATTCTCACCTGAGAATGCCTGGTTTTGCTTCAGTAGCATATAATTACAGTTGTATGGTACAAATTATGGGATATAAATCTGCTGTTATTCCAAAGGGATCACAGGACCCTGTTATTCCTATCACAACCGTTCAAAGTTTTTCATGCGTGAATCTCAAGGAAAAAAGTTTTTCGTACCCGAATCTCGACATAGCTCAATGGCTGGGATCAGAATAACAGGGTCCTGTTATCTCTTTGGAATAACAGCAGATTTATTACCCAAATTATGATATATCCAAAGGTGTTTAGAAGAACATTTTTCTTTACAAAACATGGCAGAGACAAATGTACCAATTATCAAACACCTTAAATTATTACAAATGAGTCTCTTACATTCCACTTTCCTTATATTAAGTTACCAATTAACAGTGACACAAATTACTAAAATTGAATAAACAAAATACTTTTGCTAAAGAAACTTACACTAAGGAGGATTTCAGTCTCTTCTTTTGTAAAAACAAGCCTTATGACTTCTGTTCTCCGTACCGCATCGGTATCTTCAAATTGAAGTGTGCATGACCTGAGACCATTCAAAGAGTACCCAAGTATATCCTTCCCTCTAGTCCAAAATGGTTTATAAGTATCTTTTTTTGGTACCAAATCCTCTATCCCTGCCTTGATCGCCACCTCATCTATACCACCTTTCCCCTCTGTACCCTCTCTCGCCATTAAATCCATCAACTCCATTACTATGCTGGTAGCAGATGTACGGTCACATGCCGCAGTGTGAAATTTTAGCGCCAAAACGGACTCGTCCAGTTTGGGCGACTCGTAAATTGTGGCGGAAAAAACCGGTACTGTTTCATCCGGGTTGGGATCGGACCACGGGTTTTCGTTGAGCTCCAGTTCGAGTAAAGAGTGGAACGGGGAGGAGAGTGATTTGGTGTTAATGGAGAAGGACGGTGAAGGCGGAATGGAGAAGATAGGAGGGGAGTCTTGGGGGAATGACAAGTGGGACCGGAGGATGGGGTGGTTGATTTGGAGCGTGTAGAGAGCGGATTGGAGAAAGGAGACGGGGATGGGCTTGGAGAGGAGAAGTAAGAGAACAGTGGTACCGGTACCACCCGGTACGGAACGACACCAGCTGTGCTCTGTACCGCCTACTGGCCGAGAGACATGCTCCAGTTCATCGGCCTTTGCACTTGTTTTAGTTTGGGTGTCAGCCTCCATGTGTTTGTGTTTGTGTGTGTGTGTGAGAGAGAGAGAGATGGGTTAAGGAATTAATTTGGATGAATGGTTGATTATATTGAGCAAAAGGTTTTTGTTTTGTTTGTTTATGATGCCAAAAGTGGTTGGTTGTTGTTTGTTGGTTTGTAGGATTATAAATAAGTGAAGACTGAAGTGAAGAGTAATGTGAAACACTTCTTTTTGAATTCAAATCACCGAAAGTAACTCCAATTTTAAGTTTATAGATGTACCGTCAGATCTTTTTTGACCCGTACATCAGGATGGCTGGACGGTTGAGATCTAAACTTACTGTTTGAGTTACTTCTTCAGGGGATCCGGACTATTCTATTTTGTTTCAGAGCAACAAAGTAAGGCTCTTCTGCGGTCCCCATGTATGTCACATCTATGCGCAGTGTTATTCTCTTATTCTTATCGTATCTATGTACCAGAGTGACCTAGCTTCAGTTGAATTCGCATCTGATTTCGACATGCATAGATTCCTGAATACCCGTATTAATTGCTAGTTATTATGGAGATAATGGCACCTCGTGTATTATGCAGCGATAACACAAATGTATTATGCAGATTAGAGCACAGAAGATCTCAATCTCTGTAGCTATAATTTCCTTAATTGGGCCTAATTGAATCGACCTAGATAGGCGTACTGTATATCTTATTGGGCCAAACTCCAAAGCCCATTAAAATACCAATTGACGCTTTTATTTCTACTCTCCTGTCACTTTCTTACCTGGCGAATCAACAAAGCCATGGCGCGGAGAGCACTCGAGGCTTCTTCCTCCCTCTCATCTCGCCTCCTTTTCTCCTCTACAATCGCTCTTTTAACCAAACCAATTTCTTCACGTCTTCACGATTCGATCAGGCATGTGCAAACGCTAGCATATGAGGAGATACAAACTTCACCAAGCAAGCCCTTTAATCGCACCGCCTTCGTTTTCCACGGTCTTCTCGGATCGGGTCGAAATTGGCGCACTTTCTCACGCAGCCTCGCTACTGAGCTCGATAAACGATCTCCGGAAAATGGTATCTTGGTTGATCCCTCGAATTCTGCCTCTTTCCTTCCTAGTTTCATCTTTCTGATAGATAACAGGAAAAGAAGGTTGCTCTTAGGTACAAGACAAAATCTTCTATGTAGACATTATTGGATGAAACATGACAGTTCCGATAATAATTCAATTGTTTTAAACTTTTTCTTTTGAACAGAATGGAGATTTGTTTTGGTGGATCTAAGAAACCATGGGAGATCAGCCCAGATAGAAGGTCTTAAACCACCTCACAACATCTCCAATGCGGCAAAAGATGTTGCTGATCTGGTGAAATTACAAAATTGGGCCTGGCCAGATGTAGTGATTGGCCATTCTATGGGTGGAAAGGTTGCTCTTGATTTCACTGCTAGCTGTGCTCGTGGAGATTATGGCCAATCAGCTATCTTTCCTAAGCAGGTATTATATGTGATTAATTTTTTTTGTAGATTTTTCATTATTGATTAATTATTACTATAAAATGTGTAGAGTGAGCCTATGGTATTATGCATATTACACAACCGCCCGCACTTTGGACTCATATTTTCGTTTTAAAGTCCAAACAGTCAATCTGAATCGTTCAACTTGATCTTCATATGAAAATGTACTTGCATACTAAATTTTACATTTTGTAGAATTTTTTTACTATTCTTTAAGATAGGTAGAAAATCACTTGATCCAAAGATTATAGACCATTCAAAAGCAGTGATTTTCTATCTATCATAAAAAATAGAAAAAGATTCTAAAAAATGTAAAATTTTCTCCCCAAGTACATTTTTATATGTGGATCATGTTTTAATGGTTTGGATTGACTGTTTTGAACTTCCAAAATAGAGATATGATCCATAGTATGCATATTAATCACTGATTCATTAAGTCTAACATCCTAACACAAAAATTTAGGCATTAACCACTGATACATTAAGGCTACATCCTATATTATATGTGATGATATTTTAATTACTAGTTTACTTCTAATGGTGAGTAGAACTTGTTGCAGAGCAGCTGTGGGTGTTGGATTCAGTACCCGGAGAAGTAATTACAGAGAATAATGGTGATGAAGTAGAGAAGGTTTTGCTCACCCTTAAGAGCCTCCCTTCACACCTGCCTTCTCGCAAGTATACCATCTCCCCTCTACAACTTATTGATTGGTCATATCATACTAGTGGTTAATCCATTTTTTTTTTGTTATTGAAAAAAGGTGGGTTGTGGATCACATGCTGAGCCTAGGTTTTTCCAAGACACTGTCAGAATGGATTGGTAGCAACTTGAAGAAGTCGGGAGAGAGTGTTGTATGGTCGTTTGACCTTGATGCTGCTATCGAGATGTTTAATTCGTATAGGTACAATATCTAACAATTTCATACTTCTTAACAACAATGCCACTGAACAACCGACCAACCTTTTTTATTTTCTGTGATCAACCGCTCGAAAATCTCTTGAAAGATTTTAACAGAGCAGTTTTGACTTCATGCAGCGCACTAACCATAGACAGTGCTGTTTTGATTCTATAGTTCGTGCACTGCATGAAGCCAAAACTGCTATGTTAAAATAGGTGCCCCTTAATTGGATGGTTAGACAGGTGCTTGGTATATTGATCTGATTGGGTGTTTTCAAAACTTCAGGTTATTTATTGCAGTTTGGTAGTGTTGATCAAAATAGACACCATAAAACTAAAACTTTCTCACCTTGAGTTATATGTTCTTGTTTAAATTAATCAAACAGAGCAATTAGCTATTGGGTGTTTTTTTTTTTAAACTTAAGGTGTTTGATTGCAGTTGGTAGTGTTGATCAGGTAAAAACCGTAAAACTAAAACTTTCACACCTTGAGTTATATGTTCTCATTGAAATACATTGAACAGAGAAACGAGTTATTGGCCCTTGTTGGAACATCCACCGAAGGGATTAGAGATTGCAATGGTACAAGCAGAAAAAAGTGACAGGTGGCAGTCTCATATACTGCAGAAACTAGAGGCACTCTCGAAAAAGGAGCATGTATCCCCTGAAGAAGGGAAGGTTTCATTTCATGTTCTCCCGAATGCCGGTCATTGGGTTCAGGTAGATAACCCTAAAGGATTGCTTGAGATAATGACACCAAATTTTTTGTCTTAGACATCCTTGACACAAATAAGTAAATAAGTGACTTCTTTTTTGCCCTGATGGCTTCATATTTGTTATCTGCCACGTTAACTATTGGCTGTGCTGTAATTTGATAATAAAGTTGCACCTTTGTAGTTTTTGTATGATACCCTTTTATCCGCAAATGAAGCATCTGCCTGGATGATTTAATTCAAACAAGTTTTTTTGTCATCTCTATTAGCTGAAATTTGATGACTCAACAGCAAATGATCGTAAGAAATTGTTTCTCCAGTATTGTGGTCGTTTGTGAATAACAGTCTTATTTGGTCGTTTTCGTCATTACTGTAGAATTCGCTAATAATTGTGTTTGCACATTTTAAAAAGAAAGAGCTCTATCTAAGAATATATCAGTGAATATATCAGGTTGAGTAAGGCTTAGTAAATTGTTTATATATAATGAAGTTGTAGAGTATTTATTTTTTACTATTTTTGAAATTTTTTAATAATTGTGTTTGCACATTTCAAAAACTTATCATATAAACTTTAATTTTCGATCTAAGTAGCTCAGTAAATTATTTATATAATGAACTTGTAGAATATTGATTTTTTTTTAAAATTTTACTATTTTTTATTATTTATGAAAGATGATAAAAAAAATAACTTAAAAATAAAAGAAAATTGTCAATATTTTAGATCATTTTTATTTATATTTCATAAATCATAAAAAATAGTAAAAAAATTTTAAAAATAGTAAAAATTAATATTCTACAAGTTCATTATATAACTAATTTACTGAGCTACTTACATCAAAGTTTGAAGTTTATACAATAAATTTTTGAAGCCGTAACACGGAAGGTCTTATGCTATTTATAGCACTTAAGCCTTACTCTATCAGGTTTTAGTAAAAGTATAGATAGATGGTGTGCAACTATATATTGACTCGGGTCCTAACAGGAAATACAGATTCGTAATTAACCGATTTCAGGTGGAACGAACAACACATGTTACAAATGTACAATTACAGAAGCAGTGCTGCATAGTAATTAGTAAATATTCTTTTAAACACAGAAGAACCAAATGCAAGAGAATAAAAAAAAAAAAAAACTTTGGTACATAACATATTTAAAATAGAAGAACATATCTATACGACAGGTTTTTCCAACCTTTTTGGTGAATCTTTCCTCTGTTCTCATCAATGTCTCTTCCTTTCTTTGAATTAGTGTGCTAGAAGTAGGGGTGAAAACGGATCAGATACGGATTGGATACGGATCGGACAATGGTAAAACTATATCTGTATCTGCTTTTAATTTTTGAATACGGATATGGATCGGATATTAGACGGATACATATGCATACAGATCGGATATCGGATATCTATATATATATATATATATACATAAATATTTTCTATATATAAATTATATAATATTTATCTACTATTCAGATATGGATAATTAAAATTCAAATCATATCCGTATCAGTACGGATATTTGAATATTCAGATATCCGATATCTAATTCTCGGATACATACAGTCGGATAATATCCGACCCGTTTGCACCCCTAACTTAGGAGTGCGTTTCTGGAAACTTTTGCATGGCATCCTATGTAACGGTTCCCTGCGTAGAGAGGCTGAGACCGTGTGAGAGAAGTTAAATAAACAAAATTAAGGATTAAAAATTGACAGCTGTGGGATTTGAACCCACGCCCTTTCGGACCAGAGCCTAAATCTGGCGCCTTAGACCACTCGGCCAAACTGTCACATGTGAACAATATATCTAACACCTTATGTAATTTACTTTTTTGTAATTCTACTAAGCTCATTTCATTGAAAGAGGGTCAAATGCCTCAACTTCTTGGGACTTGAGTTATAAAATTTTAAGTCTTCAAACCCAAATATCAATATAAAATTTCCTGACCCATAACGCTGTAACTTGGGGTCCGTTTGGCCGATTTTTTTATTAATAGGAAAAACAAAACAAAAATAATTGATAATGCGGTAAGATTTTATGAAATTTTGAAATATAGGAAGAACGTTATGGTTTATAACGTTCAGAGTACTGTAGCTGGACGTTATAAACCATAATGTTCAGTTAATTTAATTTAATTACTAATGATCGTAAAAAGAAAAACATTGTAACTGGACGTTATGGTTTATAATGTCTAGCTATAGTGTTTTTTTTTTCGTAAAAACAATCTCACAACAGCTGTAGTTAGAACTGAAGTTAAAAAAAAAAAAACAATATAGCTGGACGTTATGGTTCATAACGTCCAGCTACAATATTTTTTTTTAACGATCATTAGCGATCAGGTTAACTGGACGTTATGATTTATAACGTCCAGTTATAAACCATAACGTTCTTCTTATTTTCCGAAATTTCACGAAAACGTAACCCATTATCGATATTTTCTTTTTATATTTCCTATTAATAAAAAAATCGGTTAATTTTAAGAATTAAAATATCTTTTTTTTTTAGGCAAGTAGGTCGATGACTCATTAAAACTTGTATTCAACCAAACAAAAGAGTTTACAGATTACAGAATAGGAGAAGAATGCACACAACAACCAAGAATCTTGACTAATTACAAGTTGTTCCATGCTATTACATCCCTTCTAATAAGATATACCAAATCCATAGTTGCTTGAGACAGTACTTTAAAAGATGCGTCGATTTCTCTTTCTTTCATATGTTTCAAACAACAGCCGCATAATCGACAACCAGAAAATGATCGGCGAGACGTATCGACATGGATTGGATAAGAGAGCTCTAGGTTAGTTGAGCGAAGGGGCACGGGATGAAGCAGAGGCGGAACTAGGAAATTAAAATAGAGGGGGCTGAATGAATAAGCGCCATGTAATTTTATATTATAAGAGAGGCTAATAATAATAATTTTTGTAAATTTTAAAATTTTGAAGGTAAATAATGCAAAATTTTCAAAGGATAGGGGGAGCTTAGCCCCCTTTTCTTACCATGTAGTTACGCTGTCAACTTGCGGCATTGTGCAGAGAGCACAATGTTAGTAATTAGTTTTACTGTTATTATTTACTTAGTATATTATTATTACTTTATTCTTTCTTATAATTATTCTTGAAACAGAATTTCTATATGGAGAGCATTCTGATATTGTTAGCATTTCCAATATTTTAAAAATCATAAAAAAATATATGAGTAGAGTACATCAGTACATGTGACTAATACAGAAATCGACTGGAAGTATTGATTGTGATTTTTAAAGTATCTAGCCAAATGCTCTCTTCATTAATTCAGAGAAAAAAAAAAAAGACAACAATCTACATTGCTTCTAGAGCCTTGCAATTTGAACTGCTTTTTGGAGGGCTTGGAGGAGACTTTGCATAATTCTCGGCTCACCAGGCGGTGCCTGAGCTTTTGAAGGTCCATTTCTTATGGCTCGAAAAACCGGCCCTATTCCATCGGTTTCTGGACAAACAATGCAATCGATATAGACTACAACTTCGGTTTTCCCTTGATCGACTTCTGTGAAGCCCAACCTCACTCCTCCTTGTACTTTGTCCACCTTCATATTTACCATTTTAACCCTCTTAATTGTGCTCCTCAATGATAATGATAATAATAATAATAATAATAATAATAATGCGACTAAGATTAGTTATTTAATTGAAGTGAAGAAGGGAGCTAACCTTGAGAGGCATGGGAAGGGGAATATTTGCACCTTGGCAGAGGCTATTGCCCCACTGTTACAGAAATAAGTGTTGGATTTAGAGACGTCTAAATACAATAATTAAGTTGGACATGCGTGTATATAATTATATGTCTCATACTGTCACAAATATTAATGCCAAAATAAGTGATTAATTAAGGAATGGCATTGTACGTATTTTAATAAGGATTTGGATCCGAAAACGTATAGAAATAAGATTTAAATTAATTATAATTGTTAATGGACCGATTATAATTAATTTAATTAATACACATATTATTTTAGGTTAAAATAAAGTTTAAAATATCAATTATGAATCTTCATGATTTTACGGAAATTTGGAAACAAATTTCGGACAAAACGGAGTTCGTATGAATTTTCGGAATTATTCGGAATTTGCTACAGTACCGAATGCTACAGTACCGCGTGCTACAGTGTCGGTTGCTACAGTTTTATTTGGAATAAAATCTGAAAATTTGTAATTGATATTTTTAGGAGAAGGAGATTAACCTGAAAATAGAAAAACTAACTCACTAGGGTTAGTTATGACCAAAATAGAATGCCATGAGAGCTAATTTTGATCAGATTGATGTGTATATAAAGGCTGGGTTTCCATGGCTGCAATTATCACCAATTTTGCTGCTCCATTACAGAAAATATACTCTGTTCTTTGTATTCGGAAAGTTCAGAAAAGAGAGGGTGTGATTGCGAAGCCCTGGAAGAGCCCAAAAGCCAAACGAGTCAAGTTATAGGAGCTCTCAAGTCAAGACAAGGATCTCAATCAACCTAGAGCCAAGGATATTGTCCGATTGACAATAAGGAGGCCTTTTGAAGATGGATAGTAAGTTCCGCTGCATATTTACTTTATTTTCTTGCATAGGATCCTAGGGTTTTAGGTTTTAAAGTAATTAGGAAAACCCGTACATCCAACAAGTGGTATCAGAGCCATCTATGCAGGAATTTATGGTAATTGTGATCTAGAGAAAAGGTTATGCCATCTTCAATTGTTTGTAAATTATTTTCTGTTTTTCAAATCGAATTTATTGTTGCAAATAGTTGTTAAAATTCGCTTTAATCGATTTTTTATGCGTATTTTAATCGAATATTCGAATTGTGCCAATCCTTGCGCTTCGTGCGATCTTGGAGAGGTTTTGTTTGATGGTTTTGATTTTGATTCGCATAATTTATCACATTTTGGTGAAATATACGAAGGTGCGCTGATTTTGCCTTCGAAAGATTTAATTATGCAACAAACTAGAATTTTTCGTTTCTGAAATTTGGAAAAATAAGCAATTGGCGCAATAAAGGCTGTTTTTGCAGTTTTTCGTTTTTTTTTCCAGATCTGAAAATTAGTTATCTCTAGATCAATACCGGTTACAGACCTTAGGAATAACTGTAAGTAATTTTAATTTAGGTTATGTTAATTATAATTACTATAATTATTAAGTTATTAAGTAAAGTATGCTATTATTAGCCTAATTAGTTATAGAATTTAGCCATTATCTATAATTAGTATTTAACGCTAATTAAGGGTGGGATAAAAATATATATATATATATATATATATACATAAATAAATAAATATATATACTAAATTCTTGTCATGATTAAAGCTAATTTGAGCATAACGTTATTTAGTAAATTCTAAATAAGATTATTTGGTTATTTCCAAATATAAGCACAAAGTTTTAGTTGTCTCTAAATAGAAGCATAAAGTTATTTGGATATTTCGGAATAAAATTATTTCGCTATTTCTAAATAAAAGCATAAAGCTAAAATTATATTTTGGAGAATACTAAAGTGTTTTTAAAGCCTAGTATTTATTTTTTGATGAATATAGTTAACATATGAAAATTAGTTTATTCTAATTAATTAAAGCTCCCATTAGTTACTATATTCTATTTAGGACGAGTAGTCATTTTAGGATACGTCATAGAATAGGCTTTTTAGGCATAGTTTTAGGATCTATTTAAAGGCAATTAGGATTTACGTGTGTCATTTTGTACAAGTTGAGCACTGATTGTTTTCGCAAACGAACCTCTCTGTGTGAGACAAGTGCAGGGTGGCACATGACAAGTTTAAAATGACGTGCTAGAAATGGATGTGAGTGTTAGCTTTCCCAAAGGAGGGTTAGCGCTTGCTGAAATTGTTTAGTGCATAAGGGTAGTGTACAAAAATAAGTTGCAACACACATGGACTAGCGATGTCTAGAAAAGCATCGGGGGCTTGGAACTTAAGCGATCCGTCTGTGATCCTCCTCCCCCCGTTGACTGGCCTGGTCGTTAGTTCATGAATATGTTAATTTGACCCAAAGGTTGATTGACAAAAAGGTTACATGTTTGTACTTTATTCACTACACCAGAGTGCCTGAAGGTAATGATTGCACCCAAAGGTGTTTCATTAGTGAATGGTGCTTTGGCTAAAGATTTAATGGAGCAAATAGTTTTACACAGGCCTTTAGATAGATTTTAGAATTATAATTAAGGATCAAATCGTGACGCATCATATCTAAATTATTTCCTTGTTCTTGAATTTTCAGATCTAAACATAATGTCAAATCTAAGTCAGATTAAGCCCCTCATGGGGAACAATTTCAAACAGTGGGAGGAAAAGCTGAAATTAGTCTTAGGGATCATGCAATTGGACACAGCACTGAGATTTGATCGCCCCAAGCCTAATAAAGAGGGTGAGGAAACTCCCCAAGAGAAGGCTGATATTATGAAATGGGAGCATTCAGATCGCATGTGCATAATGGTGATGAAGCAAACGATCCATGAGACTTTTCGAGGCATAATACCTGATACAGAGACCGGCGCTATTAAATACCTTAAGGCCCTTGAAGAGAAATTCACAAAGAGTAAAAAGACTGAAGTTAGTACACTCTTTGTGAAGTTGGCAACAATAAAATACAAGGGAAAAGAAGGGGTTAGAGAGCATGTTATTGAGATGACAAGACTGCAACGTGCCTTGAAAGGGCATAATTATGACATCTCTGATGAGGTTCTCATTGAGTTCATTTTTTTGTCTCTCCCGTCTAACTTTAGTCAATTCAAGTTGACTTATAATTGTCAAAGAGAGACGTGGACACTACCTGAGTTTGAGGCTCAGTTGGTGCAGGAGGAAGAGAGACAGAGAATGACTAAGGGAGAAAGTGCTCATGTAGTAACATCTAATCCTAAGGGTAAAGGCAAGAAGCGCAAGTCTACTGCCAAGGAAAAAGGACCCACCAAAGAAGCTGCAAACAATGTCACAAAGAAAAGCAAGAAGGAAGATACTTCTGCGGAAGCAGAGGAAAGGAAATGCTTTTTCTGCAAAGCGTCAGGACATACGAAGAAATTCTGCACCAACTATCATGCATGGTTGGCAAAGAAAGGTATGTCTCTCGCTTTAGTTTGTTCTGAAGTTAATTTAAGTTCTGTATCTAGATATACTTGGTGGATAGATTCAGGTGCAACGTCTAACATCAGTATATCGATGCAGGGTTGCCTAAGCCATCGCAAGCCAAGTGAGGCGGAGCGCTACGTTTACGTAGGAAATGGAAACAAAGTAGAAGTGAAAAGCATAGGAAAATTTAGATTATTATGTAAGACAGGATTTTATTTAAGTTTTGATGCTTTAGTGGTTCCATCCTTCAGAAGGAACCTAATTTCTGTATCTTATTTGGACAAAAATGGTTATGTATGTTCATTTAGTAATGGAAATTTCAGTTTGAGTCAAAATTCTAAGCTTCTTGCTTCTGGTATCCTGTCTTCTTATGATAATCTTTATTTTCTAGATATAGACACTTCACATTCAGAGGCACTGCATATAGATAATAGAAAACGTAAATTAACTTGTGAGAAATCAGCAACATTATGGCACAAGCGATTAGGACATATCTCTATGAAAAGGATAGAACGTCTTGTGTCTAATGATATTCTCCAACCTTTAGATTTTACAAACTTAAGTGATTGTGTAAATTGTATAAAGGGAAAACAAACTAATAAACGTAAGTATGATGCAAAAGGATGTAATGATGTCTTAGAATTGATTCATACGGATATCTGTGGTCCTTTTCCAAAGGCTACAAGAAATGGTCACCGTTACTTTATCACATTCATAGATGATTATTCAAGATATGGTCATATTTACTTAATAAAAGAAAAGGCGGAAGCATTAGACGTGTTCATAAAGTTCAAAACGGAAGTTGAGTTACAACTTAACAAACGTATAAAGTCCATTCGTTCTGATCGTGGTGGTGAATACTACGGTCGTTATGATGGATCAGGAGAACAGCGTCAAGGTCCTTTTGCAAAATACTTAGAGGAATGCGGAATTGTGCCTCAGTATACGTTGCCAGGTTCACCTGCAATGAATGGTGTTGCTGAACGGCGAAATCGCACCCTTAAAGACATGGTGAGAAGTATGATTGTTCGTACAACTCTACCTGAGAATTTGTGGGGAGAAGCCTTAAAGACTGCAGCATACATACTTAATAGAGTGCCTACTAAAGCAACTAACAAGACCCCTTACGAGTTATGGGTTGGGCGCAAGCCTAGCTTGAATCATTTGAGAGTTTGGGGATGTCCATGTGAAGCTAGGCCTTATAAGCCAAGTGAAAAGAAACTGGACGAAAGGACCGTTAGTTGTTACTTTATAGGCTATTCTGAACGATCTAGGGGGTATAAATTCTATAATCCAACAGAACATATAGTTTTCGAGTCAGGAAGTGCAAAATTTTTTGAGGATAATGAGTTTGTGGGGGGAGATATGACAAAAGATAGTATTTTTGAAGAAGAAGAGACGAATGAGAATGAGACTATGGACCAAAGTCCTGGTTTTGTTCAAATTCCGATTGCGTTTAGAAATACATCTTTTGACAATGTGCAAACTTCATCATCCCAAACAACTCAGTTAGAAACTCAACATGGAATAGAGAACACAAATGGACCTGAATCCAACCCAAACCCTGACATTGTTATGACCAATGTTGATGGCCTAGGGCCTGTGGGAGATTCAGAAGTTGGTAATGATGTTCCTCCTCCTGTTGAAGATCAAGTTGTAAATGAACCTCAAGAAAATCTAGAGCCTGTGCCAATTAGGAGATCTACTAGAGAGAAAAGATCTACACAATCGAAGGATTATGCATATCTTCAAGAACATGAGTTTGACATTGGCATGTTTGAAAATGATCCTGTTAATATCAAACAAGCTGTGGAAAGCTCTAACTCTCAAATGTGGATTAATGCCATGAATGAAGAGATGAAATCTATGTATGACAATGACGTTTGGGATATCGTTCCGTTGCCTAAAGGCAAGAAACCCGTTGGTTGCAAATGGATATTTAAGACTAAGCAGGATTCTAAAGGCAATGTTGAAAAATACAAGGCACGTCTTGTTGCGAAAGGTTTCACACAGAAAGAAGGCATTGATTATAAAGAGACTTTCTCTCCAGTTTCATCGAAAGACTCTTTAAGAATTATATTGGCGCTTGTAGCACATTATGATTTAGAACTTCATCAGATGGATGTAAAGACGGCATTTCTCAATGGTGACATTGATGAAACGATCTATATGAAGCAGCCAGAAAACTTTGTATCAGGTGATGCAGGGTCTATGGTTTGCAGACTTAAGAAATCTATCTATGGTCTAAAACAAGCATCTCGACAATGGTATCATAAGTTTCACAAAGTTGTTAGCTCATTTGGTTTTGAGTCTAACATAGTAGATGAATGTATATACCTTAAGTTCTGTGGGAGTAAATTTATTTTCTTGGTTTTATATGTAGATGACATATTGCTTGCCAGTAACGATAAGGACATGTTGCATCAAACTAAGAATTTTTTATTTAAGAACTTTGAAATGAAAGATCTTGGTGATGCATCATTTGTTCTAGGGATTGAAATACTTAGAGATAGATCTCAAGGTATTCTAAGGTTATCCCAGAGGAACTATATCGATAAGATTCTAACAAGATTTGGCATGCAAAACAGTAAACTAGGAGATACCCCTGTATCAAAAGGAGATAAGTTTAGTCTAAAACAATGTCCCCAAACTGACTTAGATAAAAACATCATGAAAGATATTCCCTATGCCTCAGCCGTAGGTAGCATCATGTATGCACAAGTATGCACGCGTCCGGATATTGCGTTCATTACTGGAATGCTAGGGAGATATTTAAGTAACCCAGGTATGGAACACTGGAAGGCAGCCAAACGAGTGTTGAGATACCTAAAGAGAACTAGGGACTATATGCTCACGTATCGGAGATCGGAACAGCTCGAGGTCATTGGATATACCGATTCTGATTTTGGAGGATGTGTCGACAGCATGAAGTCAACATCAGGATACATCTTTATGATGGCAGGCGGTGCCGTGTCATGGAAGAGCGCTAAGCAGTCATTGGTAGCCTCCTCCACTATGGCAGCCGAGTTCGTTGCATGCTACGAAGCATCAAATCATGGCGTATGGCTAAAGAACTTTGTCACAAGGCTGCGAGTTGTGGAATCTATCCAGAGACCACTAAAATTATTATGTGACAACAATTCAGCTGTGTTGTACGCCACTAACAACCGGAGTTCATCGAAATCAAAGTACATTGATATCAAGTTTCTGGTTGTAAAAGAGAGAGTTCACAATAATGAATTATGTATAGAACACATAGGTACAGACACCATGATAGCAGATCCGCTTACTAAGGGATTGCCGCCCAAGAAGTTTCACGAGCATGTCGCTCGTATGGGCGTCATACCTATTTAGGTTACTTAGAGAATGTGGGAGTCTGATTTTGTATTTTGTTTTTCAGAGATGTTCTATGTTATGTAATTTGTAAAAGGATGTGTATAAAGGAATATACAAGTTGCAATCAGTTGTTATCATTATTTCTCTCTTTAAAGTTTAAAGTTTAATGACCTCACTACAGTTTAAAGTTTAAAGTTTAAAGCTGACCCAATTGGAAATAGTCACACTATAATCACATTCGTGTGTAATTTCCAAACTATACGTCCAAATCAGATTCATGTCATTCAATTATGATGACAATGTGATCTATGTCGGTTTAGTTACGCATAAATATAAATGTAACAACTGCCGCTTAGGTCCCTTGTTAGTATAATTGATGGACGGAATTGTAAAGAAAATACGATAAGTAAAAGGCAGAAAAGTTTGCATGCAATAAAGATAAGGACATATAAATTAAAAGGATACACTTGTCCAAGTGGGAGATTGTTGGATTTAGAGACGTCTAAATACAATAATTAAGTTGGACATGCGTGTATATAATTATATGTCTCATACTGTCACAAATATTAATGCCAAAATAAGTGATTAATTAAGGAATGGCATTGTACGTATTTTAATAAGGATTTGGATCCGAAAACGTATAGAAATAAGATTTAAATTAATTATAATTGTTAATGGACCGATTATAATTAATTTAATTAATACACATATTATTTTAGGTTAAAATAAAGTTTAAAATATCAATTATGAATCTTCATGATTTTACGGAAATTTGGAAACAAATTTCGGACAAAACGGAGTTCGTATGAATTTTCGGAATTATTCGGAATTTGCTACAGTACCGAATGCTACAGTACCGCGTGCTACAGTGTCGGTTGCTACAGTTTTATTTGGAATAAAATCTGAAAATTTGTAATTGATATTTTTAGGAGAAGGAGATTAACCTGAAAATAGAAAAACTAACTCACTAGGGTTAGTTATGACCAAAATAGAATGCCATGAGAGCTAATTTTGATCAGATTGATGTGTATATAAAGGCTGGGTTTCCATGGCTGCAATTATCACCAATTTTGCTGCTCCATTACAGAAAATATACTCTGTTCTTTGTATTCGGAAAGTTCAGAAAAGAGAGGGTGTGATTGCGAAGCCCTGGAAGAGCCCAAAAGCCAAACGAGTCAAGTTATAGGAGCTCTCAAGTCAAGACAAGGATCTCAATCAACCTAGAGCCAAGGATATTGTCCGATTGACAATAAGGAGGCCTTTTGAAGATGGATAGTAAGTTCCGCTGCATATTTACTTTATTTTCTTGCATAGGATCCTAGGGTTTTAGGTTTTAAAGTAATTAGAAAAACCCGTACATCCAACAATAAGATTCTAACTCAATATGTCATCTTTGTTTTTTTTTTTTTCCCCTTCTTTTGTGGAAAATGATTCGAATATATAGAAAAAAAGAGAGGGGGAAATCAGTGTATTGAATTAAGCTTTTTATTTTAGCACTATGTAAGAGTAATTTAGTATACCTGAAAGAGCAATGTCTCGAACCGAGCAACATCAGTGTTTCCTGGCAATTTCAATGTTCCTAGACTAACCCCATCGTCGTCATCTTCAACCGACACAATTCCATCTTTTTTTGATTCAGCCCTTGGCAGGTAAATAGTTCTCCTGTTTTTGTTACAATATGTTAACCTGTTTGTTTTGAAGTAATTCTCATTGAATGTGGAAAGAATAACTTGATAGTTCGAGCTGAATTGCGGAGAAGAAGAATAAGAGAAAGAATGAGACTTTTGGTGAAAGTTAGAATTTATCAAGAGCTGTTTAAGAGCTGCCATTAGTATACTAGGGATGGAGCAAACAACTGGCTAGATAGGGTTTTGTTCAACTCGAATCTGGCCTCACATTCAAAGAGAGGAAAAGGGATGCTGGAATGGAGGAAAAAAAGAAATAAACGCCAACCTCTCCATTTGATTTAGGAAAAAGAGAGGAACATTACCCGTGTAATGTCGTCTAATTGTAAGACTTATAGGGGTAAATAAACAGAGCAATTTTTACTTCATGCAGTGTACAAACCATATGTAGCACCGTTTTAATTTAATAGTCCGTACACTGCATGAAAGCAAAAAATGCTCCGTTAAAATCTCTATCCACTTATATATCCCCAAATGTGACTATACTTTAAATTGCTCTTACATTTTTCTGCGAAAGAATAAAAGCACATACATTTTGATTCCAACACTGCATCTTTATCGGTCGCATTTTCTTCTCATAGTTCTATTGAAAAATCAGGTATAACAAAGATAATAAACGCTAAAATCAAGTACAGAGATGAAAGAAAAATTCTCAAAGTAATACAACACTAAAAAGAACAAAAACCTAAACAGAAAAATCCCGATACAGAAATTACAATTGATACAAATAATTAAGAATTACAAAGCCTCCAGCTTTGGCAGAACACCTCTCCAAGCATCCGCCACGTCATGCGCCAGCTTGGCCTGACCCTTTGCAAATTCATGAAAAGCAAGGCCTAAATCAGCAGTTTTTTGCTCCTGGAAGCGCGCTAATTCTTCATTCATTGTATTTATTATTGCTTCAAATCTCTTTGTAGCTTCCTCACTCTCCGCTTTTGACTGCAATTTTATGATTTATTAGTCTAAATGAACTATAAGTAAAAAAAAAAATGCATCAACTCAATATGGATAAGAAATAATTTAAATAAAGCAAAGCAAAAGTTAAAGAGGTCACTTGCCTCTTTGAAGTCAATTTCAGCTTCCCGGGCTCTCTCGGAATGCATCAGCCTCAACTTATCTCTGTGCATACAAATTTAAAAAATAATGAAAATATTGAAGAGAAATAGTCTAGAAAAGATATGGTTAAGGAAGGATAGAACATACAGATTTATCTCCTTGAGCTTGGTGGTTTCCGCTAACTCACAATGCTGTCTGAAAGCATTTGCTCTATCCACCATGGTAGCCTACATATTTATGCATAAGTATATATGCTAAATTTTTTCTGATGTTACTCCTTTTAGACTTAAAAATTTGTTTTCAGTTTCTGACAAGGATTACAATTTCAGCTAGTAAGCCAAAAATTTGAGCTAAGATATACTGGCATTGAAACTACCAGTGCTGCCAAAAAGTAAGAAAATCTTTACGAGTGAGGCTATGGAAATATGCATATTATACAGCAGCCCACGCAATGGACTCATATCTCCGTTTTTAAAGTCCAAGCAATAGATTTGAACCGTTCAACACGATCTTCATCTTAAAATATACTTGCAGAACAAATTTGACGTTTTTTAGAATTTTTTTACTACTTTTTTAGATAGGTAGAAAATCACTTGATTTGAAAATTCTAAACCATCCAAAAACAGTGATTTTCTACCTATAAATAGTAAAAAAAATCTAAAAAATGTAAAATTTGCTCTTCAAGTACATTTTCATATGGAAATCGTGTTTAATGGTTCTCATTGACTGTTTGAATTTGAAAATAGAAATATCGATCCATAGCACAGGTCGATCCGTAATATGCATATTACCATAACCTCACTCAAACTTAATTGTCCTACAGGGCAGAATTTATTCCAAATATGGCACAACTAATTCACAATTGAAAAATTATTTGTTCTCGCAATGTGCAATTAGCCTAGAAAAAAGGAAAATACCTTTATTGATTGGACAGCTCCCACATAGTCTTTTAACGGTTCTTCGAAGTTCATCAGAAGGTTATATGCCTGAAAACAAATAAAAAAAAAACATAAATTGAGCTTCATTTATCTCACAGTACAATTAAAAAAAAGGTATTTAATAATAACCTCCTTTTGTAGCTTGAGAGAGAGAATTTCTCCCTTTGAACCAAGCTCAGAGAAAGCCTTTCCAAGAGATTCCCCTTCACATGCACCTAATAGCTTCATTGCCTTCCCAAAATCTGCCAATGACTGCCCCAATTCTGACAACAAATTTTATTAGAACTCACGAACCTATGCAAAGGATACCAACGAAGAAGGTCAAGAAGTAAAATATTAATAGTACTACCTCTGTGCCTCTTGACAAGACGAAAAGCTTGCTTCTGAGTCTCTGCTAAATGGTTTTCAAGCTCGAAAATATAAGTCTTGAGTTTCTCATATTCTGGATCTGATTCCTCGACTGGCTTTTCCTTACCCAGTACGACATCACTCACTTTTGATTGCACATCCTACAATACATCTCACAAAAAATAATCAAAACAAAATCAAAAGCATGCAAAACAGTAATTCACTTGACAACCAAAATAATATTATGTATATATATCAGGGTTCTAAATAGCTAGCTATAGCTTTTTTGGACCTTAAAAGCTATAGCGCCTATCAGCCGCTTTCCTTTTATCAGGGTTCTAAATAGAACTTCGATATATATATGTATTACAAATGCATGTTGTTTACCTTAAACATTTGGAAGATATCTGAAGATTTCTTACTGAATATGCCAGCCTCGATAGATCTGATCCTCTCCATTCTCTGTTTCATTCAAATACCAAAATCACATTGCTCAGTGAAAAGGTGATGTTGTCTTCTTTAAAACTATAAATTATGATGTGACATGATTGGATTGACTATGCGGTCATTAGGTACATGCCGATTAGTACAGTAGTCTCCTAATTCAGTTCAATTTAGAATCACAATTATGATAGTAATTCAGTGATAACATGTGATAACCCTAATTAATATTTTTCGATTGATTGCAGGTTTATTGAAGGGATATCTTGCTCCTCCATAATTATGATTTATTATTGAACCTTATGTTCCTATTCTAGTTAATTATATTGTTACTATCATCCTTATCACTTTAATTTATGAAGTAACATAATAATTAGTATAAGTTGTGATTATTTTATTATGTTATGCCACGAATGTAATTTAAATCAATTTAATATTTTTGTTGAACTGTGCAGATATGATATAATGCACAGTTTAGTTATATGGAAACAAATTTAGACCTCAAGCCAATATTTGACACACCTTGAGCACTATACCAGTTCACTTCCAATTTTATGATAAACATGGTATAATATCATAAGACTAGGACTACCTGACTGGTTGATACCAGTTCAGTACCACAGAATCACTGTCAATGCAATAATTTCATTGTATCATAACTTAACTTGGTTTTCATGTGCATGAATTTCATTTTATTTCTCAAAATATGTTCCAGTTATTCTAAATATTAAAATATAAATGGAAAGATTACCTCTTCTTCTTCAAGCAAAAAGGTCCTTAAATCTTCACTTTTCCTGAGCACAGGATGAGAAGCAATTCTATTGATAAACACATCCAGACCTTGCCGCCTCATCTCTATGAACTCCGCACTAAATCTAAACTTCTCTGCATTTAAAAAAAATGAATTTTGTTTCCAAAGTTCCCATTGAAAATTCAAGCATGGAACAAATGAAGAAATTAAAATTGGTTTCAGTTACCAACGGCACTCTTTTCAGGAAGAGGAGGAATAAAAATGCCCTTGTACTTCTCAGCAAGCTTATCATGTAACCACTCAAAATCACTGTATCTCCTAATTACTATTTTCTCTGGCCCCTCAAATTCTGTCATATTACTCTGCATTTAATAAAAAAAGGTACTTATATTAATAAGAACCCTACTCCTAGCATGCAAATAAAGTGTCTATTCTTGCTTAATTCCTATCTCTCAATACAAATTTATGTTCTCCAATCTCCCCTTTCATCTGAACAAGGTCACACATTTACAAATTTCCCAAAATCAATCTCATATTATGACCAAATCAGAATCAACAGCTCAATTTAGTATAGTTTATCAGAAACCACAACTAGAATATCAGTTAATCAATTCAATTAACACGAATATCTCACTGTACCAACGAATACGACATAAAAGAGGCAAAAATTAACATCTAATTATTGTCAAATCGAGGAAAAAAAAAACCTTAGTGATGACACGATAAGAGATGTAGGATTGAACTCCAGTCCCCATCTTCACTGGCTCGGTTACTGAAATCATCACAAAAGCTTTCCTCGATGGAGATCTGGGACTTTGCGAAGTCTCTACTGGGTCGTTCTCCTGTCAAATTAGAGGAAATTAGAGGGGGTAATTGGTAAAGTTGAAAACTTGAAGATACAGATATAGTTAGCATACCGTCGAAATCATAGCGAATTTTCTGGTGATCGCCGGAGAAAGGGAAAGGGAAGCTGCGAAGTGCAGAATTGGAACTTCGAAGAAACCGCTTCCGGGAAGAAAAAAGTAATGCAGGATTTTGATATATATATCCTTCTAATATATCGAAATTAGAAAATATGGTATCCAAATTGAACTGTCGCTGGTTTGTGGATCCCATTTGTCAGAGATTATCTGGGTCCCATTATAATGTGATATGCTCGTGTGGATTATCTAAGTTTTTTCATTCATTTAATTCGTATTGCATCTAGTATGAAGTCTTACTCTATTGAACTGCGGTGTGAAATAGAGTAGGACTTCAAAAAAAAATTATTTCAGATTTTAATTCGAAATAAATATTTTTTAAAAGGGAAAATTATAAAATAATATAATTTATATTAATACATTTTACTTGTAGTGAATTTAGAAATAAACAAATATAATTTTTAAATATAAAAAAAATATTTATAATGAAGAAAAATACAATTAACTAGGTGAGAATTTTTATGAAGTAATTGAGAAGAGTTGCATCATTTTAAGAATCAAATAAAAAATATTAAACAACAGTTGTAACACTTTTAAAGAAAGAGTTGTATCATTTAAACAAAGAGTAATTAACAAATATACTACACCTTAGGTATATTAAACACTTCTAAATGAGGAGATAAGTAATAAATATAAGCCTTCCAATCAAAATAATTAATAAGAGATAATGGTTAAATATAAAATAATATATATATTTTTATTCGTACATTCAGTTGTATGATATTTATTATTATAACAAAATTGATTTATATAATATATTATTTAATTTATTTTTTATATTTGGAAAATAGTACTAATTTTAATATTTTATGATTATTATATAATGTAAAGAATGTGTCTAGAGTAATATATTTATTTGTTGAGAAAATATACCTCAAATTATTTAGTCAAATTCTCCAAAATATAACTGGAGATCAATTTCTAGAATACGGGATAGTGCACATTTTTGGAGCAACTTTTAATACAAATAAAATAAGATTTTATATATTATATTTGCTATAAAAATTGTAGCAAATTGTACATTTTACACCTAACTAAAGATCCTCAAACCTAAAATATGCAAGTCTTTTAATAGTTATAAAATAAGTAAACTTAAAAAATAAAAATGAAAATAGTTTGCCTTCTTTAGAATATGAAAGCAAGTTTCGATACTTATCAAATAAATTACTAATACATAGCAATTCAAGTATTCAAAATTTCAAATTAAAAAGTTTTAAATCATTATACTGGTGGAAGAATCAAGTTCCTTGGCTGGGGGGCGGTTTCCGACATTTTTATTAATATTCAAAGTTAATTACAAATTAATAAATATACTCAGAATGTCTGGGTTTTTTCAAAAATGTCCAAACCAGTCATTTTGTGACCGGTTTTCTCTCTCCCAGAAACGAGCCACAAAATGGCCAGTTTTCTCTTCTTCTTCTTTTTTTATTTTTTTTATTTTTTTATTTTTAGAGACACTATGAAGAGAAAAATAATGAAATCTAACACTGAAAATTTAATTTTTTTGTTTAAATTATTTGTTAGATTACTTCTTTTGATTTATAATTAGCATATTTATACTAAAATACACTATATTACTTGAAATTATGTTGAATTACACTATATTACATTAAATTACGCTAAACTATGTTAAGTTATGTTGAATTACGCTAAATTACACTAAATTATGTTAAATTATGCTAAATTACACTAAAAGAAAAGAAACCGGCCAGATTCTGAACACTAAATTACACTAAATTATATTTAATTACCCTAAATTACAACAAACTGTATTTCGTTCAATCTGCATTAATTGATCAATTGATCTGTAATTGGGCAGGCCGTTTGCTCAAGCCTTTTTTCTTAATTCCACAGCCTATTAATTATTTTAGCAGCCCGTTATATCAATTAATGAATTGAACAGCCCATTGATTACTTAGGTGTAAACCCTCATTTGTGAGAATCAAAGCCATGAGCAGATGAGCCATACAAATGGGAATTCATATCCAGTGCAATACCTGAGTACAATTAGATCTGAGTCGTTAATTTTAACTTAGCACGAATCTAAAAAAAGATTCTCTATGTCTATAGACACCGAATTCCAATCATTCGGCTGGAAGTTAATCTGAACTAATTGTACTCAGTCAGATACATGAGAGGATACGGTTTCTAAAATGTAGCATTCCATTTAATGCAAAGGGGTTCCTCAAATTATAAAAATTAAGCATAGAAATCATTTACATTTAAAGGCCACCTTTGCTCATTTGTTTAATCGATTATTATTATAAAACTTTTTTTCATTACAAATGCGTGGTTTAATATTTGTTATATTTACTGTGTATGTGTTTTAGCACCTATTGTGTTGTTGAATGGTGATTAAAGTGTCCTTTTGAGATTTAAAAGCAGAAATTGTGCATTGGTACAAGCTTGGTACAGTATGTGGAAGCATTACTGAGCCTAACACTAGAAAGCAGAAAGACTAAATCACATTTGTACCAATTACCTATCCATACCGGTATTTATGTGCTGGTGCATATAACACTTATTTCAGATAAGCAAAATGCAACATGAAAAAAAAAAGTGTGGAAGTGAAATAAAATGAATGATAAACAGAGAAAGATGATGGTACTTAATAAAAACTTATCTAAAAGCAAGTACAAATCTTATAGGTTCATGTATGGATGTATAACATTCCAATTAAGGTAATTTAATTAATTCCCTCGGACATTTCTTTTGTTCAGTTTGAAAGTAGAAACCTTGAATTCATTGAAATTCTCATGAGCAGATGAAGATGATGCTTCATAAGATTCAATCGCTGAAAAATAAGCTACACTTTATAACTTAATATAGTTGGTAGAATGAATTTATGGTATGGAAGAGAACAGTGGAGAAATCTGAAGAGACCTTTTTCTCAGTTCAGTTCTTTGTCTTTCTTTTCAGGGTTTACGCATTCTAATTTCAAGTCTGGTGTTTTTTTATTTTCTATCTGAATAAACAATCTCATTACTACGCTGCCGCTGGGCTCTATGCCCCTCTGTTATCTCAATGAGATTTCTAACATCTATTACTGCATTTTTTTTTCCTTTTCAAAATTATATGGATGCTTATACATTTTGTTTTGATTTGTTACAAAAGGCAGTTTCACTGCTTTATTCCCTTTTATTTATTCTTATCCATCTCTTACAAAGAAAAATTGAAATCTTAAACCCCTATTATCTCCTAATTTCTCAATCAATATTGTGTCCTTACATTTTAATGTATCTATCTTCATTTGCATTTATCTTATTATCTATATTATTTCCTTAGTTCATTGCAAATCTGATCCAAATACTCATTTTTTTTTCTCAACATCAACTTTATAGGGATCAATAAAAGCAGCCAGTAGTCGTTGTGTTTTTCATATCCGACTCTGCATCATCAGTACAATGCTCAATAGTCAGTTCATTTTCCTCAACTCTCAGTTTTTTTTTTTCACGTATTAGCCATTTTCTTCATTTTCTGTAGTAGTTTATGTTCCTTAACACACATTCAAACCACATTCTTTAAATTCACAATATTTAAAAATATATTTACATGGCACTACCTTAGGTCATGAGTGAAAAAGAAAGAGACATATTAAAGAGGCTAGAGATTAAGAGAGGAAAGAGAGTAGGTCGCAGCTCTCTACCTCAGCTATAAAGAGGTGTTCGAACGATCGATGCTTATAATATTGATCAGGAATTACTATTTTCCATTGAACAATCTCAGACACAATTATCTGATTGATTTTATCCACGCTTGAAGTGAGTATCATTGACCTACTGAAAAAGGTGGGCCAAGTTTCTGCGATTGTACCAGTATGTTGCTGGTATAGTATTTTACATTACCAGAATATATATATATATATATATATATTTAGGTCTTCAAAAACATCACATTACCTTAGAGCTGACCAGTACCACATGACCAGTTCTGGCTTTCAAAAATCAATGTAAAAATATTTCTTTGATGGAAATGGAAACTGGAGGTGTAATGCACTACTTTTTGTTCCAAAAATAATAAATAATAAAGGACATTTAGTTTCAAATTTCTCCAAGTCATATTTGATCCTAATTGCAGTATCAAAACAACTTTATCATGCTATCAAGATTAATAATATTTGAGTTGACAAGAACATCAATAGATCTCTTACTGGAACAATTATGAAGAAAGCAGCCGCTTAGCAGCTTTTCAAAATCTATACATGTACTATTTTTAGTTGGTTTAATGTGTTCTTCTATATTTACACCTAATTTTATTTTTTAGAGGCTGCCCTTTTTTAATTGACAGATAGATTAAGATTTTTATCTAAGAAAGTTACTAAAGTTGTCTACCCAAATAGCATCTACAAAGGAATTTATTATTGAAGCGGGCTTCTCTTTTGATGATGCAAGTGTTAATAACATATTCTGTTACATTTTTAGTACAGTGAGCTTTATACCAACCAGAAGCAAGTGCATTTTAGATTTTCACAATGATTATACACTGCCTCGCTTTGATCCATAAATGGTTGCTTAATAATTATTATGGTTAAAATTTGCTTCATTAAAGTGAATAAAAGGGTTTTTATACATTCAATGGTATACCATTGAATTACACTTATATTGAGCGAATTCAGAGTAGATCCGATGCCCATCGGACCTACTTTGGTTCAATGGGTGTAATCACCGTCCAATCAACATTAAGATTTGTGTGCTTTACATTAAAATTCGTATGCATCTGCTTTAATTTGCGTGTGCACAGATCTTCATACTGATCGGATGGTGGTGACACTAATTGAACCCAAAATTAGATCCGATACCCATCAGACCTACTCCTATCAGATGTTGAGCCTCAGGTACAAGAGCAGAACTTCTTAGGAAGCATGTTAGTTGGGATGAAAGAATTTGTTATCATTATGGTTAATTTGATCTTTCAAGAAACTTTTTGTCAAACTTTACAATTAATTGCTTAGTCATATAATAGCCAGTCAGTCCCTTTTCTAATTTTTTAATTATTGGATGCTTAATTTGAACTGTAGGTTTGAATGAAGTGGTGTCAAAACCAAAAATGATACAAAGTCAAGCTGGCAGTGAAAAGCTATACAGAAGAGACCTATTTTAATTCGTCCAATATACAAAAATAATGAGAATGAATATATGTATTTTTCTCTGTAGTAGTTAAATCTTTTCCATAGTTTATGAAATTATTAGAGTATAGTTTAGTTAACAATAAACAATTTCATTTATTTCTCTAAGAACATGTATAATGTATTATCAATTAGAACATGATAAATTAATGTTCTGTGAATTAGTTTAGCATAAATATGATATGCATAAAGTTATTTTTTATTGTTCATCAACAACTCATATAACATGGATAATTATCACTGCCGGAAGCAAAGTGAGGCATTTCTCTATGAGGTTGTACTGCATAAATATATTTTGTGATATTTTGAGGGACTTTTTGGTAAAGTTGTATTAAAACTAAAAAAGCGCTCAACTCAGAGAGTATGAATGAAAGAAATGAAATTTATTATCTTTTTTCTCTACCGTTATTTTCTTCACTTTTCTCATTTATTAATTGTTGGAATTGATTATTTTGATCAAAACAATAAAATCCAACACTATTTTTTTTTAACGGGCCAAGTGTCCACGTCCCAGCTAAATCCTGAAGGCTTCTTTGAAGTAGCGGTCTAGTATGCTCAAGCATCTGAATTAGCGGGCCGCTGTGGTTTCAAGCCGGACCAGATCGTTTCTATCTTAAGAAGAGATAATATGGAGAGGAAAGACAAGGGCCTCAGGAACCGAACCAAACTTCTTCAGACGCGGAAATGGTCAATGTGGACCTCGAGTCAGAAGATGGGCTCTCCGACATGGAGTAGAAGCCAATTCATGCCTTCGGAAGTTGTTTGTAGCTTTTCAAGTTTTAGATGTTAATGAAAAAATTTAAATTGATTTGTTGGAACTGTAGGGGTTTGGGAAATCAGGAAAAATGCAATTCCTACAAGAAACCAAATTAAATGCATTTGACTTGACTTCCTACTCTCGTGTGTTACCGTTCTATTTTGAAAGAAACTGCGTGATTTTAGATGCAATAGACAGTCGGGGGGTTGCTTGATTACATGGAAGCGCAACTATGAGCTGCTCAACTCTTGGTCAACTAAACATACTGTGTCAGCGGTCTTACGACAACTTGACACCAAGCAGTGCTTCATTGTCTCCACTGTTTATGGCCCATCATGCGAGGCGCTTAAGCATTTATTCATCCAAGAACTACGGGATTTAGCTACTCTAATCTCTTTACCTTGGATAATTGGGGGTGACTTTAACTTGGTTAGATGGTTGGTTGATAGGTCGGGAGACATGCGAGGTCTGAGTCTAATGTGTCACTTCAACGACATGATTAGAGACTTCGAATTAGAGGATATTCCACTCAAAAATAGGACTTTCACGTGGTCCAGTAAACGTCCTGAACCGACTCTGTCCAGACTGGATCGGGTATTCCTATCTCATCACTGGGGAACCCACTTTCCGGTTACCACACTTGAGGCCTTGGGAATGACGGTATCGGACCATGCACCGTTACTCTTACACTGCCGCAACAATGCCACTGTCCAAAGGCAGCCGAAACTGGAAACTTTTTGGTTATAAAATCGGGTGGCTAAAGCTCTAATACAGTCGGTTTGGCAGCAGGATACCTTCTCTCGGGTGGGAACCTTGCAAAGTTTCCAACTCAAGCTGGATCGGATGCATACCGTCCTCAAAGATTGGCACAAAAGCAACTATTCAGAGATGGAACAACAACTGGAATATTGCAAGAAAGTTACTCTCTTCTTCGACATCATTGAAGAGAAGAGGCCTCTACAGCCACATGAGTTTAGATTGCGTTTAAAGGCAAGAGAAAGGGGCTATCTACTGGCTAACTATTCGGAGTTAAAGTGGATGCAGAGATCAACTTGTCGTTGGCTCCGAGAAGGAGATAAAAATACACGCTTCTTTCACAGCTTAGCTTCGTCAAGGCTCAGGCGGAACATGATACTGAACCAGTGCGCGGTCGGCCAGCTGGGCAGAAATCAGGCTTCGGGCCCAAACGGAATCCCAGACGAATTTATTATGTGAAACTGACAAGACATTAAGAAGGATGTCACAAAACTGATTAGAGATTTCTTAGATGAGAAACTGGACCTTGTTCCGATAAACAGAGCAAATATAATACTCATTCCTAAGAAGGAATCACCTGAAACAGTGCACGACTACCGGCCTATTAGTGTTATAAATGCAGTACCGAAACTGATCTCTAAGCTCATGGCAAACAGACTGCGAGGTGTCTTACCGGATCTCATTTCGCCTTGTCAGACGGCATTCATTCGAGGCCGTCAGATTTCTGAAAACTTCATCGCAACACGGGAGGTATTGCAGCACCTTCACACCACCAACAGGCCGGCCATTTTCGCTAAACTCGATTTCAAGAAAGCATTTGATTCGGTTGATTGGAGATTTTTAGAGCAAATACTGCATGCACGGGGCTTCCCCAGTAGGTGGATCAGATGGACCATGAACCTTATCTCTACAGCAACCTCGAGAATTATGATAAATGGCAAACCGTCGGAACAGGAAGGGTCTCCGGCAAGGCGACCCAATGTCACCTATGCTCTTCATCATAATCTCGGATGTGTTGCAACAGCTCATCAAATAGGCAAACTCAATGTTACCAGTACCGCTTTCACAAAGAATACCGGAGTCAATATTGGGTTTCCAATACGCCGATGATACCACAATTATCGCTCATGCAGGAGTAGATACGGTGGTCACCCTGAGAATTATACTGCGTTTGTTCAGTGAGATATCAGCCCTTTAGATAAATTATCACAAGAGCGCCCTAATACCCATTAATATCCCGAACCACCAAATTGAGATTATTAATGGAATATTGGGGTGCGCCAATTCGGATTTTCCAATCACCTACTTAGGAATGCCGCTCACTATACGAAGACCCACAAGACACCTATTCCTACCGCTGATTGAGTCACTAGAAAGGAGTACAGGAATGGCAAAAGAGGCTGCTCTCGCGGGGGCTGCTCTCGCTGCTCTCTCCTGTGCAATATAACCAAACACATCATTTAAAAAAGAATATATATATTTATTATACTAAAAGGAGATTTGAACATATATACTTGTTGATTGCTAGAAAAGTGTTAGAAAGGATAATAGCAAAATTTAATTTATTAGGAGAAAAAAAAGGGGGAAAAGAGAAAATACAGATTATAGTTTCTACTTGATGAGATTATTGTGCATTATTAATGTAAACTTTAAATCTCACGAAATCCAAGATGTCAAAGAATAAGAAAATTGATGGTTAATTAAAAAAAAGAATAATTCAGTAAAGAGTCCATATATACCTTCAATTTCCGTGAGAGTAGATTTTAGATAAAAGCGATTTACACAAATTGTGGATTTCAGAGAGGAGATAATTCAATATTTATATAAGAACTCCTTGATGGACCATTATTAATTTGTTCACATAATCATAATAATGGCAGTTTGTTAGTTTCTTGTAATAAAAGAAAGGAGCTTTCAGACCGTTTTTTTCATTAATAGGAAAAACAAAAAAAACATATTCGATGTATATAAATCATATAATGTAAGTAATCCCTGTTGCATGTACACACACGGGCACACACATGCACACATAACTGCACAGAGTTGGCTACACATACTCTCAAGTATTTTATAGCTCATTTCAGAGGTAAAGAATAAAGACAGTTGATAACAATACAGTGTTCCAGGTTAAAAATATGGTAAAAAGATATGTACGTAGATACCTTTTACCAGGTTCCTGTACGAAACAGATGCATAATTATATGATACCTACATTATTTGTCCTTCATTTAAAATTTCCATTTAAACAAGACAATACATCTTTTTAAAGAAGGTATTTAATACACAGTTAATTTGTGTATCTTTATGGTAAGTACTATCAAGTCATGTTATATTCTATTGCTCTTTACATTTTAGTATTTGGTAAAATTAGTTTTTATTTTTGTAAAATTTTCAAACTTAATTTAATTTCTGGAATGATTATTTCATTCAAAATATGTAGTATGGTATTGTAAAAAAAATAATATTTTTAGAGCAAAAATTAAATTATTGAGAGCAGTGAGAAATTTTTTCTCTCTCTGTCTAATTTACCCTTTAATTGATTGACTTTCTTTTTCTTATCTTGACATCATTATACCTGTCTAATAAAGAATGCTTAAAAAAAGAAACATTGTGATGAGATAGTTTTAAAAAATATATTTTGCCATGATCATTGTTGAAACTAAATATGATATATTTTGAAGTCCAATTTGTAATTTATAGTTATTGGAATAAATAGGAAGACAATATTCTAAACCGAACAGTAAGTGCAATTTAAAACAAAAATTATTAAATGTTGATCCATGCTTATGTCTTATTTTACTCAGCTAATGGTTTTCATTTTTCTTAATTCTATAGTTTATAAAAAAAAAATTTGACAACCTTTATTTGCTACACCATTTTAGTTTTGAACAACAAAACTTGTTAAATAGAAAAATATTTGCGGGTTATATTATGTGAACATTTTAAAAAATTGTGTGATCTCTTTTGTGTTTGCCTATTGATTTCAACAGCATTTTTACTGCTATTTTTTTCTCATTTTTTTGTTAAATTTAAAGAGTTTTGTAATCAAAACATTTGTTAAGAGCCTATTTTTCATATATTTATATATATATAATATATCTAAATCGAATAAAAATTTAATTACATATATTTTAATTCAATTTAAACCGAACCGTTAAGAGCCTATTTTTCATATCGCGTAACCTGCCAATTACGAATTCACATCACCTAAGATCCGGAACGTCTTAATCCGTTTTTGTACAAATATTAAAGGAACCGGATTGGTCATAGTTTGATCAGACGGTCCAGATCTAAACTCAAAATGCGAGTTACTTTTGAGCATCCGGACTCGTCAATTACTCGCCCCGCTAAGCTCATCATCACCGCGACTAGGGAATCGAGATTTCGGACTAGTTCGTATTCTCTGAGGTAACATAATATTTCTGTTTGGATCACAGCTGTCCGATAGAAATCCGGACCAATCCGGCTCGAGTTGGAACGCACGGGTCCACTTTAATAGTCGTGCGGATTCTAATTGACGGTCTAGATCCAAATAGAAATATTTTGTTACCTTAGGTAATATGAATTCATTACGGACTTGGGTCCTCACTCGTCATCATAGTGACAAATCAATAGTTCGGGTTCGGTTCGGCGAGGTTAAAATTTCGTGATTTGGGTATAATTCGGGTATAATTCGATAATGATTCGGTATAAACCGTAAAAAAGTTGAAATTTTTTTGCATTTTTCCGCATTTTTATCACGAATAATTCGTTAACTCGCGAATAAAACGTATTGTACGTTTTTCTGCGTTTTATTCAGAGTTCGGTTCGGTAACGTCGAAAAAACAAATTATACACGAATCTTGTCACTATGCTTGTCATCAGTTCTCTTCCTTCCTATCTCTTTCGGGGTCCAGATCTCCTAAAGTAACTTAATTTTTGGGTTTTGAATCGGAACCGTCTGATTCGAATTTGTCACTCATGATCGTCTCGGAATTCGAATCCGTCGTCGAAATATGTGCGTTTTACTTCCAAATGAATTGTCGCACATTCGATTCGAACGGTGCCGATTAAAACCCAAAAATTGAGTTACTTCGCTGTATCTGAATTCGTCTCTTTCGCCACTATTTTGCAATCAGTCAGCCCCTCTCACTCACCCATTCACCTGTCTTCCCCCCAATTGGTCGGGGCATCGATGGATCGGCACCGCACGACTAAGTCGTTCAATCCTAATCGATTCCGGTCCCTTCTCATCTCCCCTTCCCCTTCCCACTCCAACTCCACCTCCTCTTTCGAGCTCAACGAATCCGATCTCTTCGCCTCCTCCCCCGATCGCTCCGATGGACCCCCACCAAGCCCTCCGATTCAAACGCGTGCACCGAACCCGAACCCGAACTCGAACCCGATAGCTTTCTCCCGTCGCACCGCCTTTACCCGCCCACCTGAAGGAATTCTTGCCGCTCTTCCTTCCTCCTCCTCTGTCGCCTCCGCCTCGTCGTCTCCTTCTTCCTCATCCTCCTCTCCATCCTCCGCTCGCATGATCCCTGCAATTCCCAAGCCCCGGCGCGAGTTCCCTCAGGTATACTATATTGTTTTTCCTGTGGATTTGGACTTGTTCGTGGCTAATTGACTTTACATTTTGGGGATTGAGGAAAGAAAACTCAAGCTTCGTTATTATTACTGGTTCAAGTTTGAGTGATACCATCAGTTGATGTATATTCTCATTAAACATCATGCATAGTAACTGGCGTAAGACTACTATTCTACTTAATTAAACCCTGGTTATTTCTTTTGCTTGTGTTTGTTTGGTTGTAAAATGAGGTACGAACGATAGATGATGCAATTTTCAGTGAGAACTCAAGTCTCTCATGCATGCACATTATCTCTAGTTCTCTACTTCTTTCTATAGCAACTTTGAATAAGTACAGTTCTTGAGGGAGAACTCCCAGACTAGGTTTAGAACAAATTAAGTATGTAAATTCAGAATCTAAATCCTATTTTGCTTTACATGCCTAGGCCCCACAATACCAGTCAGCACCAGTCAATGTACCAGTGGTACCTGCAAGGTTCAAAAACAGAAAAGATTCAATCTTGCATGAAGAAGAAGAAGAGGATGAGAAGAGCGATGAAGAAGAGATGCTTCCTCCGCATGAGGTTGTGGACCGTGCACGTGCAAGAGATTCACCGATGACAACATTCTCTGTTCTAGAAGGTGCCGGTCGAACCCTTAAGGGAAGAGACCTTCGCCAAGTAAGAAATGCTATTTGGAGAAATACTGGTTTTCTCGATTGATGTACATTTGGCCTGGTTGTTTCTCTCCCTTTTCTCCTTCTTTTAGTTTAATTAGGAGAAGGGTAAGGTCTCGTATGCACTATGTAGTGCTGTTGGTGCTTTTAGGTATAGTTAACAGTATTCATAGTTTGTTTATTTGTTAGTGTTTGTGATGGATTAATGTGTCACTGTATATCATTTTGTTATAATAGCAGTGGAGCAGTTGTGCATTTTGTCTATAGCTTGTTTCTCTATTATACATAGCAATCAGTGCATTTAATCCTGAAATCACCTATTTTAACTAGTGAGGGCTTCGTGCCATAGCAAATTTATATTGAAAATGGGCACTCTAGTAGAATGTTTTCTCATTTGTTATTGCATTCTTTATACTGCTTATGATGAAGTCTGTACTGTCTCACTAACATGTGATAATTCTCTGTTGGTCCAATTCAACATTGCTATATTCACTTTCCCTCAAAAAATCTAAAATCAGTAATGTATATGCTTAATTTTGCTTATCCTAATCATAATGTAGTAGACCACAAGGCAAATCTAAATATTAGAATTAGAAATCATCCTTAAAAGTATCACATTTTACTTTTTTGGTCTGTGAAGTTTCAAAGTTTTCATTTGGGCCTGTAAAGTTTCCAATCTGTACCAAGGTTGTCCTACCATTAATATTTGTGATAACAGTTGACATCCTGAATGGATGATGCACAAGCTCATATGAAATTGTACATTTTGGCAGAAAGATTTCTGCATGACATTTCTTCTCAATTTCCAAAGGACCAATATGGGAAATGAATAAATATATAGGGGTTTATATAAAAAATGTAGATAATCTGTGACCAAAATTAGCTTCTTGCAAATTATAGTGCAGTTGCTTCAACGGATGTGTAAAATGCTGCCAATCTGACATTCTAATAAGAATGAGAAAGGGAGAGGATGAATTTTATCACCTAGACATGAAAACATTTAAGAGGGCCCCAAAATGGGCTGAGCCTAAATAATTAAGGAAATAGTAAAATTTTAAGATCTTCAAGAACCAAACATGTGATGGAGGCCATAAAATGATGGTGGTGAGTATTCTGCCAAAACATAAATTCCAATTCCATGCTAATTTGTCACAAAACTAGCATGGTGACATCATGATGACAAGGGTTCTGGTGTTGTTTTTATCCAATTCTTTTTAAGGTTGTTAATGTATGACCAGTTTATTGCAACTTCAAAACTTTGAACACAGAAAATGGGAACCTTAAAACCTGATGGAGCAAAATTTGAAACAGGGTGATTTTTAAAATTGGTTATTGTATGAAGTAGGTGAACTTGAATAGGCAGTGACATGTCTGAGGATATACTTATGTAGTTATGTTTTGGTTTGGAAGTTTCTTTTTGGATTGATTTAAATGGTTCTGTCAACATTACAAACCCATAAGCAAGGGATCCCATACCTTTTATACCCTGTTATGCAATCTTAATCCTCACCTCTCGATTTACTCTGAAAATAGCAAGTGTTGTTTCAAATAGTGCAACTCTTCTGTCATGAAGTTCAATTCTTTTTTTCTTTTTTTTTTTTGAGGATTAATGCCCGTAGGCTTCATTATTAGTAATAACAGTTACATGTCCATTACATCATCACATCCTGCTTTTGGGTATTGAAAGACGAGTAGAACTAGGGTGTTCTTAAGCTCACCAAGTCCCTTTGTGAGCTTAATTCAAAATCTATTGAATTGGCTTCAAACGATGCATACAAACCGTTGAAACCGATCTACTTCACGAGTGATGCGTTTACATGTCAAATTTATAAATTTTCAAACTAATTTAGTATAAAGTCGAGCGGTCAAAAAAAGATTGTTTATAAGTTAATTTTAATGTGTTCATTTTTTATCATTTTTAACCGCTTGACTTTATATTAAATTAGTTCGAAAATTTAAAAACTTTGACATGTAAACTCATCACTCGTGAAGTAAATCGGTTTAACGGTTTGAATGCGTCGCTTGATATCAATCCGATGAGTTTTTGAGGTAAGCTCACAAAGAGACTTGGTGAGCTTAAGAACACCCTAGTTCTACTCTTGAAAGACCAGTACTTATCTTTAAACCCTTTGCAAAACTTGCATTTATCTGGCTACCTTTTTTTTATTTATTTTTTTGCAATATTGATTCCTGTACTGTCCTTGTATGTATTGGCTGGCAAAGGTTGTCTACTGACAATTGTGTTTTTGAATTTTACCCCTTAACTTCTGGTTTATGCTTATAGTAAAATTCTGCGTTTGTTTTATTCAAAATATCTTTGAAGAAATCAATGACATGTTTGTGCAGATACATGTATAGTGTCTATAGCCACCATGTTGCTTTCAATAAATGGACTGCAATTCTATGAATGTCATATGCTAATAGTTTTATGACTTTATTGGTTTTTACTTGTTAGGGTGATTGATTATTATAATAGTAAGATGGCTGCCAAACTTGACAATGATGCGACAAGGAAACCGTGTTGCATTAAACACTAATTCTCGAGTAAAACCATGATATCAACATTAAAATATTTAATTAGATGACTTGACTTATTATATAAACTTTTCCACAAGTAGTGAGCTGGTTTACCAGTTGACCTCACTGTAAGTCATTCCACTCGCTGTTAAATTGAATGCTAGTTCAAGCAAGCAAAAAAAAAAAAAATTGGATGCTAGTTAGTTGTAAAATCAACATCAGCCAAGCTAGCTGTATCCTGCTAATACAAATTTACCATCTACCAACCCATGGCTGTCACTACTTGCTTACTATTTTTGGTCAAGATTCTTTATGCATGATTTCAGTACCAGAACATTCTGATATTTCGTGCTATGCTATTCCAAGCTCTCGTTAATTCTTAGGCTATTGTGCTCCATAGTCATGTAACCTACTAGTCAACCCTCTTGCAAGAGAGTGGTCATGATAAGGAATCATTTAGATATTCTGAATCTGTAATACTCTTATATATTCAGCTCATATTTTCTGGTGAAATTGGGGGTCCTTGTCTAGATCTTTGGTCCTCCAATTTACTGAACAGCCCAGATTTTGTAGATATTCCCTTTGTCTATGTTGAATAGTCCAATTTACTGAATCCGAAATTTTTATATTTACCATTCCAAAAAAAAAATCCAATAAACTACGATTTCGTAGGAATTTCATATTTATCATGGACGTAACATGTCATGGCGACCACATTTTTGTTGACCGTAATTTGTCGTTGCGTTCACCAAAAGGTGGAGAAATGTATTGATTCCTACTCGATTTGGCACTGCATTTGTTCCTAATTTTGGTGGCTGCAATTTGCCGTTGCGTCCAAGATAAAATGAAATTCTCACGAAATCGTGGTTTATTGGTTTATCTTTTTTTTGAATGGTAAATATAAAAATTTCGGTTATGAATAGCCAGAAATCGAGCCTAGTTGGTCCCGGATCGGATTAGATTGGATCGAATTTCAAATCGTTCTATTTTAAATTATTTTTATTTTAGATCATGGTTGTGTGGGATTCTAGTCGGGTGGAGTTCGGATTTTTCTGGATTCGGATTATTTGTTATATTTTGAGTCATTCGTTCGGATTCAGATTAGACCGGGTTTAAGATTGTATTGTTCTTGAGAAAGGGGAGGTAGCACGGTTAGTTAGGAAAAAAGTTCTAAGACTATTGGTTATCTAAAAGTCGAGAGTTCAATTCTTCCTCACGACTTCGCAGTTTCTGTGAAGATTTTCAAAAAAAGAGTGTATTGTTCTTTGTCGTCTCAGATTACATGTCGCTTAGGTTCATATTGGAGTTAGATCATCCGATTTTAAACCATTTCGTTAAAAAAAAAAATTAAGATCATATCAGATTTTCTCACATCTAAATTAAAAAGAAAAAATGTCTTAATATATACTACGGTTCGGTGTAAATGATTTGTTATATTTAGAATGACATAATTAATTAAGAGGACAATATATATATATACATATATATATATATATATATATATATACACCGTGCCAATTGAAATGCTTGAAAATGATCTCTGTCCCTGAATCCCTGATCAAAATGTCTACTTAGACACGGGTCGGTTGATACAAATATATGTTGTGTACGGTAGATGGGTGAACATGATATAAAAGCAGTCGGATATAAGGGGACATGTCAAAAACATGTTCTCTTCTCTCTGAATGAAACGCGCTGTAATGTTGAACTTGACCTGTGACCCGTTGAAATGGTTTTCTCCGTCGCACTTCCTCTGCGCGACTCTCCTTCATATGATTCAATGCCGTAACAGAAGGACGATTTGAAGGCTGAAGCGACTACGCAGTTTTTTTTTTATTTTAGGAGAAGAAATAAATATTTTTTAAAGAAGTACAAAGATGACTACTTTTTCGATGGCATGATCTTTGGGTCCGGATCCCCTAAAGTAACCCAATCTTTGAGTTTTGGATTGAGACCATCCGATTCTAATTCGTTGCTCGAGATCATCTCGGAATTCGAATTCATCATCGAAATGTGTGCGCTTATGGATTTTCGCAAATTTGAATCAGACGGTCTCGATCCAAAACCCAAAGATTGGGTTACTTCACTGGATCAGAATTGATGATCTTTACCATGACAATGTTACATTCTGCTCGCAACGCCACTTAATTAATTAAGGAGGATAGCAGACTGTATGATCAACCGTGCAATGTTGCGGTACGTTAAGAAGGGAGCAGCTTGGGTCCGATGCCCATCGGACTCAAAGTGAGTTCGATGACCGTCCGATCTATTTCAAAATTCGCGCCCGCAACTTTCGCATCTACTTTAAAATTCGTGTGCACGAATCTTAAAGTAAATCGGACGGTCCCTAAACTCATCGGACCCAAGCTGTTCCCCCGTTAAGAATCATATTTGATATAGAGTTCCTTAGCAAATTCACAAAATAACTGTACATTCGGAGCGATTTCTTTCATGTCATCGAAAAAATTTCACCATCTCACCGGTTCTTTTAAAAAAATATTTATTTTTTTCTAAAAATAAAAAAGGGGGACTACATAGGGATGCAAATGGATTGGATATTGTTTGTCTGTATCCTATCAATATTCGAATTTTTGCAGATTCAAATATTTTAGATACAGATAGTTTACGGATACGGCCTGAGAATACAATTTCAATTTCGCAAGCAAACACTAACACGAATATAGGTAATTATCCGCATCCATATTTTTCTATTTTTCATATATATGTTTGTGTGAATATAAATACCTGTATTTTTTTATTTTCTTCAGATATTAATTTGTGCGGATAAATTATTTGCATATGTATTATTTTATTCGTATATTTTAGAATCATATATGTTTTGAGAGGAATATTTTTATGTTAGTATCTTTTGATTACCAATATAATTATGTTAGTGGGGTTAATTTTTGTTAACATATTTTTAATGACGTAACAACGTTTAACATGAAAAAAAAAATTGTTCACCAAAATTATCAAATATGCAAATTATCTCCGAACTTTTTGTTATATTTATTTTCTAATGAAAAAATAATATATCGAATAATATGTTAATTTTGTTGCAATATTTAAATTAGAAATTCTAATTATATTTGTATTTGTTTAGTATCTAATTGATATTCGTATCTGTTTAATAGCCTATGATTCCTATCCTTAATTATTTTTCGGATATGGATACGATTTTTACCACTATCGTCCAATCCGTTTGCACACCCCTAGGACTACACACTTAAACAATTTAATAATTATAGTAATACTTAATAATACCAATTAAGGAAGCATGCTTGCAATCAATTAATAATAAATAAATTCACAAGCATACCATGATTATAGTAAAATTTCAGTTATTAATTACAAGAGCTTTTTAATGGTGGGTTTGACCTCCGATAAAAAATATAACTTGCCCTGCATGTTAATTATGTTTACACTTTCCTTTTTTGGGCTATATATATAATATATTATAATCAAGATTTTAAATATGAATTTGCAACAAGATAGATAGTGAAGCCAACTTAAATGGAGCAAGTTAATTATCACAAGTCATTTTATGACAATTATTATGAGCCACATTATTCAGATAACATTTCTCAATACTAAATGTCTTTGGAGGCGCGGTTGACCATTAGATAACAAGATGCATATATGCTGGGGTCACTGCAGCAGTCGCGATCAAGTAGAAGACAACTCGATCAAGGCGCTCCGCTCGGGAGAGAGCGAATAGATTAATGCGAATGTATATATATCATATCTTTTTTTGAGAATCTGATAGAGGCTATCAGAGTTATATATATCATATCTTAGGGAGAGGCTTTTGCCTTTGACCGATTCTTCATTTCTCTTACCAGACACCACCTCTAGAGATTATTCCACAGCAATGACCCCACCATACAACACACGCACTTAATTTTGAACATTTCCAAGGTACCCACTACTTTTTCCATGCATGAATGTATATATATATAGTCTCTCTCTCTCTAGCTATATCGATCTCTCCTTCACAAACTCACAAGCGCTTCATAAATCATAAGGCACAGATAGATTTCTTCAATCAGAGAGAGAGAGATGAATGAATTCCCACCTGGATATAGATTCTTCCCAACTGAAGAGGAGTTGGTCGGATTCTACCTTCAAAACAAGTTAGAGAACAAGAGAGAAGAGGATATGGAGCGTGTCATTCCCGTTGTACAAGTCTATTCGGTTGATCCATGGCAGCTACTAGGTTAGTAATTAAGAATATATATTAATTAAAACTTTCTTGTATAAATGAGAATCCTATCTTATATATATGTAATGCATGCCCAGATAAAGATATTATTATATTAATTATCCATTACTATTGATCCATGACAAAGAAAATAAGAGCTTAAATTCTCAAAACTAGTGTTACTTTTAATTTTCAACATGCACGTTGCTTGAAATATATCAGTAGTCACTATGTTACATTGTCACCATACATATCAGTTCATGGATAAGAGGGGGAAATTAAGGGCCATACCATACCATATATGTAGTTTCCTTGCAAACATTTTTTTTTTAGTTTTTCATTTTTAGTTTCCTTACAAAATTAATATTTAATATCTATAGAGCATTGAATACAAAACTTCAAAAAAAGTATATCTTAATGACTTACCAGTACTTCAGTTTGAGTTTAGCATGATTTCATAAACAAGGCTAACCATGTATTTATAACTACATTAATTAAATAGATTACACGGGAGTTCCGTCCACTGATGAAGGCGATCAGCAATGGTTCTTCTTTTGCCCTCGGCAAGAAAGAGAAACTCAAGGAGGAAGGCCAAGCAGAACCACTCCATCGGGCTACTGGAAGGCTACGGGTTCACTGAGCGCGGTGTATTCTTCCACAAACCGACCGCTCGGTGTGAAGAAATCAATGGTGTTTTACCAAGGGAAAGCTCCAATAGGGACCAAATCTAAGTGGAAGCTCAATGAGTATAGAGCATACCAGGAGGATGGATTACAGGTAAAAATAAAAAATAAGATTCTGAATTTTTGTTACAACTTTTAATAAGGGCTAGAATGTTAACAATTTAACATTCGGTTGGCCTATAGCCATCACACGTGCTTGTTAAATAGGGTAGTCTCGGTGCATTTTCACCAAACAAATTAGTTGCAGATATATATATATATATATATGGAATATAATCCTGCATGCTATATACCTATATCATGATAGCAACTTGGGAGAGACTAAGCTTTGACTTGTGAAATTCTCTGTCAAGTCTCTTCACACTTTTGTTCCTTTCTTGTTTGGGATAATTTTTCTGTTTTAGTTTTTGGAACCACATGATAACTAGTACCTCATTGCATGTTCAAGCTCTCTCAATATATATCTTTTAGGTGTGACACATGCACAAGTAATTGCTACTTGCATGCAAGGGAGAACAGAGTATTCTCCTCTTAATTAACAAAGTTATTAGAGCATGGTTAAAATGCTTCATTGTTTTTGTACTCTAATCATACCTCATATTTTTATCTTTATTTTTAAAATTCAAAAGTCGATTTGAACTGCTCAACATGATCTCCATATTTGGAAACCAATTTTTATATTTTTTTTGAAAAAAATTATCATTTTTTTATAGGTACAAAATTATTATTTTTGGATGGTCTAGAATATTCAGAAAATAGTGATTTTGTACCTAAAAATTTCATAAAATATAAATTTGGTCTCTAAGCACATTTTAATATGAAGATTATGTTGAGAAGTTCAGATTGACTGTTTGGATTTTGGAAACGGAGATAATGATGGTAGACATTATTGAGGCATTTTAAACCTACAAATTATTATAATTTAGTTTTATAATAAATTTGAAATGTTATTTATAAACATTTAGTCTTACAATTTAGTTTTGCATGTCTAGCTAAGGAGCGAGTTTAGCTTGTGCCGATTGTACAACTCAAGTGGGCTGCGACATTTTGATAAACGGCCACTGATGAATCCAACAATAGTTGCAAACCAAATTGGATCCAACAAAAAACCAACAATTGATGTAGGAGTATCTTCTTCAAAGAAGAAAAGATCAAATGATAACTCATCATCAGATGGTGGAGATCCCCAATTATACCCCTTGGATCACATTGAGAAGAATGAACAATCAAAGGTTAATGATGAGGAAGATTGGGACTTTTGGATCAGTTATAATCAGATGGACTTTTGAAATTATTTTTTATTTGCTAATTAATTTGTTTGTATTGAGCTCTTGGTGAGCACTTTTTTTTTTTTTTTTGCAAGAAGGGATAATATTGGATCCTTGGACTTAACAATATTTAAGCATTTTTTTAACAAAGATTAATTGAAATGGAATTTGTGAGAGAATGTTTATTATTGGTGATATTATTATTTTATAATGAGAAAATCTTTAATTTGTATAATTGAGTGTTTGAGTTCTATTAGAAAAATGAGGATAACAAATGGCGTAATTTTTTTTTGAAGAAAAGTGGATCAATCCACCAATTTTTATTAAAGCCTTTTCATAATGCATAAGAGTACCTTAAAAAGAAACCTATATGCAACATGAGAAGTACATACCAGTATCCATACAGAACATCTAAGAACATATTACAAGCAGCAAACAATTATCTAGAATGCTACCACAAAACAGCACATAACTACTTAGTACTACAGACAATTTAAAAAAGAAATACGGGTTCAAAATTCAACAACCTTACCTCATGCTAAAAAAAATGTTTTACACAGAGACGATAAAATTATCCCCAAGTTAACCAATTGGGGGATTTATAACCTTATCCTCCACTAAATAATCTCCCTGCACTAATTATTTTACATATTCGCATCGCACGAGACATTATTAGCCCCAAACTCCAAGCTCCAAGTTTTTTTCCTCGTACGGAAAAACACCCCGATTTCCACCCGTTTAAAATTGAATCATCTCGAGTAAACTATCAGCTATGGCAAGATAACTACAACTGGCGGGTTTATACCCGTTATGTGTGAAACCCAATCCAAGATCTCATTTTTGCTGCTACAAATTTGGTTCATTCCTGTTCTCTGTTCCCATTTCTTGCAATGTATCATCTAATTTTTTTCAATTCTCATGTGTACTGTTAAATACGGCACGATAGGGGTAGAACCGGCATTATCTGTATTATATTTCGCTTTCATGCTGACATCTCTAATCTTAGAGATCACCTTTATTACATCATTTTCTATCCCATGTATCAAAAGTTCAAAACCAAACAGTCGAAGATCTCAGCATATTCTCGTACCAGCCAGTAGTCGTACCAGAGAAACGGGTTCTTCCCAACAATTCTAACCAATTATAAATTATGCAATTTGTTATCTTTCAAAACTTCATTCAACTGTTTGAAATCTCTTTCCTTTGTCCATTTCCTTCCACTTCCCTTTGCAACTCAAACGGGTCAGTTTTGTTTAGAAGTTTTTAGTAACGACCCAATCGAACAAACCCATCACAAATTGAATTGAAGCTGTCAAAGTCAAAAATCTTGTCTAATTGCATGGGCTGCAGTAACTCGACTTCCTTGTAAAACAGGGAGGTGCTCAAGCTAGGCATGAAAAGTGTTCGGTTGAGAAATCGAGCGGTTAAGAGGCCTCTTGCAAGTGCAATCTTCTGATTGTTTACTCCCCATACAATTTGAGGGACTTCCAAGAACTTGTCTTTTCTAACAGCAAATTGGCTTGATTTGGAAATCCTTTGTTGAAATTGAAACCAAAAAAAGCCAGGGGTAGGAGAGAAAATTGCTCTGAGAAGAAGGATGTATGTTACTATGGCAATAATTGGTTTTATTTGGTCACATGATTTAAATCTCCAATTTCCCAAATTTATTGTGATAAATTAGCTTTTAATTGGTTGCAATTCCATCATTTGTTGTCACTGTTCCTGGAAATAAAAGACAAGATACAATATCACTTGATAAAGAAAATCAATAGAAACTTAATTTTAAGGAGAAATTTCATGTATACCCCTCAAAAACTTTGAGAATACATATTTTTCCTCTAAAATTCATAATATCTTATTTACCCTTCTAAATTTCAAAAACTCACAAATTTACCCATTTTATTGCCTTTTCCATTAAAACTCATTTTAAATTTATAAAGTAGCCATTTTACCGTATATTAAAAAATGAAAAATTAAGATGAAACCCACTCTCTACGTGATACCAGTAAAGTGTTCACAGAAAAACAAATGTACATACCGAAAAACACAATACAAAAGAATATCAAAGCATTATTAGAAGAACAATGTTCAAATCAAACTCATGCTTACAAACATTTAAACATCAAATCAAAACATTGTAACAGAATTCAAACAGAAAATGACAAAACATGAGCCACAAAAAACTCGAAGATAGATTTCAGAAAGGTAACAAGTAAAAGAATAAAGCATCAGAGAAACTCTCCTCTTTAAAATTAAATAAAACAGTTGCAGATTTCCCTGTCTACATTTCATTCTTCGCTTGAATCTCGTTTAATTAGCAAACAATTTAAAGTTTACAACATAGCCTACTATCTAGTAAAATTCTCAAAAAATGGGGCGGTGTCCATAAGAGTAGTATTCTTTAAAGGAGACTCAGAACAATACAAAAACAAGGAGTCGGATCCTCTGAAGTAGCTCAAATTTTGAGTTTAGATCCGGACCATCCGATCAGAATCCGGGCCAAAAGCAAATTGGCCGGTCCAGATCTATACTTAAAATTTGAGTTAACTCTAGTGATATGAATACAAAAATAAGTGCTTTCCACAGAAAGTTGCAGACATAAGGTGATACGATTGGAAAAAAAAAACCACTAAAAAGAAAAGAAATTGAGAACATAATTGACATATAGACCCTCAGTAGATTAAATTATTTCAACACATGTTCTCTTGAGCCTAGATATAAAATGTAAATGGCTTTCACATGTTCATTACGGTAAGGGATCCATTGACAACCAACTTATCACGACATATAGAGAGAGAAAGAGACATGGCAGATGCAGTGACCTTCCACATGTATGAACAAAACCGCATTTTAATACAGTCTTATACTATTGTTGAGATTCATCCAGAAAGGATTTGAACAGTCTGGATTTTCCACAGATCAACTCAAAAGTTTGAGATATCTCAGGGGATACGAATTCCTGCGGTACTCCCAACTGAGCCAAAATCGTTTTCAAGCCTATTTGAAATATAGAGGGATCCACTTTGAGATTCATGCCAAATTAAAATGGGCAACTCAGATCTCATTCCACACGGTCAGGTGTTGCAATGGATCTGAATTCGCCGATGTGAACTCCCAAATCACAAAACCATTTACACATAACAAACCACATGTTATGAGGCTCCTAACAGAACAATTTTTTTCAGATCTCTGTTCTTATACCAGTCACATCATCATTGGGCCTTTGCAACAGTAAAATATAATGCTTTATGACAAACAAAAAAAAGACGCAACAAAATATCATAATATTTTTAAAAGGAAATTTAACAGCAATTTTTTAACTAAAGATATAAATCACACTTCAACGACCCAAATCAAGCTCTAGTAACTGACAGAAGCCTTGTATCAAATTTATTAGCTAGATAAAGATCAAAACGAACAAAATTAATTCCTTTAAAATCAATCTCTAGTACACCCTCTAATACTTTATTTTACAGATAAATTCATTTAATCAAATAATAAATATTCCTTTAAAATCAAAATCCCCAACTTTGAGCACACAAAATGCTTCATGTTGGACCTATAATAACGAGAGTAAATTCAACAAACAAACAAACAAAAAACATAAAAACTTCCCTCATCATTCCTTTTGAAATTATTTATTGAAAAAAAGGTGCATGTTTTTAAGTGTGTGTATAAGTAGTAAGCTAAAATTACAAAATTATCAGTTATACCAAAACTTGTAAATAACATAAACAAATTTAAGCAAAAGCTGTAAAATAATAAAAAAAAGGACGTTAAGTAAACAACATATTAAATGACTATTTGGAGTTTTTGCATCTTAATGAAAAAAAAAATAATAATCTTGAGAAGAAATGTAATAGAAAATGTAAAGCAGATCATTGCAAAAAACAAAAATTAAAGAATCATAAAGACTGTGTTGTGAAGACCCTCAGTAAATCTCATAATTATATGTCATCACACTGTTCTCTGGGCCCATAAAAGAATGCACACAAGTGAAACTCTTTTTTGACTACCCCCCTCTTTATAAAAAACAAGAGCATCTCCACCCCAATTGCATATGTAATTCATATCATCTAAGGTAACTCAAACGGTGAGGTAATGCAGAGGATACAAACTCATTAGCATTTTCAACCGTGTATAGTCGCCTTTTTATGTAGTAGTGCAGATTCAACATAATATTCTTTGTGCCCCATATAAAAATGCACATGCACCACCAAGTGTTCAATGCCAACGGTTCAAATATATAGATATAGATACATAAATAGCAGGGGCGGATCTAGGATTTTCGTCGGGGGAGGCAAAAAAATATCGAATCAGATTTAAATACCTAATCAGGTTTAAATCCATTAACCAAATAGGTACTCGACAAAAAACGATGCTTTAACTTATACTTTCCAATGCTTTGACTAGTAATTTCTGATGCTCTGACTTATAATTCTAATTACCAATTAAAATTCAACAGATTTATTTCAATTTTAATCCTAAATTTAACTCGAACTACAAATTAAACGTCCAGAGGGGGCCAAAAAAAAATCCAGAAAAAAATCCAAACAGTTAAATAGAGAGATGTAAAGGTGCCAAACAGTTAACTCAAGCTGGTCATATTCGAATTCGCATCCTCTGAGATATCTCATATTTTGCGTGACTATGGAAAATCTCAACCGTTCAAATACATTCTGTACGAATCTCAAAGCTCAAATAATACTGGCCTCCTGCGCTATCCCCGAATAGGTACCGGACACATCGGTCACGCAAAATATGAGATATATTGGAGGATATGCAAAATATGAGATATCTCAGATGATACGCACTCGTCATATTCAGACCTAATTTCAATTATAGGGTACCAGTTCAGATTCTTATCTTTGCCACTTGGAAACTATTTCATGTGGCACATCCAAAACATCACATATGCCCGAATTTCTGATCGGATGGTACAGATCAAAATTCAAAAATTGAGTTACTTCAGGGGATCTGAATTCTCTATAAATAGGAGGTGTCAATGGAACAGATACAGAGCAGATAATGCTTAAAACCCAAATACATATCAGCATTTCATTTAGAAGATAGAGATTTGGATATGAAAAAGATGCCAGATTTCGAGATCTCAAGAGCAACAAAGCATGTGCATTCTTACCGGGCACTAACAGAGAACATTTGTTTGTTTTTGGATATTTATTTCATATGACAGAGCATAAGTCATCATCGGGTCCTCACTAAAGTACTCACAGAAAGAACAAATGTACATACAGAAAAAACACAATAAGAAAGAATATCAAAGCCTTATTATTATTAGAAGAACAATTTTCAAATCAAGCTCTTGCTGTTACACATATTTGAACATCAAATCAAAACATTGTAACAGAGTTCAAAAAGAAAACAACAATACATGACCTACAAAAAACTCAAATGTAGATTTCAGAAAGGTATTTAAGTAAAATAATTAAGCAGCACAGGAACTCCCACTTAAATCAAGTCATCAACCTTTTCTTTGAAATTAAATAAAAAATCTGCATATTTCCCTGACAGACATTTCCTTCTTTACTTGCATCTCATTTAATTAGCAAACATTTAATAGTTTACAACATAGCCTATTCAAGTGCTTTTCAGAAAGAAATTCGCAGAAAAAATGTGATATGATAAAAAAAGAAAAGCAATAGAGAACATAATTGACACCTGGACCCTCAGTAGATTAATTAATTGTATTTCAACACTTGTTCTCTCGCGCCCAGATATAAACATAAATGGTTTTCACATTTTGATAACGGTAGGGATCCATTGACAAATTCGGATCCCCCAAGTAACTGAGGTGCAATAATTAAACCTAAAGTTTCCATAGGCACCAGACTGAGTTTGGCCTGGTTGGAATTAATCTGGGCCGTCCATTTATATATATTGCACCTCAGGTGCCTGGGGGAATACGGACTCTCCATTGACAACCAACTTATTGCCACATAATATATATATATATATATAGAGGAGGGATCAAGTTACAACACCCATTTTTTTCATTTTCAAAGTCCAAATCGTCGATCCAAACCGTTCAACATGATCTCCACAACAAAATGTGCTTACAGATCAAATTTTACATTTTTTTTAATTTTTTTACTATTTATTAAGTATTTTACAAAAAATAATCATATTCAGACCATTGAATTTTGTACCCATCTTAATAAATAGTAAAAAAATTCAAAAAAAATGTAAAATTTGATTTGCAAGCACATTTTATTTAGATAATCATGTTGAACGGTTTGGTCGACGAAAGAGAGAGAGAGACATGGCAGATAGGTATTCCATTTCACATATCAACTCAAAATTTGAGATATCTCAGGGGATGCGATTTCCGGCGGTACTTCAAGCCGAGCCAAAATCATTTTGGAGTATATTTGAAATATTACGGCGTCCTTTTTGAAATTCGTGCCAGATTGAAATGGATGACTTACATCTCATTCTACACAGTCAAATATTGCACTGGATCTGAATTCAAGGATGTGAAACTCCCAAATCACAAAACCGTTTCCACGTGACAAACCATACGTATATTTTTATCAGGCTTCTAAAGAGAGCACACATTTTCAGATCTCCATTCTTTATACTAATCACATCATCATTGGGCCTTTGCAACGGCAAATATAATGTTTTTTGACAAAAAAAAAAAGGAAGAACAAAGTACCAGAATATTTCATTTTAAAAGAAAATTTAACAGCATTTTTTTAACTAAATATTTAAATCATACTTCAACAATTCAAATCAAGCTCTAGTAAATGACAAAAACCATGTATCAAATTTATTAGCTAGATTAAGATCAAGCTCTTGTACCCTCTAATACTTTGTTTCACAAATTAATTTATTTAATCAAATAATAATTATTCCTTTAAAATCAAAATCCCCAACATTGAGCACATAAAAACACTTGCATCAAAACAACAGAAATACTTCCCTTCTGAAATTATTTCAAAAAAATAGTTGCAAAATCTTTTAGTTAAAGTAGTAAGCTAAAATTACAAAATGATCAGTTTTACTGAACTTGCCAACAACACAAGTAATTTTAACCAAAAGATGTCAAAATTTAAGAAACAAAAGGACATGTAGTAAGCAACATATTAAATGTTGTACTATTTGGAGACTGCAACTTAATAAAAAAAAAACAAATTTAATTTTGAGAAGAACTAACCAAAGGGACAAAGCATATCATCCCAAAAAATAATACAGAAGCTAAAAATCATAAAACAGAGTTACAATAAAAAGAGGAAAGAATAAGGAATTGAACAGATTCAAAAGGAAGCTTCCAGCAGACAAACACCAGCAGCAAATAAAACAGGTATAGACTGTGTTGTGAAGACCCTCAGTATATCTCATAATTGTATTTCATCACAAATAAATTTAAGCAAAAGCTGTAAAATTTAAAAAACAAAAGGACGTTAAGTAAACAATATATTAAATGATGTACTATTTGGAGTTTTTGCATCTTGATGAAAAAAAATAATAATCTTGAGAAGAAATGTAATAGAAAAAAGCAGATCATTGCAAAAAAACAAAAATTAAAGAATCATAAAGACTGTTGTGAAGACCCTCAGTAAATCTCATAATTATATTTCATCACTGTTCTCTGAGGCCCATATAAGAATGCACACAAGTATAACTCTTTTTTTACTATCCCGGTCTTTATAAAGAACAAGAGCATCTCCACCCCAATTGCATATGTAATTCATATCACCTAAGGTAACTCAAACAGTGAGGTAATGCAGAGGATACAAACTCATTAGCGTTTTACACCGTGTATAGTCACCTATGCTGTAGTAGTGCAGATTTCAACATAACATTCTTTGTGGCCCATATAAAAATGCACATGCACCACCAAGTGTTCAAGGCCAGCGGTTCAAATATATAGAGATAGATACATAAAAAGAGAGATGTAGAGGTGCCAGACAGTTAACTCAGGCTCGTCATATTCAGACCTAAGTTCAATTCTAGGGTACCAATTAGATTCTTATCTTTGCCACTTGGGAACTATTTCATGTGGCATATTCAAAACATCAAAACATCACATATGCCCGAATTTATGATCGGACAATACGGATCAAAACTCAAAAATTGGGTTACTTCACGGGATCCGAATTCACTATAAATAGGGGTGTCAATGGAACGGATACAGAGCGGATAATGCTTAAAACCAAAATACATATCAGCATTTCATTTAGAAGATACAGATTTGGATATGAAAAAGAGCCAGATTTCGAGACCTCGAGAGCGACAAAGCATGTGCATTCTTACCGGGCACTAACAGAGAACATTTATTTGTTTTGGATATTTATTTCTTATGACAGAGCATAAGTCATCATCGGGTCCTCACTAAAGTGCTCACAGAAGGAACAAATGTACATACCGAAAAACACAATACGAAGAATATCAAAGCATTATTATTATTAGAAGAACAATTTTCAAATCAAGCTCATGCTGTTACACATATTTGAACATCAAATAAAAATATTGTAACAGAGTTCAAAAGAAAACAACAATACATGACCCACAAAAAACTCGAAGGTAGATCTCAGAAAGGTATTTAAGTAAAAAAATTAAGCATCACATAAACTCCCACTTAAATCAAGTCATCAACCTTTTCTTTGAAATTAAAGAAAAATTCTGCATATTTCCCTGACGATATTTCCTTCTTTACTTGCATCTCATTTAATTAGCAAACATTTAATAGTTTACAACATAGCCTATTCAAGTGCTTTTCAGAAAGAAATTTGCAGATATAAGGTATTGTTATTAAAAAGAAAAGAACTAGAGAACATAATTGACACGTAGACCCTCAATAGATTAATTAATTGTATTTCAACACTTGTTCTGTCGAGACCAGATATAAACATAAATGGCTATCACATTTTGATAACGGTAGGGATCCATTGACGAATTCGGATCCCCCCAGGTACCTGAGGTTCAATAGTTAAATCTGGACCATTTGACCGTTTGAAAGAGAGCTAGAGAGAGATAGAGAGAGATGTGACAGTTTGGCCGAGTGGTCTAAGGCGCCAGACTTAGGCTCTCGTCCAAAAGGGCGTGGGTTCAAATCCCGCAGCTGTCACTTTGTTGTAGTTTGATATGGGGCGGTAGGTTGTCTAGGAAAAAAAAGTCCTAGGACTGTAGCTACCCAATGGTTGAGAGTTCGAGCCCCGCTCACGACTTCGCAGCCTCTGCAAAGATTTCAAAGAGAGAGAGAGAGAGAGAGAGAGATGACAGATAGGTATTCCATTTCACATATCAACTCAAAATTTGAGATATCTCAGGGGATGCGAATTCCAGCGGTACTCCCAGCCGAGCCAAAATCATTTTGGAGTCTATTTGAAATATTGGGGGTCCGCTTTGAAATTCATGCCAGATAGAAATGGATGACTTAGATCACATCCTAAACAGTCAAATATTGCACTGGATCTGAATTCAAGGATGTGAAACTCCCAAATCACAAAACTGTTTCCACATGACAAACCATACGTATATTTTTATCGGGCTTCTAAAGAGAACACAAATTTTCAGATCTCCATTCTTATACTAATCACATCATCATTGGGCCTTTGCAACAGTAAATATAATGTTTTTTGACCAAAAAAAAATGAAGAACAAAGTACCAGAATATTTCTTTTTAAAAGAAAATTTGACAGCATTTTTTTAACTAAAGATTTAAACCATACTTCAACAATTCAAATCAAGCTCTAGTAAATGACAAGAACCATGTATCAAATTTATTAGCTAGATTAAAATCAAAATCCCAACTTTGAGCACATAAAAACACCTGCATCAATTTAGACCTAAAAGGTCAAGAGTAAATTCAAAACAAAAACAAAACAACAGGAGAACTTCCCTTTAGACTAAGTCATGATCCCTTTTGAAATTATCTCAAAAAAAAGTGCAATTTTTTATTGAAAGTAGCAAGCTAAAATTACAAAATGATCACTTTTACTGAACTTGCCAACAACACAAATAATTTTAACCAAAAGGTGTCAAAATTTAAGAACCAAAAGGGCATGAGTAAGCAACATATTAACTGCTGTACTATTTGGAGACTGCATCTTAATAAAAAAAAAATTAATCTTAAGAAGAAACGCAATAGAAGGGACAAAGCAGTTCATCGCAAAAAATAATACAGAAGTTAAAAATCATAAAGAGAGTTACGATAAAATTAGGAAAAAATAAGCAATTGAACAGATTCAAAAGGAAGTTTCCAGCAGACATAAACACCAGCAGCAAATAAAACAGGTATAGACTGTGTTGTGAAGACCCTCAGTATTACTCATAATTGTATTTCATCACACTGTTCTCTGGGGCCCATATAAGAATTGCACACAAATGAAACTTTTTTTGTCTATATCCATCCCAATTGCATATGGAATTCATATCACCTAACACCTTGTTTGGATGGAGAGGAAATGAAGGGAGGGGAGGTGAAGAATACAAGGGAATGGAATGGATAGAAAGGAAGATTAACATATTTAAGCAACAAAATATCACACATAGCTATACTAGGGGCTCCGATAAAAATCTGTACTACTGGAGAGGATCCAGTCAACACAAACCCTAAACGACAAACCCTAATCTCCTGACGATCCAAACGCACTGTGCCGCTGGCATACAATCCAAGATTTTGGAAATGTGATGTTATGTTTGGATTTTTGAATTCTTTTTATGTTATGAATAAAAATTTCAGTTCTTATCGGGCTTCAACAGAGAACACAATTTTTTGTTCAGATCCAAACTGACACAAATTATATCATCATCAGGTCTCCACAACAACAATTATAGTGATTAATAAAGAAAAAAGTATATGACAATATCTCTTGGATCTACGATCGTAAATTAGAAAAAATTACAAGCACAGAAGAGAAAAGTTCTCAGATCAAATACTCGAGCATCAGGGGACAGTGCTTACGTATGTAAATCGATCGAAGAGTGGGAGATTTAATGAGAAGAGACTATTTTTTTTTAATACCTGAAGTCGGAGAAGCGAAGTGCTCTACCACCTATGAGCATGAGCATTCTCATGACAACTACATCATCATCAGGTCCTCGCTAAAGTGTGCACATAAAAACAAAGCATTATTGGAAGAACACTGTTCAAATCAAGTTCATGCTGTTACACATATTTTAACATCAAATCAAAACATTGTAACAGAATTCAAAAAGAAAACGACAATACATAATAAGCCACAAAAAACTCGAAGATAGATTTCAGAAAGGTATTAAGTAAAAGAATAAAGCATCAGAGAGACTCCCACTTAAATCAAGTCATCTACCTCTTTGAAATTAAATAAAAAAAGCTACAGATTACCCTGTCTACATTTCCTTCTTTACTTGCGTCTTATTTAATAAGCAAACAATTAGAAGTTTACAACATAGCCTACTCCCTAGTGAACAGAATTTTACACGTGACAAACCATACGTATATTTTTATCAAGCTCTTAAAGTGAACAGAATTTTTCATATCTCCGTTATTATACCAGTCACATCATCATTGGGCCTTTGCAACAGTAAATATAATGCTTTTAAACAAACAAAAAAAGACGCAACAAAGTACCATGATATTTTTTCAAAAGAAAATTTAACAGCATTTTTAACCTAAAGGTTTAAACCACACTTCAACGACTCAATTCAAGCTCTAGTAACTGACAAAAATTTGTATCATATTTATTAGCAAGGTTAAGATCAAAATGAACAAAATTAATTCCTTCAAAATAAAGCTCTAATACCCTCTAGTACTTTGTTTAACAAATAAATTCATTTAATAAAATAAAAACCTTTAAAATGAACCCAACTTCGAGCACACAAAGACACTTGCTTTATTTTGGACCTAATAGGACAAGAGTAAATTCAACAAACAAAAACAAAAGCAACAGTAAAACTTCCCTTTAGACTAAGTCATAATCCCTTTTGAAATTATTATTTTTTTTTTAAAGTTCAGAATTTTTTAGTCTGTGTAAGTAGTAAGCTAAAATTACAAAATGATCAGTTTTACTAAAACTTGCAAACAACACAAATATATCACACATAAAAATCTAGAGAAGAAATGTAGCAGAAGGGATACGGAAGATCGTTAAAAAAAAATTAAAGAATCATAAAAGAGATCGTTACAGTAACAAGAAGAAAGAATAAGCAATTGAACCGATTCTATAGGAAACTTCTGGACATAAACACAAGCAGCAAATAAACAGGTATAGACTGTGTTGTGAAGACCCTCAGTAAATCTCATAATTGTATTTCATCACACTGTTCTCTGGGGCCCATATAAGAATGCACATAAATGAAACTTTTTTGTGTCTATCCCAGTCTTTATAAAGAATAAGAGCATCTCCACCCCAATTGCATATGGAATTCCTAAGGTAACTCAAATCTTGAGGTAATGCAGAGGATACAAACTCATCGCATATGTAGCATTCAAAGGGACCATCTAAAATAAAAAGTTGATTACAGCACTAAAATAAAGAAAGGACATACAGGAAGTGAGACTCTTCTAAATTTGGCTTGAAATAGAATAATTATTGCCGGCATTTTTATTAATACCCCAAAAAAAAACAAATTATCAAATCTGCCCTCACTCCAAAATTATTTTATAAACTGCCCTAACCGCCCAGCCACTGGGCGGTCCACTACCCATACCAGACCGCCCTGGGGCTGGGCAGTCCGCTATAAAACCCCTATAAAAGGGGTTTTTCTCTCTCCTGACCAGCACAATATCAAGTCCGAATCTGCTGCGATTCCGAGAGGGATCACAGGATCCTGAAATTTCGAGATCAACGGTTCAAACTTTTCCGTGCGCGAATTTCGGAAACATTCTTGAAAAAGTAAATTTTCATGCACGCATCTCGAGTAAGACCAGTTGAGATCAGATCGCAGGGTCCTGTGATTCCCCGAGAATCACAGCAGATTTATTTTCCAAAATATCACACAGACATACTAGGAGCTCTGATAAAATCTGTACAAATTGAGAGCATCCAATCACCACAAACCCTGAACCTTATTCTTTTGACGATCCAAATGCACCGTAAATTCTATAGTGGCAACAGTTATACAAAATCACTGTTTTTGGATGGTCCAGAATCTTCTAAAAAGCAGTGATTTTCTACCTATCAAAAAAATTGTAAAATTTTCCATAAAATATAAAATTTGGTCTCCAAGCACATTCAATAATATGGAGATCATATTGATCCGTAGTACGGAACAATCTGCGGTATGCATAGTACCATAGCCTCACTCATGAAACAATATTACTTTGTATATGACAAAATACTGGGGCATTTTAACCCAGACAAATATCCTCCCAGGTACCGTAGACGATTCCCCTCACTTTACAGTTTGAGATTAAATCTCAGCCGCTTTGGGGCTAGCCCTCGGGCTAGCGCAGGGGCAGTATTATTGGGCTTTGAGATTCGTGCCAAGTTAAAAAGAACGATCCGGATCCACTAATTGTAAAAGATTCCCTTTTCAGGTAATGCACTGGATGTGAATTCTTTTAACCCTACTCTACATTCTTATCGGGCTTCAACAGAGAACACATTTTTTCTTTTTTTTCAGTTCCACGCTCTGACACAAATTATACATCATTAGGTCTCCACAACAACAAATATAATTAAATTCACAAAAGATGATTATATAAGAAACAAGTATATGACAAAATCTCTTGGATCTACAAAACGTAATTCAGCAAAAATTACAAGCACAGAAAAGTTCTCAGATCAAATTATCGACCATCAGGTAAATCGATCGAAGAGGGAGATTTAATGAGAAGAGATTGGTTTTTTTAGTACCTGAGGACTGAGGCGAAGTAGGGTTTCTTATTTCTCTCTCTCTGCTGCGAAGGTCCCAATGAAATAGAATGGCGTAAATGTAGATGTAATTCAGTCAAAAGAGCAAGAGAGAGAACTAGGAATTCGAATCCTAAAGTAACACAATATTTTTGTTTATATTTGGACCGTTCGATCATAATCCGCACGAAACGTAAAGGATCCTGTGAATTTTAACATATGCCGGATTGGCCCAAATTCTGATCTGACGGTTTTGATCTAAACTCAAATTTTGAATTACTCTAGTCATGAGATTTAGACTCGTATCCTCTGAGGTAACAGAATATTTCTGTTTAGATCCAGACCGTCCAATCAGAATCTTGGCAGATCCTGACCGAGGTGGAATGTGCACAGGTCCTTATATATTCGTGCGGATTCTGATCGGACGGTTCCGATCTAAAATAAAAATATGTTGTTTACCTTAGGTGATATTTAAGAATACGTGATACTTATTTGTGCAACTCACCAATTTCGGCCTTACGAATTAGCCTGTTTGCAAAAGCCCAAAACTCAAAACCCCTTTTCTTCTTCCTTGTTTGCTTCAAGTTGTGCTTTGCTCTCCTTTTAGTACCACCGGAATGGAATCCGGTGCTCTTCAAATCCCTGCTCTCTCTATTATTCTCTCTCTCACGTGAACCTCTTTCTCTCTCTCCTCTTCTTTTGAAGAGATAGAGAGAAAAAGAATAGCAGGAGGCTGCTTTTCTATAAAGAAAAGTAGCAGAGTCGGACTCTAGTACCACCATTACCACTAGTTAAGTCATGCATCTCTGCTAAAATGAAAGAGAAACAATTTGAAATTGTTTGAAAAGTAAAACTAATTAAATATTTCAAATTATGTTGTTAAGTTTGAAACAAACTTAAGAACTTGAGAATTTCAATTTTTTTTTTTTTTTTGCTCAACGTTGGAATTCTATTTCTATTGTTTCTTTTTCAATGAAAGGACGGTTTGGTCCAAAAAAATTCTTCCTCTCACCTCATATATGCGCTAATTAAAATATTAGCTGTTAAAATCTGCACCCTTAATTCATCTCATCTCAGTAGCATAAGCTTCATTTTTTTTCTCAAAAAGAACAAGACATTTATAATAATTACATATCAAAATATAACTCAGTAACAATGGTGATCGCATGCTGCGCCTTTTAATTAACAAGAATTGATTGTTGATTAATAAAGGGAATGCTGTTTGTGCCAATGTTTTTGACCAAGTTTTGCTCTGGTTGGTAACAGAGCGAATCTTGGAATCAGCAAAATGAATTTTGCTGATTTGACGGCGTAAAATGAAACCATAATTATGATAAAAATGAATAATACTATAATTCTACCTGAAAATGCAACTTTCAAGCTTGACCCCTTTTGGATCTATTAGACTTGATGTAACTTTTGTTATATTTTCACAAAGGGTGCGTTTGGATGAATCAAAGAATAGCTCGGAATAGCAGCTGTTTCTGGGGTTAGGAATAGCTGCTAACCCAACATTTCATAGGAATAGCGGAACAGCAGCTAACCCGAGCTATTCCTTTGTTGAGAATAGCGTTTTTTTTCACCCAAACGTGCTGTGTTAAGAATAGCTCGCCAGGAATAGCAGCTGTTCCTGGGTTAGCGCTATTCCTGTGTCATCCAAACGCACCCAAAATGTATTTGAATCAAACAATAAGTTTGAGCGTATACTTCCAAACATTTCTCTTAATGGATCTATGCATCATAATCCAAAACTGTTTCTGTCACAAATCTCGATGGCACGTTGGCAGAAAAAACAATTGCTATTGAATATTTCTGTTTTTTTGAGTAAAGGTTGTCAAATTATTTAATACCTTAGTTATTACGATAAATGATTCTTTTTATCCGGATTTTGAACTCATGACCTCTCATATAAAGACCATGTATCTTTACCACTATGTCAAAGGCTAGTTCTTATCGAATATTTATGTTTAGATCTGACTGTCCGATTAAAATCTGCACGAATATTAAAAGAGTCTCGTGCACAGGGTCAGACCCATTAAGTGTCAGGGAGCAATCGCTTTCCTCTGAATTTTCAAATTTTATGGAATTTATAGGTGCGGACCAACTTTGCCTCCCTCCCCTCGAAATTTTATTTGCCTTATGGAAAGTTCGTCAGGCGCCAGTCCAAATAGCACTATTAAAAAATTAAGTTAATCCCTTCTTTTTTTTTCAAATTTGTACAAATTAATTAAATATGGTAATTAGGGTTAAAACCTAATTTGCTTGAATTTTTTCAATTTAGCTAAGTCTTAATTTAGCTAATGAGTCTGAATTTAATTAGCTATTTAAACCCGATTCGTTATGTTTTTGCCTCCTTCTGGCAAAAATTATGAATCTGCCCCTGCTTGTGCAATCCATTTCAAACCAAATTAATTCGAATTTTGATCAGACGGTTCAGATCCGAAAAGAAATATAATGTTACTTCAGATCATAACTCCAAATTAAGGAACATTGTTAATATATTTTTCATGATTGGAAACAAAAGGCAAATTGCCTCCGGGCTAGTGGATTGACAGTGCCCTTAACGGGTAATCCGAACCCGGTCCGCCCGTGCCCGGTGCCCGGGGTACCCGTACCCGTGCCCGGGTATACCCGGGTAAACGGGTACACGGGTACGGGCTTGAAATGGGCAGGGTGGCCTGTTTTGGTGCCAAACCCGGGTGTACCCGTACCCGGCAGACCCGTGCCCGCTGCCCGTCTGCCCGCAACCGCCACGGGTCTACCCGCACCCGCGTACCCTGCCCGTACCCGTACCCGTGCCCGCTGCCCGCCGAACACTTTAATTCAAAAAATTTCCCCCCCACTGGCCAATATTAACAAAGCAGTTTTGGCTACAGGCAGCGCACTGAGTACAGCTTTTCATGTGAATATTGCGCTGCATGAAGCTAAACCTGCTCTGTTAACTTGCGCTGCATGTGAAATTGTGAATATTGCGCAAGTTGTACAGCTTTTACAATTACTTCATCTAGACCGTTCTTTTTAACTTGGCACGAATCGCAAAGCCCAATAATACTAGCGCCAGTGCCAGGCCCCCACTGGCCACTGCCGTACTACCTCTGGACCTCTGGTCCTCTGCATTAACGTACGATGGTTGAATTGGTTTAATGTAAAAGATTCCCTTCACTTTACGATGGTTGAACAAGGATCCTCTCCATTAATGTAAAAGATTCCCTTCACTTTACGGTTTGGGATTAACTTTCAGGCGCTTTGAGATTCGGCCTAACGCAGGGAGCAGTATTATTGGGCTTTGAGATTCGTTCCAAGTTAAAAATAACGGTCTAGATCCGATAGTACCGAGGAGGATGTGAATTCTTGAAGCATCAGCTCCTGTGACTTTTGAAATTGGTACACTGCCCCACAGTGCCCCCACAGTTCCGAATTTTGACTGAAATCACCGAATTTCACACCCAGCCAGGCCCCTACAGTCCGAATTTCCTCATAAATTAACCCCCAAACCCACTCTCCCTCACTCACTAAATTTCTCACTCTCCCTCACTCACTAAATTTCTGATTTTCTCTTCTCATACTCTCTCTCACTCATACTCTCTATCATTTTTTTTATTTTTCCGAAATTAATTTAATTATTAGAAAAAAATATAGTTGGAAATTTATTTTATTCCGCAAAGGCGCGAGATACGGTTGAGCAAGATTATTTCATCCCGCAAAGGCGCAAGTTTTCATCTCGCAAAGGTTAGATTAATTTTTTTGAATAGATTAAATAAGTTAGATTTATTGTTAATTTTATGATAAATAGGTTATATTAATTTTTAAATAGCTTAAACATGTTAGATTTTTTGTTAGTTTTATTATGAACAGGTTAGATTAATTTTTAAAGTAGCTTAAATATGTTAGATTTATTGTTAGTTTTATTATAAATAGGTTAGACTAATTTTTAAAGTAGCTTAAATATGTTAGATTTATTGATAGTAGAATTGGTTTGATTTATTTCAAAATATATTAGATTTACTTTTGAATAGGTTAGATTTATTCTTGAAATAGGTTAGATTTATTTATAAATAGCTTAGATTTATTTTCAAAATAGCTTAAATAGGTTAGATTTAATTTTTAATTCAGTTTTTATTTTTAAGTAAGTTTTATTTTTTTTAAATAGGTTTTATTTGTGCTAAATAGGTTATATTCATTTTAAAATTAGTTATATTTGTTTTAAAAATGGTTTTTGAATAGGTAATTTATTTTAAAATTGGTTAGATTTATTTTTAAAATATGTGAGATTTAGTTTTGAAATATGTGAGATTTTATTTGTAAGTAAGTTAGATTTAAATAAGTTCTATTTATTTTTAGAATAGGTTAGATTTATTTTAAAATATGTTAGCTTTATTTTTGAATAGGTTAGATTAATTTTTGAAATATGTTTAGGTTTATCTATAAATATGTTGGTGAAATTTTTTTAGTATGTTAGATTTTTCAAATAGGTTATTTTTTAATATGTTGGATTTATAAATATGTTGGATCTATAAATATGTTGGATCTATAAATATGTTGGATTTTTTTTTAATATGTTATATTTTATTTTTTAAATTTTGAATATGTTATTTGATCATTTGAATATGTTAGATTTATTTTAATATAGGTTAGATTTTATTTTTTAATTTCGGATTAATCTTTAAATATGTTAGATAAATAAGTTAGATTTTAATATGTTAGATTTATATTTTTTGAATCTATAAATATGTTAGATTTTTGAATATGTTAGATTTATATTTTAATATGTTAGATCTATAAATTAGACTTAGAGTTATTTTTTTAATTTAGATTTACAGTTATATTCAATTTAGATTTAATTTAATTTAAATTTATATTTATATTTTGAATAAGTTAGAACAAATTGTATTTATTTTGAATTAGACTTAGAATTTTAAAATTTGAATTGGATTATTATGAATTAGACTTAGAAATTTGAATTTAGATTTATTTTTTTATATTGTTTTTTTTTGAAATTCGGCTGAGGCATATATATATATATATATATATTTTTTTTTTTTTGGGTTCGGATCACAGAGGGCAGAGGACCAATTTTCACCAAAAAAAATTTGGTTCGGCAGAGGGCAGCAGGGCAGAGAAAATATGTTGGATTTTTTTTTAATATGTTATATTTTATTTTTTAAATTTTGAATATGTTATTTGATCATTTGAATATGTTAGATTTATTTTAATATAGGTTAGATTTTATTTTTTAATTTCGGATTAATTTTTAAATAAGTTAGATAAATAAGTTAGATTTTAATATGTTAGATTTATATTTTTTGAATCTATAAATATGTTAGATTTTTGAATATGTTAGATCTATAAATTAGACTTAGAGTTATTTTTTTAATTTAGATTTACATTTATATTCAATTTAGATTTAATTTAATTTAAATTTAGATTTATATTTTGAATAAGTTAGAACAAATTGTATTTATTTTGAATTAGACTTAGAATTTTAAATTTTGAATTGGATTATTATGAATTATACTTAGAAATTTGAATTTAGATTTATTTTTTTATATTGTTTTTTTTTTGAAATTCGGCTGAGGCATATATATATATATATATTTTTGGTTCGGATCGCAGAGGGCAGAGGGCAGAGGACCAATTTTCACCAAAAAATTTAATTAGGCAGAGGGCAGCAGAGGTTTGCCTTGTTTTTTTTTTCTTTTCTTTAATATAATTTAGATTTAATTTAGATTTACATTTACATTTATATTCAATTTAGATTTAATTTACATTTACATTTACATTTATATTCAAAGTAGATTTAATTTAGATTTACATTTACATTTATATTCAATTTAGATTTAATTTAGATTTACATTTACATTTATATTCAATTTAGATATAATTTAGATTTACATTTACATTTATATTCAATTTAGATATAATTTAGATTTACATTTACATTTATATTCAAAGTAGATTTAATTTAGATTTACATTTACATTTATATTCAATTTAGATTTAATTTAGATTTACATTTACATTTATATTCAAAGTAGATTTAATTTAGATTTACATTTACATTTATATTCAATTTAGATTTAATTTAGATTTACATTTAGATTTATATTCAATTTAGATTTAATTTAGATTTACATTTACATTTATATTCAATTTAGATTTAATTTAGATTTACATTTACATTTATATTCAATTTAGATATAATTTAGATTTACATTTACATTTATATTCAATTTAGATTTAATATGTAAAGTAATTTACATTTATTTATTTGAATAGGTTTAAAAGATGACATCTCCTAGTCACGATGAGGATTTACCTTTTGAGACGAGAATGTCACATGAAATTTTTGGCCCACCTCCACCTATGCAACCACCACCTAATTATCCACAAAATTATCCCCAAAATTATCCACAAAATTATCCACAAAATTATCCACCTAATTATCAAAGAAGGGATCAAACGCTAGATTTAAATTATCAACAACCCCCCAAATGTATGCACCGTATTATACTTCAAACGATCCAAACATGTATATTCCACAAGAAACACATGCATATGGAGGCACTTCTTCTGTAGCATCGAGTCAAGTCACCCTCCCTATGGAAGGTACTCCGTCGAGAAGTGTCACTGGAATTGAAGAAGAACCAATCCTTCCTCCGACAAGTGTCCTCCCAGAAGGGCAAGTGGTAAAGAAGACTAAAAGAGTTCCTGAATACAATCAGCCGTGGGCCAAATGGTACAAGATTTCCACAGATGAGAACGGCAACATGACCACCCTCGAATGTAAGGTACAAAATTGCAAGAAACTGTTTTTTGTGTATAAACAAAGTAGTGGTATGACCAGCTTTAAAAGACATGTCGAAATGCACCAAAGGAAGGGTGAGGTTATATCTGAAAATGTTGGACCGAGACAAATCCAAACCCTTATGAACGCGGATGGTACTAGAACCAACCCAAAATACGATGAATCAAAAATGCTTAGTGAATTGGCCAGGTACATTACCCACAAAGAACAACCAATAAGCATGGGTGGTTGTATGAGTTTTGCCCGGTTAGTCATTCGGGGGTGTGCTCAACCAATGTACAAGAGGATCCATCATAGAAAGATGGTTGGTGAAATTAAAAACCAGTTTACCAAAATAAAGATGAGCTCCGAGCTATATTTGCATACCAACAAAATAAGGTCTCAATTACCTCCGATATATGGACTGCCGGTAAACATGGCCTTGGGTACTCGTGTGTTACCGGCCATTGGATCGATGATCAGTGGGTATTACAAAAAAGGATATTAAGTTTTTGTGTGTTAGATTCCCCGCACTCAGCACATGTAATTTTCAAATCCATTATTGAGGTGTTAGAAGAGTATAACCTTAAGAGAGATAGGGATAACAAGGTTTTCTCTATTTCATTCGATAATGCTAGTAACAATGTAGCTTCCATTGAGATTTTTAAATGGTCACTAAACCCGATTATGAATGGGGCAATGTTTCACCAAAAGTGTGCTTGCCACATACTTAACCTCGTCGTGAAGGCGGGCCTTAAAACAGAAGCAGTAAAAGATTTGATCATTAAATTAAAGGATTGTCTGTCCCACATTGTTTCAAACCAAGAAAGAAAAAAACGGTTTGGTTTGATGTGTGTCAACTATGGATTGAGCAAGTTGAAAGTTCCTTGGGATATAGATACCCGTTGGAACTCTACCTATAGGTTTCTGAACCGGTGCCTTCCTTACAAAGCCGTCATAGGAGAGTTTTTGAGAGGCTCCACCCCCGAGGGAATGGCATTGGAGACCAGCCTCGAAGAATGGGAGCAACTACAAACCCTGAGTAATTTCTTACGAACCTTTTTTAATGCAACCGTCCAATTATCCTGCTCGTACTCACCGACGGCATTTGAGTTGATCAGACATCTCTATAGCATCTCCAAGGTGTACCGTGAATTGGAAGAAGCTGAAAGCAAGTACACCACTCTCACACCGATCGTAGATGCCATGAAAGAAAAATTTCTAAAATATTGGGACGATGTACCCCTCCTGGCCATTATCGCAAGCTGCCTCAACCCGGCATACAAGAAGTTTTACACAATCAAAATAGTTACAGCGTACAAAGATAATCTACATTTAGACAACACCGGGGTGGAGGCATTCGTGACTTCGAAGTTCGATGAGATGTTTAGCATATACCACTCAAGAATGGGTGACAACCAAAACCCGTCTTCGTCCCGTGCCGGTCCTAGGTAACAATTTAAATATCTACATTATTTTAATCTTTATTATTTATAATATCTACACTATTTGTCTACTAATTTTTTTATTTTTTTTAATAGTTCCACTTCCAGGAGCACTAGCAGCGGTAGATTGTTAGCAGATTTTCAATCGGAGATCCAACCGCACACATCCACAAATGAGTTACTAAGCTATTTTGCGGGAGTAAACGAAAGAGAAGATGGACTTGACATCATGACGTGGTGGAAGAGGAATCAAAGAAACTATCCAACACTGGCGATGATGGCCCGCAACGTATTTGTCGTACCCGTGTCAACCGTCCCTTCCGAAAGTTGTTTTAGTTCTGCGAACAGGATCCTCTCCGACAAACGCAGTAAGTTGGGTGCACATGTTTTTGAGAGACTTGTGTGCTTGAAAGATTGGATTGATGCTGATGAGCGCAACCAACATCGAGATCATCAAGAATCATCATCCGGAGTCGACACTGAAGAAAGCGGTACCGATACGCGGCACGCGGCTCATTCGGATTCAGACGGTGCGGAAGAGAGCGAACAATGGTATATGAATCCAAACTACTAGATAGGTAGTGTCGGTATACATTTCTAACCTCTTTTAATCTCTATGGTTATTTTTTAAATTATAATTTCTAAACGTTTCAATTAGTTCTTAAATTATTCATTTTAAAGAAAATTACTAACAAAAAAAAAGTTAGAACTCCGCCTATGTTATTTTACATAGCCGGTCCCAAGCCCGGAATAAAGGAGGAGGGTAACTTTTATTTTTGAATTTAGATTTAATTTAGATTTAGATTTAATTTAGATTTGTTTTTTTTTCTTTTGAAATTCGGCAGAGGCTTATTTTTTTTTTTTAGTTCGGCAGAATCCAGAGGCTTATTTTGAGTTTTTTTTCCTTTTATTTAATTTAGTTTAGATTTAAATTAGATTTCGATTCAATTTAAATTTTAATTTAGATTTACATTTATATTCAATTTAGATTTAATTTTATTTGCATCTAAATTTAGATTTGAATTTTTATTTAATTTAGATTTAGATTTATATTATCAATTTAAATTGAACGTTTACAAAATATATTATCAATTTAAAATGTTTATTGTTTTAAATTAATTGATTTAAGATATTTTTGATTTATATTTTATTTAACCTATTAATTTATATTTGAATTTATATTTAGATTGTTTTTTTTCTTTTGAAATTCGGTAGAAGCTTATTTTTTTTTCCTTTTATTTAATTTAATTTAGATTTAAATTAGATTTGGATTCAATTTAAATTTTAATTTAGATTTACATTTATATTCAATTTAGATTTAATTTATTTTGCATCTCAATTTAGATTTGAATTTTTATTTAATTTAGATTTATATTATCAATTTAAATTGAACATTTACAAAATATATTATCAATTTAAAATGTAAACTACAAATTTCGAGATATAAATAAATTATGAAACTATATAATTAGAATGAGAGTTTGAAAATAAATAAAATTACTCGTGTAAAGAAATAATATTTCGTACGACACGTAATAATATTCGTACGACACGGAAAAACATGTAATAATATTCGTACGACACGGTAAAAAAAATAATAAAACAAATCAGAAAACAGCAAAAAAAAAAAAAAAAATTCTACCCGTGCCCGTCCTGCCCGTGCCCGCTGTACCCTTGCCCGTTGTACCCGTCTACCCGCAACGGGCACGGGTTTGAGACGGGCAGGGCGGAGTTTTTCAAAAAAAAAACCCGCCTACCCGTGTCCGTTGTACCCGCCTACCCGTTGTACCCGTACCCATCCTGCCCGCTGCCCGAGACGGGTACGGGTCTGCCCTGCCCGAGGTACCCGTTAGCAGATATCTACTCCGGGCTTTCATTACAAAAAAAAAATAAAAAAACAAAAAAAAAACAGAAGGCTAATTATGTGGTGTCTTATGTAGCACTAATTAACAATGAAGTAGGGGTGTAGATGGTCGGATACGAATCGGATAGTGATCAAATCATATCCTTATTCGTTATAATTTTTTGGATACGGATATGGATAGTCTCAGATACGGAATCGGATATTAAACGGATACGGATACGGATCGGATCGGATACGAATACGGATATGAATATTATTCGGATAATTAAAAATAAATTACTAATGTACATTCTAATAAAAAATAACATATATATATAATTTTTTTTATTTATAAATTATATCTAATATTTTTCATAATAAGTTTGTTGGTTACAAAACATATATCAAATTACCAAAATAATAGTCACTAATTATGTCATAGTGTTAAATTGTTCATCAAAATATATATGTATATGCAATTTAATAAATCATTAGTATGTATATGCAATTTAATAAATTAATTTAAGAACAGGGAGTACTTTTTTTGTTGTTCAGGGATATAAACGGTCGGATACAGATAGTTACAGATAATTAAAAATCAAACCGTATCCTTATTCGTTATAAATTTTCAGATATGGATACGGATAGTCTCGGATACGGATACGAATCAGATAATTTCGTCGAGGAACATGTGCTAGGGTGTATGTGTGGCTTGTTCAGATCATGAATTCGAACAGATAAGAGAATTTTTCCAGTATCAACGAGATGATGAATATGATAGTAACATAAAGATATATTATATACCTAATCATTCTATCAAATTGATGGTTTCGTCAAAATCCCAAATAATTTTCTGGATTCGAATCAGAATAAAATCGAATAATATCCGATCCGTTTACACCCCTTCAATGAAGTCACCTTCATAGTAGATGATGTCACAAACCAATTGAAGCTACTTTTGTTAGAATCAGCTTTTATTACCTGTTTCCACGTGGGATGAAACCTGAGATATTATAAGAGAAAACACTACTCCCTATCCACAAGTGTCGCTAATTACTGGTGATGATGTGTACATGACTATGTCCACCAACCTTTTCTAATTAAGAGGTGATCTCTCTCATTTGGGGATCCGACTCCGCTGCTCACCAAATAGGCGAGCAGAACTCTGCTTTTCAAAATCACACCATTGAATTTTTTTCATGCACGGATTTCAACACAGATGAACGGTTCGATTTAGAATAGCAGGGTCCTGCTCGCCTATTTGGCAAGCAGCGGAGTTGGTTCCCTGATTTGGAAGCATTTTTTTCTTTAAAAAGTATATCAGTACTTTTGAGACAAAATTGGAATTCATATTTTTAATTCTAAATATTTATAAGAAATATTTTTTTAATTAGACTACGAATTTACAACTTTTCACATGAAAAATATTATTAATAATTAGATTACAACTAATTAAAAAATGATACAATTCAAGATTTCAATTAAGACAATACTCTTTATGTGAGAGGTGCACGTTTGAAATCTGAAAGAGATAATTTTTTGAGAATATTAAATAGTTTGGTAGCTTGACCTCTAATTTTTAATCAAAAAACAATTCAAAATTTCAATTAAACAAGATTGTCAGTGGCAGACAGGGCTGTCAACGAGCTGGCTCGGGCAGAGCCAGGTCCTAGCTCAACTTGTTAATTCTGGACCGAGCTCTTACTGAGCGAGCTGGACCTTTGGCACCCGAGCTAAAAGTCCATCTTGAAATCGTGACGAGCCAGCCCGAGCTGGCTTGCTGGGTTTGGTTGGGTCTTGTTTTAAGAAGAAAATAAATTCTACAAACTTTTTTGATCAAGCTGAACCGAGCTAGATAGTATAAAATGCACACAAAATCATACAAATTCACAAATTGATGCTAGCCGAGCTAGCTCGCGAGCTGACGAGCAAGCTAGGCCCTAGCTTGAACTCGTTAATTCTGGACCGAGCTAGTGGCGAGCTGTTAGCGAGCGAGTCAGGTGCGAGTTACGATCAAGCCACGAGCTACAAGCTTTTTTGCCACCCCTAGTGGCAGAGCTACATGGACCTAATTTTTTTCAAATTTGTTTTTTTTGTCATGTTTTTCTTATTTGCTTTATAAATATACTTATTTTTATATTAATTATACAATGAGGAGGGTTCAAATGCCTTCCTTTTTTGTGCCTCCACAATGCCTCCATTTTTAAAACTTTAATAACTAAAAATTTAAAACTTAAAAGTCAAATAAAATAGTTGGATATGATCTACATCATTTTATCTATGCACGTGTAAAAAATTATGACATTTCAATTTTGTTTTGGTTGTCATCAAGAGCTTGCAAAAAACACACTAATGTTGATAATTTCTAGGCGTTGATTTTTCAACTTAATGATTCACATAAAAACAAAATTAAAATGTGATAATTTTTTATGAGTACATAGAGAAAATAACATAGATCACATCTAATGGTTTTATTTGACTTTTAAGTTTTAAATTTTGAGTTATTAAAAATTTTTAAAAATAAAAGCACGGTGAAGGCAAAAAAAAAAATGGAGGCATTGCCCTCCTCTTATACAATTATGCACTATTTGCAATGACATGAAAAAACTGAATGCTCCAAAACGTCAATAACAAAGATTCAAAGAACAATGAATTGGAAAAGAAAAAAAGTTATGAGCATATATGTTATAACTACTTTAACAATCCCGGGTCAAACATTAAAAGCCAGCAAAACACCATATCATCTTTTGAGGATTCAACTTCCATAACATATAAAGCTTATCTGATGACCATAACATATATATCCTGTTTAGCGGGCGGTGAGAGATTGCTGCTCGCCTGAGAAGACGTGAGCGAATGGCGGTGAGAGATTGCTGCTTGCCTGAGAAGACGTGAGCTGATCAATAGACAGTCACCTACCTCTAGCCATTAACTACCCCCTTCAAGTCTCTCTACTGCGAAGGTTCACCCCAATTTAATTCTCTGCTGCCCTCTACTGTTGGTTATTCCACCCCAATTTTTCACCTACCCGGAGTTAATGCTTGTGAACTCCTCCTTTACTCCAACCTCGGAAACCAAGGACACTGTATGCCACACTACTATCCTACACTGAAGCCCAGTAACTTCCACCTGCTACCCTGAACCTTTGTTGCTTTCACTTTTTCGATTTTCACACTCCTCCTTTACTCAAATTTGTTACAGTTCAATTTTTCCGGTAATCCCTCAGAACCACACTCAAATTTTCACTACCAGCACCCTCACAACTTTGGAATACACAACTCACTACCACCCTCACAACTCTGGAATACACAACTCACTACCAATGACTCGAGATTTCCCACTCTGCGATCAACAAATCATGCAGGGGTGTGTTTACTTCCCAACCAACAACACCTGCTACCAGGAAATGATGGAATCTCTGGAAGGATCCATTAAGGTCATTGCCCAGAGGGGAGTGACGACTGAAGGCCGGTCAGTCCGACAAGTAATAGCCTATCTAGCGGACCGATTTGGGCGAGACCCGGCTGAATTTAGGTACTGGCGATGTAGCCTAACCACTTTCCGAGTGCAGTTGCCTCATATACTCTCCACACAGCAGGTTCTTGAAGATGGCAATATATGGGGGGCCCCCAAGGGTTGGCGGTTATTGGAATGGAACACTACCTGGGATGAGCATACGCAACCCAAAAACTTTCGAGTAAGAATCAAAATTACGCACTTCCCTGAAGAATTCTGGCACCCGTTCTTCATCAGCCAGCTGATATCGCCATTCGGAGACCTGGAAAGAACAGACGAGGAAAATATAAGAGGCACCAACCACATGAATCTGTGTCTGTGGATCCGCTGCATAGATCCTAAAAGAATCCCATACTCATCCCTCCTCCCATATGGTACCAGCTGGAAGGAATGCTACATCCAGGTAATTGCATGGGAATACATTGGGGAGATTCCCCCGGACCTGGACCTCCCACCGTTGGAGGACAGTGGTGATCGCTACGGGACAGACCCCAACCATACTGAATATTTTGTCAGACGCTCCATGATACGGCTACTGGACCGCACCACGGCCTCACGACACGCTCAGCCATCCTCACCGGAACCTTCGTCCGCATCCAATCCTACAGATAGAATTGGTGAACCGGTACCAACAGCCCGGATTGCGACAGACCATGCACTACACGGAAGACCCCACGCAACATCCCTAGAAAATCCATCCACCAGGAAGGCCACCTCGGATAAGGCGCCGTGGGGGACCAAGGTCACAAAGGGTGTTCTGGGACATTTGCATCTACCAAATCCCAACAGTACGATAACGGTAGGAGATTTCTCTGTACTAAGGATCAGCTGGCTGTCTATTCAACAGAGACAAACACGCAAAGAGAAAAAGGACAAAGAGAACGTCTATGGAAATATTGAGCCTGCTGTTGGAAAAGTGTGCATTAATGTGGGCTGCTATACAGTCCTAGAAGGGGAGTTGGCGACACATATGCCTATACCTCTGGGGACCAGCTATCCCAAAAAACCTCTGCAACAAGTACCCCCGACGACAAAGACTGAGGTGATATGCCATACTGATGAAACCCTCAAGTACCATTTACGCACGCCTACCTATGCTACCAAAAAGAAAGAAGTGGGCCACTTTACATCTGATGGGAACAAAATATCTGACATCTTAACCACGCCAGTTACTAGGAATGGAAACCTACAGGCCCATTCCCGTATAGATGGCCATAAGCCCATTAATGAGGGCATTTACTCTTGCCATAAGCCCACTAATGACAGCAGTTATTCTGGCCAACAAACCCGGGCACCCAGCCCGCCTAATATAACCACACCTCACCCGTCTGTTTTCACCCCGACTCTCTTAACCAAAACCCCTCATGCACCATCCCAAACACATACTTTGACACTCAACGACACCACCACCATGACTGATGAAGAGTTCCTCGCGCAATTCGCACGGCTCAACCCAGATGAAGGACCCTCCCAACCTATCACATTATCCGGACAAGGAATCGCAAACCGAGACTTACACCTGTGCAACCTGGCAAGAGTGGTAACCGAAAGGGGCATGCTGGAGGCAAACTTCCCGGCCACAATGCGAAGCGCATGGAACGTACACCCGGACACTGAGTTTGTAAACATTGGCCGCAATATGTTTCTCATTCAGTTTCGTTGCGAAGAGGAAATGCGCAGAATCATGCACCGGGGGTTATGGAGTTATAGAGGCGACATAGTGGTACTTAAAAGAGTTACCCACCCTGCAGACCTCTCAACACCTACGGTAGACACGATGGAGATATTGACTCAGTTCCACCGTATTCCGGCCTATGCGATCACTAACGAAGGAATCCGCATGCTGGCAGAAGACATTGGCACGCCATTGACTGAAATAGAGGAGGCTTACACGGCTGGAGTCAGGTACTGTAGGGTTAAGATCCTAGTCCCAGTGGACCAGCCACTCAAAGAAACCGTAACCTTTCACCATCCGGTTTTTGGTAACCTCTCGGTATACACATCCTACGAACGTATCACCAAGCTTTGTGGTTTCTGTGCTAGAGTGACACATGAACCAGGCGCCTGCCCAGATAAAGCCCGATTTGACAGACTGAAACACGACCCAAGGTACCGAGACAGACCGGAACTACAAGGAAAGTCGGGGACCAAAGCGGCTCTCTGGTTGACAGACCCGGGCCTCATTCCCAGACCGGCGCATGGCCCGCAGCAACCACAAAACCCTTACAACCCAACCGATCCGAACCAGCACTTCACCACACAGGCCGGAATCACCGCCAACCAAGCCCCACACACAAGGCCTAACTTGGGCCAACAGCCCAACAGACAGAGAACCTTTGTTACCAGACCTCCGAGCTCTCCTCAGGAAAATAACCAAGCCTTAGCCCACCACTCTCCCTCCACTGTCGCAAACCCAGGCCTTAACTTTAATCCAACAGTGACCGAACGCAACCACCCCGAACACACTACCCAAACTGTCCAGACACTGGTACACATCCTAGAAACCTCTCAGGATATCAGAAGCGGTTTCAAAAGGGGCGGCACTGTGCCGGAAACTAGCTCCAGTACCACGACAGAAAATGACGAGCCCCAATCCTTGCCAGCAAGCAAGAAGAGATCGGTGGAGGCAGCCAAAGGAGCGCCTCCGCCACAACAATGAATATAGTGGCCTGGAACTGCCATGGTGCCGGAGGACCACGGAAAAGGCGGTTCCTGGGCGACCTCCTCCGGGCAACGAGGGCTTCCGTAGCCTTCGTTTCAGAAACAAAATGCTCCCGCACAAAATCCAACATTTACTTACCGCAACTACCATTACCAAACAACTCCTTCGTTCCGGCTGTTGGCCGGTCCGGGGGCCTTTGGCTTCTTTGGGACCAAGATGTGACTTTGCAAGTGGTCTCGCAGAGTAAGTTCGTAATTCATGCAAGGATAACACAAATCGATGGAAATCAGTGGACGCTCGTGTGCGTCTACGGCGATCCATCTCACAGGCGAAATGAAGAAATTTGGCGACAAATCAAACAAATTATCTCGGCTGACGGCAAGGTGTGTGTACTTGGAGACTTTAATGAAATTGTTGGGAATGAGGAGAAATGGGGGGGGGGGAACTCAGCCGAAAACAGTCACACTAGGGCTTTCAGGGATTTTATCTTTGAATCGCAATTAGTTGACCTGGGGTTCAAGGGACCTGTTTTCACATGGACCAACAAGCAGCAAACCTCAACAGCCATCCATGAAAGACTGGATAGGGTCTTGGCAACCGCTACATGGAACCAGAGCTTCCCGGAGGCCTATGTCAACCACTTGTCGCGCATTAGAAGTGACCACACCCCTCTTTTAATTCGAACCAGAAAGAAGCCCCCAAGTATGAACACCTTTCGGGTCGAAACTTGGTGGTTTCAATCAAGTGAGTTTCTAAGGATATGCAACACCCACTGGCCGGTTACACCGAATTTGTCATTGGAAGAGAAAATGGTGGCAGTCAAACGAGGAATTCGAACATGGGCTCACGAACAGCCGAGCCCCCACAATAGAGTAAACTACTTACGGGATCTACTACTGCAATTTCAGACACAGCACCCGAGTTTGCAGGACCCGGGGTTGAGGATATGCTACTCTCCGAATTCTACCAAGCCGAAGCAGAGCTGGAGGCTTACTGGAAGCAGCGAGCCTGACTGAATTGGCACCTCGACGGCGACCGCAACACGGCCTTTTTTCACTCAGTGGCGACCACTAGAAAACGGGCAAATCGGATCCTACAAATCCAAGATGAGAACGGACTATTGGTCTCGGATGAGGCACTAATTAGAGGAGTTTTTGTCAGATACTACAAACGTCTATACACAGCACCGGAGGTAAATGTGGCGAATCAAATTGATGACTATTTCGATCAGTTCCGTTCTGGGTCTTTCACTCAGATTCCTGCCGAAACCCACCAGTGGTTAGACATGTTACCAACAAAAGAGGAAATTAAAGAGACCCTTTCCCAAATGGGCCCCGATAAAGCATCGGGTCCAGATGGAATAACGGCACGATTCATGCAAGTCAACTGGAACATCATGGAGGCTGATATGACGAAGGCAATTCAAGAGATTTTCCGAACCGGACAGCCGCCGGTACAATGGATGAATAGCCGTATGGTCCTTATACCAAAAGGCACAGATCCCCAAACCCCGAAAGACTTCCGACCAATCACGGTGGGAAATTTGTCATATCGCCTTTTGATGAAATTAATTGCCAACCGACTCCAACCACACATTACCAAAGTCATCTCCAACACACAAACCGCCTTCCTAAAAAACCGTCACATCTCGGACAACACGATTCTGATTCGAGAAGTACTTCACTCTTTTCAATCACATGGATACACGGAAGAGGCCTTTATGCTCAAGGCAGACATTAGCAAGGCTTTCGACACGGTAGCTTGGTCTTTCGTGCACAAAGCATTGCAAATGGTAAATGTCTCCCCAAGGTTAGCTCGAATTATCACTGCTTGCATGGAATCTAGCCGGGTCACTGTTTTGATAAATGGGCAGGGGCAAGGCTTCATAAAACCAACACGGGGCCTTCGACAAGGCTGCCCGTTGTCGCCTTACATTTTCATTTTGGCCATGGAATTTCTTTCCAAGCAATTCCAACTACATATGGAGAGAGGAACAATCAAAGGAATACAGCTAGCCACAACAGCTCCACACCTAACACATATTCTTTATGCGGATGATTTAATGATTATGGGAAAGGCTCACATGGAGGAAACGCAGCAGATACTTTCCATTTTGGAGGAATTTGCAGCAGCATCGGGCCTCCAAGTCAACCCGCTTAAATCGACAATGTGGTTTAGTAAGAACTGCGACGAAGCATGCAAGCGTCGGTTATTTTCAGCTTGGGGAGCAAGGGAGGCCGATGTCAATGAGAAGTACTTGGGTATTGTGGTTTCGCAATCAAACAGGATCCAAGATGCCACTCACCAAATTCTGATGGATAAACTGTACTCAAAACTTGCCGGTTGGAAGGTCGGCATGCTCTCGTTCGCCGGTAGAGTGGCTCTTCTAAAATCGGTCCTGGCATCAATCCCGGTGTACTACATGACAGTGGCCGCACTCCCTACGCGTACCATAGCAGAGATCGACCGGCTGCTTAGAAGGTTCGTATGGGGGAAACTGGGTACTGCAAGGTACATCTCTCTAATTGCATGGGACAAAATCTGCAAACCGTATGACAAGGGAGGGTTGGGAATACGAGATACAAAGGCGTTCAATACAGCACTGCTCCTCAAAGTGGCGTGGCAGGTGGCTGCCAATGAAGATCGAATTTGGGTTCAGGTGTTTCGGGCAAAATACTTTCCAAGGGCAGGGTTCTGGGATATAAAAAATGTCAGGGACTCTAGTGCATTATGGAAAACAGTACAGGTGCATAAGGGTTTCTTCAAAGATGATCTCACGTGGCAAATTGGGAACGGATCAAAGGTCCAAGCTTTCAATCAACCATGGTTCCAGGGTTGGGTAGTGCAACATATTAGATCAAACAGACAACGGGACTTAAAGGTGTCGGACCTTTTCAATCAGGGTACCGATTCCTGGCGGACCGAGCTGATTACAGAGCTTTTGGGTACTCAAGCTTTGCAAAACATTCAAGCAGCAAACGTTGTACCTCGACTGGAACCCCTAATCCCCGATCGATTAATCTGGACCTGCAGCAAAAAGGGCCGGTACACAACAAAGGAGGGCTATATCAACCTGGTACAGCTATCGGACACACACTCATACTCAGCCAAACAGATGGAGGCATGGCGACGAATTTGGAGTTGGCAAAACGTCATTCCGAGAGTCAAAATGTTCTTATGGAAGGCGGTACATGGGGGAGTGCCAACACTGGCCGAATTGCATAGACGAATACGACACATCTGCCCTAGATGCACGAGATGTGACCGAGAAAATGAGTACCTGAACCACGTCCTGTTTTTTTGCCCATTATCAGAAGTCACTTGGTTTGCATCAGAATTAGCCTTGAGGGTTGACGGATTACCACTGGATTTCACGGACACTCTACTAGACCTGACAAATAATATGGACGAAGACCAAATCATGCATTTCTGTAACCTGATTTGGTGCATCTGGAAGGCACGGAATGAGGTTATTTTCAGGGGTAATTCCCAAACACCAGGGTCAATCAGTGCTCAGGCTAGACATATGGCTCCGCCAACTATAGAGTAGACCATCGGCAATACAAGAATACCAACGGCTAACCATGCCCGGGTACTGACTATCCCCTGCCAGACAGGCACTACCTTGACAGATGCATCGTGGGATGATCAAAAAAAGGCCGGATCGGGAACAGTGATGTATAATCAGAATGGAGAACTGCATCGGGTAGTTTTTGGACATGTTCAGGCGGAAGATCCATTTCATGCAGAGGCTCTCGCATTGTTAAATACCCTCAAGCTGCACAGGGCAATGCACGATCACAACCCAGGGGACACTCATGTCTTCTCAGATTGTAAGTGCCTAGTGCAGGTGGTAAATAACAACACAATGGGCGACCTACCTTCTTGGAAAGCGGAGAAAACGGTGGCGGAATGTGTACTACACACACAAGAGATGCGCAGTTGGCTAACACTCAGGCATGCTAACAGGGAAGCGTTGCAGGGGCCACATGACTTAGCTAACTGGGCTAGAAGAAACCATCTCTGCTCAGAAACAGTGGACTACACAAGAAGGACTGGCGCGCCAGTCGTGGAGGGATGTCTCAGTCTGTCTTTCTTCCGATTTGAAAATGGCTGATACAATGCAGTTATGACTAGATACTGGTACGGCACAGCTCCTTTCTGCCGGACTACTATCTCGCAGTGTTGCTTTCTGACAATCTAAGCTGTAACCGAAGCGAACACTAGTCTCTAAATTGTTTCTTACTTTTCCTTGAGCACTTTCTATTAGTATTGTAATGAACCTTATATTTTATGTTATTAATGATTAGAAGCCTACGGGCCTTAACTTCAAAAAAAAAACTTTAACAATCCCATATCGTCCAAGATTCTCTGGCTCATTCTGGAATGATTCTCGACAAGACTAAATTCAACAATTTAGAGCACCATGGCCTATGCGGTGTGCTAGACACTATTTACATGGATAAAGTAAGCATAATCTGGATAATTATCATCCAGGAGATTTTTTTTTTTTCCTTGAGGTAATACCATCAAGGAGCTAAGTACATATATAGCATATTAGTCTGTATTATTTTTTTTTCCTTGAAGTAAGCATAATCTGTGTACTTTATAAAGTGTAGATTAGTTTGTATTATAAATTTTTATTTTTAAAATTTAAATAGTTAGTTTGAACTGTTCAACATAGGGGTGTAAGCGGATATGGATATCCGGGCGGATATCCGCTCCGATCGGCATATAATCCGTATCCAGATTTAAACGGATACGGATATCGCGGATATGGATATCGCGGATACGGATACGGATAATTATCAATTACCCACAAAAGATGCGGATACGGATATGGATATGGTTTTAAATTTTGATATCCGTTTACTATCCGTATCCGTATCTGTATCATGTGAGGTTTTAAATTATTTTGTCTTCAAGAGGATTTGAACCCATGTCATGTGAGGTGAAAGTCAAAGCAACCAAGATACAAACCACTGCACCACACTATCTTTTGTTACTACTTTATTTTGTTTATTTTGTTCTATATTCGTATTTGAATCCGTATCCGTTTAAGGCAGATATGGTTTTAAATTTTGATATCCGTTTACTATCCGTATCCGCTCATTAAATGGCGGATACTGATTTGATATTAGCATTATCCGCTCCGAATTCGCTCCGTTTACACCCTAGTTCAACATGATCTTTATATAAAAATATACTGAAAGATCAAATTTTATATTATTTAATAATTATTTGTTTTTACTATTTTTATGGTAGGTAGAAAATTGCTACTTTCAGATGGTGCATAATTTTTAGATTATGTGACTTTCAGCAATTCAATCGCGTCGGAAAAATCAACAATCCGCACACGATATTTAACAATTCAATTTTTATGACTCGGTACAACGTAATCAAACCAAGAACCCTAAACCCTAACCCTAAATCGACCCAATCGCACAACAAAGTAACATTTCAACAGGGAGGAGCTCGGCTCCAATGCCATCACAAGGCAGAAAACATAAATAAAAAGAGTTGTGTCGGGTTACTCGGAAATAATCAATTCGTGCTTCGTATAGGGAAAAGTTCGGCTCCAATGCCTCGCCTCGCCTCGCCTTGCTTCGTCTCGCCTTGTCTCGCCTCTCCAATGCCTTGCCTTCCTATTAATCGGCCGGTATCGAGTTTGGCAGCGAGAAAAGATTTGGGTGAAAGGGGAGGGGGAGGGGGAAGGGTTTGGCAGCAAAAAGGGAAGGAGAGGGGGACATGGGAGGTGGCGGTTTGGCAGCAAGGGTTTGGAGTTTGCGGAGGGACGGTTTGCTCTGTTTGGGAGAAAGGGATGAGGGGCGGCCTGGTTATTAAAAAAAAGAAATACCAAACCGCCCCACTGAGGGGCGGCTTATAAGCTGACCGTCCTACTGTAGGGCGGTTTGTTATAGAGAGTGGACCGCCTCTCAGTGAGGCGGTCAGGTTATTTGTAAAAATATTTCTATACAGAGGGCATATTTGCTATTTTTTCTTTTTTTAGGGTACTAATAAAAATTTCGGTTGTGCTTATATTTTTTTTAATGAAATCATTTGGTTGACAACGAGCTTAATTCTAAAACACTTTCTTATCTTAGAACTTGTACTTATTTTGACGGATGACGTCAGCTAATAGATCCTCTGATTAAAACTTCACACCAACAATTAAGCTTTTGGTTAGTGGGAGTAGGGGTTCCCATGTGTATTTGACCAAAAATGGTTCAATGAACCATTTACATTTTGAATTAAATGTTTGATTGACGGATTTATTCATATCAATTTCAATAATTTTAATTAAATTAAATAATCGCATATATGGATCAGCATTTTATAGTTGATGACTAACCGGTTAGACCAGATGTCATTCGGATTAAAATTCAATAACTATTTCAACATTTTATACTTAATAAATTCATTTGATAATCCGATATAATTTAAAAAGTAAAATAATATAACTATTTATTTGGAAAACTGTACCAAATAAAATTCATAGGAGTCTCTTTCATTCTTCCTATTTTTATAACAAGCAATTTGAAATCTTGAAAAGGTGCTAAGGATAAGACATCCCGTGCTATTATTTTGAAAATTTATCAGATATACTTCAAACAATAAATCCAATCCGTTAAAATTGATCTACTTCGTCATTGATGTGTTTATATGTAAAATTTATAATTGTTTTAGTTCAATTAGTATAAAGTAAAGAGTTCAAAAAATGATGAAAAATGAATGTATTAAAATTAATTAGTTTTTGACTGCTTGACTTTAAATATATTTGAAAATTTATAAATTTTGCATGTAAATACATCAATGACGAAATAGATCGGTTTTAATCTCAAAAGGATAAATAAAAAGAATAATACTCTTTCGCTAAACAAAATTAAATAAAACAGAAAACTACTACTCGTAATGAATCATTTTTATATTACTTATTAATCGTTTTCTCAAGTAGCACCGTGAATTCATATTACCTAATTAAGGTAGCATAATATTTCTATTTAGATCTGAACCATTCAATCAGAATCGGCACATTCTGATCGGACAGTTCAGATCTAAACAGAGATAATCTGTTACCCAATAGGACATGGACTCGTAGCATCTTTGTGTCAATTTCGTTGAGTTGCCAGAAGCCCAGAACGATCATATTATTATAATATTAACCATCTAAATTACTTTCTTCGAAACATCCAAAGCTCTTATCATTCAACTGGTCAAAGAGTCCGGATCCCCTAAAGTAACCCAATTTTTGAGTTTAGACGTGTACGGTGCCTATTCGGTGGTAGCGCAGGGCCCAGTATTATTTGTGGGTCCAGGTTCCTTAAGATTCGTCGTGTTAGAGCACCTTGGACGGTTTGGATCAAAACTCAAAAATTGGGTTACTGCACTGGATCTGAATTCCTGGTCAAAACGGGTCTAACCCTCGCATTCTCATCATCAGTCATCCCCTGCGTAATGATTACATTAATTTTACCATAAAATATTAGCCCTATGAAGGGTCCCAGTAAGTGAAACCTGGATCCATTTAACCTGAAATGATGAAAAGGAGTTAGAATTCGGGGTTTTGATGATTTGATCTTATCTGCGCGGGGCCCGCAAAACCGAAATTCGGCCCCACGCGTAGATGACGGCCTAGGCACGTGTCCATGTTCTTTTTCCAACTGGAAGCGCCGCTCCTGGAATTGCCTGACCCCACCTTACTGCCTTCCCAATCTTCTTCCTGGACCTGGTCTATAAGTCACGCATAAACATTTCTGCAATATTAGTTTTTTGAGCAGGGGATACTCGGATACCCTTTCTAATTGAAATGACTCTAATTAAAACAAAGATTCAGTACTAGAAATATTTTAATTAAGGGTAACTTAAAACTGGCATTAAATACATAAGAAAGTTTTTATATAGTCATCAAAAAAATAATAAATAAAAGTTAAAATGCTATACAGACTACGGTTCGCATATGCTTATTCAATAGAAAAATACATAGAAGAGTATACATCGTACATATAATTGAAGATTTACTCTATTATTTAAAAAAAATCTAAGAATTATTTTAAAATATTTAATCATTGTATTATATTTAATGTTGCTATATCTATAACAAGTCCGTTATAACAAGTCCATTCTATTAGGAGTCCGATTAAATTGCATGCTTAAACTAATAGACCAGGTTCGTTAAACAATGATGTGAAATCAGCATAAAAGAAAACTAGAAAAGACTTTGGAATAGCTTTTGAAAAGGGCATGTGGCCGCCAGAGCAATAGTTGGATTCTGATTTCATGCCACAATTCTATGCAAATACCACAATACATGCATTCATGTAATAGAATAATTCTCTTTCTGAGTTCTTACTAGTTAGTAGTTACTACAACCCAATACATAAAAATAAACATAACTAAGAAGGAAACAATTGAGTCAATGATGTAAAGATTCCTAAGTCCTAACTAGGGACGTAACGCAAACCGAATACTTCCAAAAAAAAAAAAAGCACGCGCGTGGCGCCATGTCAACCCGCACAAGGATTTAAAAAATATTTATGTGGATATTGTCATATTGAGCAAACAAAACACGTATCCTCTGCATTAACTCAAAAGGAATCTTTTGAGGTAATGCATCTCGGCCGTCTGATATTAAACAAAATCAATCTGGTTGTCTGATATTAACAGATGGGCTCTTCAATATTAGTGCGGAACTAATTTGCACGGATATTAAAGTAGATCGGATGGTTCAGATGTATTAACTCAAAAGATTCGCTTTTGAGTTAATGCAGAGGATACAAATTCTGAGTGAGCCGCCCTCGCCGACAGGAACTCCGTAGTCCGACAACCAAATGCTATATATATATATATATATATATATTCCTTCGTTTCTAGTTACTTGCCTAGCCTAGGCACCTTGATTTAATTACCAAATTAAGATAATTCTAGAAATTAGTGAATTATCCAAGTTTTCAGTTTCCTAATTCGCATCTCCCATATGTACACCGTTGTTATCTTTTTTTTTTTTTTTTTTTATAATCATGAACAGATCCAACAAACTGCATGTTTTATCTTGGAATTTCAAAAATAGTTTTCAAGAATCCGATTTTGGACTTTGCCCCATTCTAAAAAATAAATGTCCTACCTTGAGCCATATTTTAGAATTTTAGATTGAATTTAAGTCTTAGAACTCTAATTGATTGTTATATTGAATTTGTGATTCGTAGATTAAATTTTTAGTTCTTAAAATATAATAAGTTTGAACCCAATTAGCTATTTAAATCCGATTCGATAATTTCTTATTCTATCTTGATGAAAATCCTACATCTGTCCCTGTTGATAACCCCAAATAAAACATTAAGTACAATGGTGGGATTAGAAAATTTTAAGTTTGCTTCACTTCACCTCTATGGGTTAAATACCATATTAAACGAAACATAGCGATAAAAATGAGCTAATCTGAATATAGATTATTATTATGGGAGATCAATCATGCAACGATATAAATTTATGGATTCAAATATGTTTTTCTGTTCAGAAAAATATCTGTATAAAACTAAAAGTATCACATGTACTTGTATGTTAATATGGATTATTGAACTTCATTCTTAGTATGTATATGTTATTAGAATCACAGGCAAATGTAGACAGTGAACCTTCCCTCTTGTTGAGAGACATATTTAATTTTAGCAGAAACGTTGGAATAAAATTAAATGTCAAGGTCTGTAGGTAGGAGTCCTTAATTAAAAGAAAAATAAAGAAATTCACCTAAGTTTGAAAAATACATCAAGCAGTATGCTTGACTAGAGTGGGAAAAATGGCACGGTGGAGCCGGCACCGTTACGGAATGGCATGGAATGACCCGGCATGCGTATCGGTTAAGTGCCGTGACTTGCGTGTCCTATGTTGTGACCATTCGCGTGCCGTGACCATCTTTAGAAAATTTAGCACGGCACAACATGCGAAAGATCTAGTCACGGCACGTAGTCATGCGAGTCACGTGTAATTAGGACCGTTAAATCTTGATCAAATGGTGAATCTTGAATAAATTAACTTAAATTATGATCAAATGGTTACGAGAGTTACATTTGATCACGGCACGTTTGGGAACAGCGTGACTCACGCGGCGTGACCATTCTCATGCCGTAACCACCCGTTGACATTTTAGTCACGGCACGTGAAAAATTAACTTGATTACGGCACGACACGGCACGTTTTTTCAAATCTATGCTTAATTGTCTCTATAGCATCTTACCGCCAATTTTCTCATAGAAATCCATAATTAGATAATTAAATAACACACACTTTAGAACAAACAGAGGGTTCTTCAATATTTTTGTAACTATTTATCAAATAAATTTGATCAAATATTGTTATTTTTTTGCACGTCTGTTAAATATGACCAATGTCATTTTTCTCTTAAAAGCATATACAAAATTATGCCGTTTCCATTTTATTTTTGGTGAAAATCAAGACCATGAAAAATTCATGCATAAAATTATCCATAGTGGAGTTTAAGAAGCTCCTAATGATTATTAAAACAAAATTGAATCGTCACAATTTTTATATGTTCATAGAATATGTGATACAGATTAGATCAATTAGGTGCAGTTTGTTATAAGAATTTTCTATCCTTTGTTTTTAGACATTTAAAAAAGAAGTATTTGAATCTCCCTTAAAATGTTTAATATTAATGTATTTAATGAGTACATGAATTGTGCTTTTACTAATTAATAAGAATATTTAATCAAGTCCTTCTAAAAAAAAGTTGAATACAGAATTTGAAATTTACAAACAAGATGCTTGACTTCAAGACCATTTTATTTTAATTTGGAAAGTTTTTATTTGAAATGCTTGTTCTTTCATCTTTTGTTTTACAACTAATATTTTTTAATAACATCCATATTGATAAATTTGTCTATAATTATGAATTTGTTTTGTGAACTTTCAATGTCAAACTTCTGTTTGTGCTTCTCTGCCCTATAAGGGTGTTTATTGGGTCCAATTTATTTGGTTTTCAATCTGACCGAATTTTTTTAATTAAATAATTTGGTTTTTCAATTTAAATGAATCGTTTCATGGTTGAATTTTTGAATTAGTTCGGTTTCTCATATTTGATTTGATTTAGACAGTTCTAGACATAAAAGACCGAACTAATCAAATTCTATATGGTTAAAATCCATGCTTAGTGTGATTGACGGTTCGCTTTCTATTTATTTTGTACGAAATTGAACAATGCGTGTAATATAACTTATATATATAATTCATATTTTTTTTGTATAATAAAATGGTGAGCCAATTGATACCAGAATGGGTTGAGGAAGTGATATCAAATAGGTTCTTATCTGGACTCTAAAACCAAGTACACAGGGACTAAAAAGCATCCCCAAATGACAGACAGAAATGAATGATCTTTTAAAATTTAATTTTTATTATTTCGGTTTCAACAATTTTTTTTTTATTTGATTATTTTGGTACGGTTATATTTGTAAAAAGTACTGGAGAGGATAGGAGTCCGACTTTATCCGTTTCCGTTTCCGCCAACATGACTACACAAGTACACAACTAAAACGTGGACAGGAACCACCCTGGTATTTGTTTAAACACTTTTACACTTACTACCCTATAGAAGTTGATATTTGCATCACCAATCTTTTAAAAGGTTTTTGTATTTTATAAAACCGTTGAAGCGACCGCTTACTTTGTTATGTTACGTAGTTCTCTTCAAGAAACTAATTTATTTCTAAATAACTTTCTAATAAATCTTATTCTATTATATAGTATTCACTAATATTTTAATTGTCTAAAAAGGTTAAAATATGTAAACGATGCAATTAGAAATAATAACATGGTATTTTTTCTATAATATAATTAGCACGTTTTTATGATGGAGATGATAATAATTGAATCTAAAAAAATTATCAAGAAGATGAAAATTTTGATGTTATATTTGTTTGAAAAATTAAATTACACCATTGAAAAAGAATGTTATGCGAACTTTAGATGCGTACTTCAATCCTTATTTCATACAAATAAATATGTCTCTAGGGCTACCGCGAAAAAAAAAGAAGCTTATGTATTAATAAAGTATCCCTTTCATCAGAGTGTATAAATATGCACCAACCCCTCAAAATCATCCAAATCAAACGTCACTTCTTCTCTCAATCTCTCCTTCCCAAGTTTTCTTTCCTTCCTAAGTTGAAACCAAAAGAAAAAGAAAAAAATGGATTTCTTCTCTCCACCATGGACAAAAGTAGAGGATAAGCAATTTGAAAACGCCTTGGTGATCTATCCAGAAGGAACGCCTGACAGGTGGATCCTGATTGCAAGTCAAATCCCTGGCCGGAGCCCGCGGGAGGCGTGGAACCACTATCAAATGTTGCTTCAAGACGTCGACATGATTGAGCGAGGTGCCGTTGAGATACCGAGTTATAAAGAGGAAGACGATATGAACACGGAGGAGGATGATGATGATATGGACCGGCGTGGCCCTTCACGTGGCGGGTCGAGGAACAGAGGTGAAGATAGACGCCGTGGTGTCCCATGGACTGAAGAGGAGCACCGGTAATTAAGTTTTATTTAGCAATTTCAAGTTGTAATTGAACTGTCTATTTCAATCAAGTTTTAATTTTAGAATATTGGTTTTGATTTGTATGAATTAGGTTGTTCTTGGAGGGGCTTGCCAAATATGGAAAGGGTGATTGGAGAAACATTTCAAGGTGGGCGGTGAAAACCCGAACACCGACGCAAGTCGCTAGCCATGCACAGAAATACTTCATCAGGCAAAACCAGAATGCAAACAGCACCAGAGAATCTAAGAGAAAGAGCATCCATGACATCACCAATTAAGCCATGATTAATTGGATCCTGTCTCATGGGGAAATTAAGAAGAAAGAATAGGAGGTTCATGACATTAGGCAGGTCAGGATACTTAGTTTTAGTTTGTGAAGTTTTAGCTTTGCTGGTGTGGATAATTCTAACAAAACCTTGTAAACCTCTTCAGATAAAGAAAAGGATGCAATTTGGGAATTTTTGTGTTTATTTTGTTTAATTTTATTTTATCTTCTCTTTTATTATTTGCCATTTTTTTATACTCCAATTTTTTTCACATCAAAGTCGGCTTAAGTTTTAAGAATAGTAAAGCATTGACTGATTGAATATATTAATTAATTTTAAATGAATTATGACAAAGGAACTACAAAATAACAGTGAATTGTAAATTGACTATCCAAGTTATCAAACCAATTTGACTTTTAAAAATCCTACATTTATAGGTGTTGTGCACGTTTGATTAAACAACTGGAGTATTCAACCGGAATTTAGAAAAATAACTCAGAAAAATATAACTCTTCTGACTGTCCATAGTTTGTTAAACTTGTACAGAAAAACTATGGACAGGTTGCTTAAAGAAATGGGGAAATTGAACAGTTCCGTATCCAAGGAACATAGTAACTCTTTATCCGATATTGGGCTGAAAATATGGGCCTTGATAGACACTATGGGCCTGATTTGATCGAATAATGATTCTGATAAAGCATTCCTTTTAAACTTGGAGGGTTCAAAAGAGCCCAAATTGATCCGGATTCAGATTCACTAGAGTACCCTACGGTGTAGAATGAGGAATCTGCAACATCCATTCTAAGCTGTACGAATTTTATATAACCTGACACGAATCTCAAAGTCTCCCGTGCATCGACGATTTGGCTTGAAAAATTTATCACTCGATTATGATTGTGTAAAGTGATGCGGTACTACAGAGCATAGTGACAAAATTCGCATATAATTCGCGTATAATTTGTTTTTTCGATCTTACCGAATCGAACTCCGAATAAAACGCAGAAAACCATATAATACGTTTTATTCGCTAATAAAACGCGTATAAAACGTGAGTTGACGAATTATTTGCGATAAAAACGCGAAAAAAAAATTAAATTTTTATTTTTTACAGTTTTTTTGGGTTTTTTTTTTGCTTCCTTGCTGTACCAAATCATTCCCGAATTATACCTGAATTATATCTGAATCACGAACTTTTGACCACGCCGAACAGAACCCGAACTATTGATTTGTCACTATGCTACAGAGGACACACTTCCAATTGATCCTGGACCTCAAATTTTTTAATTATATTGATATTTTTGCACGTCCGATTATGTTTTTTTTTCCTCTAAATTTTCAAGCGAATGATTCTTGTATTATATTTTTTTATACATTTAAAATGCAATATAACTCTTAAAATAATACAACTTACTGTTGAATTACAGTCTTCTAATTTGTATGGTTTGTCATCGTATATGTATTCAAATGTTTTAAAAATATATATTTTTTTGTGTTCAAGATATACTGAATAAAATATAATTTTCTATAAAAATTATCTTACCTTAGGTATGAATGTTACCTTCAATATATATTTTATTTTTCAAAGCAAAAGTTCGATAAATAATCTACAAAAATAAAATAAAAATCAGAGTGGAAGATTGTAAAATAATCCTAGTTTAAATAAAGTGAAAAAAAAAGCAAGAGTAATGATGTGCGCAGTTATGCTATTTCACAATTTTGGGGTTTGCACTGTCTTTATTTTTTTAATACTAATAATTATAAAGTTTTAATTTTGATGTAAAAGAAAAATGTCAGATGTGATCTCTATATCCACATAAAAATTAAGAAATCTTAATATCTGTAATATAAAAAAATATTTTCCCTCAAAATAACAGGGTTGTAATATATCAGGCAGATACAGAAAAATAAATATGACTTCTAGAATTCTCTTATTAAGATTTAAAAAAATAAATACTGTTCAAATAAAAAACAATTAGATAAAAGCCTCAAAATTAAACAGTATCACTAAATATTATGTTCAAACTAAATTAAGCATTCAATGTTATGTTCAAGAGTTAGTTTTGCATATATAATGTGTTACTTTTCACTTGAGAGTAGGTCCAATGGGCATCAGACCTACTCTGGTTTGATGGGTTTAATCACAGTCGATTTGCTTTAAGATTCGCGCAGAACGCTTTATACTTCGTGCATATCTGTTTTAATTTTCGTATGCACAAATCTTAAATTAGATCGGACGGTCATCATGCTCGTTGAACCTAAAAGTAGGTCCGATGGGCATCGGACCTATTCCGTTCTCGTTACTTTTGATGAAATTATCAATTTTATATTAAAATGTTATTCTGTGGGGGTATTCGGTATAGATGTATGGATTAATATTTAATTCATGCTATGAGGTGATATTCTGTATGAATAATTAAGAAAATAGCTCCATAAGAGGCCTAAAAAGGTGATTGATCTTAATACAAAGATAAAAGTTTTTTCTCAAACTGTTTATGTATAGTGCACATCGGTCATACTACGAATCTGTATTTTAATTTTTAATTTTTAAATATCCAATTCAAACTGCTTATGATCTTCACATGAAAATGTAATTAGAGGTAAAATTTGATATTTTTTCTTAAAAAAAAATTACAATATTTTTAGATATTTTTAGATAGATAAATACTCACTACTTTTGAATAGTCTAGAATCATTAGATCAAGTAATTTTCTACTACTTAAACAAAATAGTTAAATTCTTGTAAAAGTACAAAATTTGATTTTTAAATATATTTTTATATGAAAATTAAATTGAACAATTCAGATCATCTGTTCAAACGTTGAGATGACTCTTTTCATCCGTTTATTTCCAGCTTAAGTTTGGGAAAGGATATACATTTGTGATGAAGGCGTGAAGACAGAGATTTGATTTTTGTTCACGTGTGCCCCGACCAACGGACCAAGTATACTTGGCTACGCGTGTCCATCTGGTGGCATGTGTTAAGAGACACGGCCAGTTTGAATCGACATGTGGAGGCCGTGCCACGACATTTGTCAGCCTTCGCCCATTTTCGCAACGATAAATTCATCAACCGAAGCATTGATGCCGTTTCCATTTGTACTGGAGCCGGCGACCTTTGACCCCATCCATCTGATCAAGTCTCAATTATCAAAACTCGAAGGACGATCCGAATTCAAAATTGTTTAAAAATCGTTCATTTTAATCTTAATACAAAATTTTAAAACAGACTCTTTTTTATATATATATATATATATATATATATATAGAGTACGGCTAACGCGTTTCCTCTAGTATATTAACAATATGCTTTCGGTCTTCAAAATCTATTAAATGGGCTTCAAATGACAAATTCAAACCGTTCAAATCAATCTCCTTACCGAGAGCTTCGTTTCCATATAAAAATTTTAATTTTCGAATTTATTTACTATCAAGTCAACTGGTCAAAAAAATTAGCAAAATAGTGCATTAAAATGCGCACAAAATCCTTTATATTTTGACCGCTTTACTTGATGATAAATAAATTTGAAAATTAATTTTTTTATATGGAAACGAAGCTCTTGTTAAGAATATTGGTTTGAACGGTTTAGATTTGTCATTTGAAGCCGATTCGACAGATTTTGAAGACCGGAAGCATATTGTTGATATACTAGAGGAAGCGCGTTAGACGTACTCTATATATATCTATATATATATATATATATATATATATATATATATATATATATATATATATATATATAAGAAATTGCTAATATGCTATAGAGGGCCTCCGTGCTACGGCTCAATATTTGAGTTTTCAAAATCCTAACGGTCGATCCGAACAGTTCAACATGATCTCCATTTGAATATGTACTTGCAAACCAAATTTTACATTTTTTATAATTTTTTTACTATTTTTTTAGATAGGTAGAAAATTCTGTACCATTCAGATCAAGTGTTTTTCTACCTATCTAAAAAAATAGTAGAAAAATTCTAAAAAATGTAAAATTTGGTTTGCAAGTACATATTCATATGGAGATAATGTTGAATGATTTAGATCAACCGTTAGGATTTTGAAAACTCAAATATTGAGCCGTAGTACGGAGGCCCTCTTTGGTATGCATAGCACCGTAGCCAACTCCTATATATATATATATATATATATAGAGTGGCTAAGGTCAAAGTGGTATGACCAAGGCCTTGGTGCTACCAATTAGTTTTTGCAATTTTAAAGTTCAAATAGTCGATTCAAACCGTTAGATGTTCAATCTATATTAAAATCTGCTTGGAGATCAAATTTTACATTTTTTTTGAATTTTCTTACTATTTTTTAAGCCACTTTGAAAATGGCAGATCCGGGTGAACAGTAAAAACAGTGCAACCAAATTCTGGACCATGTGATCAGTAATTTTCAAAGTGGCTTAAAAAATAGTAAAAAAATTCCAAAAAATGTAAAATTTGGTCTCCAAGCAGATAGAGATCACATCTAACGGTTTAGATCGACCGTTTGGACTTTGAAAATCCAAAAACGACTTGGTAGCACCAAAGGCCTTGGTCATACCACTTTGATCTTAGCCTCTCTCTCTCTCTCTCTCTATATATATATATATATATATATATATATATATATATATAACTAGAGTGTGATGTGCTCACCAAGAGAGTTTGGTGAGCACAACTCCAAAAGTATATCAGATAGACTTCAAATGACAAATTCAAACCGTTGAAATTCATTTACTTCATGAGTGATGCATGTACATACAAAATTTTGAAAGTTTCGAGTTTATTTGCTACAAGGTCAAGCGGTAAAAAAAATAAACCTTTTATAAGTTATTTTATAAGTTGTTTTATATATTCAATTTTCTGAGAAACGAATCATTTTTTGGAAAAAATATTCTAAGAATAAGATACATAATTAATAATGTTTTGAATTATATATATATTTTTAATTTTTTGGGAATTTTTTTTTTTAAATATAATTATTTTTTTTTTTTAGCAGGAAGGAACTCTGGCTCCGCCACTGGTTTGAACGGGGGAATGTACAATTTGCCATTGTTTTTCAAACCTACAAACAAAATACCCCTCTCCATAATTTATTAACAAAATACCTCTGTGGACCCCACATTTCCCTCCATTTCCCCTCCTCACTTTCTCCCCGTTTACTCCCATCTTTTTATTTGAAATGGAGAATTATGCAACATACCAACAAATATAAAATGCATCTCCTTGTCGCATAATATGTTGTGTTTTATTTAAGAAACTAATCTCCTTATGCAATTTTTTTTATTTTAAATGGATAATTATACAACTGACCAACAAATATAAAATGCACCCAGATTGATTCTTAAATTTTTGGTGATTAATTTCAATGTAAAGATTGGAATAAGATTATTTATGACGTTATTAATATTTTCTACTTGATCCATGAAGTCTGTAGTGAATATTATGTTCTTAATATTTTGTACTTTAACCATAAAGACTGTAGGCTATAGCAGATATTTATTAACTTTTTGTTGCTGATTAAATTCTATTGAGATTGTTTCATGATGTGTTAATTTGCTCCACATGCATTCTTGGTACCAGTTGAAATGTGCAGTAGGAAAACTAAAATTAATTGTACCAGAAATGAACAACTGAAATTTGAATAGTTGAATTTAACATAATAACAGTAGTAAAAAGGAACAACTAGTACATGACTTGTAACAATTAAAAACATAATAACAACAAAAAAATGCAAAAGTTTACTCAAAGTTCTATCATCCTTGTAAATTAAATCTATTACAAAAATTACAGATTTAGCATGATCTTGTTTTCAACTGTAGATGAGGTCTCAAGTTGTGGTACCTACATATCATATAATTTTGTTAGAAAGAATAATTAATATTTCATACAAATGCAAATGCAAAATACGTGTTACCTTTAGTTTTACGAAGTTGCGGACATCCTTTTTTATAATGGCCAAGCTCACTGCAATGCGAACATTTACGCTTTGTTGCAGTAATTGTTTCTCTCACGTCCATTGAATTACGTATGCGAGTTGACTTCTTACGACCCTTTTTTTCCTAAGTGCAGGAGGGAGTATAGTTGGTCCTTCAATGCTTGGCCAACATCTCTTGTCTGGTACGGGATGAAACCGGATCGAGTATGCATTTCGATACATCTCAGTGGAATAGTAATCAGCACAAAGTGTATGGAAGTCTGTTCTATGCCATTGTTCACCACAACAAGCTAACATATGACTACAAGGAAGACCGGTAAGTCAAAATGCCTGACATGCACAATCTGATGACCGCCCATTTATTGTCACTGGGTAGTTTGAGTAACCAGTATTAACCTCAAATTGACATGGACCAAACCGACATACCTGGTACCCGCGAGATGCTAATTGCCGAGGACGTATTTTGTCAATAACTTTAGGGCACAATTGGGTTGTCATTTTTTTCCTTCTTCGCTACGCTCGACAAAAGCTTGGTTTACTCTATAAAAGGTAGCAATAACAAATGCTGTGACAGGTAGTGATGAGTACCTCTAAGCACCGAGTTTAGGCTCTCGGACCAGTTGGTGGTCATAACACCATATCTTCTTCCACCATCAAATGCTAATGCCCAATATTCACGGTCTTCATTCAGTTTATCCTCTATCCATTGCCAAGCATCCTCACACTCAGTTTTAAATTGTTCTTTCAGTTTATTAAATTCTACAATCTCATGTGCACAACCAATTCTGTAAAATTTATCCAATACAACTTTATCAGTAAAACCTGCCTTCTTAAGGTTGGCCTTTATGTGCCGCAAACACCAACGATGAGCATGACCATCTTCAGGAGAAAACACTCTACGCACCACCTCTTTATTACCCGAAAAATGATCAGATATGATGCAAATCTTCCTTTCACGGATAACGAACTCTTTCAAGGAGTGAAGAAACCATTGCCAATTATCTCCATTTTCTTTATCACATATAGCAAAAGCTATCGGATAGATCCCCCCATTAGCATCAATACTTGTTGCAATTAATGCACATCCCTCGTATTTGCCATACAAATGAGTGCCATCAACACTTACCACCGGTTGACAATTTTTCCAGCCCTCTATCGAAGGGCCGAAGGCCCAAAAAACTCACCTAAATTGTTGTATACCACTTCCAATCCAGGGAGGATCTATGGTCCAAATAGTATCTGGATTTGAGGCTTGCATCATAGATAAATATCTTGGCAGGTCAGAAAAAGATTGTTCCCAACTCCGTATATAATTCTCAATGCTCTACTGCGTGCCTTCCATGCTAATTCATAACTGATATATGTTTTCCAATCATCCTTGAACTTGCCTTGAATTTCCTTTACACTCATTGACAACGATGCTCTCACAAATTAAAGCAGATGTGCAATTTCGGTGCATGCTGTTACCTATTGGAATAACACAATTATAAGACCCATTGTATTGACTAACTAAAAAGTACGCAGCTTCTTTTGGTTTATGTGCATGCAACCTCCAACGGCAGTTATCTTTAACACAAACACAAGTATAACGGCAAGTGTCAGACTTCTTCACTTTCATTTGAACATAGTGAATTGTGCCACTCTTCAAGTGCCCTTGATAAAGCCTTCTTGTCAGAAAATATTAGTCTTTTCCAGTCCCCATTCGCATTTGCCGGGCCTTGCGTAGCAAATTGACTCTCATTAGGCAAGTCTGCTACTTTGTACGTCGCCAACCAAGATTTATCAACATTGAAAGACATTGGGTCGTTGACAAACTCACCATCCACCTCTAGACTTTTGTTTTCTTCAACAGTAGCAGGTATGCTGTCTAAACCTGTTCAAAATCTGTCTCATCAGAATCAAAACATTCTTCCTCTTCAGAATATTCTCTTGACTATTCGAATGACAAAGTATCATCTAAGGCAATGTCATTTTCTAGCAAAGTTTTGTAAATGCTAAGCGAATCATCCATGATCCTATATTTATACAAAAAAATAAATTAAAAAGGTGAATCAAGAAAGTTTAAGATTTTTTTTTAAAATGTCATTTTCTAGCAATTTTTTTTTAACAATGATGTCATAGTCACATGTTAATTAATATCAGTTGACCTATGTCTCATATTCGAAAGTTTAAGAAAGGCAAGCTAGAAAATTAATCAAAACTATAAATCAAGCTAAGAAAATTAATCGAAACTATAAATCAAGAAATGACACAAAAATAGTACCTCTGACTTCTCTCACCCTGATATGGTGAGTTTTATCTAACAAATTGTTCAGAATTTCAGTTGGTGCTGATTTAGTGCCCGACAGAAGCTTGTCATCTGCAAAGCATATATTAAAACTAGCAATAAGACTATTATCATGCTTGTCTATTATTAATCTTAGGTCAGTTAAAAAAAATTTAAAACTAGCAATAAGACATTATCAAATTAAGGCTACCATATATTAAATATTAGAAAAAGACTAATGCTCAAGAGCATGGGTTCAAGTTTGGTCCGAAGACCGGTATACTAAGAGCCTTACCAATTTTTACCAGCAGCAATGCCATAAAATGGAATCGATGATTAGGAAGTATTAAAATTGCTTTGATAATTGAAACTTTGCTGCTGGTACAGATACACAAAAAAATATATTGAATTATCATTGAGCTTTGCTAAAAAGCTTCACTTAAAATAGAAATCGTATAACAGCACAATCAATTCCTCTTTCTTAAAGGCTTTGGATACAAATTCTTTGGATACAAATTCTGTCCAAATGCTTTCGGACCAAACCTTAACCCCAAGAGCATAATTTGAATCTTTCTTAAATAGATGACCTTGAAGGGTACAAACAAAACATGACACTGATACAATTTGGGAAGAATGCAAGGTGGATAAAATAGACAACGCATTATCAATTTGGGAAGAATGCAAGGTGGATAAAACATGCTTCCCCGATTTCAGTGACTTATGGCAATATCAATTTGGGAAGAATTGTAATATATGGTCTCTACAGCTCTCTGATGGATGGTCTATGTAAAGATGGCATGGAACAAAATTTAGGTAATTTTTAGCATATTTAACAAAAATAAACATAAAAAGTTATCAAATACAAAGAAAATTTTCAAATCATCACCTTGATAAAGTCTCAAATTACTTCACCTCTAATTCAAAAAAACTGAAGTAATTTCTCATGTCATGGCATACGAGAGAGAGATATGCTAACTAGTAGAGTTGTTTGATCTGAATTTGTATTTTTCGATTTTGAAAATTCTCAAGCATAGAGACAGGGAGAGAGACTTACATGGGAAATGCAGAGGAGAGAGATTCAGGAGTTGAAGAAGAGACGAGATCGGCGGAGGGGTTGATTTGGAGAGGCGAGAGGGGCGAACTAGAAAGAAAAATAGAAGAGACGATGGGATGGAGGAAGAGGTGATCAAAATAACAAGGAAAAAAAGAGCTACAAGATGGAAGAGGAAGAGGCGAGAATGGGAGGGGAAGAGGCGCCAAAAAGATGGGAGTAAACGGGGAGAAAGTGGGAAGGAGGGGAAAGGGAGGGAAATGTGGGGTCCAGAGGGGTATTTTGTTAATAAATTATAGGGAGGGGTATTTTGTTTGTAGGTTTGAAAAACAAGGGTAAATTGTACATTTCTCCGATTTGGACAGTTCCGATGACAGTCCAGCTTTAAACGTTTAAGAATAATTTTTAGAAAATAGACCGAGTCTGAGTTGGATCGGCGCAGTCGGGCCTGAATCGGTTGGTGACAAGTCGATTTTCATTCGATTTACTCTCCACTTTAAAATTTGACCCTATAAACTAGATTTTTCAACTGAAATCACACCGACTCCTGAAAATACTTAAAAGGGTGCATATTGAGACTAATTATTCCGTTTTGTTTTTCTCAATTTAGGATCGATTCGCCGAAATAATTTTGAAGAGAACAAAATATGTCGGGTAATAGGAGTAACTGGGAAGAAGAAGAAAGGAGATAACAGAATAAAAGGAACTTTCTATGGACTTAGGTGCATAGGCGGTCTATTATCTAGGAAATCTATTAATTGTTGGCTTACAGTGAACCTAGATCAGTTGGATAGCTGAGGAACTTGTGGTATTTAGTATTTTGTTGGTTTTGTATACAAACGATTTCAAGTTAGTTCTTGTATCTGCCCTGCAGCTTATGCCTAAGAAAACACTTTTTTCTTGTTTATTCACAATTGCACAGATAGTAAGAGTTTATTTCGCCAACATCTTGTTTTTCGGAAAATATGAATGGTTCCATTGATAATAGTGTGTAACTCGGAAAGAATATAAAGGATTTTGATGAAATGAAGTTAATATTAAAAAACTAAAAGATTTAAGTCCATGCAAGTTGCACAAGCAAACCAAATAAAAAACCTAATGTTGACTGCAAAAAATGTACACAAACAGGTATGGCTAAAAAAAATATCAGTTTATTTGATGGCTAAAAATATATTCAAGTAAAGATGTCTCATCAAGCATACCTCTATCAAATAATCGATGACCTAGTGAAGAATTATTTGATACAAATTCCAAACAGTCTAAATTAACTTCATCACTTCAATTAAATATTTTTGTGGGCATTATACACAAACCCATCACACCTTTTACCTAAAGAAAGAAAAAAAAAAACAGCAATCTACTAATATTGGATGAGTGTTACCATCTGTTTTAATACAATAGCAGAAACCTGATGCTGATACAATTTTCCTCCAGACATGTTGTGTTATATATACTTTGTAGTTGAATAAACCAACTTCATATACTTCATAGATGCATTCAAGATCAAAATTTCAACAAAACCAAGAAACTGAAATTATAACAAAGGGCAAACAGAGAACCTTAGATGCCCATACCACAAATTATGATAACTGTATAAATGCAAAAATCCATGAAAATAGCCCCCAAGACTTTCTGTGCCAAAAACCCCACCTCTATACTAATACCCAACTTATCCGTTGGCATATTATATTTTTTCTTCTTATTTTTCTTATCCTCACCCATGTTTAGAATTAGAAAACCTGCCACTACAGCTATATCCGTCAGAAGTAGAATCAACATAGGCTTTGACATGATAAAACCTTTCATAACCAAAAATGTGAAGAATATAACAAAAACCAGGCGAATAATTTCAGTATCCGAGAAAGCTTGGCCTATTTCGGCAGGAGAGAGTATCCATGGATTAACATACTTGCTCTTATTCTCAGTAGAGTTGGGAGTATTGATGCTTCTAGGTGCAGCATTTTCTTCTCTTTCTGTTTCTACTTCTTCTATGCCATCTTTGGTTTTCACAACATTTGAGATGGTTTTTTCCTTAATCCGGGGTACAGTTTCCTCTCGAGCAGCTGTGAGATTCAGTAGGTAATTATATAACATCAATAAATACATCTGTTTATTAGCATGTAATCTGCACTGAGATTACATGTGCTATCAGGTTCAATTAAAGATTTTAACTTGAATTCAGGTATAATCAGTATCACAGTCACTCATGTCTTATGCAAATCATACCCGATAGAAAATCCAAGCCAAATCGACATTGGTCAACTAATTTGCAGCATTTTGAAGGTATTGAATGATAATTTGTTGGATTATTTCAGGCAATAAAGATTAAATAACACAAAATACCAATAGACATCTTAATTTTAGGATCCAATGATTCAGTAAGGTACTGTCAAAATTAGTAGTTTAGGAAATTTAGCATGAATCAGTTGAGTAGTACAGTCGTATTTCATTATATAAATTTGGTATGAACTAAGTTCGTAGACAAAAATCCTACACCGAATGAACTAATCCCAAACAAAAATAAAATTCGTATTCACTTTTCAAATTACCTCATCCCTATTTTTTTTTTTTTTAAAGGCATAGGCCCGTTTCATTGATTGAACCTCATCCCTATTTGACCATAAGACAAAGATAAATCCTCCATGGAAAGAAATCTAAAAACAAAAGGGGGATGAACTTGAAATCAGTACTCACCGACGGTTAAATTCGAAGTAATATTCTTATCTCGAGCTTCCATCTCATTTTGCTTTTTTGGGACTGATTGTTGAGTCGTAGGGGTGTCGGATGGGGTCTGGATAGCAGTAATCATGGCGATCCGATCGGATCCCCTCTCGAGAATCTTTCTCCGGCGCGCCTCTCTGGCCTTCTCCTTCTCCTTCTCCATCTCCATCTCCATTTCCTCTTTTTTTGTTTTTCTCCACCCTCGTCTCTTCGCTTTTCTTCTCTCTCCCTCGTGCTGTAGACCACTTCTATTCTAATTCTACCCGATTCCCTCACGAGATGAATGGACCCGGTCCATAAGAGCTCCATTTTTTATTACATACACCGCGCTGTTATGACATCCTCGCTCACCAATCTTGGATCTATCTTTTAGCCCAAGTAGAAATCCCATAGCATGATATTAAGCGCTTCTTCAGTGTTCAGACTATTTCTCTCCTTTTCACTTTCTCCAGCCCAAAATACCCAGAAATCGGGACAAGAAGTCTGGTTGGGGATAAGGCATGGAGAGCCCGTATTTGCTATCGACCACACCCGATAAGGATACATCTGATCGGTCTGATTCAAATCCAACCTATAAGATTTGTACGAAATCTAAAACATATATAGATTACGGATGGAAACAAATTGGATACAGAATGGACCGAATATTTTCAGTTAGCATTTGAAAAAGAATAAAAACTCGAAGCTAGCATGACATTGGAATTTTTTTTTTTTTTTTTAACTTAATAGCATTTGCGGCCTTTAAAAAGCTGGTCTATGCAAATGTTACTCTTTTTAAAAATAGTATGTTACTCTCAAGCAGTGTTATTTTTTGTTTTCAATGTCCTGAATTTTTATCTATTTTTTAAATATCATTTAAGGAATTTTTGAATTGATTAGTCATGTCTTCATTTATTTATATTTTTTATATCATTTCTTCGACATAGTTTGAGCTACCGGTGCTCAGACCAAGTTTGTGCTAAGATTCGAACAATGTCTTGTTAAATTGAAATTTTAATTTTTTTTAAATGCTAACTAAAATAATTTGACATAATGTATAGTGGTCACAAGTATCCATATCCCTTTTTTTTTAAATACGGATATGAACATGAGCTTAGTAATTAAATATTAAATAAATACGAAGTTTTAATACAATTAGATATTGAAATAAAACTTGCTCAAGTATCATATAATTTACGAGACTTATTATTAATTGATATTTAAGTGCTAATATCTATTTGAATATAAATGTTAGCAATACACTCACATCCATATCAGTATCATGTATCCAATTATAATTAATATGAACAACATAACTCTTAAAAGACGAACATAGTTAGTTATTCTTATTCATATCAATTTTCAAAATACAAATTTATTTGAGGCGGATCTTAATAGAGAGAAAAGTGTTAGGACCCAATGCGTTGCGCTTCATAGTTAGTTATTCTTATTCATATTAACTTTTAAGAGTAAAACTAGGGTGTTCTTAAGCTCACCAAGTCTCTTTGTGAACTCAACTCTAAAACCTATCAGATTGGCTTCAAACGACAAATCTAAATAATTGAAATCCTTCTATCTTACGTGTGATGCGTCTACATGAAAAAATTTCAAACTTTCGAATTAATTTAGCGTAAAGTCAAGCAGTCAAAATTAGAAGGTTTATAAATTAATTTTAATGCATTCATTTTTTGAACATTTTTTTACCACTTGACTCTATACAGAATTAATTTGAAAATTTAAGATTTTTGCATGTAGACGCACCATTCATTAAAAGAATTTCAACGGTTTGAATTCGTTATTTGAAACCAATCCGATAAATTTTATAGTTGAGTTCACAAAGGACCTTGGTGAACTTAAGAACACCCTAGTTTTACTCAACCTTTAAAAATACAAATATTTTGGGGCGAATCTTAGTAGTAGAGAGAAAAGTGTTAGGATCTAATATAATGCGGCAGCAGAAGCAGAAACGTTGATATCAATTTTTTGGAGCAATGGAAGTCTCTCTCTCTGATATATGATACCAGTTGTTACAACAACGCAAGATATAAGAAAAATAAACACGACAAATAAACAAACACACAAAACAAGATACAAGATTTCTCGTGGAAAACCCTTAAGAGGGGAGAAACCATCAATCACAAAGCACTCATTTCATTACAATCAAGAAAATACATATTGTTAAGAGTAAGGCTATGGTGCTTTGCAAAGTAAACCGGCCCGTTTACTTCGTCACTTTTTTCATTTTGAAAATTCAAACAACCGATCCGAACCGTTCAACATGTTCTAAATATTGAAATGTGCTTGGAGACCAAATTTTACATTTTTTGGAATTTCTTTACTATTTATTAAGCCACTTTGAAAGTTTCTGATCCGGTGGTCCAGAAAATTTTACTGTTTTTTTACTGTTCACTGTTGGATCAGCGATTTTCAAAGTGACTTTTAGACCAAAAATCCTAGCACCTTTGAGGCCGACCGATTTTAGACCAATTAGTCTTCTGCACGGAGTCCAGAAAATATTCTCGAAAATTTTGGCTAATAGGTTACAAGGACAGATCCAAAATTTAATAGACAATGCCCAGACAGGTTTCCTTAAAGGGAGACAAATAACCGAGAATTATTTATACGTCCAACACATGCTACACCACGCGAAAGCCACCTCTTTACCGTTAGCACTGTTCAAAGCGGATATCAAAAAAGTTTTTGACACGGTAAGTTGGGAATTTGTCATTGCGGTGTTGAAGAACCTGGGTTTTCCTAATGCCTGGTTACGATGGATACACGGGGCGATCCTACAGGGAACCTCACAAATCCTAATAAATGGGCTGCTTGGCAAAAAAATAAAACTCAAACGAGGAGTCCGACAAGGTGACCCCTTATCCCCAATGTTGTTCATTCTCGCAATGGACTTCATAGCCAGATACTTTACAAAATTAGTGGCAACAGGCGCCATTAAACTACCGTTCCGACACATGAAACCATGTCTATTATATGCGGACGATACCATATTCTTCGTCAAACCGGAACCTCAACAGCTACAAGCGCTAAAAGTGGCCCTATGCACATTTGAAAATATCTCCGGCCTGGCAGTGAATTTGTCAAAATCAGAGTTACTGCTTACCGGAACAATCTTATCAGGGGCACGCGATCTAGCATCACTGATGGGCTGTAAATTGGGAACCTTCCCGTTCACTTATCTGGGCTTACCGATATCCATAACTAGACTACCGAAGTCAACTTACCTGCCGCTGTTGACTCGGTTCAGCACAAGGTTAACGGGATGGGCTGCGAGATACCTATCGATAGCAGGACGGCTAGTATTGCTTAACTCGGTATTGTCGTCCCTACCAGTCTATTTTATGTCTGTACTATTAATGCCGGATTGGGTGATAAGAGAAATTGACAAAATAAGACGCCGGTTCTTATGGCATGGAGTTACCACAGAGACTAAAAAAATCAACCTAGCTAATTGGACGCTAGTTTGCATGCCAAAACAAACAGGAGGCATGGGAGTTATCGATCTCAAGTTCTTCAATCATGCATTGTTGCTTAAATGGTTGTGGTGGTGGGTTAAACCCGAATCTAGGTTGTCGAAGCCAATCTTACTAAACACGGTGCCTATTGTGACTTTTGTGCCGCAGTCTAAGTTCTTCACTACGACTCTAAAACCCATTTACCAGTTTGCGGCAATATCATTTCAACATGAACCTGGTGATGGGTCGGGTATTGCCTTATGGGACCATAATTGGGGGAATGGTCTTTTAAAAACACTCCTGCCGAACCTCTACACATACTCACTCGATCCGGCCGTGTCATTGCAACAGGCCGGCACAGCTGGATCGTTGAGTGCCCTATTTCGGCCGACGCTCTCCGCAGATGCTGAACGTGAGTTACAAACTCTGCACGCCTTACTGACCCAAACAGCACTATCACCGGGCATAAAGGATGAAGTCCGTTGGCGATGGCATGCAATGGGCCAATTCACGGTCAAAAGTGCTTACTTGGCACTAATGAATGGTCCACTGATTCGCAACCACAGAAAAGCTGTATGGCGAATGAAAGCACCTCCTCGAATGCTAGTATTCGGTTGGTTAATGATCGCGAATAGGCTGCTAACGATAGACAACCTAATGAGACGGGGCTGGCATTTGGTGAATAGATGTGTCCTGTGCAAGAATAGTGAAGAAACAGTGTCACATATATTCAACAAGTGCACATTCTCCATGCACGTGTATGAGGTGGTAGCCTGCCGAATGGGGATTGCAAGGCATGAGGTCCGAGACAGAGAGTTGGTGACAGAAGCAATTATGGATAAAACAAAATCAAGGAGAACCAGATCAATACTGTTAATATCGCAATTTGTAATTTGGAGGGAGCGGTGCTCGAGGATATTCAGGGATGTGGCAAAACCGGTTAGCATACTGGTAGAAGAAATCATGCAACAATGGGACTACCTTTGAAAACAAAGCTATATCGGTCTGAGTATGAAAAAGAATCTTTGTAATTATTTCCTCTTGTTTAGCTTTCTTTATTTATTTCCTTAACTTTCTTTTTCCTTACCTTGATTTTTCTTTTATGGTTCAACTGTTTTGAGCCACTTGTTTTTCTTTTTCCTTTGTTACAACACCTATGTAACACTACAAAAGTAATCAAATATAGGGCTTCGACCCATATTTTTACTCAAATATATAAGAAAGAAAGAACGATTTAAATCACGGGGTTATTAAAATCTGCCTTTTCAAGTACGAATTTTGATGTTTATGCTTCTGTGCAAATTGACGGAAGATTTAAGTGTGAACTCAACAAATTTTTTGTTAAGAGTAAATTCAGATAAGTTTTTTTGTTCAGAATTAATACTTATATATAAAAAATTTAAATAGTATTTACCTACGTATAAAATTTGTATAGTATTTTAATAAATGTTCATTACATATAAATTTAAATCTGTATGCTGCATCTGATCCATCAATGCGCGCACACACTCATTTAAATGTAAAATTCGTACAATTTTTTGTGAAGTGTTATTTAGAGTGAAAAATGGCACGGCGGAGCCGGCTTTGTCACGGAACGACACAGAATAGCATGGTACGCGTGACAGTTACGTGCCGTGACTCGCGTGTCCCGTGCCGTGACCATTCGCGTGCTGTGTCTATCTTTTAACACTTTGACACGGCACGACACGTGAAAGATTTAGTCACGGTACCGCACGACACGTAGTCACACGAGTCACGTGTAATTATGACCATTAGATATTGATTTAATGGTGAATCTTGAATAAACTAACATAAATTATGATTAAATGGTCACGTGAGTCACGTATGGTCACGACACGTTTAGGCACGACGTGATTCACGTGGCGTGACCATTCGCATGCCGTGATCATCCCTTGATATTTTGGTCACAGCACGGTACGACACGTGAAAAATTAACTTGGTCACAGCACGAGACCAAAATCACAGCGTGTTATTCACGGCACGTTTTTTCCACTCTAGTGTTATTCGTAATTTCGTATAACTTCGAAATTAAATGCATCTGACCTAGTTAAGTGCGCATATATTAAATTTGTTTTTGATAATAAATAGAGATGCTCCCAGTTATTAACAGCGGCAATAACGATTCTACTATTGAGATCCGTGAACAAACTTGGAGGGATGCGAGATGAGCTAATATTTTAGTACCGCCCAAACATGGCTTTGCTCGGTCAAAGCTGATCTACTAGGCACTGCCGCAATAGTCAAACTATTGTACAATACAATATTATGATATAATACAATATTATTATATTAACTAAGATCTACAAAAACTAATAAAACATACGATTAAAGATGATAAAGGTACAAGGTATCGGTACAGATCAAGTGACATTGGCGAGCCATGGCAGCAACAAACTCGGACCTTCCTACAATCCATCAGAAGTAAGCTACAAACTGTACTTTCCTTCTTTTTTCTTTCAATTTATTTGCTTATAATTTACTCTTCTCGTTTTCTTTCTTTCATTCTACTCCTCAACCCTTACATGTAAATCTAGATCCAGAAAGACAATCTCTTTAAGTTCCCAGTATGGGGTGGCAGATTAAAATCAAGAATTACCTTTTTTTCTTCTATTCCTTTTTCTTGAATCTTTTGGGTTTCAAAATTACTGACCCTTTCTCAAAAATATAATGAAAAATGGTAATTTGGTAAAGGGGAAAGTCCAAACAAATTAAAGCACTTAGTGCCTTCAAGGTGCTTTGGAATTGCTACCATAACAGAAAGAAACAATATCAATAATTCATAAAAACTTATGCAAGTCGATGGAATTAATAAACCCATTACAGGCTACATGGCAAAGTAGCACTGATAACCGGTGGAGCGAGCGGGATAGGTGAGTGCACGGCCAGGTTGTTCAGCTTGCATGGTGCAAAAGTGGTTATTGCCGATATACAAGACGAGCTGGGATGCGCTATTGTCGGTGAACTTGGTGCAGATGCTTGCTACGTTCATTGTGACGTTACTAATGAGAATGATGTCAGTAAAGCTGTTAATCATGCCGTCTCAAAATTCGGGAAACTCGACATAATGTTTAATAATGCTGGTAATTAATCTTCTTCATGAATTCATTTGGTTTACAAATTTTGTCGATCATTGAATTTGTTGAGGGTTTTTGGTCTTAATTAATTATATATTCCAATCTCCAAATTAGTTTAATTGAATGGTAATTGTATTCATGAAATTGCATTTTCTCTTAAAGAAATGTATTGTAAGTTGAACCATGCATTATTTTGATCCACTTTTCATTCTTATGTAGTTGTGAAACCGCAAGAACTGCACTGCCAAATAAATAACGGTTAAACCATAATAATCGTATGCAGGTATTGGAGGTGAATCGGTACACAATATAACAAAGACCTCAAAACAAGACTTCGACCAGGTAATCTCTGTCAATCTGGTGGCCCCATTTCTCGGTACAAAACATGCGGCACGTGTCATGATCCCGGCACGCTCGGGATGCATCATCACGACAGCAAGCCTTGCATCGGTAATAGGCGGGGCCGCCTCATACCCCTACACATGTGCAAAGCACGGCATAGTCGGGTTGACCAAGAATGCTTCATCCGAGCTTGGTATGTATGGCATTCGGGTCAATTGTATCTCACCTTCGGCACTTGCCACACCATTGGCTACAAAATATGTGGGTCTCACAGGGGAGGAATTTGAGGCGTCGGTGGAGCATACCGCGAACTTAAAAGGGGTTAGGCTGAAGGTTGATGACGTGGCCAAGGCGGCATTGTACCTGGCAAGTGATGACGGGAAGTTTGTAAGCGGGCATAACCTTGTGCTGGATGGCGGGTTCTCGGTTGTGAACCCAAAATTTGGTATATTTAAAGAGGAATGATCCTATCATCTGGGTTTATTGTCTTTGGGTTGTGTTTTAGGTGTTGATTTGTTACCATATGGATTTTATTTTTTATATCCGAATAACGAGCGAGAAGGTGAAGTTTGTTGAATTTGCTTAGGATTAATTCATGTAAAATGACAAGACCCAGAGAATGAATATTAAAATTGTTTCAAGCTCTGAAAATGGTTTGGAGATTCTTTACCAAGATTTTTTGTTTGGAAGAATTCCGTATTCTTGAATTTGGGCTTAAGTAGTAAATTGGGCTTTCTCCATAGGCCCATAAAACACAGACACTGTACCGACCCAATCTGTCATTACCTTTCTTCATCTGCTTCATTTATTTTGAAATTTAAATTCCTTTTCTTTTCCAATTTTTCTCAAACCTCTTCTGAAAAATGAAAAAAACACATCTTCTGTACAAGCCCTGAATCAACCATCCTTGAATGACATAATTTGAACACTTTCAAAAGTATAACATGAATTAATAAATCAAAGATGTCATCATGTACGCCACCCTCCTAATTAAGAGATTTGTATCATGCAAGCAGTAAAAGAGTACTGGGACAGAGAGAAAAGGACTTTGACCCATAGTTTGCTGCAAGTGGGTAAATGATTTTTGGAGGACAGTGCAAACATTAAAAGGATAATTAAAATGATGTTATTATGGTTGCATCTAAAATGGCCAGCAGCATCAAATTTTGTATTAATTAGGGATTTTAATGGGGGGGGGGGGGGGGGGGGGGTTTAAATAGGGTGTGCCTGCTGTTCTGTTGCTCTCTTAATTTTCTCTTCTCTAGGTTGGCAGCACAACAATTGCCATTATGATTCCCTGTACTATCTTTGCTTCTATCTACCATTCATACACATTGCATATACTTTTTTTACACTTGAGAGTAGGTCCGATGGGCATCGGACCTACTCTGGTTCGATGGGTTTAAAATCACCGTCTATTTGCTTTAAGATTCGTGCAGAAGGCTTTAAAATTCGTACGTGTCTGTTTCAATTTTCGTGCGCACAAATCTTAAATTAGATCGGACGGTCATCATGGTCGTTGAACCTAAAAGTAGGTCCGATGGGCATCGGACCTACTCTGTCCTCCTTTTTTTACCTCTAGTGCCCTTGTTAATAGGTCTTTTGTCTCTAGTTATTTGCACATCCCTAAATTAATGGACTGTTTAGTTAAGGTGAAATAGCTTAATTTGTAGGACTCTACTTCATGTTTTTCTCAATTTTAAGACTGTTTATGAGTATGGTTGCTGATAGCTATCCATAATGCAAATACCCCTATGCTATTGCTACATCGCAAATTTGGAAAAAAAAAAAAAAAAATTGTTGTCATAGCTTCCGATAAAGTCTGCTCATCAGGTGTCTTTATAGTGGCTTATTTGATTTTATGAGAGTAATAGAAGGACAGCGCAGAGCAAACATCTATTGTACCTCTCTATTTATGCTGCAACATTGTTAACGAAAGATACTGAGTCCTAATATTATATCAATGAATTATGTGGAAATTCATAGTATCTTCGTATCAGAAGATTCTAAAATAATACTTATATTCAAACAGTCAATTATAACCATCAAACATGATTTCCATATTAAATGTACTTGGAGAGTAAATTTTATATTTTTAAGAATTTGTTTTACTATTTTGTTAAATAGTTAGTAAATTGCTATTTTTGAATAGTTTAGAATTTTCAAATCATGTGATTTTCTACCTATTTGAAAAAATAGTAAAAAATTCGTCTACTAGTATATTTTTATATAAAGATAATGTTAAACAGTTTAGACCGACTGTTTAAACTTAAAAAAACGAAAATATAATTTATTATGCGGATCGCTGTGTAATATGTATGTTACTATAGCGAAAGAAGAGAGATATATACTTCAGTTTTTTTCTTCTCTTGATCAAATATATATTGTGGACAGCGGCGTAGTCAAGGATAATAAACGAGTCCGGATCCCCTAAAGTAACCCAATTTTTGAGTTTAGACGTGTACGGTGCCTATTCGGTGGTAGCGCAGGGGTCAGTATTATTTGTGGGGTCCAGGCTCTTTAAGATTCGTTTTAGAGCATCTTGGACGGTTTGGATCAAAACTCAAAAATTGGGTTAATGCACTGGATCTGAATTCGATAATCAACAGGGTGGGACAGAATTATAGAGTGATATAATTTTATAATTATTTTTTGAGAAAATTATAGAAATATAGAAGCATATTTTGAAAAAATATTTTCAGGGATAGATAAAATTTTATAATTTTTTTATTCTTATATATATTTGTATAAATTTTTCTGACAGAAGTATAAAATTAGATATATATTTTTGAATTTTTTTGAACCAGGAGTTGGCAAGTTGTGCTCAATCCTGGCTCAATGTAATTATATAAGAAAATTATAGAGTTGAATTTTTGAATTTTTTTTAACCAGGAGTTGGCAAGTTGTGCTCACTCCTGCCACTGACCGTGATTGTCCGAAATTCAAAATGATTTTCATCCTCATAGAACAAACAGTTTATCAAATTCAAAATGATTTTGAATGATCCCACAGTATAAAAATGCAAATTCAATAAATGATATGAATCATATGTTAAGATCATTTGCAGACCTATTATATATTGGCTACATTTTAGGATCCACATGCGATCGAATTATCAGATTATGCAGTGTTTAAAATGCAATTTTATGGACCACATATGCTCCTATAATACAAAACCGCTTGCATAAGACCATTCAACGTGTATTCAGTAATATAGTCTAATTTTTTTTTTCAAAAAAAAATATCATTTATGAATTATGAAGTTGGACATATAAAATTAATGAAATGACTCTATAATCACATAATAAATTTTAAATTATACTTATATATATAATTATATATCCTATTGTGTTGTTGTTATTTTTTATTAAATTTCTCTAAAAATTATATTAAATTAATAAATAAATAACACTTTTTTTTGTTAAAAATATACATTGCATTCATATATATCTTATACACTATCCAGTGTATATTGGAACCATATTATCTAACATTGGGAGTATGAATATATGTCAATAGATATAGCCATACGCCTTCATCCATAACGCAGTTTGGTTAAAGGTTTTAATCTAGTTGTGTGAAAATTAGAGGAAAAAGTTCAAGTTCTAGCAAAAGCTAGAATCGGGGCGGAATTAAAAAGATTAGATTGAAGATGTAACACCCGGTAATTTTTTTTTATTATTTTAGATTTAAATATGATATTTATAAATTTTAAGGTTCATTATGTAAAATGGCAAACTTAAAAAAAAACAAAGAAATGGCCAACGTGTCATTGGGGCCACATGGCTCCCATTCACCCCTATATGATATTTTCCTTTGACCTCATTCAAAATGAGTTTCTCTCTGTTACCGATTCGTAAAACGAATCGAAAATAGAAAATGTACTGAGAAGAGAAGAGAATAACAGAAATGAAAAAGTGAGAAGATGAATATAAATATTTTGATGAAAAATTTGAGATATTGATTAATATTTGATTTCATATCCGATTGGAATTCCGACTACGTCGCGTTGATTCTGAGCAACCGTTGCAACTCGATTTGGATTTCTGAATTGATCGTTATCAGGTAACCGGACTTCTCTATAATCTGTGTGGTTGAATTGGATTTTTGAATTAGGTATTGGATTATGAGGCATATTTAATGGGATAGCGGGTCCGAGGTTCGAATTTGATTATGAACTGATGAGATTGTGTGTACTGTGAATGTGGAAATTGTCTGTGGCAGACATTCCAAATGTGTGAATACTGTGTGACTTGTTTTACTGATAACCTAGACCCAGGTGCTATCATCGTTAAATATGCAGGCATAATTTGATTTTAATTTGTGTGGATTAATCCAGTCTGTTTAAATTGTTGTTTAAATAAGTCAATTTTAGAGAAGCGCATCGTTAAATAACTGGTTACCGAACTTTGTAGCTTACACCGTATTGTTTCTTTGTATTTTTGTTTGCGACGTAGGTTGACGGGACAAAGGATTGCTGCGAGGGTGCCTCTCTTGTCGCGTGCTTCGGCCCGACGGTGGGGTTGTGACAGAAGAGCTAAAACATAAAAATTTAAATTTAAACTCAAATTTTTATAAAGTAGAATTCTAACCACCAAACTACAACTACACATTTAGCATTCTATGAAGGGACTGAATTATATAAATACTTTAAGAAAATGTAAAATATAAAAGATAAAATTGCTAATTTGTATTTATGGGACGACTTAGTTACTCCCATTTTTGAATGCGCTTCTCCTCCTAAGATTGTTGAGGGGAGGATAGAAAGATTTTACTGTGCGCAAGGGTAGAGCGAGACTTTTAAATTAGCATCATTAGATCTGCAGTAGAATATTTCATGCACTCGAAAGATGCCAGTTTGGAATGAATGTGTGTTACGGGATACGGCTCTGCTGTTATTCCAATGGAAAAACACGGTCCTGCTTTTCCGATTTCAACTATCAAATTTATTGAGATTCGTGCATGAAAATAGTTTCTTTATCATAATACGCGAATGAAAATTTTTAAATGTTTGAGATCGAAAAAGCAGAACTCTTCTTTTCTATTGAAATATTAACAGAGTTCATTCCGTGTTACGGGAGGGTTTGAAAAAAAAGAAAAAGAAAAATGTATGTGCTAAACTGTGTTACGGCTAGTGGTTTGAAAAGGGGTCGGGTCGGGTCGGTCCGGTCCAAACCCGCCCGGTCCCCGGGTTGACTCGGGCACGGGTTAGCCCGGGTCAACGGGTTGAGTCGGGTAGGGGGGGGCGGGTTGGGGTCTGACTCGGCCGAACCTAACCCGGTCTAAACCCGGCGGGTTAGGACGGGGCGGGTTAGGTCGGGTCAGGGGTCGGTCCGGTCCGGGTAGGGCCGGTCCGGTTTGGTTTTTTTTTTTTTTCCGGTTTCTGTTTTTTTTTTGTTTTCTGTTTCCAGAGAGGCAGAGAGGGGCAGAGGGCAGCGGCAGGCAGAGAGAAATTTTTTTTTTTGCATTTTTTTTTCTTTTTATTTTATTTTAACTCAATATATTTTTGTTATAACTTTTAACAAAATCAAATTAAGTTAAAACCTAATTTTGTTAAAACCAAATTATTCTAAAACCGAGATATACCGAATTAGTTTAAAACCGAATTATTTTTTATCTTTAAAATCGAATTATTTTAAAACAATAGATTTAAAAACCAAAGTTACCCTCCTCCTTTATTCCGGGCTTGGGACCGGCTATGTAAAATAACATAGGCGGAGTTCTAACTTTTTTTGTTGTTAGTAATTATTCTTTAAAATAAAACAATTGAAATATTTAGAAATTATAATTTAAAAAAATGTCAATAAAAATTAAAAGAGGATAGAATTTTATACCGACACTACCTATCTAGTAGTTGTTGTGCATATACCATAGGTCGCTCTCTTGCTCACCGTCCGAATCCTCGTTAGGCTCAGGTCCCTCGGTACCGCTTTCTTGAGTGTCGACACCGGATGATGACGCTTCCAATCTCATGGCATGTTGCGTGCGATTTTCAGCATCAATCCAGTCTTTCAAGCACACAAGTCTCTCGAAAACATGTGCACCCAGCTTACTTTGTTTATCGGTAAGGATCCTGTTCGCCGAGCTAAAACATGATTCAGAAGGGACGGTTGACACGGGCACGGCAAATATGTCGCGGGCCATCATCGCCAGTGTTGGATAGGCAGTTGCATTCCTCCTCCACCAATCCATGACGTCAACTCCTTCACTTTCGGTGGTCCCCAATAAGTAGCTCATTAACTCGTTTGTGTTACCTTGGGATCCCGTCGGGTCGTCATCATCCTGAAAATCGCCTAACAATCCAGTACTGCTGTGTGTGGATAGACTATTAAAACAATAGAAAAAATTAGTGGACAAATAATGTAGATATTATAAATAATAAATATTAAAAACATATGTATATTTATATTCGTACCTCACGCCACCGGTCGAAGGCGGTTGGTCGGCATTTCTTCTTTCGTAATATATGGCAAACATGTCGTCCAATGCCTTTTGTACGCGGGGATCCTTGTCCCTCCAATTTAATTTTAGATTTTTCTTGTAGGCTACGAGTATTTTTACCGTGAACTTCTTCTTGTATGCCGGATGGAGGCAGTTTGCGAGAACGGTCAAGAGGGGTACCTCTTCCCAATATTTAAGAAATTTTACCTTCATGGCTGCTACGATCGGATGGAGAGGGGAATCCTCATTATCCCTATCTTCCATATCACGGTACACCTTGGAAATATAGTAGAGATGGTGCAGCAACTCATGTGCCGTCGGTGTGTACGAGCAAGATAATTTGACGGTTGCGGTGAACAAGGTTCCAAGGAATTGTGCAAGCATTATTATTAGCTGTCATTCGAGGTCGGTGAGATCCAAAGCTTGTCCTTCGTTCGTCGATCTCAACATCTCCCCTATAGCCGCCTTGTAAGGAATGCATCGGTGCAGCATCCTGTAGGTGGAATTCCAACAGGTGTCTATATCCCAAGGTACCCTCATTTTGCCCAAACCTATTCTTTCGCACAACGCTGCGAAATTTTGTTTTCTTTCTTGGTTTGAATAAATATGGGCAAGACCTCCCTTGAATTTAATTATCAAGTCATTTACGGCTTCTACCTTAAGACCATCTTTTACGGTAAGGTTTAGTATATGGCAAACACACTTTTGGTGAAACAGTGCACCATTCATGATTGGGTTTAGGGACCGGATGAAATGATTGATGGACGCTACATTGTTGCTAGCATTATCGAACGAGATAGAAAAAACCTTGTTCCGTAAATCCCTTTTGAGATTATATTCTTGTAAAACCTCAATAATTGAATGGTAAATAACTTGTGCAGTGTGCGGGGAATCTAACACCCGAAAACTTAAAACCCGTTTTTGTAAAACCCAATTCTCATCGATCCAATGACTTGTAATACAAGAGTACCCTAGGCCGTGTTTACCGGCAGTCCATATATCGGAGGTAATGGAGACACTATAATTGGCATATCCAAATGTAGCTAGTAGCTCGTTTTTCTTTTGGATAAACTGGTTTTTCATTTCACGTACCATTTTTCTATGATGGATTTTCTTATACAATGGTTGAGCTAACCCCCGAATGCAGAGCCGGGCAAAACTACTACAATTACCCATACTAATTGGTTGTTCCTTGTGGGCAATATATCGGGCAAATTCTTCAAGCATTAATTTTTCATCATATCGTTGGTGGGTTCTACTACCATCCGGGTTCATAAGGGTTTGGACTAACCGCGGGTCCGCATTTTCTTGCGGTTGCTCACCCTTTTTCGCATGACCATCGGCATGTTTCTTAAAAGTGGACATACCATTTGCAAGTTTATACTCGTAAATAACCTTACAACCGCGTACCTTACATTTTAGAGTACGGACAACTCCGCTCGCATTCAATGTCCTCTCGTAATACCGCCACCAATCCGCCTTGTATTCGGGTGTCTTGGTTTTCCTCTTCTTCGGTGGTTCGATGGGAATGGGAGCAACAACTTCGGTTTGGGTTGCGGGGACAACTTCAATTTCCGGGACACTTGTCGAGGGACCGCTTCCTATAGGGGCGGTGTATTGAGTCGATCCTGTAGAAGCCGTACCTGCTCCATATGAAGGGTTAGAATAATAGTAATTAGGTGGTGCCATTTGGGATGGATTTTGTGGATAATAGTTAGGATATTGTTGATGATAAATAGATGGTGGCACTTGGGAGGGATTTTGTGGATACGGCGGTTGCACTTGGGAGGGATTTTGTGGATAAATAGGTGGTTCTTGTGGTTGAATCCTACTTTCTATTGCCTCCATATTTTGTTGTTGGCCATCGGGCGTAGGGTTGAAAAAATCGGCGGAAGCTCTTTGAGCAACATGCATCCATTCGGGCATTTCGGGATCCATTTGTTCTACATATTAAAACCAAATTCATATCAAAATAAATCCGAAATTGTGTAACCTATTTAAATGTAAATCTCAATTCAATATAAATTAGATTAAAGGTAAATTAATTCTAAATTACGTCTAAAATAAATCAAACATAAATTAAAATTAAATATAAATTAAAGTTCTCATTGGCCTCTAATTCAAATTAAATCTAAATTAAATATAAATTAAATCTAACAAAAATAAATCTAAATTCAAATTGACCTCTAAGTCTCTAAATTCAAATTGGCCGAACTTCACAAAAAATAAAAAAATAAAAAATTTAAAAAAAACTAAAATATAAATTCAACTTAAAATTCTAACAAAATAAAATATAAATTATTAAAATTTAAAAAATAAAATCTAATTCAAATTTAAAAAATAAAATCTAATTCAAATTTAAAAAATAAGTTTAATTCGAATTTAAAAAATAAAATCTAATTCAAATTTAAAAAATAAAATCTAATTCAAATTTAAAAAATAAGTTTAATTCGAATTTAAAAAAATGTCTAATTCAAATTTATAAATTTAAAAAAAAATAAAGATAACATATTTATCTAACATATTTATTTATCTAACCTATTTCAAAATAAAATACAATAATCTAACAAATACAATAATCTAACATATTTAGAAATAAATCTAAAATCTAACATCTTTGAAAATATTAAAATGTAACCTATTAAAAATAAAGTCTAATTCAACTTATAACTCTAACAAAATAAAATATAAATTATTTAAATTTAAAAAATAAAATCTAATTAAAATTTAAAAAATAAAATCTAATTAAAATTTAAAAAATAAAATCTAATTCAAATTTAAAAAATAAAATCTAATTCAAATTTTAAAAATAAAATCTAATTCAAATTTAAAAAATAAGTTTAATTCGAATTTAAAAAATAAAATATAATTCAAATTTAAAAAATAAGTTTAATTCGAATTTAAAAAAAATGTCTAATTCAAATTTATCAATTAAAAAAAAAATAAAGATAACATATTTATCTAACATATTTATTTATCTAACCTATTTCAAAATAAAATACAATAATCTAACAAATACAATAATCTAACATATTTAGAAATAAATCTAAAATCTAACATCTTTGAAAATATTCAAATGTAACCTATTAAAAATAAAGTCTAATTCAACTTATAAGTCTAACAAAATAAAATATAAATTATTTAAATTTAAAAAATAAAATCTAATTAAAATTTAAAAAATAAAATCTAATTAAAATTTAAAAAATAAAATCTAATTCAAATTTAAAAAATAAAATCTAATTCAAATTTAAAAAATAAGTTTAATTCGAATTTAAAAAAATGTCTAATTCAAATTTATAAATTTTAAAAAAATAAAGATAACATATTTATCTAACATATTTATTTATCTAACCTATTTCAAAATAAAATACAATAATCTAACAAATACAATAATCTAACATATTTAGAAATAAATCTAAAATCTAACATCTTTGAAAATATTCAAATGTAACCTATTAAAAATGAAGATAACATATTTAGAAATAAATCTAACTATCCAACAAATTCAAAAATAAGAAATAACTAAAAAATCTAACCTATTTAAGATAAATTCGAATTTGAAAAAATAAAATCTAACCTATTTCAAAATAAATCCGAATTTCAAAATAAAATCAAATAATCTAACATATTCAAAATTTAAAAAATAAAATATAACATATTTATCAAACAAATCTATTTATCTAACCTATTTATAAATAAAATAACTTATTTTAAAAAGTAAAATCTAACATATCTCAAAATTAAATACAATAATCTAACATATTTAGAACTAAATCTAAAATCTAACATCTTTGAAAATATTCAAATGTAACCTATTAAAAATAAAGATAACATATTTAGAAATAAATCTAACTATCCAACAAATTCAAAAATAAGAAATAACTAAAAAATCTATCCTATTTAAGATAAATTCGAATTTTAAAAAATAAAATCTAACCTATTTCAAAATAAATCCGAATTTCAAAATAAAATCAAATAATCTAACATATTCAAAATTTAAAAAATAAAATATAACATATTTATCAAACAAATCTATTTATCTAACCTATTTATAAATAAAATAACTTATTTTAAAAAGTAAAATCTAACATATTTCAAAATTAAATACAATAATCTAACATATTTAGAAATAAATCTAAAATATGCTAACTTCTTTGAAAATATTCAAATGTAACCTATTAAAAATAAAGATAACATATTTAGAAATAAATCTAACTATCCAACAAATTCAAAAATAAGAAATAACTAAAAAATCTAACCTATTTAAGATAAATTCGAATTTTAAAAATTAAAATCTAACATATTTCAAAATAAATCCGAATTTCATAATAAAATATCATAATCTAACAAATCCAATAATCTAACATATCCAATAATCTAATATATTCAAAAATAAAATCCAATAATCTAACATATTCAAAAATCTAACAAATATAACATTTATTTGAACAAACAAATAAATGTAGCTTATTTATCTAACAAATTTAAAAATAAATCCGAATTTAACAAAGAAAAACTAACAATATTAAAAATTACTAACAATATCTAACAATTACTAAAAATTACTAACAACTACTAAAAAATACTAACAATTATTAACAAATAACAATTACTCACAATTACTACAAATTTCTAAACATTACTAACAATTACTAAAAATTATCTAACAATTCCTAACAATTACTAAATTAACCTATTTAAACTAATTCTAATTATTTAACAATTACTAAAAAAAAATCTAAGAATGAAAAGAATCCTTCGTAATTCCTCTACTTTCGTCTTTCGTATTCCTTTGCGTATTTGTAGAATGAAATAAATTGCAACTCTTTTTTTTAAAACAATAAAAATAAAATTTGAGAATAATAAAAATATTGAGAGTGTGAGAAATTGAGAATATGAGATTGAGAGAATGAGAAATTGAGGATTGAGAATAATGAGTATGAGATGTGAAAATTTATGAAGAATGGGGGTATATTTAAGGGTGTTTTTTTTTGGGGGGGGGGGAGGGGGAAACTGCCGTTAGAATCAAAAAAATTTGAAAATTTTCGGTGGGGGGGGCGGGTTGGCTCGGTCCGGGACGGGTCCCGCCGGGTTTGACCCGGGTTTGGGCGGGTTTGACCCGGGTTTGACCCGGTTTTGGGCGGGTTTGGTCGGGTTTGGACGGGTTTGGGCGGGTTTGGTTGGGTTAAAGGGGGTTTATTCGGGTTTTGGGTCGGGTTAGGTCGGTTCGGATCGGGTTTTGTCCGGTCCGGGTCGGGTTCGGTGTCACGGATTGAAACGGGAGGGGGGGGGGTCGGGTTTCGCCCAGAAAACCGGATCCGACACGTTTTAGACCCGACCCATCACTCTAGGACGGTTCGGGTCGGATTCTTGGTCGGATCCGGGTCGGTCCGGATCCGGGTCCCGGGTTTGCGCGGGTCGGGTTGGACCGCCCGGATAAAATCAATACACTAGTTACGGCCGACTTGAAATAAAAAAAATATAAAAAAAAGAAACATGTCGTACAGATTGATTTAAATCAGAATAAAAGGATCTGACAAGTCCGGCCAGATGTCCTTTACCCTCTTTACTGCTAAGTGCTAACCCAAACAAAACAGATATATATGAGAGATGTTATTCCCAGCGTTCTGATTTCACCATTTCAGCTGTAATTTTTTGTTTGAATTCTAATTCAACAAAATGGAGATGTGAATTAATTACCAACGTTACAATTTAAGGAAAAATTGGAGATTATACCAATTTAACTATATAAGTGAGGTTATGGTAATAAGCATATCACGGATCAACTTATGTTGTGGATCCATATTTTTATTTTTATAGTTGAAACATTTGATCTGAACTGTTAAATATAATCTCTGTGTGAAAATGTACTTGCAGATCAATTTTTTTAAACATTTTTTTACTATTTTTAGATAGAAAATCACTGTTTTTGGATGGTCCAAAATTGGAGATTATACCAATTTAACTATATAAGTGAGGTTATGGTAATAAGCATATCACGGATCAACTTATGTTGTGGATCCATATTTCTATTTTTATAGTTGAAACATTTGATCTGAACTGTTAAATATAATCTCTGTGTGAAAATGTACTTGCAGATCAATTTTTTTAAACATTTTTTTACTATTTTTAGATAGAAAATCACTGTTTTTGGATGGTCCAAAATTTCCAATCAAAGTAATTTTCTATCTATCTAAAAAATAGTAAACTACAACAACAACAATCAAGCTTTGAGTCCCAAACGTAGGCTATAAATGAAACCCAACCGGAGCATGAGGCTTTCATTTCCATAAAAAAAAAGGCTATATATGTTGGATCGCCATGCCTATCACAACCCTCTTCCTTTGTCCTGGCTTAGGACAAACTGTATAGAAACTACACAAGCTGAGTTATCTAAACAATAGTAAACTTTCATATGAAGAATATGTGAAAAATAGAAACGTTGAACATTATCATTCATAGAAATGTTCAACGTTTAGATCGACTGTTTGGACTTTAAAAATAAAGATATAAATCCATAGTACGAACCATTGTGTAATATGCATATTACCGTAGTCTCCCTCCTAACTATATAATATCTATAAATAACTTTTTATTTAGATTTTGAACCTGCGATTATTTGACACAGACACCATTATCTTGGCCACTATATTAAATTTTGATTCTCAATTAGCAATGTTATTGAAAAATTGCTTATGTTCATATATATCACTTGGACGAATGATTTTGACCATACATAATTTGAAGTCAACGATGGATTAACGAATTAGATTATCTAATGAATATTTCTTTTGGACAATATGAAAAGAGTGATTCTTGACTTTATTAATTATGATAATAACATTTTATGTGATCAAGCTGCTTGTAACAACAATTTCCTCTTAATTTTTAACTCGTAGTAATCATATCTATATATATATATATATATGAGGAGGATTCAAATGCCTCCATTTTTCATGCCTCCACCATGCCTCTATTTTTAAAAACTTTAATAACTCAAAATTTAAAACTTAAAAGTCAAAATAAAACCGTTGGATATGATCTACATCATTTTATCTATGCACGTGTAAAAAATTATGACATTTCAATTTTATTTTGGTTGTCATCAAGAGCTTGTAAAAAACGTACTAATGTGGATAATTTCTAGACGTTAATTTTTTAACTTATTGATTCACATAAAAACAAAATCAAAATGTGATAATTTTTTATGAGCACATAGATAAAATGATGTAGATCATATCACGGTTTTATTTTGACTTTTAAGTTTTAAATTTTGAGTTATTAAAGTTTTTAAAAATGGAGGCATGGTGGAGGCACAAAAAATGAAGGCATTTGAACCCTCCTATATATATATATATATATATATATATATATATATATATATATTTCTTTCTATACGAGTAGTGGAATTAGCAGCATGTCAATTTAAAAATAGGAGGATGTCTCCTATTCGGGTTAAGGGATAAGAAGAATAAAACACAACTATATATTGAATTCAGATCCAGTTTGTATTAACCCAATTTTTGAGTTTTGATCCAAACCGTCCAAGATGCTCTAACACGAATCTTAAAGAGCCTGGACCCCACAAATAATACTGGCCGCCTGCGCTACCACCGAATAGGCACCGTACACGTCTAAACTCAAAAATTGGGTTACTTTAGGGGATCCGGACTCCTATATATTTGGGACAAATGAGTTTGAAGCACTTGAATCATGGTCCATTCGGAGAATGTTAGGTGTAGATTTAATAAGGATGAGTTTATCGTCATGTTACATCTAGAAATACCAATTTAATCAATTTATGTGAGAGAGTAGATTCATTTACTATTTAATATGACTTATTCATAATAACACTGTATATATTATATTAATTTTTTTTGGGAGTAAAGTTGGGATCAGTCCACCCTATTGTTTTTAATATTCATTAGAGATTGCCAAATTAATTAACACTATATATATATTTTATTATTATTTTAATCTTTGCAAAATCTAATGACAAATGCGAACCTACATGTTCTATAGTAAATAAGAGCAATGCATATGAATAAAAAAATATTAAATTAAAATTCATTTACCATAACATTAAACATATCGAAAAATCAATTTTAGTTAAAATTACTTGGCTGAATTTAATTTTTTCACTTTCAAATCTTGTATCAAATAAACTATAAATTTTATAACTTTCAAATCTAGAAAATATTAGATCATATTTAAGAATTCTGATAGGTAAATAGATCAAAATTGCTATATTTTTAGAATATTCTTGTAAATTTTATTCAAGAAAAGTACTGCTTAAAAGTTGTAAACGATATTATTCCATGGGTCGTGCATCACACTACTGCCTTTTTTTATATATAGAAATTACTTTTACACCTTATGTTTTGTATTTTTTTTTTTTATCTACAAGTATTTATATCTAATTTGTAAGTCATGTTTATCTTAACTAGCAAGTTTTTATATTAATTATCCAAAAGCGTTGACTCTTTTTCTGAATAATCATATGAAAGTTAAAATTATTTGTCAAACAAGTAAAATAAAAAATACATTTTAGAGTTTTTATTTAATTTGTGTAACATAAATTATAAAAAAAGTATGATGAAGTCATAAAAAATATATATATACACACACAACTAGAGTATGTTGGTAAGAGTAGCAATTAAGGAGTTGCATTAATTATCACTGTTCTTTAGATTTGTATGGATGAAAAAAAAAACAAAAGAAGATTAATACAAAAATAAAATTAAACATCAAAAAATCATTTTTAGTTAAAATTACTTAGACGAATATATTTTTTCACTTTCAAATATTGTATCAAATAAATTATAAAGTTTATAACTTTCATGAAGCCAATAATTTTTGTGGCATTGCACACCTTAGTTTGGTCATATGAAACTCAAATTTGCATTAGTAATACAGCAAAAGATGTTGTCACGATAAATCAAAAAGAAAATTATAACTTAAATCTCTTCTCTTTTTGTCAACTGTATAGATTTACTTTATAACGAAAATTGTTCCTGACAATAGTTCAGAGTGGCAAAATGTGTACCTAACATTTAAACCTAGTAACAAAAATGATTTCATCTAAATATTCTCAAGAAAAGTTTTCTTTTTTTTGAGTAATTACTTTCCATACAATATTTTTTTATCTTGAAAAATTATGCATGTGAAAAATATTTTACTTAAAGGAACATGTATGCAGGAAAATCCTGCCGACAGTTCAATCGTTCATCATTCATGATTTGAACGGTTATAATTAAAATACGGAGAATATTGATTTTTGAAAAGACACAACACATACTTCAATTGTAATCGTTCAGATCATGAAAAAATGGACAAATTAATTCTCTTGACTGAATTTTCTTGCCCACACGTAGGCAGGAGATTTGATTCCCTTCAATTCTTGCCCACACAAATCTTAATTTAATCCAGGCACTTAATTAGATTTGGATGAGCAAGAATAATCATGGTTGTAAAAAATAAAACTACTATATCAAAAAAATATTACAAAAATAAAATTTCATCATCAAATAACGTGAAACAGTCAAACAGAATATTACTATTTAAGAAAAAGTATTACTTTTTTTTGAGAACAAAAAAATGGAGAATGTCGCTTTTTGCCATTGATCAAAAGACAAAAGTTGATTCTTAAAAAGGAGTATTAATTAAATCGGTAAGGCCGTACAGACGAGAAAGAAAGAAAATTAATTGGGAATATATAATTCAGATTCATGCCTTTAGGCACATCAGTGTGGATAACTTCATTTCCATAAAATACTGAGATATATATAATAAATAACTAATTTATTTTATATTATCTACCACGATATAACATTTGAAGATCAGAGAAAAAAAATATGAAACTAGATTTTGAGAAGCAAAATTGTTTTGAAGCATGAAAGTTGGTATTTTGATAGTCCGACCTTTTACTTTAGATGTACTAATTGTTTATTGTTGAATTAGGTTGTATTTTGGAAAATAAATCTGTTGTGATTCTCGGGGAATCACAGGACCCTGTGATTTTGATCCCAACTGTTGATCTTTCTTGAGATGTGTGCATGAAAATTTACTTTTCCGAGAACGTTTCCGAGATCCGCGCACGGAAAAGTTTGAACGGTTGATCTCGGAATTTCATAATCCTGCGATCCCTCTCGGAATCACAGCAGATTCGGACTCTGTATTTTGACAGGAAGATCAGTCTTTTGAAAGTCGATGGTTTGGCATTTTTTATTTTTTACAACTTTGCTTATAAAAATTTATTTCATACTTTTTCCCCAACATAATAATGTTTTTCTATTTTGTTTACTATTTATGTTTATTCCTTTTTATTAAGGTTATGATAAAAATTAATTCATAATCATCTTTTAACAACAAATATATATCTTCAATCTACTAGGAGAGAGAACCTAAGAATTGTATACTGAAACCAGCATTTAATTGCATTGACCTACTTGAAGAAAATAATAATAATGAGCTACTGTTTCTCTTAAATTATAAACCATAAGCGAAAATAATAAATACTAATTAGTGAATCTCTCCTAAGGGCCGGACAAAGAGAATATATATATATATATATATAGAGAGAGAGAGAGAGAGAGAGAGATAGGCTATGGTGAGTTGTGAAGTAAAACGTCGTTTTACTTTACGTCATATTTTTATTTTGAAAATCCAAACAACCGATCCGAACCGTTCAACTTTTTCTAAATATTGAAATGTGCTTGGAGACTAAATTTTACATTTTTTGGAATTTTTTTACTATTTATTAAGCCCCTTTGAAATCGCTGATCCACTGTGAACAGTAAAAAACAGTAAAATTTTCTGGACCACCGGATCAGCGATTTTCAAAGTGGCTTAATAAATAGTAAACAAATTCCAAAAAATGTAAAATTTGGTCTCCAAGCAAATTTCAATATAGAGAACATGTTGAACGGTTCGGATCGGTTGTTTGGATTTTGAAAATGAAAATATGAGCGTGAAGTAAAAATGACATCTTACTTCACAACTCACCATAGCCCAGCTCTATATATATATATATATATATAGAATCTGGCTAATATGCTACGCGTATATAAGGGCCTCTCCGTGCTACGGCTCACTTTTTGAGTTTTCAAAATCCTAACGGTCGATCCGAACCGTTCAACATGATCACCATATGAATATGTACTTGCAAACCAAATTTTACATTTTTTAGAATTTTTTACTATTTATTAAGCCACTTTGAAAATCGCTGATCCAATGGTCCAGCAGATTTTACTGTTGTGTACAAATTAGTTTTTTTTCAAAGTGGCTTAATAAATAGTAAAAAAATTCTAAAAAATGTAAAATTTGGTTTGCAAGTACATATTCATATGGAGATCATGTTGAACGGTTCGGATTGACCGTTAGGATTTTGAAAACTCAAAAAGTGAGCCGTAGCACCGTAGCACTGTCCTATATATATATATATATATGAGGAGGAATCAAGTTACAACAAATTTGAGTTACAACAAAGTTACAACAACTATTTGTTTCATTTTCAAAGTCCAAATCGTCGATCCAAACCGTTCAACATAATCTTTCCAATAAAATGTGCTTCCAGATCAAATTTTACATTTTTTTGAAATTTTTTACTATTTATTAAGTATTTTACAAAAACTAGTCAAATTCAAACCATTGAATTTTGTACCCATCTTAATAAATAGTAAAAAAATTCAAAAAAAATGTAAAATTTGATCTGGAAGCACATTTTATTGTGGAGATCATGTTGAACGGTTTGGATCGACGATTTGGAATTTGAAAATGTACAAAATAGTTGTGGTAACTTTGTTGTAACTAGATCCCTCCTCTATATATATATATATATATATATATATAGGATTTTGCTAATATGCTACGCGCAGCATAGAGCCCCTCCGTGCTACGGCTCACTTTTTGAATAATGAGCTATTGTACTTCGCGAAGTAAAACCCCCGTTTACTTCGGGCCATATTTTGTCATTTTGAAAATCCAAACAATCGATCCGAACCGTTCAACATGTTCTAAATATTGAAATGTGCTTGGAGACTAAATTTTACATTTTTTTGGAATTTTTTTACTATTTATTAAGCCACTTTGAAAATCGCTGATCCGGTGGTCCAGAAAATTTTACTGTTTTTTACTGTTCACAGTGGATCAGGGATTTTCAAAGTGGCTTAATAAATAGTAAACAAATTCCAAAAAAAAAATGTAAAATTTAGTCTCCAAGCACATTTCAATATTTAGAACATGTTGAACGGTTCGGATCGGTTGTTTGGATTTTCAAAATCTAAAAAATGGCCCGAAGTAAACGGGGGTTTTACTTCGCGAAGTACAATAGCCCATCTCTCTCTCTCTCTCTCTCTCTCTATATATATATATATATATATATATATATGCATATTTTAACTTTTGCAAACCTATATCTTGTTTCTTGAAAGTATATATATATATATATATATATATATATATATATATATATATATATATATATATATATATCATAATGTAATATAAATACATACTCTAGATTTTATTGGGGGTTACCTAGCTTCGTCCTGCATGCATTAATGTCGCTTAAATATAATTTAACCGAGTTTAGTCAGTAAGCTTCAACTTTTTACCAAAAAGATTTCAAAATTTTCCAACAAACATCCAAGTTTTTTAGATACACTGGATCAGTATTTTCTGCATATAGCTTATGTAGTAATTTATCAAACAATTGAATCAATTGAAAAATATTATGTCAAACTAAAATTTTTGTAGAAATATTTTTGAAGAAATATATTTTTTTGTAATTATTTGGCATTTGAAAGTTTTAGAATTTTTCATATATGAAATTCACATATATGATTAATTATTGTGGAAATCAACACTTGTGTTTTTATGTAAAGAGAGAAGATCATTATTTATGACCATATGTATTAAACATATAGTTCAATTGTTTCTAATTGTTTTAAGGTCAATTTATATATGATTGTCGGTCAAAAATTTAATTAAATAAACAAATAAAATCTTGTTAGTCAATGCGGAAATATTTTAGAGAAAATAAAGAAACAATAATGCATAGAATGTTCAACAACATAGTTGACATCTTTTATCTCCACACCTGTCTCATTAACAAAAACACAAATGTAATTTTAATTCAAAATGCAGAAATCTAATTTTAATTCACAATGCGGAAAGCATAGATAGATCTGCTTGATAATCTAGCAGATCCAAAATCCAATTCCGCTAGGTAATTCAGCAAATGCAAAGCCAAATTCCTCTGTATAATCCAGCGAAAATTGTTTTTTTTTCTGCTTTATGTTTTTTTTTGGTAATTTAATTTTTGATGTTTAAATTGTTTGAATTTTTGAATTATTTAGTAGTTTAAATTGAATGTTTTTAATTATTTGGTAGTTTAACTTGTTGACGATTTAATAGAAGTAAAACGTAGAAGATTGAATAAAATAAAGTAACATACTGGACCAACATCAACCGTAGAATATTCAAAATAATTTATAACAAAACATAAAAAATAAAATAAATAAATTCTAAAAATCTAAAAAATCAAACCAGTTTGATTTTGCATAAATTCCGCTAGATAATCCAGCATATTGAAACACACTGACGCTGAGGTAAAATTCTAAAAAGCAAACCTGTATTTGTAATTTTGGTGTTTTTTAGAATTGTTAATCGAGATCTGATCAGTGTTTCCTCTGGTTTAGATCATATCATACCTCGGACATTCGAGTTTAATTTTTTTTTTTTTTAATGTTCATTGTGAATTTGAATTTTTTCTCAGGTGTCTGATCATAATTCGGAATTCATGGATCGTGTCAAAATTAGTTGGAGACTGAATTTATTGTCCTGATCCAATGTATTGTCGTGTGGTAATTAATTGATTTTTTTTTTCTTTTTCAGGTCAAACAAGATTATTAATGGATGTGGTTAAATGGCTGATGTGTCATCTCAGCCGGGTTTAGATTCAAGTCAAATATGGTATGTACCCGCTCCGGTTTTAATTTATTGGATCCGATCAGATTTTGAATTCTTAAGTTTTTGCTTCTTAAAAGAGTCTGGCCCTCTGCCTGGGTTCAGAATTTGCCGCAAATTTTGGGAGCATGATGTATTCATTCTTTAATCTTGTGCTTAGACGAGAGTACATAATTTTGTGTTTCAGAAGAAGGTACATAAAAGAGTAGGAGAAGAGGGGGTAACTGGGAACCAGTATCCTCTCCATTACTGTAAAAGATTCCCTTTACTTAACGGTTTGATATTAACTCTACTCAGCCGCTTTGAGATTTGGGCTAGCACAGGGACAGTATTATTGGGCTTTGAGATTCGTGCCAAGTTAAAAAGAACGGTCCAGATCTAATAATTGTAAAAGATTTCCTGTTACGGTACCAGGGGGGATGTGAATTCGACCTATCCAATCTTTGTTTACTTTACTCCAAAATATTATATTTTGAGGGAGAGATGAGTGAACTCTATATATAAACTAGAGGTGCTTAGTGATGTTATTTTTATTCGGTTATCCGGTTTTGGTCAACCACCAAATTGCATCCGATTAATTTGGATCGGATCCGATTTGGTTGTGGGTTAGATAATAAAATCAAACTCATATACTGTCCTGTCCATTACAATATCGGTATCGAATATTCAAATATTAATTTTGTAACCGTATTCATAATTTAACCGATTATATATTTTTTTTAAACCATACTCTATCCAAATTAACCAAATCAAGATCGGTTCCGATTTGGACCCGGTTTGATACTGACTCAGGACCGGCTAATCGAAATGTAGAGGAGGAAAACTCTTTATGCTGGCTCTCTTTCCTCCCCTTGTTTGGAGCATGGCTTAAGGGAAGAGGAGGGGGGAGATGATGGGTGACCGAACCTGTTCGGACCCGATTTACTTGCTTCAAATCACTAAATTTTAAAGGAAAGATAAGGAGAGAAGGAAAAAAATGTTACCTCTATGTACAAATTATTTTAATTTTGTAACCCTCAAATCGAGGGATAAAGAAGATAACTACTCTTTAGGTCGTTGCTTCTCTCATGCGGACTCTCCCCTCCCTTTTCCCCCTCTCATAAAATTTCCGAAGCATAGTCTAATATTCTCATGACTCATCATGAGCTCACTAAACCAATTTATCATGTCAAATTAGTGATGTGCTTGTCGAATTAGTGATTTTGTAAAACCGGTTAATTTAATTTTTATATTGTTTTATTGTAAGAGAAATGCATGTCGAATTAGTGATTTTGAATCCAATTTGATGTTGTATTATTGTAGGAGAAATTGTTTCTTACTTGCGACGAAAGTCAAATTTTCAGACTATAAATTTTCTTGCATTGCAGAATAATATAACAATTATGGGAGCTGCATGTAAATATGATATTTTCATCCTTAATATCATTGCTTACATCCTTAGACATCAAATTAATATAGTGTTATGGTTCATTTTATTTGAATAGGTCTTTTCCAAATGTTGAACCAGAAAAATATAACTAAGGAGAAATAAATTTGATAAATTTAATAGTGAATGACATTGGATTCCGATAGAGCCAAATAATATACATACTACAAATTATTTTAATAACATTGTTATATAAATTTATGTAAATAATTTATCATGAATTATTAAAAAATAGTAAAATATCATGGACAATAGTAGTTATATTCGATTCATTGATAACGATAATAACATAAAAGCGCTTAAAACATTCCCTCAAATTAAAGCTTACTTTTGATGGATACATTGCAAATTAAGATGATTTGGGGTCAATTTATGCAAAGTAATTAACAAATTAATAACGCATTAATGCAAAGTAGGTTATTGTTAGGACGCGCCACAATAAAATTCATAGGCCATTAATGATAAAATAATGCATGAACTAATATTGTTTACTATTACTAAGATGTTCATTTAAAACCTCACAATTAATTGAGAGTCTCCTCTTCTCAAAATTTTACTATATACGCAATGCAAGAAAAGTTTCCCATTCTCCCCCCTGTCACCTCCCTTTATTGCAAGGAATCTTTATTTAATTTGGTTTCTATTTTGCTTTTCACTATTCCAACTTGAATACAGAATACCCCAATTCAAATTAAAAAAAAAACGACAAAAATATTACAAACAAATTATGCTAGTTTTCATAAAGAAGAAAAACGAGAAAGGTATTAACTATTAACTCTCTCTCTCTCTCTCTCTCTCTCTCTCTCTCTCTCTCTCTCTCTGTGCTCAGACATTAAAGAAAACCATCACTTCCCCCTCAATGCACCTCTCTTTTGTTATATAACCCTACAAAGAGGTGCACCACTATCTCACAACATAAAAAGGCCTCAAGACCCTAAAAAACTACATGCATGCAAGTGCCCACCCGGCCTCTCTCTCCACAAAGGGCTAAATTTAACCCTCTCTCTTTTAAAATTGGGTCACTTGTCCTTCTTTTAATACAAATCACAACACCTTCACCTCCTTGACATTGTGGGTTTTGAGACCTCCAAGTGCGCTACCATCAAGTAAGCTAATTCTAATTTCTCTCTACAATTCGATCCATTATATTGCAATTCTCATGCATACGCATCTTGATATGAGAATTGTACTTCAATTTAGAAGGTTTTCTTTGAGGAGGGGATGAATCACAAGTCAAGTCAATCCCTTTTATAGAAGTTTGATATAAATTAGGTGAAATTTTTTCCTAGTATTATGCATGTTTTTTTTTTTTTAGTAAATAGGGTCCTCAAAGTCAACCTAGATGCAAAAGAAGAGAGGGGGGGGGGGGGGGGGGGTGGGGGGGGGGGGGTTTGAAATTTCTAGTTCTAACTTCTAAATATGTTTCCATGTAAAAGTCAACATTATGTGCATGCCCACCCCCTCTATATTTTCCCCTGTAATTTTCTATTCTGATTCAAAATTGGTGGTATTTTTTTTTTATTTTCCCTTTTGATTTTAATAAAAAGCTTCTATATATCCTGGTATTAATATCAACATCAAAAGGTGAATATGAGCCGTAGCAACGGGAAGAACCCAAGATTTGATTGGAGGCTAAATCTTTCAAGAGCAAGAGGTGGGCCCTCCACAAGTGGCCACGATGGAATGAACAGCAACAATAATAACAACTCACCGCACCGTTCGTCCACGTCATCATCATCTGGTGGGACCGTATCACCACCTAGCTCATGCGTGTCTTCTGACGAAGGAGACCACAGACAGTCAGACAGCCCTGATGCATCTATGATAGTCGTTGGATGCCCCCGGTGCATGATGTACGTCATGCTCTCGGAGCAGGATCAGAAATGCCCCAAGTGTAAGAGCACCGTGCTGGTCGACTTCAATCGAGGCAACGACCGGTCGAAAAAGAATTAAACGGCAGTCAATTCGGCGTTGTAGTAATTCTTGGCTAGACTTGGTCTATCGTTAGACCGGTGGAATGGGAGTGAAACTCAGTAGGCTGTTGTCCTTTTTATTCAAACCCATTCTATTTCTTTATTTATGACCTATGGTCATTTCTCTTAGTTATCACCTTAGAAATTTCGCATGGTCTACGTACACCGCCTACTGGTTTTCACTCCAGCAAATGTCTACTACTGTGTACTGGTCCATCATCTAATTCAGGCCAAGTCTACCTAAGAATTTCTCGTTGATGCTCTTTTTATTAGCATATGTTTTTTTCTTGTTATGGAGATTTTAGTTTATACGTCAAGTTATGAACTTGTTTGCCTTTTGTCTCCATGAAATCTTATTTCATGAATATCATGAAAATTCTGAAATTGTGATGGACGTTGTAGAATATATCATCATTATCTCTAATTTATTATATTTTCTGTTACTTCATTTTTGTTTGTTTGATTATTATTTATTCTTTAGTCTGTTAGATTTGTTTAATTTAGTACTAAATAATTATCAATAATGAAATGAAATATATGTGAAAGGTTGTAAGAATGATTATTTTGATATAGTCATAATAATATATTAATATAAAGGGGAACAATGGTGGTTAGAGGCATTGAAAGGGAAGACTATTGAGGATTAAATCCATAATAAAACCAAAATAAATGCCCGAGTAATTGAGACAGTTGAGCTCGAATCAATTCTTACGTCAGATCCATTTCATGTCAAGTTTTTCTACTCCATATGCTCCAGTTCTTGCATTGACTGGATAGTGCTTTTGCTTCTTATATAACCTGTATATATACTGAATATATATATAGATAATAATCATTTCATTTTGTATGTTTCTGAGAAGTTGCCGACGACAATTATTTGTATTATATAAATTTATATTAATTCTAGATAGCACTCAAGTAGAACGCATAATATTACATGATCTTCCATTTTTGTTTTTAAGTACCAATTATATATTCATAAATTATTATATAAAATTAATATTTAACAATACACTTAAAATTTACTGTTGACAAAAATCATTAATTCCTCTATTTAATTATAAATGATCTAGGATCAACTCTTATTCTCATATTTATACCAATTTTTTTTTTCGGTTTGATGTTTGTTTTGTTGATCAACAAATAAATTTAAACTTTCAATGATCATGCATTAGAACATTAGATTTTAAATAACATATAATTTGGTAAGTACCCGCAATCTATAGACCTTACAATATAAATAAAATTTATGACTTGATAAAATCCCTTCTTATTTGGTTCGAAAATGTTATAAAAAATTATGTTTACTGATCTATTTTCTAATAAATTACTTGTAACATCCATCATATTTTTTTAAAATGACTCGACAAACTTTTAGGAGTAGAACTACCGTGTTCTTAAAGCTCACCAAGTCTCTTAGTGAGCTTAACTCAAAAATCTATTGAATTAGCTTCAAACAACACATCCAAACTGTTGATTGCATTTACATATCAAATTTATAATTTTTCAAACTAGTTTAATATAAAGTCAAGCGGTAAAAAAATAATAAAAAATAAACTCATTAAAATAAACTTATAAATTATCTTTTTTTTTACCACTTGACTTTATACTAAATTAGTTCAAAATTTTAAAAATTTGACATATAGACGCATAACTCATGAAGTAGATCGTTTTTAACGGTTTGAATGCATCATTTGAAGTCAATCCGATAGATTTTCGTACTCAACTTTTAGTACTATGATGTGGATATGATATAAAGGACATCAGGGCCTGCATTGTACGTTAAAGGACAAGTCCAGTGAGATAAACTGGAGAGGACAAGAAAGTAGATACGAATAAGAAGAATTTATGCATGACAGCCCAATTCCATCTTATCTCTGAGGCTTGCACTTGAATGCTAAGGTGGGAGTCATGATTCATTACGGCAGTACTAAATGCAAGAAGGGGTGTACGGTGTCTCGTTTATAATTGAGCGCTCCGTAATCCGTATGGGGCCACAGAAGTTATGCCCTTTTTAATGATCATAACTTCTTCTTATTTTTTGTTAAATTTATGGGAGATGTACCTAGAGTGGAAAAAACGTGCCGTGCTGTGACTAACATGCTGTGATTTTGGTCTCGTGCCGTGCCATGCCGTGACCAAGTTAATTTTTTACGTGCCGTGACCAAAATGTCAAGAGGTGGTCACGCACGCGAATGGTCACGCTACGTGAGTCATGCCGTGCCTAAACGTGCCGTGACTATACGTGACTCTCGTGACTCGCGTGACCATTTAATCATAATTTAGGTTAGTTTATTCAAGATTCACCATTAAATTAATATCTAATGGTCATACTTACACGTGACTCACGTGACTACGTGTCGTGCCGTGCCAAAGTTTCCAAAGATGAGCATGACACGCAAATGGTCACGGCATGGGACACGCGAGTCACGGCACGTAACTGACACGCGTGTTGTGCCGTTCCGTGACGGAGCCGGCTCCGCCGTGCCATTTTTTCCACTCTAGATGTACCAGTAGAGCTAGGGTGTTCTTAATTAGCTCATTTAGTCTTTTGATGAATTTAGTTCCAACATTTATCAAATTAATTTTAAACAACAAATTCAGATCATTAAAACTGATTTATTTCACGAGTTAGTGTTTAAATGTCAAATTTATTAATTTTTGAATTAGTTTAGTATAAAAAAAAGCAGTAAAAAATAATGAAAAATAAATGCACTAAATTTAACTTGTAATTTTTTTACTACTTAATTTTCTGCTAAATTAATTAAAAATATTATAAAATTTTCATGTAAACACATTGCTCATGAAGCATATTAGTTACAACAGTTTGAATTCGTAGTTTAAACCCAATTCAATAGATTTTGAAGTTAAATTCACTAAGGACTTAAGGATTTAGTGAACTTAACAACACCGTAGCTAGTTCTACGCTTTATAATACAACCAAAACACAAAAAAAAAGCGTATATTCATCTTTATGATAGATTTATTTGATTATTTAATCATTTATAGTAAATAATTGTTTGAATAAACAAATAATTTCGTAATTGTATTATCCATTATTTCAAATATGGTACATATATCAATTTTGATGGTCTAATTCAACTTTTGTTTGCCTTCTAGATAATTTATAACAAGTTAAATTTTTAAGGAGGCTATATACGATACTATACACACATTGATCTCTAGTTTGAATCAATACCTCTGTTTTCAACTTACAAATAATCAATCTAAACCGTTTAACATGATCACCATATAAAAATGTACTTGTAGATTGAATTATATACTTTTTAGATATTTTTACAATAATTTTATAATTTTAGGTAAGTAGAATATCACTTGTACTAAAAATTCTTGATCATTTAAAATTAGTGATTTTTATCTGTCTAAAATAATAGTAAAATAAATTTAAAATATTTAAAATTTAGTCTGCAAGTAAATTTTAATATGGAGATCATGTTGAATATTTAGATCAACAACTTAGAACTTTGTAAACAAAGATATTGATATAAAGCACGCTAATGTGCGTTATGCATAGTACCATCGCCTCACTCAAATTTTAAAATTATTTTGTGAGTACTCGAACGACTTTTAAATTGGACCTAATTATTATGTGCTTCATATCTAAATATTAGAGAGTATAAATTTTAAAATTTGAGATCCTCATGGCAATGAACTAATTACTTGAACATTTTTTACAAAAACATTTACACCAAGCAATAGAACAAAAATACTGTTAGTTTTATTACATCGTGGTATATTAATTGAACTCCGTATGATGAATATAAGAGCATATACAGTGGTGATTTCTTTTAAATTACTAATCTGATGTGTTAATTGCTAATATAATTGCTAGGATGTACCACATTTTTTAAATTAGCAAGTTTGCTTTAAAAACAACTCTAATTAAATAAGCTACTCTAATTAAATTTCTGGAATGGAGTGATTTAGAAATTATGAATCCCTTTAATTGCTAAATTCAGTGACGTGGCCAAAATTAATTGCTAAACGTTTGCTAGAATGGAGATGCTCTAACTAAATATTTCATCAATGCCCATTATGAATTAGCAAATTTCAAGCGTTGGAGAAATGGTAGAAATTGCATCAACTTTCTTGATGTTTCATGTGTATGACATACATGTTGCATAAATCATATGTTAAATTTTGAATTTAAAGATTAATTATTATGTTTTACAGTTGTTAATATTGTCAAAATAATTAGTTGTCAAACATATCACAATACTATTTTTTTTAAATATTAACAAAGATACCAACACAATTTACCATAAAAAAATGGACTACAGATATAAACTAGTATCTAGAAATGTAGGGTAAAAAGAGCAATTACTCATGGTGATTTATAATTTAGCTAATGCCACATATATGAAAAGTTGAATAAAATAAAAAAAAATTAGTATTTACATCAGTAAGTTATTAAAAATTATGAGTGAGTCTATGGTACTATGCATAGCACGGATTGGTCCGTACTACAGATCAATATTTTCATTTTCAAAATCCTAACGGTCGATCCGAACCGTTCAACATGATTTTCATATGAGAATATACTTTTGGGCTAAATTTTTTATTTTTGAGAATTTTTTTACTATTTTTTAGATAGGTAGAAAATCACTGTTTTTGGATGGTCCAGAATTTTCAGATCAAGTGATTTTCTACTGATCTTAAAATATAGTAAAAAAAATCGAAAAAATATAAAATTTAGTCTGCAAGTACATATTCATGTGGAGATCACGTTGAACGGATTGGATCGATCATTAGAATTTTCAAAATAAAAATATGACTCCGTAGTACGGACTAATCCGTGCTATGCATAGTACCATAGACTCACTCAAAAATTATTGTGTTGTCCACGGGCAACATTTTTTAAAACATCCACAATCATCAATAAATTGGCTCAAATGTTCATGGAATGAACATGTGTTTATAGTAAAACGGAAAGATATTGACAAAAAAAAAAAGGGAGACAATGACGGTGATATTTCCTGCGCTGTGTAATGTTTTTTTTTTTTTTTTATAAGAAAAACACAGCCTTTACTAAAAAAAATAACCTAAATACTTGGGAAACGATGATGAGGGCTTTAACTTGAACAACAATTACCGTTTCTTTTTAAATTGGAATTCACAATACAATAAAACATTATATATTAGTGATCATTATTTACAAATATTTTTTTAAAGATATAATATCTAATTCAAATTACAAAATAAATTCAACTTTCAACTACATGCTAAATAAACGGTGGATATATAGCTAGGGCGGAATTTCATGTATATCCTTTAAAACATCGGAATTACATATTTTCTCTTCTAAATTCTTTTAAGATCATATTTACCCTTCTAAATTTCATAAACTCATAAATTTAGTCAACTTATTGCATTTTCCATTGAAATTCATATTGAATTTATGAAGTACTCATTTTATCCTTTATTAAAAAAGAAAAATATGTAGTTTATGTAAGAAAAATGTTCAATATTCTAATAGGTCGGTTTCTGAGGACATATGACACATTTCTCTACATGGGATGCTTGCTTGTACAAAAAAACACCATTTGCCCTCACAACCAGCTAATTAAATCTTATTTATATATTAAATGTTAGTTTGGTATTTTTTCCAAAAATAAAAAAACACACACACACACTTCATGAGTCTTATAAAATTTTATATAGGGTATAGATTCTACACAACAGACAATACATTTGTATGAGTGATTTACATATGAATTGCCATAATTGTCCTTCTCCGTTTATTTTTTAATAAAGTAAAAAGAAGGTGAGGACATAAATTCTATTTTAAGAATATAAAAAAAAGTTCTATTTTTTTGTTTAAAGAAGCAAGAATAATTATGTCAATTCAAATCATAAGCTTTGATATATTAACCAAATTGATATGCTTATTTAATTTCATGGGCAAATATGAAATGATTTAAAGAGTTGAATGGTATGCAAAAATAAATTGAAGAGTTAATCAATAACCATGAAAAGATTTAAAGAGTCTAGATATATTGAAGAGTTGATGGAACAATTTGAAAGAATTTTAAAAGTTAGTGGATAAAAATAAAAGTTCTAAATGTTTTTGATGGATAAATATAAAGAATTTTAAAAGATGAAGGATATATAAGATATTTTGAAGAGTTGATGAGTGAGTAAAAAATAGAGGAAAAATTGAATGTTGCATAGGATACTAAAATCCACAAATTATATATATCTACGTAAATCCTTCTTGTCAAAATTATAGTGATACTAAAAATTTAATATCTCTGTTAGTTTTATCTCGTGCTAAAAGTTATATTTATTGTGGCTAGCTTGTACTATGCAGATTGCAGAGCAATTAGTTCATTGGGTCGTAGTTAGAGTGGGAAAAATGACACCGTGGAGCCGGCTCTGTTACGGAACAGCACGGCACGCACGGGTATCAGTTACGTGCCGTGACTCGGGTGTTCCGTACTGTGATAATTCGCGTGCCGTGTTTATTTTTTGAAACTTTAGCACGGCACGTAAAAGATTTAGTCACGGAACGGCACGACACGTAGTCACGCGAGTCACGTGTAATTAGAACCATTAGATATTAATTTAATAGTAAATCTTGAATAAACTAACTTAAATTATGATTAAATGGTCACGCGAGTCACGTATGGTCACAACACGTTTAGGCACGGCGTGACTCACGTGGCGTGACCATTCGCGTGACGTGACCACCCTTTGGCATTTTGATCACGGCACGGCACGGCACGGCACGGCACATGAAAAATTAACTTGGTCATAACGTGTTAGTCACGGCACTGCACGGCACGGCACGTTTTTTCCACTCTAGTCGTTGTCATGCCTATGCAAGCTTACGTTTAGCTTGTACAATTGATTATCCAATCCATATACAATAGTTGGAAACAATCACCTAATATTATGCACAGAACTTTCGTAGTCAAAACGAATCATACAGTTTTTAAGTAAAGATTGCTATCCAACCAAACTCTTTTATTTGAGCTAATCAAACATATTACGTAATTATCTAATTAACCAATATGCTCACAAAATTAAAAGCTACATAAATTAGTGTTAAAAATTATTAGAATGTATATTGTAGACCTCTTTGAATCCAAATATGTGATTGAGTGAGGCTATGATAATATGTATATTACATATTGGTTTGCGCTATAAACTTGAGGTGCAAACGGATTGGATTAGATAGTGGTAAAGTCATATTCATATCTAATTTTATTTTTCGAATAGGGATACAGATAAGATAATAAACATATACATATCATATATCTGTTTTCCAATGCTATTGTTTATTAAAAAAAATATTAAAATTCATAATATTTATCTAATTATAATGAATAACATATTTTGTTTTCATAATATATATTAAACTATATGGTATATACAAATAATTAAAAGTAAAAACCATATCCGTATCCGTACATATATTCGGATATCGGATATCCGTATCTAATTTTTGTATACGGATCCGGATTCAGACATGCTATATCCGATCTGTTTGCAGTTTGCACCCTTACATTTATTTTAAAAGATCAAAGAGTCGACCTGAACCATTCAGCATGATTTTCATATGAAAATGTACTTACAAATCAAATTTGATATTTTTTAAAAGTTTGTTACTATTTTTTTAAATAGGTAGAAAATCAATTGATTTGAAAATTCTGGACCATCCAAAAGCAACATTTTTAACCTATCTATAACGTTAGTAAAAAATATTGAAAATAATATAAAATTTGATCTTCAAATACTTTTCATATGAAGATCATGTAACTATTCGGATCCACTATTTAAAGTTTGAAAATATAAATATAAATTCAAAATACTAGTCAATCCATCATATAACATATTGTGCCATAGCCTCACTCTATGTATATACAAAATAACTCTTTAACTCTTGGACTTTTTTTAACTGTTTGCCTAACAGCTCGAGTGAAGCCATCTATGTTATACTGTCAACTTGGACTTGGACTTGGGCTCAGAAACAACTTGAACTTGGGCTCCTAACACATCCAAATACTGAACTTGTTTAAACATTTAAAAGGAATTTGGGCTTTATGCCTGGTTTAGTAATAGGTGATTTTTTTCAGAGGTATAATAGATCAATTTATATCCGATAAAAATCTGCTGCTGTTAAAAGAAGACTCAAAAAGAGCAAAAGAAAGTACATTCGAATTTCTAACCAGAAAAGTCTAAGCTCCAAGTCAAATTATGTCCCAATCATGAGAGTTACCATTAGCTGGACTGCAGGGCAAAAACCATAGACCTTACATTGTTGTAAACTCTGAATGCTGATTATTCTAGATCACAGACCTTACATTTTTTTCAATTCAAAGCATCGGCGGAATTCCAACTTTATGGTATGTATGTATATTTCTCAGAATGGTTCATATTTTGTGAGAATTATATTGACCCCAATAGCAACAAGTTTCTAACGACTTGTAAAAGTAAACAAAAGAATAAAGTTACGATGAGAAAAATTGCTTTTTTTCCCGTGGAATTCCAACTTTTGGTACGATCGAGAAATTCAAAAACAAAGAAATTGTTATAACCAATAGGGAAGGAAAGTCAGATTAATGTCATTATGACAAAGACCAATCAGTTCCTATTAATCACAATAAAGTACAAAAACAAGCATTCAACATATGCATGTTTTCCTTTATTATGGCTGTCAATTAAGTTTCCTCCTACAAAAAGTTCTGTGCAAAGTTCAAATTGTATCATTTTTTCTTTCGTTAGCCATGGCTTCTCCAAAATCTTACAGCTTCCTTCCCTTTCTCGTTTGCTTCCGATCACATCTCCTTCAACAACTCTCTCTCAGGAAACAAGACTATAAGCTCTCAAGGTGGAAAGTTTGAGCTCGGTTTCTTCCAGTTAGGTAACAAATCAATGTCTCCAAATTACTACCTTGGTATCCGGTACAAGAAGGTACCCCAGTTAACTCTTGTTTGGATTGCAAACAGAAATGCACCAATTTCAGACCCAAATACTAGTGAGCTAAGAATTTTACCCAGCGGAAATATGGCTCTTTTGGATCATAACAATACCCATATTTGGTCTACAAATGTGACCTCTCCAAGCTCAAACTTCACAATTTGTACATTGTTAGATACTGGAAACCTTGTGTTAAAATATAGTTCCAATCAAACTGGCACATACTTATGGCAAAGCATGGATCACCCGACCAATACATGGTTGCCGGGTGGTAAACTTGGGAGAAGCAAAGCATTGGGCCAACAGGGCTTAGTTTCATGGAAAAATTCCGATGACCCAGCAGAAGGGATCTTCTCACTCGAGATGGACCCAAATGGCTCTAGTCAAATTTTACTTTCCTGGAACAGATCGAAATATTACTGGACAACCGGAGAGTATAATGGGCAATCATTTAGTAATTTACCGGAATCGATTAAAATTTCCCAATTTTATAATTTTGAGTACGTCTCAAATGAAAACGAGAGTTATTTCACATACTCATTGAAGGATGACAGTGACGGTATAATTTCAAGGCTTGTGATGGATATTTCGGGGCAAATGAATATTCAAACATGGGAGGAGGAATCACAACAGTGGTTTCTTTTATGGGCTCAACCACAAGCACAGTGTGATGTCTATGCCTTGTGCGGTCCTTTCGGGTATTGTGATGCAAAAAGCTTACCGTATTGTAGTTGTATGAAAGGTTTTAAAGAAGTAAATTCTATAGATTGGGAGCTTGGGGATTCAAGTGAAGGTTGCCAAAGGAACTCTCCCCTGCAATGTGACCTGACAAATGGTTCGTCACCAAATGAAACCAAGGATCAATTCTTTGAAATATCAGACATAAGCTTACCAGATAAGTCACATATGTTTAACAAGGCTAGTGTAAAAGATTGTGAAAAAGCATGTCTACAGAATTGTTCTTGCAAAGCATATGCATATAATAGTAATAATTGCTCGATTTGGTACGATAGTTTACTTAATCTGTATCAAGAAACAGATGGGTCAACTGGAGACACACTATTTCTTCGTTTGTCAGCATCTGAGTTCAAGAAGCCAAGCCACAAAAAAAAGGAGATCATTTGGGTTATCTTTGGATCTCTCTTAAGTTTTCTAGCTTGCTTGGTTGTTATTCTTTTATTGGTCAGGAGGTATAAAAGGAGAAGGTTTGTTGTAGCCACCAGTGGATCAGAAAGTGGCTTGGTTGCATTTAGATATAGTGATCTGCGAAGAATAACAAATAATTTTTCAGAAAAGATTGGTGGGGGCGGTTTTGGTTCAGTGTTTAAAGGAACATTACCAAATTCTTTTTCTGTTGCTGTGAAAAGGCTGGATGGGATTCTCCAATTAGGGGAAAAACAATTCCGAAATGAAGTGAGCACAATTGGCATTGTTCAACATGCAAATCTAGTTCGGTTGAGGGGGTTTTGCGTTGAGGGGGACAAAAGGCTACTGGTTTATGATTACATGGAGAATGGATCACTAGATAAGCTATTATTCCGAGAAAAATCTACTCTTTTGAATTGGAATAGACGATATCAAATTGCGCTCGGAGCAGCACGGGGATTGGCATACCTCCATGAGAGTTGCAGAGATTGCATAATACATTGTGATGTTAAGCCTGAGAATATTTTGCTGGATGAATTCTATGTTCCAAAGGTAGCCGATTTTGGCATGGCGAAGCTTGTCGGGAGAGAATTCAGTAAAGTTTTGACCACTCTAAGAGGGACAATTGGATATCTTGCTCCAGAATGGATATCTGGAGTTCCAATTAGCGCAAAAACAGATGTTTACAGCTATGGCATGGTTCTTTTTGAACTCATATCAAGAAGAAGAAATTCAGAGCATCTAGAAGAAAAAAATGTTGCTTTCTTCCCTCTGCTGGCTGCTGTAGAATTATACGAAGGAAATATGCTCGCAATACTGGATCCTGATTTGAATGGAGATGCTAATTTAGAAGAGGTTGAGAGAGTGTGTAGAGTTGCTTGTTGGTGCATTCAAGACGAAGAACACAACCGTCCAACTATGCATCAAGTGGTGCAAATTTTGGAGGGTGGTTTGGAAGTGAGCCTACCTCCAATACCAAGATCGCTTAATGCTTTGACAGAGGATTCGGCGAATTTGAAATTCTTCGAGGAGTATTCCCTATGAGAGTAAAGGTGTCGAACTTGTAGTATTGATTCTTAAATCTTCTCTTGTTTAGTTATAGCAATATGGCTATTCTTGAATTATGAGTATGCACATTTTTCTTTTTATTGAGGTGATTGTAATTTAATTTTGCTTTTAGAAAAGCTGATATTATTTAGTAATCAATGTGTCATTCCACTTGTCATGAAGTAATATTTGCATATGTGACCTTTATCGCCTGTAGGTTTTAAGGTGAAGTTAGTGATGCGTATATATATTTGAATAATTGGAATATACCTTCGAGTTCGCGGTACGTGACTCTGTGCACAGAAAAGTTGATTTATTGAAAATATTTTTCACTTGGGAGTTTGATGTATAATACATATCTACAATTAAAAGTTGTGAAGGGTTACCACTATATTAGTCAGATTACAATCAGAAAATCAACTTGTTTGTGGAAACCTTATTTTATGTTGACGGGGAGATGAAAATATCATATCCCTATTGGTGTCAAAGGTGAACAAATGGCACAAGACCGAAATTCAACGGATAAGTAAAAATTAAGTAATGGAAATAGAAAGATACAAGATAAAACAGTAAAAATCGGGTAGCACTAGTGTTGGATGAAACTCTCTCCATTCATTTACAATATGAACGTCTGGCAGCGCATAAGAGTTTTACTCATGCCTAAAAATTGCGTTATATATCTTCTCATATACGGAAAAGTAGGATTAACAATACTACGTCTACCTGTATGGTTTTCAATGGTACTGGTAAAGTCGTTCAGTGTAGATACTGGTAACAGCTGATATCCTTTCTTGTCAGAACAGAAGTATCCAATGAATACACTCTACAGGTCTATAAATAAAGCTTGTGATTATTGTATGGACATAAGCATGAAACTCACACAACCAAGTACTTAAAAAATCGATTACTTGTATTTAATTGAAAAGACGATGAAATGGAAATATGAATAAAGGAAATTGATGATAAAAAAAGCAATTTACCAGAAAGGCAGTCGCTGAAATCTGTCAGATGAAAAGGAGGTAGAGCGCCTTGAGACATCATAGCGAAAGAGGCTGAGTTCAATGCCACTTCTTGCATTCTGCTCTAGTGTGTGTCAGTGTGGGCTCATTAGGAGAATTGACCAGGTCAAACTGTCTCTCATGAACGGATCTTAATGCAACTCAAAGAATGCTTTGTCATTCATATGGTTTTAAGAAAATTTAATTATATATATTGCAATTTAGTTTAACTTTTTTTTTAAGTTTTTATATATATTTCAGCACCCCTCACAAAATATCAAATGTGTATTGTAGTCTAGTGGTTATAATTTTACATTGTGGTTGTGGAGACCTGGGTTCAAATCTCATTTAGTATGCATTAAAGATTTTTATATTTTACGTTTCAATACCTCTATCTAAATTTTCTTGTTACATCCCGCTGTCACTCATAACTGAAGTAGCTCTTATAAATAAATGTATACCTTCATTACTTGTTTTTCTTTGAGGTTTGAAGCGGACGCCTATGGATTCTGGCTAATAAATTGTGGAAGCAGAGGTGCACTAAAGAGAGCTTCAGAGGTTAGTAGAGATTTTGCAATCAACGACTAAGCAGGGTTAATAAATTATACAAGGAGATCATTCAATAGTAACCTATCTGATTGTAGATTGAAGATATTTGCAATTGGATTATTAATATTTCAAAATTAAATTATGATAATTAATATATATGTAGTACATATAAGCCATATTTAAAAAAAAGTTGGTATACATTTTAATATCGATCAAAGTCGAGTTTCGAATCCGCACCTCCACTCAAATACAAATGGTAAGGGTGGTTTAGGGATAAGAAACTTCTCTTTTTTAAATGATGCGCTCCTAATGAAGCAGCTCTGGTCAGTGGCAGCAGGGTCAAATACAATTTAGGTAAATATCGTCAAGGCGAAATACCTTCCCCAAAGCATGCTCTGGCTCTCAAAACGGGACTACAAATGCACCGTCTTTTGGTGATCGATTATGAAGCTAAGGGAAAACCTGTTACCAATGCTAACTTGGCGTAAAGAAATAAACAGAGCAATTCACAGACACAAGGATTTACGTGGTTTCGCCTATAGCGCACTCCACGGAAACTCAACACACCCAAATATATTAGATTATAGAATTCTGGTTACAACACACACACACAGATATTTTTGTTATATTCTAAAACGAAATAACAGAGGCTCTCAAATAGGTGAAGAAAGGAGCCAAAAATAGAAACACAGGATAGGAAATAATGTATACAGGGAAAATAACAAAAAGGAGAAAATCAAGGCTGATTGTCCTTCCAAATAGAGTCATGCCAGTAAGGGACAGCTAATACATTCTGCAATACTCCCCCTCAAGCGGAACCGAAAGGATCGTCGGAGGTCAGCTTGCTCATAATTTCTTCAAATACCCCTTTAGCTAAGGCCTTAGTGAAAATATCAGCTAACTGATCTGAGCTACGGATATAGGGTGTTTCGATGATCTTGTTCAGAATTTTTTCTCTGATGAAGTGACAGTCTACTTCAATGTGTTTAGTGCGTTCGTGAAACACAGGATTCGAAGCTATCTGTATTGCTGCTTGATTGTCACAAAACAATTGTGTAGCCCTGTTGTTAGAGTTAAACCCTAATTCTTGAAGTAGTAACCTCAACCAAATGATCTCACTTGTGGCTGCTGCCATGGCACGGTCTCAGCTTCGGCACTTGACCTTGCCACTACTGTTTGTTTCTTGCTTTTCCAGGTGACCAAATTACCTCCTACAAACATACAAAATCCAGTAGTGGACTTTCGATCAAGAGGGTTACCAGCCCAGTCGGCGTCTGCATAACCCACTATGTCACTTCTGTTGAGCTTCTTCATCATGATGCCTCTACCTGGTGAGGCCTTTAGATACCTTAGCACTTGATTAACCAGCTCCATATGACCCTTCATTGGCTTTTGCATGAACTGGCTTATATAGCTAACAGCAAAGGCTATATCCGGCCTAGTAATGGTAAGATAAATCAACTTACCAACGATTCGTTGAAAAACGCCAATATCTTCAAGAGGTACATTGTCAGTGATAACCTTTTGACTATAGTCCATCGGAATATTTGCAGGTTTGACTCCCATTCTTCTAGTTTCCCTGAGCAAATCCAAAACGTATTTTCTTTGGGACAGAAAAAGACCTTTTTGAGAACGAGCAATTTCGATACCTAGAAAGTATTTCAAATTTCCTAGGTCTTTAATGTCAAACTCTCTTCCTAAATGTAACTTAAGGTCTATTATGCCTTTCTTATCACTTCCAGTAATCACCAAATCATCTACATAAATTAAAATGACAACAATACCTTGGCTTGACGTTTTAGTGAACATAGAGGAGTCCGCTTCACTTCGTTTGAACTCAATCTTGCTAAGTGCAGAACTCAATTTTCCGTACCAAGCTCGCGGTGACTGTTTTAATCCTTATATTGCCTTCTTTAGCCGACATGCCATCCTGTTTTCACTTGGTGCAACCATACCAGGTGGTAAATCCATATACACCTCTTCCTCGAGATCTCCTTGAAGGAATGCATTCCTCACATCCATTTGAAACAACTGCCAATCATAATTTGTGGCAATTGACATGACAGTGCGAACGGTGTTCATTTTGGTTACGGGAGCAAAGGTTTCTTTGTAGTCTATACCATAGGTTTGAGTGTACCCCTTAGCAACTAACCGAGCCTTGTATCGTTCTACAGTTCCATCACTTTTATATTTGGTCTTAAAAACCCATCTACAACCAACCGTTTTCTTCCCAACTGGTAATTTGACAAGTTCCCAAGTTTTATTTCGGCTTAAGGCTTCAAGTTCTTCATTCATAGCGCTAACCCATTTGCTATGTTTTCTTGCCTCTTCAAAGTTGTTTGGTTCAGGGTCCTGTTCAATTCTGGTTAGAAAGGTCCTAAAGCTTTGTGAGATTTTATCATACCTGATGTAATCCTGAATTGGATAATGAGCAGTGTGGTATGTTATGAAATCTTGAAGTCTAGCTGGGGGTTTGATTGTACGAGTTGACCTTCGAAAACTGCTCTCGGTTGACCCAACTTCACCCTCATTTAAGTTATCAGCTCCATCAAGTGTGCTCGGGCCGGACATATCTTCACTGGGCTCAGACACGCTGTTATTCAGCCCAGACACCTGTTCACATGGCCCCTGTTCACTCGGCCCGGCCATAGCTGGAATCAGCCCTAACACGTCTTCACTCGGCCCAGACCCATTTTCCAGGATTTGACCGTGACCGCTGATCCAGCTGGGCTGGAAATCATCATCGTTCTCCCCCTGAGTTTCAGCCACATAGAACATCTGGTTTTCATCAAATCGCACATCTCGAGACACGAATAACCGGTTCAGATTGGGTTGGTAACACTTGTACCCTTTCTGTGTGGAGGAATAACCGACAAATATGCATTTCCTTGCGTGAGGATCTAACTTGCCTGCATTTTGAGAATGTACAAAACAAGTGCAACCAAACACACGAAGGTGAGAAATATTGGGCTTTTGACCATATAGAATCTCAAATGGACTCTGAAAATCAAGGACTCGACTGGGTAGGCGGTTAATTAGATAGCATCCTGTGAGCACCGCATATGACCAGTAAACTTTGGGTAGGTTTGCCGAAAAAAGTAAAGCACGGGTTACTTCCAAAAGGTGTCGATTTTTTCTTTCAGCTATACCGTTCTGTTGGGGAGTCCCAACACACGAGGTTTGGTGTATTATACCTTTGCTGCGCACAAATTGTTGAAATTCGTGATTCATATATTCTGTACCGTTATCTGTTCGAAGGACCTTGACAGTTGTATTAAATTGATTTTTAACCATGGAACAGAATTCTTGAAAAACACAGCTTACTTCCCTTTTTGATTTAAGCAAATATAACCATGTTGTTCTAGATTTATCATCAATAAATGTAATAAAGTACTTGAACCCTTCTTTAGAGTCAATGGGTGCACTGCCCCAAGTATCAGAGTGGACTAACTCAAATAATTTATTAGATCTATTTGAATGTTCTGGAAAAGGAAGCCTATGAAGCTTAGCAAATTGACAAGAATCACAGTTCTTTGTGTCATGAATTAAAGATAAATCAAAACAATGCAAAATTCTATCGGAGGGATGCCCCAATCTTTGATGCCAAAGTGCAGCTGAAGATGCATTTGTCCTTGTTGCCATTAGAACAGATAGCTCTGGCCTTATTACATACAACCCATCAATCAGTCTCCCTTCACCAATCATCATCCCTGAAACCCGGTCCTGAAACACCACTTTCTGAGGAGTGAAAATAACATTACAATCCCATTGATTAGTGCACTTACTAACAGATAGTAGATTGGCTTTTAGTTCAGGAACAACAGTTACATCAATTTCTTTTGAGAAAATTCGGGTTCTACCTGACCCATTTGTAGGTATTTGCAAACCATTAGCAACGACCACATGAGGGTATGCATTTACTGATTGAAATTTGGTTAACGGTTTATCAGAAGTAAACATGTTGTCGGTAGCTCCAGAGTCCACGATAATTTTAGAGTAAGATGAGGTAGAAGTAGACAAGACATAATTCTTACCGACATGTTTTATTGCATTGGAAACTTCCCCATTTGTAACAGCAGAGGTTGAATCAGAGCTGGGTGCATAGTTCTTCATCAGATACTCGATTTGCTTGGTCATTTGCTCGAGTTTATGATGCATGTTCCCGTTCTCTGGTTGAGCTGCCAAGTAACCTTCAGGAGGTCGATTCCTAGCCGGCTTCAAATGTGGGTGTAAAACATAACATCTGTCCTTGGTATGACCACTACGATTGCAATGGTCGCAGTGCGGCCGATTCCCCCTTTTGTCTTTTCCTTTGTTCCATTTGGAGTTGTCTCCTGTTTTGGATGAAGAAAAATGTGCATAATTTTCAGAATTGTGGTGAGAACTGTTTACCTTGTGACCCATCACTTTCTTCCGGGTTTCTTCACTTTGTAGAATGGCATACACCGCATTAAGCGATGGAAGTTCAGAACGCATCAGGATATCTCTCCTTGTTTCCTCAAATTCTGGAGTAAGGCTTGCCAAGAGGCGAAAAATTCGGTCCTATTCTTCTCTTTTCATATACTCATTCACTGTTGCAGCAGGGGGTCGGTGGAGCCGCAGTTCTTCCCATAGCTGTTTCATCTTGCCAAAGTGTTCAACAATCGGCTGTCCTGATTCTTGGTTGAGAGTAACCAAATTTTGCTGAATTTCAAAGATTCGAGATAAATTGTTTGGATTCCCGTACATCTCATGTAAAGAATCCCAAAGCTCCTTGGCAGAGCTTGAGTATGCAAAAATCTCGTAGATTGCAGGTTCCATCGAGTTACAGATCAAGGACATGACGCCAAGGTCGTTGGCCACCCATTCATCATAGTTAGCACCTTTCTCAACAGTAGGTTTTGAACTGGTGCCAGTAATGTGCCCGAGTTTGGACCGAGCTCCTAGACCCATGGTTATTGCCCGAGCCCAGGAGAAGTAGTTGGGATCGGTTAACAGGAAATTAATAAGGGGCTGATTCGTGGAGAAGGACGTGGGATGTTTTGGAGTTGGGGCAGCCATTTGGAAGGTCGTAGGTAATTCTTTGAAAAAGGAGGGTTGCCAATGAAAGAAATACTTCTGACAAGGCTTAATGGATCGGATCGAGTTGGGGCAGTAACTACTGGAACACCTACTCGATTTAAAAGAAAAAACTGGCTGACAAGATGTCACACAGTGCAGAAGGTGAATGCTCGAACAATAGAGTGACCAGGAGAGATCTAGGTATTTAGACTACCTTCAGCATGGCCATCAGCAATCTAGTACCTTAATCTATTCCCGCTCTGATACCATAAAGAAATAAACAGAGCAATTCACAGACACAGGGATTTACGTGGTTTCGCCTATAGCGCACTCCACGGAAACTCAACACACCCAAATATATTAGATTATAGAATTCTGGTTACAACACACACACACAGATATTTTTGTTATATCCTAAAACGAAATAACAGAGGCTCTCAAATAGGTGAAGAAAGGAGCCAAAAATAGAAACACAGGATAGGAAATAATGTATACAGGGAAAATAACAAAAAGGAGAAAATCAAGGCTGATTGTCCTTCCAAATAGAGTCATGCCAGTAAGGGACAGCTAATACATTCTGCAATAGCGGTTGGGGAATGGGCGTAACTGCATGGCTTTTGGGGAACCCTGGTTCAGTGGGGCAACATCCATCGTCCCGACATCAGCATCTCACAAACACCTTACTCTCTCTGATCTGATTGAGGAAGAAAATGCAACATGGAACTCAAAATTACTAATTGACCTGTTTGGTTACACGAATGCTATCAGCATCCTCTCCACGGCACCTTCGCAATCAAATTTTGACAGGGAGGACTCCCTGATTTTCACACCTGCGCAGAGCGACCGTTTCTCGGTTAAAAAGGCCTACAATAGCATCTCGGGACCCACTCAGAATGCTATGCCAGGTTAGTCCCCTATCTGGAAAGTAATTTGGAAAAAATGCTCTTTGTTGCCTAGACTGCGGGTGTTTTTGTCGAAGGCTGTAAACAGCGCACTTCCTTTGGGGAAAATAATGGGCTCTATGGGCATTTGGGTAGATCAGAGTTGTGCGATGTGTGTGGATGTAGATGAAGACACACATCATCTGTTGTTCCACTGCCCCTTTTCCAGCCTTCGCTGGTTCACTTCGCCTTTGGGTATCACTTCTCATGATCTTAGGACTGGTACGATAGATGCACTGGTACAAATGGCATCAGTCCTAGATAAGGAACAGTGGAACACCTTTGCCAATGTAATCTGGGGTATATGGAGATGCCGTAATGATTGTGTGTACGCTGCTACGAAACACACCTTGGATCGCTATACAAAATTTTTCAGGGATATTCATACTGAATCACAGTTGGCTAAGACAGGTACCGTGGTACCGGTACGGTTTCAGTTACATAACCAGGAGTCCTATGCTGTGAGGGAGTTTACTTGTGCATTGGATGGTTCATGGGCAAGTGAATGGCGGGGTGGTACAGGGTTTTTACTCTCTAAGAATGAAGAACTAGTCACCTACAAAGCAAATTTGGTTGCTGTCTGCTGTCCGTTACAAGCTGAAGCATTGGCTTTGCTTGATGTTGTCAGATATATATGTCTTGGATTTGGGAAATTCATGATATATGGAAGATGTTTTACAGGGACTGTTTTGCATAGAGCATACCTCTCCAACATTCAGTGAAGAACCTGTGTCTGGGGGGGGGGGGGGGTTAGATTGTACGAAAGGCTAGTGTGCTAGGAATCATGTTTTCTTAAAAAAAAGGGGTTTTCTATTTTCTTTCAAATTGTAATCCTCTATTTTGTAACACCTGAAGTTTTATGAAATGAAAACTATGGCGGCCAGTGGAGTGAGGCTACGGTACTATGCATAGCACGATTTGGTCCGTGCTACGGCTCAATATTTGAATTTTCAAAATCCTAATGGTCGATCCGAACAGATCAACATAATTATAAAATGAATATGTACTTGCAAACCAAATTTTATATTTTTTGAATTTTTTTACTATTTTTTAGATAGGTAGAAAATCACTTGATCTGAAAATTCTGGACCATCCAAAAACAGTGATTATCTACCTTTCTAAAAATATAGTAAAAGAATTTGAAAAAATGTAAAATTTAATTTGCAAGTACATATTCATTTTGGATCAGTGCACTACACGAGCACAGTGTACCTCACTCCGGCCAGTGCACTACACGAGCACGGTGCCCGCTCTTTTGGGTCTTGGACGCTTCCAATTCATCACTGGTCAATGGTAAACCCAATTAGTGCGTTGCTAATACCAAGTGACAGCGTTCGTGTAACTATTACTGGTCAAATTAAGACTCTATAGAGTTTGAACTTTGAACAAGTCCCCATCCCATCTGTTCTAATAAGAACCAGAAGAAAAATTATATTAAAAGGAGCTGCGCAGAGGACGCGTGCATCATAGGCATCTTATGCCGCCGATGAATGTCGTTGGTTTCTATTTATTACTTTTTAGTATTCGGTATGTTTGGTTGCTATTCAAAGAAAAAAAATTAGTTGCTTACTTTATATTTTATTTTAGTATTTATATTTAGTTTTAACTTATGGCTTAAATTAAGTTACATAAAGAGTAATAAGATGTTAAAAAATAAAAATTTATCTATAATAGTGAGTTCTATTCACGGAATAAGTGTGAAAAAAGTTAATTTATCTGAAAATTTAAAATAATTTATTCTGAATTAATTCACTTCTTACTCGATCTTATTTCTAGTTTATTTCTCATTTGATAACTTTAGTATGGAGAGGCTTACTCCACCACTTACTTCGTAATTAAATATGGTTTTAGGCTTTTAGCGAAGGCCTCTAAGCCATGTTATCGGTGAGTTGTGACCAAGTTATTATTACGAGTTGTTTTCATGTGAAAAAATAAAAGAAGTATATTTTGTGGTCGGATAAATTTTATCACCGGCAATTAAGAAGAAAACTAATTTGTGATAAATATAAAATATGAATTTTATATAAACTTTAATTAAAATAATTATATTGATTTCATCTGCATTTAAAGAATTGATATTCATGTTATCCTGTAAATTTGTTTAACTTTGTCACATCATTTATGTTGTAAGCCGTTTGATTCATATTTTATTTATTTATTTTGATCAAATAATTGTTGTATCAGATTTGTCCTTCTCTCTAATTTAAAAGTGTTATATTTCATGTGTCTAAAATGCAACGTAACACTTAAATTCATTATTTTTTTGCATTTTTCTGTTGAATTATTTTTTATTAATTAGGGCTATATTTTCTGTTGAATTATCAATGTATACTTCATTATTTGTGCTTAGCATTTTTTTCCCAAGCGAAGTCCTTAAACAACTCAAGTTTTATTTTTATCACAGTTAATTTGATTTTCATCATGATTAATTAAGTTGTGGGTGAATTTTTTTTTATGAAATATTTTAATTTTACTATCAAAAGTAGAAAGAAGAAAAACGGACAAAAAGTTCAACATTTAGTTAGTTGTTTAAGAACTAGTGAGATTAAGAATTTACAATGTTATGTTTAGGGTGAAGCCATCTATATATGATATACTATCAACTTGGACTTGGACTTGGACTTGGACTTGGGCTCCTAACACATCCAAAGAGCATAACCCAGCTTAGATCCCCTTTTCTCTGCTTGATCTACTATCAAGGTTAATGCATTTTGGACCAGAGCGAGAACTTATACAGTTATACTGAACTTGTTTAAACATTTAAAACGAATTTTTGCGTTATGTCTGTTTTATCAATTGGTGATTTGTTTTTTCAGAGATATATATTAGATCAATTCATATCAGATAAACAACAGCTGCTGTTAAAAGAAGACTCAAAAAGAGCAAAAGAAAGTACATTCGAATTTCTAACCAGAAAAGTCTAAGCTCCAAGTCAAATTATGTCCCAATCATGAGAGTTACCATTTCGATATATCAAGAGCTGGACTGCAGGGCAAAAATTCTCTAAATTGAAAGGTCTGAGATTTACTCGTTAATTTAGTGCTGAGTTTACAAAAATGAAATGCTTACTCATTCCACTTAAAGGCATCATTTTTTAATAATTCAGTTAAAAGTTTAGCAATCAAACCGTAACTCCCAATGAATTTCCTGTAGTAACCTGTGAGTCCAAGAAAATCTCTTAAAGATTTGGTATTTTTTGGCGTTGGTATTCATTGCCTCTATTTTTTTGGAGTCAGTAGATACATCCTTTATTCCTTTGAAATAATGTGACCTGAGTACTCCAATTGCTGTACTGCTATGTCACACTTGCTTCTTTTAAAAAACAACTGGTTTTGTTTTAATAACTCAAATGCCAACCTTACATGCTTTACATGTCTCTCCAAGTCAGCGCTATATATCAGTATATCATCAAAGAAAACTAATATAAATTTTCTCAAATGTGGCTTAAAAATGGAGTTCGTTAGTGCTTGGAATGAGGCTCGTGCATGTATTGGTGGGACCAAAAGGTATGACCTTAAATTTATAAAGACCCTCATGTGTATGAAATGCAGTTTTATAAATGTCTTCTTCATGCATCCTGATTTGATGGCACCCAGACCTTAAACCCAATCCGGAAAAGGGCCCATGGTTTGAATTTCAAAATTTTCATTTTAGTTCCTTAAATTTAACATATCACCTTAGGCTCGAAATGTGCACATCAACCCCCATAAATTAAATAATTCACATCTTGGTCCCTGTCATTGGATCAGGCCCCAACTTGATCTGCATCAAGGAGTAGGGGCGTTCAATATCCGGTTAGAGCTATTCGATCTGCATCAAAATTCATGCAAACTTGATCAGTGGATTTTCACTGTAATGAGTTGAAATAATTGGAATAAATTGAATAATTTCAGTGGATTTTCACTGGAATGGATAGCATCCAGATACCAGCATAATGTAGAATCTTATTTATCTCTAAATTAAAGTTCATACATTGACATATAGTATCCAGGTCTGAGGAAAAGCATGACTCCTCCTGTGATTACACACACACAGTTGATCAGGCCCCAACCAATAGCAAACATTTGTTCTTTTGAGACTTCCCCTCAACTCTCAAGTCTCAATTGATGCTTATTTTGAGACTTTCAGTGACATTTGTTCTTCTAAAATATGCTCAACAACTCTATTTTTCTCTGAAAATAATTGACAAAAATTCTTTAAATTAGCTAGCTTGACCAAATCTATTAATACATAATTATCTAAAGAGAAGATATTAGTTTTATATTCTTATACTTTTTTGTTGTTTTCTTCTAATCCACCTTTGTATCTTTTGCGTTCTCAATCTCCATTTGTCTTTTTAAAACTTTTTGGTGCTTTCAATGAAACTTTTGATTCGGTAGTGTGAGGCGAAACTTTGTTGTGTAGTTGGTAGTTTAGTGCAGATACTTGTCAAAACACACTACTTCTTTTCCAAACAACCAAACAACCAAGCAACCAAGAAAGGCTAGCAGGTGTTACCAGTATCTGCACTAAACTACTTTACCAGTATCATTGAAAATCATACAGGATTACAGGTAGAGGTAGAGTATTGTCTTTTGTTTGGAACATGGCAGTAGCTGCCACGTGGGTTTCATTAAAAGCCTCAAAGTGTTTACAGAGTTTCTACCAACAGGTTGTGCTAACCAGTTGTATCCAATCATAAGAAATGTAAGGCACATGGCTACAGTGCCATGCATTCATACTGCAATTCAAACCAGTTACGTAATGTAAAGTAGTGCAACGAAGTCTAAAAACTCCAACGCTGCTCTCTAGGGGTGCAAATGGATCGGATAATATCTGACCGTATCCGGATCTGTATCCGGATCCGTATCCGAAAATTTGATACGGATATCCGATATTCGAATATCCGTGCGATATCCGATATTCGAATATCCGTGCGGATATCCGATATTCGAATATCCGTGATATTCGAATATCCATACAGATATGGATACAGATATGATTTTGAATTTTAATTATTCATATCCGAATAGTAGATATATACCATATAGTTTAATGAGAAGGGTTCTAATACCTCATGTTTTTCATACCTTATCATGCCTCATATTTGATACTTCGTTTTCAAAGAGTAAATTATCAATCCGAACCGCTCAACACGATATCCATATTAAAAAATTTCTTTTTTGACCAAATTTTATAATTTTTGGAATTTTTTTACTATTTTTTTAGATAGATACAAAATCACTGTTTTTGAACGGTTCGATCAAAAATAATGATTTTGTACCTATCTTAAAAATTAATAAAACAAATTCCAAAAATTAGTGAAAAAGAAAGAGAACTCTTGGAGAATGTGTGTTGACTATAGGAAATTAAATGAGAATACAATAAAAAATAAATACCCAATACCTATAATTGATGACTTGCTTGATGAATTGAAACATGCAAAAAGGTATTTACCAAATAGGATTTAAGGTCTGAGTCAGGCTTGACTCGGCCTAACTCGTGCTGACTCGACTTGAAAATTGAATAACTGGACCGAGTCAAACACCTGAATTGGCTGAGTCAACTCAGACTCGGCCAAGTTTCCAAACCATGATCCTAAGTTGGATATGGCAAATCAGTACAGTTCCTTATTACGAACATACAACTCCCTTCTTTCTAGGGAGAACGGAGTAGGTCCGATGCCCATCGGACCTACTTTTAGGTTCAACGAGTATCATAACCTTCCGATCAAATTTAAGATTTGTGCGCACGAAAATTGAAACAAACACGTACGAATTTCAAAGCGTTATGCACGAATCTTAAAACAAATCGACGATGATTAAACCCATCGAACCGGAGTAGGTCCGATGCCCATCGGACTTACTCTCAAGTGCTTTCTAGGACATCACAAAGTCATAGAGGGTACAAGTATGCTCTTGAGTTTGTAGAGGAATTTATGTACAGTATCGAAGCAATTTCGTTAGAACAGGGTGCTGAGCAGATTTGGAATACCGGTACAAGTGTTGAAGAAAGGACTACACAACAAAGTTTCGCCTCACACTACCGAATCAAAAGTTTCATTGAAAGCACCAAAAAGTTTTAAAAAGACAAATGGAGATTGAGAACGCAAAAGATACAAAGGTGGATTAGAAGAAAACAACAAAAAAGTATAAGAATATAAAACTAATATCTTCTCTTTAGATAATTATGTATTAATAGATTTGGTCAAGCTAGCTAATTTAAAGAATTTTTGTCAATTATTTTCAGAGAAAAATAGAGTTGTTGAGCATATTTTAGAAGAACAAATGTCACTGAAAGTCTCAAAATAAGCATCAATTGAGACTTGAGAGTTGAGGGGAAGTCTCAAAAGAACAAATGTTTGCTATTGGTTGGGGCCTGATCAACTGTGTGTGTGTAATCACAGGAGGAGTCATGCTTTTCCTCAGACCTGGATACTATATGTCAATGTATGAACTTTAATTTAGAGATAAATAAGATTCTACATTATGCTGGTATCTGGATGCTATCCATTCCAGTGAAAATCCACTGAAATTATTCAATTTATTCCAATTATTTCAACTCATTACAGTGAAAATCCACTGATCAAGTTTGCATGAATTTTGATGCAGATCGAATAGCTCTAACCGGATATTGAACGCCCCTACTCCTTGATGCAGATCAAGTTGGGGCCTGATCCAATGACAGGGACCAAGATGTGAATTATTTAATTTATGGGGGTTGATGTGCACATTTCGAGCCTAAGGTGATATGTTAAATTTAAGGAACTAAAATGAAAATTTTGAAATTCAAACCATGGGCCCTTTTCCGGATTGGGTTTAAGGTCTGGGTGCCATCAAATCAGGATGCATGAAGAAGACATTTATAAAACTGCATTTCATACACATGAGGGTCTTTATAAATTTAAGGTCATACCTTTTGGTCCCACCAATACATGCACGAGCCTCATTCCAAGCACTAACGAACTCCATTTTTAAGCCACATTTGAGAAAATTTATATTAGTTTTCTTTGATGATATACTGATATATAGCGCTGACTTGGAGAGACATGTAAAGCATGTAAGGTTGGCATTTGAGTTATTAAAACAAAACCAGTTGTTTTTTAAAAGAAGCAAGTGTGACATAGCAGTACAGCAATTGGAGTACTCAGGTCACATTATTTCAAAGGAATAAAGGATGTATCTACTGACTCCAAAAAAATAGAGGCAATGAATACCAACGCCAAAAAATACCAAATCTTTAAGAGATTTTCTTGGACTCACAGGTTACTACAGGAAATTCATTGGGAGTTACGGTTTGATTGCTAAACTTTTAACTGAATTATTAAAAAATGATGCCTTTAAGTGGAATGAGTAAGCATTTCATTTTTGTAAACTCAGCACTAAATTAACGAGTAAATCTCAGACCTTTCAATTTAGAGAATTTTTGCCCTGCAGTCCAGCTCTTGATATATCGAAATGGTAACTCTCATGATTGGGACATAATTTGACTTGGAGCTTAGACTTTTCTGGTTAGAAATTCGAATGTACTTTCTTTTGCTCTTTTTGAGTCTTCTTTTAACAGCAGCTGTTGTTTATCTGATATGAATTGATCTAATATATATCTCTGAAAAAACAAATCACCAATTGATAAAACAGACATAACGCAAAAATTCGTTTTAAATGTTTAAACAAGTTCAGTATAACTGTATAAGTTCTCGCTCTGGTCCAAAATGCATTAACCTTGATAGTAGATCAAGCAGAGAAAAGGGGATCTAAGCTGGGTTATGCTCTTTGGATGTGTTAGGAGCCCAAGTCCAAGTCCAAGTCCAAGTCCAAGTTGATAGTATATCATATATAGATGGCTTCACCCTAAACATAACATTGTAAATTCTTAATCTCACTAGTTCTTAAACAACTAACTAAATGTTGAACTTTTTGTCCGTTTTTCTTCTTTCTACTTTTGATAGTAAAATTAAAATATTTCATAAAAAAAAATTCACCCACAACTTAATTAATCATGATGAAAATCAAATTAACTGTGATAAAAATAAAACTTGAGTTGTTTAAGGACTTCGCTTGGGAAAAAAATGCTAAGCACAAATAATGAAGTATACATTGATAATTCAACAGAAAATATAGCCCTAATTAATAAAAAATAATTCAACAGAAAAATGCAAAAAAATAATGAATTTAAGTGTTACGTTGCATTTTAGACACATGAAATATAACACTTTTAAATTAGAGAGAAGGACAAATCTGATACAACAATTATTTGATCAAAATAAATAAATAAAATATGAATCAAACGGCTTACAACATAAATGATGTGACAAAGTTAAACAAATTTACAGGATAACATGAATATCAATTCTTTAAATGCAGATGAAATCAATATAATTATTTTAATTAAAGTTTATATAAAATTCATATTTTATATTTATCACAAATTAGTTTTCTTCTTAATTGCCGGTGATAAAATTTATCCGACCACAAAATATACTTCTTTCATTTTTTCACATGAAAACAACTCGTAATAATAACTTGGTCACAACTCACCGATAACATGGCTTAGAGGCCTTCGCTAAAAGCCTAAAACCATATTTAATTACGACGTAAGTGGTGGAGTAAGCCTCTCCATACTAAAGTTATCAAATGAGAAATAAACTAGAAATAAGATCGAGTAAGAAGTGAATTAATTCAGAATAAATTATTTTAAATTTTCAGATAAATTAACTTTTTTCACACTTATTCCGTGAATAGAACTCACTATTATAGATAAATTTTTATTTTTTAACATCTTATTACTCTTTATGTAACTTAATTTAAGCCATAAGTTAAAACTAAATATAAATACTAAAATAAAATATAAAGTAAGCAACTAATTTTTTTTCTTTGAACAGCAACCAAACATACCGAATACTAAAAAGTAATAAATAGAAACCAACGACATTCATCGGCGGCATAAGATGCCTATGATGCACGCGTCCTCTGCGCAGCTCCTTTTAATATAATTTTCTTCTGGTTCTTATTAGAACAGATGGGATGGGGACTTGTTCAAAGTTCAAACTCTATAGAGTCTTAATTTGACCAGTAATAGTTACACGAACGCTGTCACTTGGTATTAGCAACGCACTAATTGGGTTTACCATTGACCAGTGATGAATTGGAAGCGTCCAAGACCCAAAAGAGCGGGCACCGTGCTCGTGTAGTGCACTGGCCGGAGTGAGGTACACTGTGCTCGTGTAGTGCACTGATCCAAAATGAATATGTACTTGCAAATTAAATTTTACATTTTTTCAAATTCTTTTACTATATTTTTAGAAAGGTAGATAATCACTGTTTTTGGATGGTCCAGAATTTTCAGATCAAGTGATTTTCTACCTATCTAAAAAATAGTAAAAAAATTCAAAAAATATAAAATTTGGTTTGCAAGTACATATTCATTTTATAATCATGTTGATATGTTCGGATCGACCATTAGGATTTTGAAAATTCAAATATTGAGCCGTAGCACGGACCAAATCGTGCTATGCATAGTACCGTAGCCTCACTCCACTGGCCGCCATAGTTTTCATTTCATAAAACTTCAGGTGTTACAAAATAGAGGATTACAATTTGAAAGAAAATAGAAAACCCCTTTGTTTTAAGAAAACATGATTCCTAGCACACTAGCCTTTCGTACACTCTAAACCCCCCCAGACACAGGTTCTTCACTGAATGTTGGAGAGGTATGCTCTATGCAAAACAGTCCCTGTAAAAAATCTTCCATATATCATGAATTTCCCAAATCCAAGACATATATATCTGACAACATCAAGCAAAGCCAATGCTTCAGCTTGTAACGGACAGCAGACAGCAACCAAATTTGCTTTGTAGGTGACCAGTTCTTCATTCTTAGAGAGTAAAAACCCTGTACCACCCCGCCATTCACTTGCCCATGAACCATCCACTGCACAAGTAAACTCCCTCACAGCATAGGACTCCTGGTTATGTAACTGAAACCGTACCGGTACCACGGTACCTGTCTTAGCCAACTGTGATTCAGTATGAATATCCCTGAAAAATTTTGTATAGCGATCCAAGGTGTGTTTCGTAGCAGCGTACACACAATCATTACGGCATCTCCATATACCCCAGATTACATTGGCAAAGGTGTTCCACTGTTCCTTATCTAGGACTGATGCCATTTGTACCAGTGCATCTATCGTACCAGTCCTAAGATCATGAGAAGTGATGCCCAAAGGCGAAGTGAACCAGCGAAGGCTGGAAAAGGGGCAGTGGAACAACAGATGATGTGTGTCTTCATCTACATCCACACACATCGCACAACTCTGATCTACCCAAATGCCCATAGAGCCCATTATTTTCCCCAAAGGAAGTGCGCTGTTTACAGCCTTTGACAAAAACACCCGCAGTCTAGGCAACAAAGAGCATTTTTTCCAAATTACTTTCCAAAAACACCCGCAGTCTCCGCCTTCCTCCATCAGTACAGAAGAAATTGTAGTTCAGCCCCTCCTGCAACTGTATCTCCCTCATGAACTCCGCACCCGGTCTCCCATGGAAGGTACCGCCTGTTCTTCGTGCCCAATTGGCAAGGTTGTGCGCAGGTACCACCTTCTCCCTACTTACATATTGTAGTTGCACACATTCCTGTACCAACTCGAATTCACAGATACACTGGGCCACCGCTTCCTCTGCCGACCATTGCGGCAGATTAGCCAGGGATTGGCTATGTATCGCTCGTATCAGTGTTTTGCAATCCGACATTATGACACTTTCACCTTGCCGGGTCTGATTCAGATGCCGAAGAGCATGAAAGAGTGCGAGAGCCTCGGATTCGAGAGGGCTCTTAGTGTTAATCGCCAGCCCCCTTACCATAATTAAGGTTCCACCCTGATCGAAGAGAATGATGCCAATGCCACCTCGACCCGTCTGATCCCAAGAACCATCAACGAGGATCACCGAGCTACCATGTTTAAATGTGACTTTTTCTGGTTCTACCGTTGTCACCGTGCCTTCCTCATTCTGTGGCCCTCTTACGTTCATGCTATTGGCTTGTCCGATTATAGCCGCCGGCGCCCCTTTCTTCCCCGCAAACACAGCCTCGTTCCTGGCTTTCCAAAGACACCAAGTTAGGTTGCAGAACTCAACAATTTCAGAGGTAGTCAGGCTTGCCGTGATTTGTAGCATGGTCTGTGTGAAGTCCACCGGCAATTGGTCCACTCGAAGTGCAAATTGTGATCGAAACCATGATGCCCGAGAGACCTCACAAAAGAACAGCAAATGCATAATCGACTCGTTTTCCAAACCACACCTGGGGCATGCCGGGTTGATGAGAGCGATTCTCTTATGCAGTGCCAGAAGGGTAGGAAGCCCCTCATGCACCGCACGCCAAAGGAAGACCTGAATTCTTGGGATAACGCTCTTCCAGGCCCAAATTTGCGACCACAACTCCTTCATATTAGGTTGGAAAGAATGCACTTTATTCCTCTGTTGCCGAAGGATTTGGTATCCCTCATTGGCCGAGTATCGTCCAGACTTACTCAGTTTCCAGATTAATCTGTCATTGAGCAATGGATTGGGCTTTGGAACCCGTGCCATGTTCAGAACATGCTGTGCCTGCTCGGGACCCATTATTTGAGATAACTGATCCATGTGCCACCTTCCCAGGCCGTGATCGTACAGGTCAGCAACCTTGGCATTCTTCTGAGCATTGTTTCGGATTGGCTGAACACACCAATTGGCAAGCCATGGTTCGTTCACCGCCCTCACTTTTGTGCCACCTTCCACCTGCCATCTTATGTCTTGCTGAAAAAAATCCTTTGAGGTCCTGTACCGCCTTCCACAACGTACTCGTACCAGATGTTACCTTGGCCGCCCAGAATCCCGTTTTCGGGAAGTATTTCGCCCGGATAACCTCTACCCAAATGTTGTCAGTGCCCGCTGCGATTTGCCACACAATCTTCAGAAGTAACGATTTGTTGAAATCGTTGAGGTCTCGAACTCCCAACCCACCTTCGGACTTGTCTAAACAAACCTTCTCCCATGCAATGAACGCAAGATACCTGTGGCTGTCCAGCTTTCCCCAGAAAAAATTCCTAAGCAGCTTTGTCATTTCCTTTAGCGTTTTCTGCGGTATGCGTGCGATGGACATGAAGTACACCGGTACAGAAGTCAATACCGATTTGATTAAGGCCAGCCTACCCGCCTGGGACAACACATTAACCTTCCAGCCCGACAGTTTACTGTGTAACCTCCCAAGTAGAAGCTCATGAGTTAGGTCAGTACGGTTTTGGTGTTGTGCTATAAAGACCCCTAAATACCTCTCTCTCTCGTCGGCCTCTTTTGCACCTAAGATTTGAAGGATCTCGTCCCTTGTTATCTCATCACAGCACTTGCTAAACCACACTTTTGATTTTTCAGGGTTAATCTGCAAACCCGAGTACTTGGCAAAATCATCCAGTAGCCCCTTGAAACAGTGAACCTCACCTTGATTAGCCTGACCCAAAATCATTAGGTCGTCGGCATACATAATATCGGTTAGCTTTGGGGCAGACTTTGCAACTCGAACCCCTTGGATTGCACCCAGACTAAGAGCCATCTGAATGTGCTTTGTAAGAAATTCCATAGCCAGGATATAGAGGTAAGGAGACAACGGGCAACCCTGTCTCAGGCCGCGTGTGGGTGAAATGAAGCCGCTCCCGAGACCATTGATCTGAATAGTGACTCTGCTTGCTGCCATGGCACCCATTACTATGTGTATTAGCTTGTCGGGGATGTTGACCGCCCTCATTGCCTCTCTTATGAAATCCCACCGAATCGTATCGAAAGCCTTGTTAACATCCGCCTTTAACAGGAAAGCTTTTTGTTTGAACTTCGTTGCGTTGAAAGAATGAATGACCTCTCGCATTAGAATAGTATTGTCGGCAATGCTCCGCCCCTTGACAAAAGCGGTCTGATTTTTGGAAATAAGACTCGCCATGTAGGGTTGCAACCTTGCCGATATAAGTTTCATCATTAGTCGGTACATTACGTTGCCGATTGTGATGGGTCTAAAGTCACGGGGGGTCATAGGTTCTTCGTTTTTGGGAATGAGAACGATGCGGCTGGCTAACCACTCCCTTGGTGTTACCTCAGTAATGAAGACCTGCTGCAGTTCACTGGTGATATTAGGTCCGAACAGGGCCCAGTTGGCCTGCAAAAATCTGGCCGTCAATCCGTCCGGCCCGGGAGCCTTGTCCGGGCCCATGGCAAACAATACCTCTTTAACCTCTTCCATAGTCGGGCATCGCTGTAGCCTTGAATGCACGTTGGCTGGTACAGTGTTAAACTGCAGCCCGGCACACGCTTGAACATACGATGTCGGATCCGGGTCCTGTGGAGATTGGGGTGGGCAAAACAAGGCTCGATAGTGATTGACGAATGCCATTCGTATTTCAGATTCCTCACTCACTTGATCCCCGCCCTCCGTCAGAACATGTGTGATAAGATTGACCCGCCTCCTTTGCGTTGCCATAGCATGGAAGAACGTTGTGTTCTGGTCACCCAAAAGGTTCCATTGAACTCGAGCCCGCTGCTGCCAGTATTGCTGCACGTCCTCCGCTGCTTTATTGTATTCCGTAGACAAGGCCAACTCATAACTGTGGTCCTGCAGTGCCGGGTGTAGTAACTGGTGTTGGTAGATAAGATGCTCTAACTCCTTGAGTCTTTTCTGTGGGGATTGGATCGAGGCCGCCCAGGCCCTAATGTTGTTTTTCAGCGCCTCGATAGCCTTCGTCCAGGGTCTATTTCCATAGCATTGCCATGTTTCACGGCAGACCCTCATGAAACTCTCATTTCCTTCCCACCATCTCTCAAAACGGAACGGCGGCGGCTGATGCTGCCTTTTGTTTGTTCGCAACAGTATAGGCGCATGATCACTAAAGAGCCTTGGCAAGTGATTGACATAGGCTTGGGAGAACCGTTGTGCCCATTGAACTGTGGCTAAGGCCCGGTCTAGCCTTTCGAAGATGGATGTAGAGCAATTTTGTTTGTTCGTCCAAGTAAAAGCCGGGCCTTTGAACCCGAGGTCCACTAGACCCGAATCGAATATGAATTGCCTAAACTCCATGCTATCTTTGTTCAAATTTGGATTTCCCCCATATTTCTGATCTTGTGACACAATTGCATTAAAATCCCCAATGATACACACAGCCCCATCCTGTTTGACAATGCCGTCAATATCCTTCCAAATCTGCACGTTATAGGTGTGGTGCGGATCCCCATAAACGCACACAAGCCCCCACGGTTGCACATTCGGTGATGAAACCCGAGCGTAGATAAAGTATCGCGATTGTCGGACAATCTGGATGTTTGTCTGACGATCCCAGATTAACCAAAGTCCCCCACTGCGCCCTGTAGAAGGCACACATGAGAAATTGTCACACTGAAGCTGACGCATAAATCTTTTTGATCTTTTTAACGAACACCTTGTCTCACAGACAAAGGCAACATTAGCCTTCGTCGAGTGTAGGAGGTCATGAAGGAACAGCCTCTTCCGCGGGCCTCCCGTCCCGCGGCAGTTCCAGGATAAAAGATTCATTGGGGACGCGAAGACGGCCCCGATCTCGTCTCCGCAGCCCTTCTTTTAAAAGCCCTGGGTGGGGGATGAGAATCATCGCTTGGCAGATCCTGGACGTGTTCGTGTTGCAGTCCCTCAGAACTTCTTAACTGGTGACCCCTGTGGTACAGTGGTGAATGTTCAACTAGCATAGCTTGGCCCAGCTGCATCTGTTGGTTTGGCGGTGGGGTGGTATTATGGGCGGTATGGGTTTGGCTTGGGTGTTGCGGTGTCGGAGGTGTGTGCTGGGTTCGGGCGAGGGAAAAAACAGGTAGGTGGGCGGAGTTATTTATCCAGGGCCCAGTTTTCAGTTGTGTAATAGTTGCCATTTCCGGCCTTGATGCATACCGGGGGTCGGTCTTCAATCGTTCTAAACGAACGCGTTCCACACAGTTCCCGTGGTCGTGGCCAACATGGGCACAAAATAGACATATCTTGACCAGTCTTTCGTAGACCAATGGGATATCAAAAGTCCCGATAACCGGGTGTGTAACCGTTACCCTGTCCGCTAGTTTCCCCCCACTGGTAATATTATTTTAATTCGAAAAAACCTTTTACCATTGGAGAAGGACTGAAAGACCTCCGATCCCGGTGTCCCCAGGGTAGCTGCCAGTGATAGTAGCCCCTCCATGGTTATTGCCTCCGGTGGGATATTGTGCCATTGTGTCCAGACTTCCCTCTCTGTCACAATTGGGTTAATGAGGTCGTTCTGGCTCGTTATTCGGCGTAACACCACAACCTCTGAGCGATAGGTCCATGCACCCATGTTCATGATCATTAGCAGCTCATCTTCGCTGCCGAACTCTACTAGGAAAATATTCCGAGCAACTAGGGAGAAGTTGGTGTGGGCCGAAGCTCCCCATGCCCGAATCATTTGGAAGGAGAAGGTAGCCTCATCAGTTGATCTGTTGGAGACAATCCGCACCAAGGCGCTTGTAGACCAGTCTTTTTGTGCCACGTCGTGTTGTGGAATTTGAATTGGTGGGGGCTGGTTGCCTGCCGGATTGAGGGAGGCAAAGCGGGCTATGAACTCCTCATCTGATGCGTCCATGTGCTCTTTAATTTAGGACAGGTGAGTTGCGGTTAGAAGGTCGGTGTGATGGGAGGGGTTAAGCGAAGCACGGAGGAAAGGTTGCAGGCTGGGGGATGTGTTTGGGGAGGAGAAATTTAGGTGGTGATTCGGCCTGGTTGGTGTGATGGTATAAATGGGCTTTAACAGTGTGGTTGAGAGACAATTAAGGGTCTGCTGCGTATTAATAGGCCTAACCTTCTTTGGGAAACGCGGGCCATGCCAGTCTGTGTTTTGAGGAGACCCATATTGTTTAAAACCTGTTGGGGGGGTATTTTCACCATCCGCGTGGTCCCACGCGACCCAAACGTGGTCCATCTCGCTAGTCAGAGGCAAATGAGTATTTTCAGAACCTTCTTTTGCAGTCTCTTGTCCCCATGCTTGCCATATTGGTGTATCATCCTTGATAGTCGCGCGTCCCTTCATAACCACAATCTGTCCAACAGTAACTGTGATAGCCTGTAGTGGCGAGTAAGGATCGTGTGGTAACGTCTTCTGGCTGGGGCAGTGGCGGTGTCGCCACACTGGATCTGGTTCATAGGTGAACGTGAACTGTCCCACAGTGAAAATAGCTGTTGGGGACGTAGCCATTCCTTTATAGCCGGCTGTACCTGTCAGCACCCAGAACTGACCTATTCGTAACCCTCCTTTTGCCCCCAGAAACTTGCAGGCCCCTTTTGTGGCTAGTATGTCGTACTGGGCGGTGCTGGCCTTTGTGCAATCGCCTAATGGACTTGGTCCATATTCCGTTGGCTTGGCGGTATCCATCTCCGCCGGTGTATGAGCAGTCGCGTGGACCATCTTTTCTGTGCAGTCAGAGGCGTAGCCCGAGGAGGATGTGGTGGATTGGCGGTTGTCCAGGTGGCACTGTATCCGCAAATGTGCAACCCCTAAAGCCCTCCTCGCTTGTGCAAAAGACCCTGCTAGCTGTACCGGTTGGCCGTCATCTTCCCTCAGTCTGGCTTCCGGTGGCACCCAACCAGCATACTGCCACCCCGCAATCCGTACAATACACTCCGCCCATCTGGAACCAAAAGGTAAAGTTATTGTGAATGGTATACGGTTGGGGTCGAAGCATGTAATCCACAAGTTGAGCTCTCTCCTGTCTGGTCCGTTGATGTTGACCTCATCGATGGACTCTAGTTCCCCAAAACCTGCTACGGCCTCTCGGATGAAGAAATGGTGCCAAAATAGTTGAGGGAAATGTAGGATATTGAGGCGAACCCGGAACGGGCGATAGTTTAGGAAAGTTCATTGATCAGTATTGTAGAAATCAAATGCCCAGTTGTTATAGGCCCCCCAAACATTGCCAACGTTAATAACCTGAGTTTTAGTGCAGATACTGGTAACACCTGCTAGCCTTTCTTGTCAGAACAGAAGTATCCTATGAACACACTCTACAGGTCTGAAAATAAAGCTTGTGTTTATTGTATGGACATAAGCTTGACGAGATGATGAAATGGAAATATGAATAAAGGAGATTTACGATAAAAGGCAATTTACCAGAAACACGCCATGCCGGTACTTGCATTCTGCCCTAGTGGGTATGGAAAAGAGGCACAATGAAACACATCTCGTTAGATTTAGGTATGTTTGGTTGCTATTTAAAAAAGAATTAAGTTAGTTACTTAATTTTATTCTTCATATTTTATATTTAGTTTTAACTTATGAAATATATTATTGGGGGAATTTTATGTATGTCCCTCAAAAACTTGGAAATTACATATTCCCTCCTCTAAAGTTCGCAATATCATATTTACCCTTCTAAACTTCAATACTCACAAATTTACCCATTATATTATTGTTTCTATTAAAACTCATTTAAATTTTATGAATTACCCATTTTACCTATCCTTAAAAAAATAAAACTAGTACGTAGCATGTTTCAGAAAAATATCAGTCTTCTAGTTGATCAATTTCTTAGGGCAAATCAATTATTTCTCTACTTATGATGCTTACACAAGCATATACCTAAATGTCATTGTGTAAGCTCTAGAAGTAGAGAAATGACTCACTTGTCCTCGGAAACTATCTAATTAGAGGAGTGATATTTTTCTAAAACAAGTATTTTTTATATTTTTCATGAAGGGTAAAATAGATACTTCGTAAATTTTAAATGAGTTTTAATAGAAAAGACATTAAAATAGGTAAATTTGTGATATTTTGAAGTTTAGAAGGGTAAATATGATATTATAAATTTTAGAGGTGGAAATACGTAATTTCCAAGTTTTTACATCATGAAATTCCACCTAAATTATATACAAAGAATTAAAATGTTAAAAAATAAATCATTTTTATATGACAGTGGGTTCTATATACCAAGTGTGTGAAGTAATAAGTTAAGATAACTGGAGAAACAAAGTAATATATTATGAATTAATTCACTTCTTATTCTTGCTCCTAGTTTACTTCTTATTTGACAACTTAAATATGAAAGGGTGGATCTATATTCATTCATAGGGTTGCTAAGCCTCCCTATGATTTTAAGATTTTAGTTATGTAAATTGAAATTTAGTTTAATTTTATCCTTAGAACCTTTTATATAGTTCAGCCCCCCTAATAAAATATCACATGTCTATTTGTAGCCTAGTTGTTCGGACTTATTTTGCGGTTGTGAAAAACTTCGGGTTCAATTTCCACCCACCACATATTGTGCATTTTAAGTTTTAGCCTTCCCTATACAACGTTAATTCAACAGAAAAAACATATAAAAATGATGAACTTAAGAGTTGTTTCGTTGAGACAGAAAGATGGAGGTTCAGTCTACTAACTTTCATTTAATTGTCCACAGAAGATCTTTTTATATTTCGAAAAACCTATTTATTTGTGCTTCGTTTTTTTTTTCATGGTGAAGCCCAAGTTGTTATGATTTTTATCATTAATAAGCTATGGGTGATTTTTTTTTTTCCGAACAATAGTTAGCAGTCTGTGGAAGAAAAATAAAAAAATAAACAAAACTAATATAAGTTTAAGCTCAATTGAAAAGTCCCTAAGTTTGTTTCAATAATCATTGGATCGGTTTAAAGCGGCTAATTAGAATTATTGGTTCTTATATACTTTATAAGCTAAATAAAAAGTTTCAAATTTTATAATTTCTCAAGTCTATTCTAAATAAAGATAATATATTACTTTGGTGCATTCACTTTTCAATAATCAGAGCAGCAAAATATATTACTAGAAAATAGAAATAAAGCGTCATTTTTTTTTTCCTTTCCTCTGTTATTAAATTCAATCCTTTTGCAAATTAAAGGGACACTTCCATTTAAAAAGAAAGAGTATATTTCTTAATTTAATTTTTAAAATAACTAAATAAAAAGTTAAATAAATAAAGAGGATAGAAAAAATAATATCAAATTTTTATGGAGATATTGGATAGTAAAGTGTCTTTATGAATTATTTTTTTGACTATTTTAGAATTTATATGGGATTATGGGCACACAAGAAATTTTTTCTTTAATAAATGAATTTAAAATAAAAATTTAGATGCGGACTTATAGGTTCAGGAGTAGATCTGAATTAATGATTTCAAATTGTTATTTTATGTTGATTCCCTAATTTTTAATTATAATTCAGTTGAATATTTTGATGAGCTTAAAAATATAAAATTTTAATAGAATTAGTAGATGGGACTATACAAATTGAGAGAATGTATGGTTGCTTGATTAGGTCGGCTGTTGATGCTACACTCAATTGCCATCGTTTTGTATTTATGTTTCGGACTAAGCTCCTGTCTCTTTCCAGATTTTTCATGCTCCATTTGTTTGCGGCACTTTGTGTATCGAGATATATCAGGGGGAAAAATAAAATAAATCCCCGTGCATTATTACGAAATTAAAAGTCAAGATGAATTTAAGTTTGCTGAATGTCAATCTCCATAATCATCACACTTATAATTTTTTTTATCTTGATATACTTCATAATCATATACTTACTTCAAAAATTGTATATTTATGAGTTGTTTTGAATAAGATCAAAACATACCAAAAAACATGACTCATAAGTTAAAAAAAGGGTCAAACAATTAGGACTTGTAATTGTTTTTATATAAAGCTCAAAATTTTAAACTCAACTTGATTCTATTGTAATAATATAATTATATTTACATGAAATATTTTAGTTTTTCTATCAAAAGAAGATAAAAAAAGAAACAACAAAAAAGTTCTACATTTAGTTAAGTTATTTAAGAAGAAAGCATTTTACTCGTATAATTAATGATTTACAATGCTATGTTCATGAACGGAATCAAGTGGAGTCAGATGAACAAGTGTCTACTGTGGACTCAATTTTTTTTATAAATATGTTTCTATGTTTATGTTATTTTAAAATAATTACAATATATTTCAGCTTAAAAAAATATAAAATTTACCAATTTCTATACTATATATTCAAAATTATGTCTCATTCAAAAATTTAATTCCACCCTAATAATATCAATTTTTCATCCCATCCTAATAATTATCCGGGCTCCATCTTAGGAATGTTCTGTTGCAACTTGCAAATTTGTAATTTATGATTTCAACCCGCTTGATCAAATTACTATACCGTGAAGGCCACATGAAATGAGAATGGTCAAGTCCACCCCCCATACACAGTAACACTTTCTTTAATCAGTGCAGTGGAATCTATTAGCATACCAAAAACGCATGCTTTTAATTTACAACATTTATCTCCAACTTCATTTCACACGCTTTACTTCAGGCAATAATTGGGTTCACTCCACCTAGGGCTCTTTTAGTCTTTTGACTCTATTTCCATGAACAGACAATTAGCCACCTGCTTTACTGACTGATTTCTTGTATAGAGCGATCCCACCATTCTCTCTTAGACCATATGAGAACCAAATTGACCGTCGCTTAATACTAATGAAAAATATTAAAAAAAAGAAATATAAATTGTCAAGCTATGATGAAAAATATTAATGTAAAATAATGGAAAAATGTATTTGCATATTGAAAATAAGTTGAATTATGATAAATTAACATAATTGATTTGATCAATTAAGCGTAAGTCCTAATTAAAAAATAACTATAGACAACAAAGTATCATTAAAAGAATTCAATCTATTGTTGCTACTTAAACTATGATAACATAGAATCAAACATTATACAAATTTAAGAAAAAAAATGAGAACTAAATATTAATCTAGTGATTAAGATAATGTTCTTTCATAAATGTCGTACTTTCAAAATTGAATTGAACAATGATTAATAGATATTTAAACTTATATAATTTAATCCTCATCCTCATCATAAAATAATATCTAACATTTTTATTTGAGATTATTTTGTTTTCAAAAAACATATTAGTTAATTGTTCACTTGATAATACAAATTACTTGTGCATGACAAGTAGAGTTGGCTCTCCCTCCAAAAATATTACTGAACCAAGTCTACCTGACTCGCTAATTCGATGTGGACCTCTTACTCTGGGACCCACGAATACCAGAATAAGATCAACTCTCCATTAGCATTAATAACTAATCACTCTCAAATGCGGAGCAGCCTCGTCTTTTTCGAAATCGACACTAAATTTCCCCGCTAATAACACCCTAATGGATACATCCATTTATATTAAACTGGAGAGCAGTAAAATTTAATCACGAACGCATAGAAAGGCGGGCTGGTGGAAAGGAGACCCATTCTTCCTTCGCCGTTTCTTCTCAGAAACCTCTTTCATCCCCCCTTGACCTTCTTTCTTTCCCACCTCCTTTATAAAACCCCTCGCTCCATTTTAGCTTCACACTTCACCGGAGCAAACAAGCAATCACAGCCAAAAAACAACAAAAATATTATAGTACTACTATACATACAGTATATACAAGTAAAGATGCTTGAGCTAGACCAGCCGAAGCGCAAGATCGAAGTGCGATCGGTATGGGCTGACAACCTCGAGTCAGAGTTTGACTTAATCTGTCATTCGATCGACAAGTACCCTTTTGCTGCCATGGACACGGAGTTCCCGGGCGTGGTGTATCGGCCGAAGAAGAACCCTTTTCTCCTCTCCCCAGTCGAACGATACTCTCTCCTCAAATCAAACGTTGACTCTCTCAAGTTGATCCAGCTGGGCCTCACCTTGTCAGACTCCGCCTCTGATTCAGGCTCACTTCTTGTCTGGGAATTCAATTTCAAGGATTTCGACCCTTTAGTTGACCACCACGCACCCGACTCAATTGAATTGTTGAAAAATCACGGGATTGATTTTGAGAAGAACCGCGCCAGAGGAATCGACTCACGCCGGTTTGCCGAGCTCTTCATGTCATCTGGTTTAGTTTGCAATGACTCAGCCGTGACATGGGTCACTTTTCACAGTGCGTACGATTTCGCGTACTTGATTAAGATTCTGACAAGCCGGCGGCTGCCGAGATCCATGTGCGAATTTTTAGAGTTGGTGAAGGTTTATTTTGGAGGTAGGGTTTTCGACATGAAGCACATGATCAAGTACTGTGACAGTTTGTATGGCGGGTTGGATCGGGTTGCAGCAACCTTGCAGGTGGAGCGGGCCGTCGGTCGCTGCCATCAGGCCGGATCCGATAGTCTGCTGACGTGGCAGGCGTTTACAAGGTTGAGAGAGGTGTTCTTTGCGAGGGATGGCGGCGAACGGTACGCCGGGGTTCTATATGGACTGGAAGTTTATTGATTTGTTGATTGGAAATTTGGTATATACATATATGTTCGTCATTAGTTAACTAATATAATCAATTCTTTCAAAAAATAAGCAAAGAGTTAGGTTGTTGATAGAAATTGAGAATATGTTGAAGGAAGGCTAAATATAATATAATGGAAATTATTTATGGTATTCTTTAATTTTGTGCGTTATCATTTTGTTCGCTAATCGGGTCAAAAGGACCTTCTCAATACTTAATTCGCCACACAAGAATCAGAGCATCGCTTGATTGTTCCATCAGTGTCGTGTTAGAATTGGCAATAAACACCATTAGAATGTTCACTATCTAAGTCCAAGGTAGAAAAATATAATGCTCACTAGTCACTAAAACAATAAAAGAATATTTATAATAAACATGTGTATTTTATAATAATAAAATGTGCATTTTAAGAAGTTTGTACAAGTATTTCAAAACATTTAAAACAGTTGTTGACTGTTATAGAAATGAGTATTATGTTTAATTTGATTGCTTAATATATAGCGATCGGTCATGTCAGCCCATAAAAGCCCAATACATAAATCGAGTTCCGATTGAGAAGAAAGGGTTCTCCTAGCATATTTTGATTAGGAAAACGGCATGTACTCTGATATGCCAAAAGGCACACTTGAGAAGAAAGTCCCACCCTATCAGTTGTTTTCAGGTGAAAACAAAAGACAAGCACCAGCCTGCTACCTAATTTTGAGCTCACCAAATCTTTGGTAAGCTTTAACTTTTTAAATTTATTGAATTAGCTTCAACAATAAATTTAAATCGTTCAAAAACCAATTTATTTCACGAGTTATGTGTTTACATACAAAATTTTATAAAATTTTGAATTAATTTAATATAAAGTCAAGCGATAAAAAAATTATTTCTATGTTAATTTTAATGCATTTATTTTTAATTTTTTTTTTGGTAGCTTGACTTTACATTAATTAACTCAAAATTTTATAAATTTTGTGTAAATATGCATCACTCGTAAAATAGATCGATTTTGAAAGTTTGAATTTGTTGTTAAAGCCAATCTAATAGATTCTCGATATAAGCTTACCAAGAGCTTAAGAATACCCTAGTTTTACTCCTCATTCTATGTATTTTTTAAAACTTATTTCACAATCTAAGAATTCTAATCCAACATTGGGATTTGTGTTATTTATTTTTATTTTTGTGGCCTTTGGTGGGTTTAAGAATATCTAGTTTTACTCCACATTTTATGTATTTTTTAGAACTTATTTTACAAATTGAAGATTATTTTTTTTTCAAAGTCAGCTAGCAGATAGCTCACCAACAATTTCCACTAATTAAAGAAAAAATATTACAAGTTTTTACAAAAATTCTAATTCCAACACTGGTATTTGGTTTTATATTTATTATGTCTTTTATCCTTACCATGAGATATTTGTATTAGACCAAAACAAAGTGAATACGAATAATTTAGAGGCAACTAATATTGATATCATAATCAATATATGAATAATTGAACAATGGCAATAAAAGAAATATCTATATTTTTCTTCATATTCACAAGAATAAACAGCCAGCAATTCAGCTGGTTAGTTGTTCCATTGAACACATTGCATTAGGCAATTTTCATAAATTTATGGATCAATAAAGACCTCTAACAATCGCATGGTAGTTATCAAGTCGTTATACTGCAATGGATCCATTTTCTCATTGAGATCACATTGAGAGGCAACTTATAAATCACCAGCGAAGTGGATCTGATCTACTTCTATCCATTTTAGATTGAATATTTCATAGTTAAATAATAAGGCCTTGCTTTAAAGACTAAAGACAAATAGAATTACGAGCTTATGCTGTGGTTATGTGCTTCCGTAATTTAAGAGAAAAAAAAAATCAAATGATACAGGTTTTAGTTGATGCAGATAAAAAAAAAAAAAAAAAATCTGAGTAGAGAAATAATTAGATGGTCTAAATTTGATAACTACCGTAAAAAATTTGATGTGACCCATTAAAAATACAAAATTGTTTTCTTCTTTGTTGCCATCTCGTGTAATCAATAAAAGAGTCATGCCAACTTTTATCACTTGAGAGCATAGTGACAAATGAATTATTTGGGTTTGATTCGGTGAGATCAAAAATTTTTTATTCGGAAATAATTAGGGTATAATTCGGATATAATTCGGGAATGATTTGAAATTATCCGGATCAGAGATCTTAGTCCTACAGGGAAGAAAAAAATTTGGGAAAAATTCGGAAAAAATTTCGTAAAATTCGGGAAAAGTTCATAAAATTCGGTCAACCAAATAATTCGGCGTTTGGTTCGTCATCACCAAAAAAACAAATTATTCGCAAATAATTCATAAATAATTCGCGAATCTTGTGACTATGCTTGAGAGCAATGTTTTTATTAAATTGGGCGTGCTTATGGTTAACCGCAGTGAAAGAAGTTAGGATGACAAAACGACAAAAATTATTGACAATATTATTTAATTTCATGCATCACGTGAATAACAAAGTTAGAATAAAAAAAAATATATGATTTCTACGCTGTATAAAGTTAAAATAGTACTGTCGGTATCTTTATCTAAACAAATACGGAAGTCAATGGTGGAAGTTTTAGTTTCTTGCAACCCGCAATGTATATGGACCATCAAATGGATATGAGAAAACGAGAAATAAAAATAATCCATTATTTGTTTGGACCTCCTGCCGACATTTTTATTAATATCCAAAGTTTAATACAAGTTATTAATTATGCTCAGATTTCCAAACTTTCGCTAAAAATACCCAAACCGGGCATTTTCTGGCCAGTTTACTCCCCCCCTAAACCGGCCAGAAAATGACCGGTTTACTCTTCTTCTTTTTTTAACTCGCATTATTCAACTTACTATTTTATTGTAGTTAGATGAAGTAGGTTGTAATTTATTTGAGTATTAATTAATTTCATTACTTCTTGTAGTTCCGTACAAAATAATAAAGTACACATAAATTACAAATAGAGTCCACACACTTTTTACAACATGCATACAAATCACCTATTATTGCTACGTCTAAAATTTAATCCCCGAAGTAAACCACTTGCGAAAGATGACCTACGAGATGGTCTAGCAGGTGGCTCTGGTTGCTCAGTAGATGGCCCGGCTTGGGTTTCAGATGGCCCGACATGGGTTCCAGATGGCGCTGCTTGGCTTGTAGATGCCCTTGTTGTGCGTCTAGTAGTGGACCTCCTCGATTGGATCACAGATGGCTCCCCTTGCACCCCAACCGCCTCTCCTCCTATGTCAACCGCCTCTCCCATTGCTTCGGCATACATAGCAATTGCATCTAAACGGCTCGTAGCTGTGCTACGTCATGACCCTCCGGACCCACTTCCCGACGCCATTACTCGCCCATTTTCTGCCGCATTTGCTGCGTTTCTTGCCTCTGCATTTGCATGTGTTACTTAGTAAGTTGGTATAAACTGAAAAGAAAAATGATTTTGGATGAATGTTACATACCTCTTCGTTGCCTATCGGAAGTGGAACGGCGAGCCTGATGCCCCATTCGTCTACCTTCCATTTCATCCATCGTCATTACACGACGGGTGTGTTTTCGTCTCCCCTTCCTAATCCAACCACTACTCGGAAGGATTCTGTCTCCAACATTAGGAGGCCAGTCTCTCATATTGCCAATTGGAGAGAACACATGGTTCCAAGTACTCACAAGATAGGGTGTTTTATACCAGTCTGCAACAAAGTCGTCCTCTTGCCAGTTTCGGTCACGGCAAACAGCTAAGACATGAGCGCACGGAATAGAAGTTAATTGGATACCTCTGCAAGTGCATTACATTTGTCTGTCGGGACCGCGTGTCACAATATACATGAACTCCCTGTGAGTGGGTTCCATGTTGCCCATGTCGCTACGGGTGCAAGGAACGTACTCATTTGGGGATGAAACTTGGTACTGACCTTGGCCCTGCGTGTAACGCACCAACCGCATTTTTCCAGCTTTCTCCCAACGTTTTCTGATCTTCTGCAAAACCCGGTCAGAAAGAACCTGTCCCTTGTCTTGTAATTCCATTGCTCGCTGACGCCGCTGAACAAACCATCTGTTGCACGTGTAGAACGTATCCTCCACTATGGCACAAACATGCAATCTACGCTCGTTCGGAAGACATTGTTGAGCGACTCGGAGCCGTTTGTTGTCATGATACCAAACCGATATCCTCCGTCACAGGTTTGGAAAATTTTCTCATAATTGGACGACTCCATCACATCAGTAGGACGTATTTTGCCCACTCTCTTTAAATATACATTACACAGCGGATTTAGCTGTACAAAAACAAAGGGGTGTTATTTCATTTTCATAAAATTCTTATAAGATAATTAAACGAAATATTATAAGTTAGACATACATGAGCAAACTCTTCGAACATCTCTTTCAATCTTCTAAGCTTCTTCCTCTTTGCTCATTTCCTGAACCTCCATCCGTACCATCTGTCTCCTCCACAGTTCTTGACCAGGTTGTCAGCAACATGCTGCATACAATACATGTGCACAAAAAGCTTGGGAGGCCATCCGTATTCAGCTGTCAGTGCAGCTTTGATCCCCTTGTGCTGGTCCGATATGACACATACAAATTTACACGGGTCGAGCACTTCATTCCTCAACTACTACAAGAAAAAACCCCAATTTTCAGTATCCTCCTGCCGTACAATTGCAAATGCAATAGGCAACAATTGGTTCTCGGCATCGTAGCCGCAAGCTATCAAAAGCCTCCCCTCATATCGCCCAGACAAGAAGCAGGTATCGATGCTGATCACTGGTCTCAGGTACTGGAACGCCGCAATGCATGTACCAAATGCCCAGGCTACGGCTTTAAACTGGGCAACACCTGGCATGATTAGTCCTGTTTCCTTATTCCGTACCGGGCTGGTCAGAAATTGGTGGGTCGAGCCGGGATTGTTGTGGCAAATTGCAAGCAACAACGGTCTCAACAAGCTGTACGAAACCTCCCAACTCCCAAATTGTCGGGCTATTGCCAGCTCACGGCCCCTCCACAGTCGGTTGTATTTAGGTGTCACATTGTTATACACAGACAAAACAATGTCTGCCACCGTTTGGATGCTCATACACAGGTCCTTTTTAATGGCGTTCTCAATGACATCGGCAATGAGTGCTGCCGTCAGACATTCGTGGTCGTCCCTCGTACTCTCAGTCCTATATGCGTGAGGCCTGTCTTGCTTAGTTATAACCCATGCGTCTCCACATCCCGTCGGCTTTGCCCTAAGCTCGTAACGGCAATTCTTGTCCTTGCACAGCAGAGTAACCCGATCCCTGTCACTTTTCCAAGATCTGAACTCCTGATTCTTTTTTATATGGTGCTCTCTGACCTTCTTCATTAGGTCTTATTTGCTATTAAAATATTGGTTTGCAGTCAGCTCACCTTTGTACTCAATCTGTTGCCCATAATAACCAATATCTGCTTCTCTAAACTCAGAAACATCATTGAGGTCTGGGAACGGGTGCGTATCAGTCCGGCCACTAAGCGGCCCCCCCTCATCAGTATGCCTTTCAGCTGTTTCAACCGGCCCGTCTTCATCGCAACCTTCCATGTGATCTGAATCCCCCCACATGTCTCCCTCAAATTCATCCCCGCTCCCCAGATCATCCTCCGGTATTTCATTAATATCTTCAAAGTCCGGGCAGCTTGCATCGTCTACTGGTGCAGGTCTGGGGTAAGGTGATACTGGAGGTAACGGTAAAGGAGTGGCATTTACGGATCTAGGTGGGGTTGAAACTGAGTGTCTTGGTCTGCCTCGATTGTGTCTAGGTGGGGATGCAACTGAGTGTCTTCGTTGAGGTGCTGGTGCTGGTGGAGTGACGTAGTTGTAGGGTTCTGGGTCAGGTTCGTTGAGGAGTAAGGTGGAGTACGTCTGTAGGTTTCTAGTTGTGGGGTATAATGTGGTGCCGCTGATCCAGAGCCCGAACTTCCAACCCCGGGCTCTACCGTAACTCTTCTAGCAAATATTTCTATTAGAAAATTCCCTTCGGACCTCAAATAACCAAACATGCCTCTCTACGTACTCTCATCTACCAGTTTCGCAACCATAAATTTTCCGCTGGAGGGATGGCAATATCGGGTTGCCAATTCTAGGTCCCACCTTTCTGGGTTGTAACCGGTGTGAGTGTAAACTATGGATTTCAGGTCTAAAAATGAGATGTCATCTGGAATCATTAATGAATGAGCTGCATCTTTGTTGTAATACGCCCCTTGTGCACTATTAAGCATCTTCCCACCATAGTGTAATGAAATAAAGGACATGGTAAACAAACTACATTTTAGAAAATGGTAAACATTGTCAGGTTACTAAATGGTAAACATTTGTCAGCTAACTAAATAGTAAACAATTGACAGATTACTAAATAGTAAACAATTGACATATTTGTATAGGGTATAGGGTATAGGGTATAGGGTATAGGGTATAGGGTATAGGGTATAGGGTATAGGGTTTTGGGTATTGGGTATTGGGTTTAGGGTTTAGGGTTTAGGGTATAGGGTTTTGGGTATTGGGTATTGGGTTTAGGGTTTAGGGTTATAGGGTTATAGGGTTTAGGGTTTAGGGTTTAGGTTTTGGGTTTAGGGTTATAGGTTTTGGGTTTTGGGTTTTGGGTTTATGGTTTATGGTTATAGGGTTATAGGGTTATAGGGTTATAGGGTTTTGGGTTTTGGGTTTTGGGTTTTGGGTTATAGGGTTATAGGGTTTATGGTTTTTTTAATTAAATTTAAATTTTTTAATAATATAATTAATTATTCTATAAAATAAAAAAAATAATAATAATAAAAAAAAATTTACCTTAACAGTGCGCTGCTGCCTCAGGCTGTGTGCCTTTGGATGAAGGGAGGGGGTGCCCTTTTATGGAGGTTTTGCGGGTTTTAAAAAAAAAAAAGAGTAAACCGGCCATTTTCTGGCCGGTTTAGGGGGGAGTAAACCGGCCAGAAAATGGCTAGTTTGAGTATTTTTAACGAAAGTTTGGAAGTCTGGGCATAATTAATAATTTGTATTAAACTTTGGATATTAATAAAAATGTCGGGACCTCCTGTCTGCGATACAATTTCATTTTTATGTACCAATATTTCGTGACAATAAAAAAATGGGCTATCATTTTTACGGCCTCCTGTCATCTGCTTGGGCTGGACTCTCTGCACTTGACTGAAATTTTTGAGTTTTCCTCAAATCTCAGTAAATCGATAATAAAGCTATCCATGAATTCATATTTCAGAATCCGCAAGAATATTAAAGAGGCTCTTTGTATGTCATCTCAGACTGAATTGGTTTGAATTCTAATTGAACAGTCCGGATCTAAACATAAACATTGTGTTACCTCATATGATATGGACTCAGCTATCCATGTGATCAATGCTAATCAAGGCAGAGGTTCTCAATCTGGGATAAATAGATCAATGCTAAGCAAGACAGATGTTATTGTATGATTGGACGAAGTGAAAAAGGCTTATTCCAGTAAATATAGATCAAGGAGAATTTTTCTTATGTGTTCAGATAAGTACCTCAGGACGTAATATATCATGACACAAATTTAAAATTTTAGTTGATTTCAGAATGGATTTATTTTATCATAGATGAAAGTTACCCAAAATTTTAACTAGTTCGTTGAATAAACGGACTGTGCAAGTTTGTAATCGACTGTTATCTATTTTATCATATATAAATTAAACATATTTCTGAATTATTCTCTTACTGTAGATAAATTACTCTCAAATTTCACAAATATTCACGAATTATTCTTGAATTTCACAAAAAATGTTTTTGGAATTGGTGGTAGTAACAAACACTAGTACATAAAACACGACCATACACGGCATATCATACACGAATGAGAAAAAATTGCACATTAACTATGTGTAATAGGAGGAGGCGCTTGTGCGAAAAAAAAAACTCCAATATACACACATGGTCTGAAAGTAACGAACCGTGTCCGAAAGTCACCAACTTTTGTTTATGGTTTTATAATACTGAACCGTGCATGATAGTACGTAATCGTACACGGTTAGTTAGTTAGTTAAAGACCGTGTATGGTTATCACCAATCTCCAAACACGGATTTATACTTTTAAACCGTGTAGTTTTTTCAACCAAGCCTGCTTAAAATTAATTTCTTGTACCAATCTCCCCCTCGCTATGCGCACCCTTTCACCTTCTGTCCATAAATCCAATTTAAGTCCGCCCTTGATGAAGCCAAAATATATAGTGAAAATCCATATCTTTCATTCCAAAAAATGGCAAAAAGCGAATGCAAAGTAGTCATTTTTCCGATTCATTTACCGCAAACGTGTTTTTAGGTCTTTTGACAGGTTTTTGAGAAAGTTGTGTATTTAGTCCAAAAACAGAGCAAAAAGTGTCGAATTTAGGCGATTTATGGAGATAACACCAATACAGGGCATCACATGGAGCATGCAACACCTCACATGAAGTGCACAACATGCGAAATGGCAAAATTATAGCAAAATCCGCTAAGTCAGGAAGTCGTGCCCCCTATGTCGCATGCGGCATAGACTTATGCCGCACGATCCGTGGACTGTTTTGATTCTGATCAAATCTCCATCGTTGATGCTATTTTCGACAGAATTCTTCCAGATTGACGCAATTGCTTGAGCGGCAAGCTTTCATAGCTATTTTTGGCTTTATCTGAGCAAACTTGAAGTGCACTCCAAGTTTGCACTACCTCCACTACTTCCACTACTCCATCCCTCATTTAGAAAAGCTATAAATACCCCTCTTGTAATAGGATTTCGGTGTGCGTGTTTAATTGTGTTAAGTCCATAGAATCGAGATTAGCAATTCTCATTGCTAGGTTAGGTTAAAGAGTACTTAGAGAGAGAAGGGTAGCCATCGAAAGTCAAGCAGGAGAAGAAGGCATCATCTAAGGAGGCAGAAGTTCATCCATCTTCAATTAGGTTGTAATTTATGTTCTCTTTATTTTATTCCTTTAATTTTGCCATACCCATGAGAAGCTAAACTTCTCATCTCTAGGGTGAGGGTTGTACTCGAATTCTTAGTTATGTTTTAGCATAAGTTTATGTTTTGTTTATGTTGATTTGAGTTTCCTTTATTATTTTGAATATTTTTTATTAAGTCATTGTATATATATTTTGTCTACTATATGCCAAAGTAATCTACATGCCATAAGGTTGCAGAGTCGTTGCGTCCTTGTGTGAGGGACAAATATGTAAGTACTAGCACCTAAGCTAACGATTCATGGCAGCGGTTCAAAGACTAGATTTAGAACCCAGTGGGCTCCCTTGGCAGGATAGCGTAAATTGTATATTTAGATTATATTAGGAAACACTTAGATTAGGTAGGGTCTTTGAGATATTTAATTGTGGGGTAGAATAGGAAATGATTAATTTGTGTTTGTGTGAGAAAGATAATTGCATACCTAGAATACTTAGAATTGATAGCCCAAAATCCGATCGCAAGATCGGAAAACCTTTCAAATCACATAAGTAAAAACCCAGTAAGCCTACGAGATAGTGATAGTGTTGCATGCGGGATACTGTGGGACAATCTATGCCGCAGGCGATAGTCAGTGCCGCATGCAGGGTAGAGGGACGTCGAAATTTATACTTTGCATAAGTAAGAAGGAGAGCCAAAACCAAATTCTAACTTGACATGACCCAAGAAGACCCCGAGCTACAGCCAAGACCAACCCTGGTTAGCCAAAGACCCCAACAAGAAGCATACGAGACAAACTGGATCAAAATCCAAGATTATGCCTACAATCAGAAGGCTCATTTATCTAAACCATCAATTTTGCAAAAGTACCTGCATGGTCCCCGCATTAGATCAGAGATAAACTTCCCTGTCTGTAATCCCTCCTCGGTTAGATAGGTTTTCTCCATGAATGTGTGTTTGGAGTATAGTCACTGTCCGAGACCCTAATATAAGAGCAAGGGACCAATTACTCAGGCAAACCCCGAAGAACACATATTCAACCCTCACACAACCATGCAAGTATTAGCGAGATGAGATAAAGATAGCGTACCTTTTGAAGTAGATGTGATCGAAGACGATGATCAAATCCGCTTCCAATCTCAATGCCCAATATGGAGTCCAAACACCTGAGATTCAAACAAGAAAAACAACTCAAAAATGATTCCATAAAGTTCAAGGAGAACACTGGGGGCACCTGGCTAAGCTGTTCAATCCTAAGGTCTTCACACCTCACTCAGGTGGGGGGCATTTGTTTGACCCTAAAAATTCAGGGTTTAAAAAAATAATGAAATGATTCGAAGCTCACGGTTTTGAGTTCAATTGATGACAAGAATAATATTTAATCAATATTGACCGAAATTTGGTTGGCAGCTACTATAACTGTTTGACTTCAATTGTAGCATGTCCGAATGAAATGGCAACAAGGTTATTTTTTTTGAAGGTCAGCTGGCAAGTAGCCTGCTGGCAATATATTGATAGAAAATTATTTACAAAGTTTATAGGTAAAGTTTACAATACTCAACTAGTAAAAAGTACACTAAGCCATCCCGTGAATGCCCTGGCATGATCATTCATGCTCCTTCTACCCCGTCCCCGTTTTATCTTAGCAATTGGCTTGCCATTGCAGAACTTCCTGGGTGGCTTCATTTATTAAACTGTGCACCTGTCTGTGCTGCTGAGAGAAAATCCGCCGATTTCTCTCTTTCCATAGTGTCCAGACCCCCACTGCCCACGCACTATCCCAGTTCTTTTTTGCCAGGCCCTGCAGCGAAGCCCGGTGCCTCCACCATATCTGCGTGATGGGTGTGTCTGTATGCGGGGTTGCTATGTTTAATGTTGCCGTTAACCCCCACCAAAAAGCACATGCTGCGGCGCATTGCCCAAATAGATGATCTCTGAACTCCAACGTATGTGTTATGCACATGACACATTCAGGGGTCACTTGGCACCCTCTTGTTGTTAGCACTTCCCTAGTCAGAAGCTTATCATTCAACAATAGCCAGCAGAACACTTTAACCTTTGCCGGGGCTTTAATTTTCCATAACACTTTGTGGAATGCGTACCTGATCCCCTTTCGGTGTAACATTTTATATGCTGAGGCTGTGGTGAAGGTTTCGGCTGCTGTCCATTTCCAGGCTAGCTGGCCCGTGTGCTGGTTTTCCTGTACTGAGCAAGCAAAGAAGGGGCCAAACTCCTGTAGAGATCGCAGGAAGTAGGAGCCCTGTGGCCCCAGCTCGGTTTGGTGGGATATGCCGTGCAGATGGAGAAGGGTTTGTGCCCACAACCCATTTGGTTCATGACGCAGTTTCCATAACCACTTGACCATCAGAGCTGCATTCTGATCCAATATATCAATTATACCCAACCCGCCTTCTTGTTTTAATGCACAGATCCTTTCCCAGTTAACTAGGCAGTTGATGGGCTTGCATTGTTCATTTCCTTTCCAAAGGAAATTCCTCCGGAGTTTATCCAGGTGTTTGATGACGCATTTCGGCAATCTAAAGGCCTGTGCGTAATGCAGCGGTAGGGCTGATAGGACTGATTTGACGAGGGTTAGGCGGCCGCCATAAGACAGGAGGTTTGACTTCCAGCTGGCAATTCTGTCGTGTACCGCCAGGATGATTGGCTGGAAGTGTGACTTGTTTGGCTTTGCGAGAGTGAGTGGTAGGCCAAGGTATTTCATGGGTAATAGGGAGGTTGGGCTGCCAAGTATACCCTGTATCGCTGAGACCGCCAAAGTCGGTACCCCGATGGGTACGAAACTACTCTTGCCTCGATTAATTCTAAGCCCCGAAAGTGCCTCGTATGTTTGTAATACTAATGTGATTATTTTGAGCGTCGTAGGGTGTGCCTCGGTTATGACTAGGGTATCGTCGGCATATTGGATGGCTCTGGTGTCCGTGTAAATCGGTCTGTGTCTCAGTGGCGCAGAGCTGGTTAAAAATGAGGTGAGAGTATCGGTAACTAGTATGAAGAGTAGTGGCGAGAGCGGGTCTCCCTGTCTCAACCCTCGTTTGTGCTTGATATAGCATGTGTTGTCACCATTGAATTTAACTGTCGAAGAGGATGAATTTAAGATTGTCAGCACCATGCCGAGCCATCTTGGGGGAAATCCTTTTTCGATGAGTAGATTCGTGAGAAAGCACCAATCGACCATATCGAAGGCCTTTTCGAAGTCGACCTTGTATAGGACTGCCGGTGTCCTGTGCCTGTGGAGCGCGCTCAATAGCTCCCTTGCCACCAGGAAGGATTCTATTAGCGAGCGACCCTTTATGAAAGCCGTTTGAGTAGTGGCGACCATGTTCTGGAGCTGTGGTTGCAGCCTATTAGATAGTACCTTTGTAATTAGGCGAATAACCGTGTTGATCACGCTAATTGGTCTGTAATCTGTGAGTGTAGTAGCCCCTTTCTTCTTTGGCACCAATGTAATTGCCGCTCTGTTCAGGCACGATATATCTGTCTCACCCGCCTGTAGTCCTTCGATTAGTTGCATGATATCGGCCCCTGTGATGTCCCAAAAAGTCTGGTAGAATTCAACCGGAAGGCCATCCGGGCCGCTTGCCTTATGCTTAGGCATCTGGTTCAGAGCCATGAGCACCTCTTGTTGCGTAATGCTGTCATCCAGGTGGCGGAGTTGTTGGTCGAACCTCTGCCCCACTTTGCCGGTCAGGTCGAACGCTGGTCGGTCTGTTCGCACTGTACTCAGGGTGTCTCTGAAATGTTGGGTGATATTGTCTTTCAGTTGCCCTTGCTGTATAACCGTGCCATCTTCTCTCTGGAGTGATAAGATCGTGTTATGGTTTTTCCGGCCATTGGCTACTGCATGAAAGTATGCCGTGTTCCTAACCCCCAGCTGGAGCCATCTGCATCTAGATCGTTGTTTCCATTTTTGCTCCTTTTCTGCCGCCAATTGGTATATATGCTCCTTGAGTGATATTCGTAATTGAAGTTCTACCCGGTTGAGTCTTCGTTGTTCCTCAACTCTATCCAACTGTCTGACAACCCATTTAGAGCGATCGAGGTATATTGCAGTGTTGCAGAACTTATTCTCCGCCCAGTCTCTTAGGGCTCTTTGAACCGCAAAAGTTTTAAGTTGGATAGCTTTTGCTATGTTTCCCCTATTCTGAACCGAGTGCCATGTAGTGGCCACAATCTCCCGTGTTTCGCGGTGTTTAAGCTAAAAGAGCTCAAATCTGAAGGGTCTCTTTGATGGGTTGCGGTGGGGTTTGATAACTAACAGAAGTGGTACGTGGTCAGAGACCGGTTGCGGCAGGTCAACCAGTGAGTATGACATGCCCATTGTGTTCCAATGGGCCGAGATTAAGGCCCTATCTAGTCTGGAGAAAGTGGGAGTGGGTCGCCTGTTGGACCATGTATACGTCCGGCCCTGCAGGGGTACATCGATAAGGCACTTATGTGCAATGAAATTGTTGAACTGCATTGTGATTCCCATATTTCTCGCACCTCCTGTGGATTCATCTAGCGCACGTATCATGTTAAAGTCGCCTACAATGATCCAAGGCAGATCATTGAGGCGTCTTAATTGGCGTAGCTCCTGCAAAAAAAGAATTTTGTTGCGGTCTTCTTGTGGTGCATACGCTCCTGTCACAAAGAATTCCAAGTTTCCAATAGTAAGAACTGCGCTCGCAGTCCAGGTGTTAGTAAATTTTGTCACACACGAGAATACGGTGCTCCACGCGAGCACCACACCTCCTCGGGACCCTCTCGCATCTAGTGCAATATATTCTCGATATTTGGAGGGGCACACTTGCCTTACTCGAAATATGGAATTATCGCTCCATTTTGTTTCTTGAAGACAAATTATGTCACTTTTAGAGTCCATAATTGTGTCTTTCACTATTGCACATTTATTTGTATCCCCCAAACCCCGGACATTCCAATTCAAAAGATTTAAATTTGATTTAAGATACATTGTTACGATACACCTTGATTCAAGCTTGAATTTAAAACGACTACAGCGAGAAAAACAAATCACTGCTCGTAAATACCACTACTTCTAACTAGTAGAGTCTAATCAGAGAGATTAATGCTCTCGTCATCGGAGAGCTCCTCGTCTGCGGTATACCGAAGGGCTTCAAATGCCGATTCATGGTACTGGTACCCTCCCACCTCCTTGTCCGGTTTTGGAACCCCCGATCCTTGTCATGCCTCCAGTCCCAAGAGGCCCGGGACCTGTGTCATACCGCAACATTCTTTCACTTTGTTACTCGCCTCCTCTTGGAGCGGTACTGCTTGGAGTGATTCGCCTACCAAAGCCTCTAGTAGTTCCTTCTCTTCTGCCCATTTTTTCTCTACATTAGGCGGTTTCTGCCCCTGCCGTTTCTTCTTTGTTTTGGAGGCCTGTGCATAGGAAGTGGGTCCTCCTCTTTCCAGAATCCTTTTGCTGCGCCGCAGAATAGAGTCTTCTCTAGCGGTTTCTTGGCCATTCTCAGTACTGACCGGGGGTACCTCCTCTCCAGCGCCGCCAATAGGCATTTCAGTGTCTTGTTCCTTCTCCTTCTCCGTCTCCGATTCTTTGCCCCTCCCAAACTCCATTTCAAGACAATAGGTGTCGAAGTCTACACTGTCAGAGAGTGGGTCGCGGGGGTCAGCGTCCATCCCCGGGTACTCGTCGTCACTATTGTAGTACCCGGCGCTGGTGGGGCTCGGGTAGGATTGATCATCGGAGAAGCCCTGGCCCTCCTGAGTTTCTTCCTCCTCAAAGTATTCTTCAAATTCTTCTCCCTCTAGGCCCCTTGGTGTAATATTTATCTGCTGCAGTTCCGCTTGAGCAGGCGCTGGCCTATTGGCATTGAGCAGATTCGGGTTTTTGAAGAGGGCCTGAGCCGCTGGGCCTGCTAGTTCCTGGCCGAATCTTGGTTCATTTGGGGCCGCAAGGCCCGGCTCTATTTGAGCTGTAGAGCCCGGTTCTCCGGTAGCCTTATAGCCCAGTTCAGCGGGGCCTGTCTGGTCTGGTTCGAATGGAGCGGCCTGGCCCAATTCTAGTGTAGCGGCAGGGCCCAGTTCGAGTGTAGCGGCAGGGTCCAGTTCTAGTGTAGCGGCAGGGCCCAGTTCGAATGGAGCGGCAGGGCCCAGTTCTAGTGTAGCGGCAGGGCCAGTGTGAGGGCCCAATTGTTGATCTGGCCTGGGAGTATAGGCCGAGTGTGAGGCCCCTAGAGTAGAGGCTGTAGGGAGCCGCCCTGCATCCGTAGTTTGCGGACTCTGTACCACAATTTGAATATTCTCTCGAGGGGTCATTTCAGAGACAACAATTTGAAAATTCTCTCGCTGCGCGTGCCGTCCTTTGCCTGACCGATCATTAATGATCCTACCGTTAGGACTGGAGGCCATGTCTCCAGTTTGGCTGCCCCCGGACCCCTCCAGTTGTATTTGGATTGCACCATCATGGCTGGCCTTGGCAGAGGAACTCGGGCGTGCCCATTCTGGTACCTGTGGCAGTGTTGCCTTGCCTTTGAGATCGAAGTAGGGACTCCGCTGTAATATTGCCTCCAATTTGACCCGTTTCTCTCCTTCCGGCATGTGCGTCCAAACCTCGTAGAGTGTATCGAAATCCTCCGGGATGAGGTCGGAGCTGCCGTATTCAGTGAAGGACCCTTTTACCGCCTTGTTCTCTGCATCTGCGTCTATGAAGTACTGCTCCGATGGTGTTGGATCAATTGGGGTAGAGATGTGGAGCGGTTCCTCGATCCATCCCCGAACCGTGACCCCGAGGTTCCTTGCAAGGCCTCTTACGCATAGCTGGATATTTGTAGGAACAGAAGAGAGTTTGGGCACCGCCACTACCATCATCAGTTTCTCAAGCGACATTGCGTTTGTTAGTGGTGTGTGGTCTAGTAGCATTCCAAAGGAACTTGTTGCGGCCAGCAGATGCTCGATGGTCCAAGTGAGGGGGGCCATGTTTGAGAGTTCAATCCAGACCTTAAATCGAAACTCTAATATATGCGCGTTGACCGCCGGGTTCCACGGGTAGGTGACGTACCCGAGTTTCTGCAACTGTTGCTTGTGGGACATGAGAAAGGTGTATCGATCGACTCCCGGCTGTAGAACCAGTAGGAACTGGGTGCCCTGCATGTGGGTGAGCGGGAAGGGGTATGAAGTGTTGCAAGCGCTCATGAGAACCCCTTGAATCGTGTGCAGGTCACTGCCGGGTCGGAGCCGTGCATCCACGACTATCGCACGAGTCATTTCGGCCCGGTCCTTTTGCATTTGATTTGACTCGGGCATGAACACCGTGGTTATGCTGGTTCGGTCAACTGGCATCAAGTCGTCACCTAGATTGCCCCGCGGCTTGAGGGGATCGAATTTTTGCTTTAGTGGCCGAGAGCAATATTTGGCCTCGTGGCCACTAGTCCAGCATGTAGCACATACCCTCTCAGCCTTGGTACATTCGCTTTGGTCATGGCCGATATTAAGGCAGTTGTAACATCTGCCACGCCATAGAGAATGGGTTGGGTTGGGCGGCAGCGGTAAAGGTTGTGGGGTGTCGTCCGCTTGAGAGCCCCATTCGGCAGTTGTAGGTCCTGTGTTGGACCAGGGACTCTGGTCCGTGAATAGCTGCCACGGGTGGTGTCGCTGGATAACATGCAGTGGCATGGTGTTGGCCTTTTTGAGTAGCTGGGCGTAGGAGGCAGCAGCCGGTGAGCTGGGGCTTGCCGACATTGTTTTGGAAGGGTGAAGGTGTGGCTGGGAGTTCGGTTTCCCTGTCATATTTGGTCTAGTAAGGAGGATGGGTGTGTGGCCAGTGGTACAGAGGCCATATTTTGTATTAGGTTTGTGTGTGTGAGGTGGGTGGGATATGACAGGGTGAGGCGCAGAGGGAGGTTTGCAAGGACTGAGATGGTGAAGTGGTGTGATAGGTGATGGGGATGGGAACAAAGCTGTGATAGCCGAACGTGGAGTGAATCTACATTCTAAAGCAAGGGAAGACTTTTTACCTGTTGGTTGTACTCCTCTGCAAGAACGGTGCCATGCCTTGTTCGGCCAGTTGGTGAACTTTCCGTCTCTCTGTGATGTACTGTAGCGTGTTATACTTCTGTCAGCTCGCTGTGCTGTACTGTAGCGTGGTGCACCTTTGCTTTGCCTTCTGCCATGGTGATGGTTGTACTTGCTTGGCTGGGTATAGCGCTGGTAGGTCATCCAGCCGTCTGCCATGGTGATGAGTTTCGGCAACAAGGTTATTGACCGAATGAAACAGCTCAAATAAATGGCTAGAGCTAGTAGCTACTATAATTGATCTAAAGTCAAAAGTTGAAATTGAGCTACTGACCGAATTCAATTGAAGTGGAAAGAAAATCAAGCTGCTTCAATTAGATTTTAGCTAAGCCGAACCAAATGGATTTCAAAGGTTTAATTAATCAATTTGTTACATGGCCCGAATTGATGAAATTGCTGCTGTGCCGAAACAAAAAATTGGGGCTGTTGGAGTTGGCCGAAATTAAATGAATAGGCTAGCCTAATTATTGCAAGGCCCAAAAGAATGAAGATGCTCTAGAATATGCTCTAAATATTTTTGTTCTCATGGACACATATCACATTACAAATGAAGATGCCAAAATGGGAGGATTGGATATTCTCTAGAATATGCTCTAGATATTTTTGCTCCCATATACACATGTCACATCACCAATAAAGATGCCAAAATATGAGGGATAAAGATGCTCTAAAATATGCTCTACATATTTTTGCTCTCATGGACACATGTCACATGACCAATGAAGATGCTAAGATGCCAAGAATATTCCCTTCAAGCTTGAGGGATAAACATGATCACTTGGATGCATCTAAACCTTTGGATGAGAGTTAATACAAAGGAGTGGTGGGGATCATGCCAACAAGGCTCCTCTAAACCCTAGGCTCTACCCCTTTGCCTAGCCTATATAAATCCCTCATTTGAAGATGAAGAAGGAGGCAGCCACCCAAACAACACAAAAAACACAAGAGTTACACCCCACAAAGCCGAAATGCTACATAAACTAAAATAGGGCAGCAGCTATATACCTTTGTATTCTCAAATATACAAGCCACACAAGGCCTAAATCACACACACAACACATAGAGTAAAGCTTTGAAGCTTCTTCCCCAAAAAACCTCTTCTCCTCATCCAAAAACCAAATAGAAATAGATAGAAATCCAACTCTTTTGAGATGTAGATGCCTTCAAGGCCTTGATGTACATGTAAATGGAGCTATGGATCAATAAAACATGCTTATTTGAAGTTTGAAATCTATCTTTTGTCTTTTGATGTTCATTCTTTTGATCTTTCTTTTTGTTTGATTCGATTTGCTCTCTTGTTTTCTTTCATCTTTTTCATGGCATGAATAAAAGGGATTTTGCATCCTTAGTTTCAATGATAACTATGGATCTAGGTTCTAAAAAAAATAATGAAATTACTTCTTTTTCTTACTACAATCAATGTAGTAATGAATTAGATTTCGAGTTTGAGTTCTTTTGATTGAAATAAAACTCTCTCTTTATTGTAATCAATGCAATAATAGAGATAATAATAAAGATGAGGCATAACTCAACTTAATAGTTGATAAAAAACAAAGCCTAGGATTCTAAAACAAAAAAGATAAATAAACATGCATTTTAGTTCAATGTTATTATAAAAATATAAAAATCACTTGCATTTTCATGCTCATTGCCTTTCATAAAACATAAAAATGTTAGTCTTGTTTTCCTTACCTTTTGTTTCTTCAATATGCTCTTTAATTCTTGTATAAAATAATCAAATGGTAAGGATATGAGTGTTGAGCTGTATAGTTCCACTTATATCTAACCCATTTCATTATTTTATTAGAAGGGATTAAAGAGTAATAAAAAAATAAATAATCAAAGTGAAAAGATAGAGATTGGCAATGGGTTGAGCTGTATAGTCCCCCCCCCCCCCCCCAAACCCTCTTTAATGGACCTATGTTGCATATGAAGAGTATTTGATTTCCTTGCATGTATGCAAATGCATATGTGCACAAAATAAGGAAATTAAATAAACTCATATGTGAATAGTGAGAGACGGAGATTTAAAGTGTAAATAGACAATGGCTAAGGTTATCTCATGTCATTTACATCTTGAGCCAATGATTTCTCGATGATTTGTCCTTTGATAAAAAATGAAAGAACACTTAAATCATGATTTCAACAAAAACCAAGGACCTTCTTGCAAAAAATCATACTTTGACATCCTTTTGACATTTAAACCTTTTGATTAAATAAACTTTTGAAACTTCGATCTTCTTTCCTTTGTTTCTGGTACGATACCAAATCAAGTTTAGCAACAAAGCACCATGCAAATGTCATTGACACAAAGAAAATCCTCAAAACAGTGAAATCGACCTGTTCTGGTAAAACAGCCAGTGCAGACTGGTACGAGGACTAAAATGAAAAATAAACTATACAGTCGGATAAAGGACTTCAAAACACAATTTAGACCCAAACTTTACATTTATAACATTTTTACACGATTTACTAGCTATTTTTAAAGTTAGCTTTCTAAAATACAAAAAAACTGGTAAATAAGCTTGCTATCCCAGAATATGCCTCCTACAAAGTCACAAATTAAAAATAGATTTAGGCCTTCTAAATTCTTGAAACTTTTTGAGGATATAGATTGTGCTTTCCTGAAGATTTTGCACTCAAATCGGAGTTGTAGCCTATTTTGCACAAATTTTACAAAAATGATTGTCAGCAAACAAAACTGGTACTAGACTGAAATGACCCTCTCTGGTAAAATGATCAATCTAGATCAGGATAGGGGCTAGAATGCAAAATGGACTGCACCAGGATGTAAATAACTTCAAAACACACAATATTGACACAAATTTCATATTATTTGGATTTTATTTCGATTTAATATGGATTTTGAAGTTCAGCTTTTCAAAATGGAAATACAAAAAACTGTCAAAAAACTGCATCTTTTACCAGTCTGTCCCTGCACTCAAGCACCTGTTAAGCACGGTTAGAAAATAGCAAAGACCTTGAAACTTGGCATGCATATAGAGTAGACTTTACCCTACATTCTCATAAAAAGAACCAAATATTTGGCTTTATAGATTGTCCAGAATGAATTTTTAAATATTGGTCGTCAGAGTAGCGAAACAGCAGCTGAAAATAAAATACCAACAGATACCCCTGCCTTTGCATGGCCTTTAAGCATAGAAAAAGAACTCCAAACCCTATGAAATTCCACAGAGTTATAGATTGAACCCCCCTCTATAAAACTATATAAAGAATACGAAATTTGGTTTAGCCGATTGTCGGTAAATGGTCTTCAAACTTCAGCAAAACAGAAAACTGCTGTTCCATTTACCAGCAGACACCTCTGTACTAAAACACACATTTGGCATAGCTCTGAATGGAGTTTTGCAAAACTGTTATACAGGCATATAGATCATGACTAAACAAATATTTTCATATGCAGGATACAAGATTTGGTGTAGCCAACTGGTGAGAATCGACCTTCAAAGTTCAGCAGTTCAGAAAAACGAAAAACTGCTGGTCACCACTTGGCATTTCCGTTTGACATAGCTAAACACCATGAAAAATCATGAAAATTGGCTGACTTGTAGTCTTGACATGATAGTACAAGGCGCAAAAATTTCAGTTAAAACCATCAAGTGAAATGAAAGATATGAAGTCTTAAAAAACTGACCAAACTGGTAAAAACTGCATATGTAAAAGTAGCGGCGTCCATCTTATCCGTGCCTTTGTGCGATCTTCAGACATAGAAATAATGTGGTAAAATTCCCATATGCCCTACAGATCTAACATTTCATGCTTGCAGGTTAAAATCATGCCATCATATGATCAAATCCCATGAAAAAGGAGTCGTTGATGTTCACTTAAAGCAGTGTCGAAAGCTGACAAGAGTTCATCTTCTACAAACCCAATCGCGAAAGAATCAAGTCGAAACCACGAAGAATATGAAGGCAGCAATAGCGAGAGGCCCTCAGCACAAATCTCGAAGGCCCAATGCAAACCTCAAAGCCCGGATTGATAAAGAATCAAAACTCTTTTTCAAACAGACCCTTATGACAAAATAAAGTCACAAGCGCAGTCCTTGGACATTCACAAATCAGTCCCTGACGCCTTACAAACTTCTCAAACAAATCCCTGGAAGCCCAATTTCCAGCCCAAACCCTATCAAAAGTCCAAATTACAAATCCCAATCCTTCCAGTTTAACAAATAAGTCCCTGGAAAGTATAAAACTTCACAGACAAGCCCTTTTTCAGTCCTTTTGGGCCATAACTTCTTCATTTCAAATCCAAATCAACTCAAACCACCTCCAAATGAAACCAAATTAAATCCTCCATATCTCTAAACCAAAATTGAACATGTTCAAACATCAGCCAAGTCCTGAAATGACCAAAATCCTCCTTTTCTTCATATTCAAATTACTTGCCTTTTGAATAAAATATAAATAAAGTATAAGTACATTTTCCCAAATACAAATATGTTTTCTAAAATTAACAAAAAGAGTATAATAAATGTATTTAACAATATCAATTGCATTCTCATGCATACATATTAATTAAATGCATTTACCAGTACCCTGAATAATGAGAATCAATTAAAATAAAAGACCAGTACATGAGTTCCCCCCTCTTTAGCCCCTTTATTCAATTCACAAAAGATAGGCACAAATCCTGGAATGAACGAGGTGTTCAGTATGGCTTGGAAGGGCCATCTGATGTAATTAACAGCGGGGGCTTGCGCCCGCTGGGAGTTAAACATCCCCACAATCAATAAACTCTCTCGACAGACTGATTATGAATGGTAGGTCTGTCGGGGGTGAACCAGAAGGAACAGTAGAAAGAAATGAATGTGTCAAGTTCGATGTTCTCTCCATGTCTTGAAAACAGAGAGCGTTGAACCCTAAGCCATTTAATACATATGCACACACCTTCCCCCTTTGTGCAACTTTCTGCGCCCTACACCTATACAAGTGAAAATTGTTACAAATCCAACACACTATCCCTGTGGATCAACACCCCAATTATACTACACGATAGGATCTTGCGCTTCTGATCTGAACGTAAGTTAAATTAGGGTTAAAAGGTATATTATACTGAAAGTTGTAAGTACCATTTTCTCTCTTTGGATCTTATCTACATAATGTGGATATTTAGATTATCAATTGTGAAGTTGGTGCTCATCTTCTCATGTTTCTATCAAGATGAGATCCGACACAATTGATAACTTAAATCTCGACTTCACCTGTGAATTGCTTGATTGTTTTACACCCATAAAGGAGAAGGCCAGATCATATATATATATAGGAGTTGGCTACGGTGTTATGCATAGCATAGAGGGCATCCGTGCTACAGCTCAATATTTGAGTTTTCAAAATCCTAACGGTCAATCCGAACCTTTCAACATGATCTCCGTATGAATATGTACTTGCAAACCAAATTTTACATTTTTTAGAATTTTTTAACTATTTTTTTAGATAGGTAGAAAAACACTTGTCTGAATGGTACAAAATTTGAGATCAAGTGATTTTCTACCCATCTAAAAATTGTAAAAAAATTCTAAAAAATGTAAAATTTGGTTTGCAAGTACATATTCATATGGAGATCATGTTGAAAGGTTCGGATCGACCGGTAGGATTTTAAAAACTCAAATATTGAGCCATAGCACGGAGACCCTCTATGTTATGCATATCATATTAGCCAGATTATATATATATATATATATATATATATATATATATATATATATATATATATATATAGGATTTTGCTAATATGCTACGCATAGCATAGAGCCCCTCCGTGCTACAGCTCAATTTTTGAGTTTTTAAAATCCTAACGGTCGATCCGAACCGTTCAACATGATCTCCATATGAATATGTACTTGCAAACCAAATTTTTTATTTTTTAGAATTTTTTTACTATTTATTAAGCCACTTTGAAAATTGCTAATCCAATGGTCTAGAAAAGTTTACTGTTGTGTACAAATTAGTGTTTTTTCAAAGTGGCTTAATAAATAGTAAAAAAATTCTAAAAAATGTAAAATTTGGTTTGCAAGTACATATTCATATGGAGATGATGTTGAACGGTTCAGATCGACCGTTAGGATTTTGAAAACTTAAAAATTGAGCCGTAGCACGGAGGGGCTCTATGCTACGCGTAGCACCGTAGCACTGTCCTATATATATATATTGTTAGTTTTGTGTTCTAAAAGTTATCTTATGTTGATTACTTTTACATGTTATATTTATGAATTAGATGTTATATGCATTTTGTTCCATACTTTTTATGTTTATCTTTAGAAGTGTTCAAGAAGATGCTATTGGTCTTGAACCATAGAACTCTATATAATGACAAACATAAATATCTAAAATGTTCACAAACTTGGTTATTAGTATGGAACACTAATATACCATGATAAGTTTGTCATGTTGATTAAAACACATTGTAGTTCTATAAATATTGATAAAGGCTCATCGTTTAATAACATGAGTATATGAAAAGTTTTATATATTGAACATACTTAACGAAGGAAAACATTATATGGATAATGTTAGTGTCATTAATGTTTTCATTGTGTCTCAGCACTCTTAGATATGAGATGTATTTCTTTTTCACATGAGAAATATATAATGTAATTAATATTAAAAGCTACTTATAATTAATGGTGATAAAAATATTAGTTCCTTGTATATAACTTGTGCGGAATAAAGTCATATGTCAACAGTATCATTGCCCCCCATTTATAATGAGTAATGATATTTTATAGGCCTCTTGGTAAAGTAAAGTAAAAGAATTATAATGCATGAAATATAACTGAAGTGCAGTTATATATATTAATAATTTACTTAAGAGATCAAGAAATGAATATAATACAAAGATGACACAGTCCTACTTTGTATATTATTCATAATATCATGTGGCAAGGAATAGACACAAGTAATGTTATTTGTAGCGTGCATGTAGAATTGCATTTTGAGTAATTCCTATTTGACCTCAAAGTGACCTCAAATAGGTAATCAAATAGAATTGCATTTTGAGTAGCGTGCATGTAGTTAATCAAATAGGAATTGCTTAAATTAATTTAGGTTAGGGTTTAGACAATTGAGTATGGTACCAAAAATTCTGAATTTTTAAAATAATTAGTGACCTCAAAGTGAACAATAAATTGCTAACCATGAATGTTGACCAAAAATTGCTACCTTGGAATATTATTTTTAAATAATTTATTTTTGCAAAGTCTTCTAAATTTAAGAGTGTTTTAGAATAATTATTTATTATAGATAGACTCCTAGAAAAACTATGCAATAATTTCTCGTATCAATGAATACTTGAAATTGTGTGTAATCATGGTACTTGTGACACAAAAATTTATCTTCATAATTTTTAGATTTTCAGAAAAATACAAAAACACAAAAAAAAATCAGAAAATCAAGAAAAGCCAAAAAAAGCCAAAAAAAGCCAAAAAAAAGCCAGAAAAATAGAAAAATCAGAAAAAGAAAAAAATAGAATAAAAGATGAAGGATAAAAAAATGAGTATGGGTGCCTACACAAGACTGGTTACCAATAGGCTCGATAAAACCTCCCAAATTTTAATTTTTATGTATTGTTTATTTTTATAAAAATTGTCACATGTACCAACACACATAGTTATCATATTTTGCTCCAATCAATTAGGAAGGAAAATCAAAATTTATATCATTAGAATTCCTATTGATTGGAAGGGATCAATTTATAATCGAAGGAGAAATTAGCACTCTCAGATTTAGGGATATTTGTGAGATGAATTGTTTTAAGGATAATTATTCTAGGGGAGGTCAATCATGAGGTAAATGAATTGTCCAAGGGAGAGGTCATGGATATTTTTGAAGTTCTAAATTTTTGAAAGCCATATCAATTGTTCCAAGTCCTAGTTCTAATTTAATTTATAGCAAGTCCTTGAGATTGTATGGTTTAACCTAGACCTTTGACCAGCTAGCATGTCGTTGCTTGAGGACAAGCAACAATTCAAGTTGGGCGGCATGATCAAGCAAATGATAGTGAATTACGTAGGGTTTTGGCTTAGGTTTTGCCTTATTTTCTCACCTTTGTGTTTAATTAATTGAAGAAAAAGGTTATTGTTGCTCTACTTTATGTTTTAGTGCAGGAAACATGTTTTGGGGCTATTTTACATCATTTGGAACAAGAATCAAGTCAATCGGAATAGCGCAGCTCATCAACTAAGGCTCGGGTACTGGTTGTATTCACCAATACGGACCAGAGCCTCAGAACGGACAAAGATGGCCGAATACGCATTAACTCCCTCAGCAACACAGTGGAAGTACGGTCCGTATTAGCTAATACGGACCGTATCCTAGGTGCCCTTTGGTGAATAACTGCACCAGCTGTATCCAGATCAGATAACTTGGACTCCACTCATCTTCAGGCACCCCTCCACTCCAATATAAGTCCTCTGGACTGAAGAGAAACACATCTTTGTATCTTTGGTTTAGTTATTTCATTAAGTGAGAAGAAAAAAGTGTGTAGAGACTAAGTAGGAGGATACTTCGTGTATGGTTGTATGTTTCTCTTATCTCTTTGTAAACATGCCGTTCTGCGGCTAAGTTTAGATTCTTAGGGTTGGCAGTAAACCTTGTTACTCATGTTGTTTTGATATGTACTTTTATTTGATCATTGTTTAGTCTTTTTTTTCGATTGCTTTTGCGTTTTATGTTCTATCTTACTTGATTTTTTTATTGGCCTAGACTGTCATATGGTGGCCACGCATGAGAGATCGTCATCTTTAGGCTAATCAAATTGGGATAAGGGAGAATAAAAATATTAGATTAGTGGTGGAAACCTTAACCAGAAATACCCACTGATTGGATCAATAAAAGTGTACATGGGAGTCTCGACATTCGCAAACGAATGTCGCATTGTCGTGCCTTACCATGGGGACACCCAATATGACCTTACGAGGGACCTAATCAAGTGAAGTTTGAGATCTTTGGGATAATCACAGAACTCTTTGCACTAGTCAAGACAAGCTTTAACGGGGTCTCTTGATTAGTAGGGTGGTTATATGCGAAAGTGATAATCACTAAATTAGATTAGAAACTCTCATACAACAACTGAAAATCAACATCAAATAAGGTAAGAATCAAAGCGGATTGAAGTAACAATGGTATGCCAAAATCCTAGGAATTCACATCTCCATTTTTATTTTACTTACTTTTAATTTTCGCCAAATACATTGATCACAACAACAACTCTTTGATTTCAAATTTTGTCTAGCCCTTCGAAAGATTGTGGTTTAATTGCTCAAGACCTTAAACCTTATTTCCTATGGATCGATACTCGTTTATACTACTCGATAGGATTATGCGCTTGAAATCCGACTAGATAGTAAACCGAGTTATAAATTTATTAGCATCACGCATTTCGCGTGATCAGTCTTTCATTTTCTTCTAGTTGTATCTCTTCTACCTCTAGTTGTATTTCATCTTGTATTGGTTGTCTTTCATGTTCAATTGGTTGTCTTTCATGTTCTACTAGTTGTCTTTCATCTTCTTCTAGTTGTATTTTATCTTCATCTAGTAGTCTTTTATCTTAAACTGGATGTCTTTCATATTCTACTTGTTGTCTTTCATCTTCTTCTAATCTCTTTCATTATGTACTGCTTGTCTTTCATGTTGTACTCATTGTCTTTCATTTTCTTCTAGGTGTCTTTCATATTCTACAAGTTGGCTCTCATGTTCTACTGGTTGTCTTTCATCTTCTTTGAGTTTTATTTCTTCTATCTCTAGTTGTATTTCATCTTCTTCTTGTTGTCTTTCATCTTGTACTGGTTGTCTTTCATATTCTACTGGTTGTCTTTCATCTTCTTCTAGTTGTATTTTTTTCCTCTAGTTGTCTTTCATCTTGAACTAGATGTCTTTCATGTTCTATTCGTTTTCTTTCGTCTTCTTCTAGTTGTCTTTCATCTTGTACTGGTTGTCTTTCATGTTCTACTGGTTGTCTTTCATTTTCATCTAGTTGTGTTATATTCTTCTAGTTGTCTTTCATTTTCATCTAGTTGTGTTTCATATTCTTCTAGTTGTCTTTCATCCTGTACTGGTTGTCCTTAATGTTGTACTGGTTTTCGTTCATCTAGTACTTGTTGTATTTCATATTCTACTAGTTGTCTTTCATCTTCTTCTAGTTATATTTTTTTTTCTCTTGTTGTATTTCATCCTCATCTAGTTGTATTTCATCTTGTACTGGTTGTCTTTCATGTTATAGTTGTCTTTCATCTTCCTCTAGTTGTTATTAATATTCTACTAGTTTTTTTTATCTTCTACGTGTTGTTTTTCATCTTGTATTGGTTCTCTTTCATCTTCTACTAGATGTTTTTATATTCTTCTAATTGTCTTTCATCTTATATTAGTCGTTTTTCATGTTATACTAGTTTGTATTTCATTTCTAACTAATTGTCTTTCTTCTACTACTGGTATTTCATCTTTTTCTAGTTGTTTTTCATCTTTGACTGGTTATTTTTCATCTTCTTCTAGTTGTCTTTATCTTGTACTAGTTGTCTTTCACATTCTACTAGTTGTATTTCTTCTAGTTGTCTTTCATCTTGTACTGGTTGTTTTTCATGTTATAGTGGTTGTCTTTCATCTACTTGTAGTTGTCTTTCATCTTGCACTGGTTGTCTTCCATGTTCTACTGGTTATTTTTCATTTTCATCTGCTTGTCTTTAATCTTCCACTAGTGGTCTTTCATTTTCTACTAGTTGTCGTTCATTTTCTACTGATTGTCTTTCACCTTCTTCTACTTGTATTTCTTCTACTAAAAATTCTTCTAGTTGTCTTTCATCTTATATTGGTTTTCTTTCATGTTTTACTGGTTGTCTTTCATCTTCTTGTAGTTGTCATTCATATTCTACTAGTTGTATTTAATCTTGTACTGGTTGTCTTTCATCATCTTCTAGTTGTCTTTCATATTCTACTAGTTGTGTTTAATCTTCTACTAGTTGTGTTTAATCTTGTACTAATTGTCTTTTATGTTCCACTGGTTTTCTTTCATCTTCTTCTAGTTGTTTTTAATCTTGTACTGGTTGTCTTTCATGTTCTAGTAGTTGTCTTTCATCTACTTCTAGGTATATTTTTTTCTCTATTTATATTTCATCTTTTATAGTTGTCTTACATCTTGTACTGGTTGTCTTTCATGTTATACTAGTTGCCTTTCATCTTCTTCTAGTTGTCATTAATACTTATTAGTTGTTTTTATCTTCATTAGTTATCTTTCATCTACTACTGGTTGTCTTTCATCTACTACTAGTTATATTTCATCTTTTTCTAGTTGTCTTTCATCTTGTAATGTTTGTGTTTAGTCTTGTACTAATTGTCTTTTATGTTCCACTGGTTTTCTTTCATCTTCTTTTAGTTGTCTTTAATTTTGTACTAGTTGTTTTTCATCTTCAACTAGTTGTGTTTCATGTTCTATTGGTTGTTTTTAATTTTCTTGTAGTCGTCTTTCATCTTAAACTAGTTGTCTTTAATCTTCTATTGGTCGTTTTTCATCTTCTACTGGTTGTCTTTCATCTTGTTTAAGTTGTATCTCTTCTACTTCAAGATGTATTTCATCTTCTTTTTGTTGTCTTTCAACTTCTTTCATGTTCTATTGATTGTCATTCATCTTCTAGTAGTATTTTTTCTTCCTCTTGTTGTCTCTTGAACTGGTTGTCTTTCATCTTCTTCTAATAGTATTTCATCTTGTGCTGCTTGGTTGTCTTTCACGTTCTACTGGTTGTTTTTCATTTTATTCTAGTTGTCTTTCATCCTCTATGAGTTATCTTTCATGTTTAATTGGTTGTCTTTCATCGTCTTATATTTGTATTTTTTTCTTCCTCTAGTTGTCTTTTATCTTAAACTAGATGTCTTGCACGTTCTACTGGTTGTCTTTCATCTTCTTCTAATCTCTTTCATCTTGTATTGTATTTCATGTTCTACTCGTTGTCTTTCGTCATATTCTAGTTGTTTTTCATTTTGTACTAGTTGTCTTTCATTTTCTTCTTGGTGTACATCTTCTTCGAGTCGTATTTCATCTGTACTAGTTATTTTTTATCTACTACTAGTTGTGTTTCATGTTCTACTGGTTGTCTTTTAATCTTCTTCTAGTTGTCTTTCGTCGTCTACTAGATGTCTTTCATCTTCTTCTAGTTGTCTTTCATCGTCAACTAGATGTCTTTCATCTTCTTCTAGTTGTCTTTAGTGTTCTACTGGTTTACTTTCATTTTCTTCTAGTTGTATTTAATCTTATTATTGTTGTCTTCATGTTCTGTTGGTTGTCTTTCAAGTTCTAAAAGTTGTCTTTCATCGTCTTCTTGTTGTAATCCATCTACCTATAGTTGTCTTTCATGTTCTACTGGTCGTCTTTCATCTAGTACTTGTTGTATTTTATCTTCTTATAGTTGTCTTTCATCTTGATCATGTGGTCTTTCGTGTTCTACAAGTTGTCTTTCATCTTCTTCTAATTGTTTTTCATCTTGTATTGGTTGTCATTCATGTTCTTTTGTTTGTCTTTCATCTTCATCTATAGTTGTCTTTCATATTCTTCTAGTTGTATTTTTTCTTCCTCTGGTTATCTTTCATCTTGAACTGTATGTATTTAATATTGGATTGGTTGTCTTTCATGTTCTACAAAGGTAGTCTTTCACGTTCTACTAGATGTCTTTCAATTTCTACTAGATGTATCTCTTCTACCTCTAGTTATATTTCATCTTATTCTTGGTGTCTTCCACCTTGAATTGGTTGTCTTTCACATCTTCTTTTTGTTGTCTTTCATGTTGTACTGGTTGTCATTCATGTTCTACTAGTTGTATTCTTTTTTCTCTAATTGTCTTTCATCTTGAACTGGTTGTTTTTCATGTTGTACTGGTTGTTTTTAATCATTTTCTAGTTGTCTTTCATATTGTACTAGTTGTCTTCATGTTGTACTGGTTGTCTTACATTTTCTTCTAGGTGTATTTCTTGTTCTATTGGTTGGCTTTCATGTTCTACTTCTTGTCTTTCATTTTCTTCTTGTTGCCTTGCGTCTCATACTGGTTGTCTTTCTTGTTCTAGTTGTTGTTTTTCATCTTCTTCGAGTGGTATTTTTCTTTCTCTGGTTGTCATTCATCTTGAACTAGTTGTCTTTCATGTCCTGCAACTTGTCTTTCACGTTCTACTGGTTGTCTTTCATGTTCATCTATTTTTTTTTCTCTAATTGTCTTTCATCTTGAACTGGTTGTCTTTCATATTGCAGATATTGTTTTTAATCCTTTTCTAGTTGTCTTTCATATTGTACTAATTGTTTTCATGTTGTACTGGTTGTCTTACATTTTCTTCTAGGTGTTTTTCTAGTTCTATTGGTTGGCTTTCATGTTCTACTTGTTGTATTTCATCTCTTTGTAGTTGTATTTCATATTCCTCTAGTTGTATTTCTTCTTCCTATAGTTGTATTTCATGTACTTCTTCTTGTCTTTCATGTCCTACTAGTTGTCTTTTATTTTCTTCAAGTTGTGTTTCATCTTGTAATGGTTGTCTTTAATTTCCTTCTAGGAGTCTTTCATGTTGTACTGGTGGCTTTCATGTTCTAAAGATGACTTTCATGTTCTGTTTGTTGCATTTCGTCTTCTTCTAGTTGTATTTCTTCTTCGTCTAGTTGTAATACATCTTATACTAGTTGTCTTTCATGTTCTAAAGGTTGTCTTTCATTTTCTTCTAGTTGTTTTTCATCTTCTGTTGGTTGTCTTTCATCTTCTACATGTTGGCTTTCATTTTATAGTTGTTTTTCATCTTGTACTGGTAGTGTTTCATGTTCTACAATTTGTCATTCATCTTCTTCTAGTTGTCTTTCATCTAGTACTGGTTGTTTTTCATGTTCTATTATTTGTCTTTCATCTTGAACTGGTTGGCTATCATCTTCTTATAATTGTATTTTCTTCTACACCAAGTTGTAATTCATCTTCTTCAAGTAGTCTTTAATCTTGTACTAGTTGTCTTTCATATTCTACTACTTGTCTTTCATCTTCTAATTCTAGTCGTATTTCATCTTGTACTGGTTGTCTTTCATGTTGTGATTTTTCATTCAAGTTCTACTGGTTGACTTTCATCTACTATTGGTTGTATTTTATTTTTTTCTAGTTGTCTTTCATCTTGTACTGGTTGTCATTCAAGTTCTACTGGTTGGCTTTCATCTTCCTCTAGTTATCTTTCATCTTGTACTGGTTGCATGTTCTACTGGTTGTTTTTCATATTCAACTGGTGGTCTTTCATCTTTCTTCTAATTGTATTTCTTCAAACTAGATGTTTTTCTTCTTCTTCTTGTTGCCTTGCGTCTCAAACTGGTTGTCTTTCTTGTTCTAGTTGTTGTTTTTCATCTTCTTCGAGTGGTATTTTTTCTTTCTCTAGTTGTCATTCATGTTCTTCTATTTTTTTTCTCTAATTGTCTTTCATGTTGAACTGGTTGTCTTTCATGTTGTACTGATTGTTTTTAATCATTTTCTAGTTGTCTTTCATATTGTACTAGTTGTCTTCATGTTGTACCGGTTGTCTTACATTTTCTTCTAGGTGTTTTTCTAGTTCTATTGGTTGGCTTTCACGTTCTACTTGTTGTCTTTCATCTTTTTATAGTTGTATTTCATATTCCTCTAGGTGTATTTCTTCTTCTTGTCTTTCATGTCCTACTGGTTGTCTTTCATTTTCTTCAAGTTGTGTCTCATCTTGTAATGGTTGTCTTTCATTTCCTTCTAGGAGTCTTTCATGTTGTACTGGTGACTTTCATGTTTTAATGATGACTTTCATGTTCAGCTTGCTGCATTTCTTCTTCTTCTAGCTTTATTTCTTCTTCGTCTAGTTGTATTACATCTTCTACTAGTTGTCTTTCATGTTCTAAAGGGTTGTCTTTCATTTTCTTCTAGTTGCCTTTCATCTTCTACATGTTGGCTTTCATTTTATAGTTATTTTTCATCTTGTACTGGTTGTCTTTCATGTTCTACAAGTTGTCTTCTACTTGTTGTCTTTCATCTAGTACAGGTTGTTTTTCTTGTTCTACAGTTTGTCTATCATCTTCTTATAATTGTATTTTCTTCTACACCTAGTTGTAATTCATCTTCTTCTAGTAGTCTTTATTCTTGTACTAGTTGTCTTTCATTTTCTACTACTAGTCTTTCACGTTATACTGGTTCTCTTTCATCTCCTACGTTTTGTATTTCATCTTCTTTTAGTTGTCTTTCATCTTGAACTGGTTCTCTTTCATCACTTCTAGTTGTTATTCATCTTGCACTGTCTTTCATCTTCTTCTAAGTGACTTTAATGTTCTATTGGTTGGCTTTCATGTTCTACTTGTTGTCTTTCATCTTCTTTTAGTTGTATTTCATCTTCCTCTAGTTGTATTTCATATTTTTTTTTGTCTCTCATATTCTACTGGTTGTCTTTCATTTTCTTCTAGTTGTCTTTTATATTCTGATGTTTGTTTTCCATGTCCTATTGGTTATCTTTCATCTTCTTTTTGTTGTATTTCTTCTACTTCTAGTCGTATTCATATTGTACTGGTTATCTTTCATGTTGTACTTTGTCTTTCAAGTTCTACTGGTTGTCTTTCATCTACTATTGGTTGTATTACATTTTCTTCTAGTTATCTTTCATCTTGTACTAGTTGTCTTTCAAGTTCTACTGGTTGCCTTTCATCTTCCTCTAGTTGTCTTTCATCTAGTACTGGTTGCATGTTCTACGGGTTGTTTTTCATGTTCAACTGGTGGTCTTTCATCTTTCTTCTAATCGTATTTCTGCAACCTAGATGTTTTTCATCTTCTTCTTGCTGCCTTGCGTCTCATACTAGTTGTCTTCTTGTTGTAGTTGTTGTTTTTCATCTTCTTCGAGTGGTATTTTTTCTTTCTCTAGTTGTCATTCTTCTTGAACTGGTTGTCTTTCATGTTCTACAACTTGTCTTTCCGTTCTACTGGCTGTCTTTCATCAACTACTGTTTGTATTTCATCTTCTTTCAGTTGTCTTTCATCTTGTACATGTTGTCTTTCATGTTCTACTGGTAGTATTTCACGTTCTATTCGATGTCTTTCATTTTCTTCAAGTTGTATCTCTTCTACATCTAGTTGTATTTCATCTTACTCTTCGTGTCTTCCATCTTGAATTGGTTGTCTATCATATCTTCTTTTTGTTATCTTTCAGGTTGTACTGGTTGTCATTCATGTTCTACTGGTTGTCTTTCATGTTCTTCTATTTTTTTTCTCTAATTGTCTTTTATCTTGAACTAGTTGTTTTTCATGTTGTACTGGTTGTTTTTAATCCTTTTCTAGTTGTCTTCAGGTTGTACTGGTTGTCTTACATTTTCTTCTAGGTGTTTTTCTTGTTCTATTGGTTGGCTTTCGTGTACTACTTGTTGCCTTTCATCTTTATCTAGTTGTATTTCATCTTTCTCTAGTTGTATTTCTTCTTCCTATAGTATTTCATGTTCTTCTTCTTGTCTTTCATGTCCGACTGGTTGTCTTTCATTTTCTTCACATTGTGTTTCACCTTGTACTGGTTATCTTTCATTCCCTTCTAAGAGTCTTTCATGTTCTACTGGTGGCTTTCATGTTCTAATGGTGCTTTCATGTTCTGCTTGTTGCATTTCGTCTTCTTCAAGTTGTATTTCTTCTTCGTTTAGTTGTATTACATCTTCTACCAGTTGTCTTTAATGTTCTAAAGGGTTGTCTTTCATTTTCTTCTAGTTGTCTTTCATCTTCTGCTGGTTGTCTTTCCTCTTTTACTGGTTGGCTTTCATTTTCTAGTTGTTTTTCATCTTGTTCTGCAACGTCTTTCATGTTCTACAAGTTGTATTTCATCTTCTTCTAGTTGTCTTTCATCTAGTACTGGTTGTTTTTCATGTTCTACTATTTGTCTTTCATCTTGAACTGGTTGTCTATCATCTTCTTATAATTGTATTTTCTTCTACACCTAGTTGTAATTCATCTTTTTCTAGTAGTCTTTCATGTTCTACTACTTGTCTTTCAAGTTATACTGGTTCTCTTTCATCTCCTACATGTTGTATTTCATCTACTTTTAGTTGTCTTTCATCTTGAACTGGTTCTATTTCATCACTTCTAGTTTTTATTCATCTTGCACTGTGTTTCATCTTCTTCTTCTACTTGTCTTTCATCTTCTTCTAAGTGACTTTCATGTTCTACTGGTTGACTTTCATGTTATACTTGTTGTCTTTCATCTTCATTTAGGTATATTTCATCTTCCTCTAGTTGTATTTCATCTTTTTTTTTGTCCCTCATATCCTACTGGTTGTCTTTCATTTTCTTCTAGTTGTCTTTTTATATTCTCCTGTTTGTTTTCCATGTTCTATTTGTTATCTTTCATCTTTTTTTTGTTGTATTTCTACCACTTCTAGTCGTATTTCATCTTGTACTGGTTGTCCTTCATGTTGTACTTTTTTGTTCAAGTTCTACTGGTTGTCTTTCATCTACTATTGGTTGTATTTCATTTTCTTCTCGTTGTCTTTCATCTTGTACTGGTTGTTTTTCAAGTTCTACTGGTTGGCTTTCATCTTCCTCTAGTTGTCTTTCATCTAGTACTTGTTGCATGTTCTACTGTTCGTTTTTCATGTTCAACTGGTGGTCTTTCCTCTCTCTTCTAATTGTATTTCTTCAAACTAGATATTTTTCATGTTCTTCTTGTTGCCTTGCGTCTCATACTGGTTGTCCTTCTTGTTCTAGTTATTGTTTTTTATCTTCTTCGAGTGGTATTTTTTCTTTCTCTAGTTGTCAGTCATCTTGAACTGGTTGTTTTTCATGTTCTACAACTTGTCTTTCACGTTCTACTAGTTGTTTTTCATCTACTACTGTTTGTATTTCATCTTCTTTCAGTTATCTTTCATCTTGTACAGGTTGTCTTTGATGTTCTACTGGTAGTATTTCATGTTCCATTGGATGTCTTTCATTTTCTTCTAGTTGTATTTGTTCTACCTCTAATTGTATTTCATCTTACTCTTGGTGTCTTCCATCTTGAATTGGTTGTCTTTCACATCTTCTTTTTGTTGTCTTTCATGTTGTACTGGTTGTCTTTCATGTTCTTCTATTTTTTTTCTCTAATTGTCTTTTATCTTGAACTGGTTGTCTTTCATGTTGTACTGATTGTTTTTAATCCTTTTCTAGTTGTCTTTCATATTGTACTAGTTATCTTCATGTTGTACTGGCTGTCTTACATTTTCTTCTAGGTGTTTTTTTCTTGTTTTATTGGTTGGCTTTCGTGTTCTACTTGTTGTCTTTCATCTTTTTCTAGTTGTATTTCATCTTCCTCTAGTTGTATTTCATCTTCCTCTAGTTGTATTTCTTCTTCCTATAGTTCTATTTCATGTTCTTCTTCTTGTCTTTCATGTCCGACTGGTTGTCTTTCATTTTTACATGTTGTGTTTCACCTTGTACTGGTTGTCTTTCATTCCCTTTTAAGAGTCTTTCATGTTCTACTGGTGTCTTTCATGTTCTAATGGTGACTTTCATGTTCTGCTTGTTGCATTTCGTCTTCTTCTAGTTGTTTTTTTTCTTCGTCTAGTTGTATTACATCATCTGTTAGTTGTCTTTAATGTTCTAAAGGATTGTCTTTTATTTTCTTCTAGTTGTCTTTCATCTTCTGCTGGTTGTCTCTCATCTTCTACTGGTTGGCTTTCATTTTCTAGTTGTTTTTCATCTTGTACATGTTGTTTTTATTGTTCTACAAGTTGTCTTTCATCTTCTTCTAGTTGTCTTTCATCTGTTTTTCATGTTCTACTATTTGTCTTTCATCTTCTACAGGTTGTCTATCAACTTCTTATAATTGTCTTTTCTGCTACATCTAGTTGTAATTCATCTTCTTCTAGTAGTCTTTAATCTTGTACTTGTTGTCTTTCATGTTCTACTACTTGTCTTTCACGTTATACTGGTTCTCTTTCATCTCCTACGTGTTGTATTTCATCTTCTTTTAGTTGTATTTCATCTTGAACTAATTGTCCTTCTTGTTTTACTGGTTTTTTTTCTCTTTTTCTAGTTGTTTTTCATCTGTCTTTTTTTTTTCTTCTAGGTGTTTTTCATGTTTTATTAGTTGGCTTTCATGTTATACTTGTTATCTTTCATCTTCTTCTAGTTGTATTTCTTCTTCCTCTAGTTGTATTTCTTATTTCTCCGGTTGTATTTCATATTTTTCTTATTGTCTTTCATCTTCTTCTTGTTGTCTTTCATGTGCTACTGGTTGCCTTTCATATTCTTCTTGTTAACAGTCTTTCATCTTGTTATAGTTGTCTTTCATCTTATACTTGTCTTTAAAATTCTACAGGTTGGCTTTCATATTCTGCTTGTTTCCTTTCGTCCTCTTCTAGTTGTATGTCTTCTTCCTCTAGTTGTATTACATTTTCTTCCAGTTGTATTTCATTTTCTACTGGCTGTCTTTCATTTTCTTCTAGTTGTTTTTCATATGTACTGGTTGCCTTTCATGTTCTACAAATTGTCTTTCGCTTTATATTTGTTGTCCTTCATCTACTACTGTTTGTATTTCATATACTAGTTATCTTTCATCTTCTTCTAGTTGTATTTTTTCTTCCTCTAGTTGTATTTCGTATTTCTCTAGTTGTATTTCATCTTTTTCTTGTTGTCTTTCATCTTCTTCTTGTTGTCTTTCATGTGCTACTGGTTGCCTTTCATATTCTTCTTGTTGTCTTTCATCTTGTTCTAGTTGTCTTTCATCTTATACTTGTTGTCTTCAAAATTCTACAGGTTGGCTTTCATATTCTGCTTGTTTCCTTTCGTCCTCTTCTAGTTGTATTTCTTCTTTCTCTAGTTGTATTACATCTTCTTCCAGTTGTCTTTCATTTTCTACTGACCGTCTTTCATTTTCTTCTAGTTGTTTTTCATATGTATTGGTTGTCTTTCATGTTCTAGAGATTGTCTTTTGCTTTATATTTGTTGTCTTTTCATCTACTACTGTTTGTATTTCATATTCTTCTAGTTGTCTTTCAAGTTGTACTGGTTGTATTTCATGTTCCACTAGTTGTCTTTCATCTAGTACTAGTTGTCTTTCATGTTCTACACTGGTAGTCTTTCACGTTCTACTGGATGTCTTTCATTTTCTTCTACCTCTAGTTGTATTTCATCTTATTGTTGGTGTCTTCCATCTTGAATTGGTTGTCTTTCACATCTTCTTTTTGTTTTCTTTCATTTTGTACTGGTAGTCATGAATATTTTACTTGTTGTTTTTCATGTTCTTCTAGTTGTATTTTTTTTTTCTATAATTGTTTTTCATCTTGAACTGGTTGTTTTTGATGTTGTACTGGTTGTTTTTAATCTTTTTCTAGTTTTATTTCATATTGTACTAGTTGTCTTCATGTTGTACCGATTATCTTACATTTTCTTCTAGGTGTTTTTCTTGTTCTATTGGTTGGCTTTCATGTTTTACTTGTTGTCTTTCATATTTTTCTAGTTGTATTTCATTTTCCCCTAGTTGTATTTCTTCTTCCTATAGTTGTATTTCATTATCTTCTGCTTGTCTTTCATGTTCTACTGGTTGTCTTTCATTTTCTTCAAGTTGTGTTTCATCTTGTACTAGTTGTCTTCCATTTCCTTCTATGAGTCTTTCATGTTCTACTGGTGGCTTTCATGAATAAATGGTGACTTTCATGTTCTACTTGTTGCATTTCGTCTTCTTCTAGTTGTATTTTTTCTTCCTCTAGTTGTATTACATCTTCTACTAGTTGTCATTCATGTTCTAAAGAGTTGTCTTTCATTTTCTTCTAGTTGTCTCTCATCTTCTGCTGGTTGTCATCTTCTACTGGTTGGCTTTTATTTTCTAGTTGTTTTTCATCTTGTACTGGTTGTCTTTCATGTTCCACAAGTTGTCTTTTATTTTCTTCTACTTGACTTTCATCAAGTACTGGTTGTTTTTCATGTTCTACTATTTGTCTTTCATATTCTACTAGTTGTCTATCATCTTTTTCTAATTGTATTTTCTTCGACATCTAGTTGTAATTCATCTTATTCTAGTAGTCTTTAATCTTGTACTAATTGTCTTTCACGTTATACTGGTTCTCTTTCATCTCCTACGTGTCGTATTTCATCTTCTTTTTGTTGTCTTTCATCTTGAACTGGTTCTCTTTCGTCACTTCTAGTTGTTATTCATCTTGTACTGTCTTTCATCATCTTCTTCTTCTTCTTGTCTTTCATCTTCTTCTATGTGACTTTCATGTTCTACTGGTTGGCTTTCAGGTTCTACTTGTTGTCTTTCATCTTCTTTTAGTTGTATTTCATCTTCCTCTAGTTGTATTTCATCTACTTCTTTTTGTCTCTCATATTCTACTGGTAGTCTTTCATTTTTTTTTAGTTGTCTTTTATCTTCTCCTGATTGTATTCCATGTTCCATTGGTTATCTTTCATCTTCTTTTTGTTGTATTTCTTTTACTTCTAGTCGTATTTCATCTTGTACTGGTTGTCTTTCATGATGTACTTTGACTTTCACGTTCTACTGGTTGTATTTCATTTTCTTCAAGTTGTCTTTTAATTTGTACTAGTTGTCTTTCAAGTTCTACTGGTTGGCATTCATCTTTCTCTAGTTATATTTCATCTAGTACTGGTTGCATGTTCTACTGGTTCTTTTTCATGTTCAACTGGTGGTCCTTCATCTTTCTTCTAGTTGTATTTCTTCAACCTAGATGTTTTTCATCTTCTTCTTATTGCCTTGCGTCTTATACTGGTTGTCTTTCTTATTCTAGTTGTTGTTTTTCATCTTCTTCGAGTGGTATTTTTTTTCTCTAGTTGTCATTCTTCTTGAACTGGTTGTCTTTCATCTTCGATAACTTGTCTTTCACGTTCTACTGGTTGTCTTTCATCTACTACTATTTCTATTTCATCTTCTTTTAGTTGTCTTTCATCTTGTACAGGTTGTATTTCACGTTCAACTTGTTGTCTTTCACGTTCTACTGGATGTCTTTCATTTTCTTCTAGTTGATCTCTTCAACCTCTAGTTGTATTTCATCTTACTCTTGGTGCCTTCCATCTTGAATTGGTTGTTTTTCACATCTTCTTTTTGTTATTTCATGATGTACTGGTTGTCATTCATATTCTACTAGTTGTTTTTCAAGTTTTTCTAGTTTTATTTTTTTTTCTCTAATGGTCCATCTTGAACTGGTTGTCTTTCATGTTGTACTGGTTGTTTTTAATCCTTTTCTAGTTGTCTTTCATATTGTACTAGTTGTCTTCATGTTGTACCGGTTGTCTTACATTTTCTTCTAGGTGTTTTTCTTGTTCTATTGGTTGGCTTTCATGTTCAACTTGTTGTCTTTCATCTTTTTCTAGTTGTATTTCATTTTCACCTAGTTATATTTCTTCTTTCTATAGTTGTATTTCATTATCTTATTTTTGTCTTTCATGTTCTACTGGTTGTCTTTCATTTTCTTCAAGTTGTGTTTCATCCTGTACTAGTTGTCTTCCATTTTCTTCTATGAGTCTTTCATGTTCTACTGGTGGCTTTCATGTTATGCTTGTTGCATTTCGTCTTCTTCGTCTAGTTGTATTACATCTTCTACTAGTTATCTTTCATTTTCTTCTAGTTGTCTTTCATCTTCTGTTGGTTGGCTTTCATTTTCTAGTTGTTTTTCATCTTGTACCGGTTGTCTTTCATGTTTTACAAGTTGTCTTTCATCTTGTTCCAGTTGTCTTTCATCTAGTACTAGTTGTTTTTCATGTTCTACTATTTGTTTTTCATCTTCAACTGGTGGTCTATCATCTTCTTATAATTGTATTTTCTTCTACATCTAGATGTAATTTGTCTTCTTCTAGTAGTCTTTAATCTTGTACTAGTTGTCTTTCATGTTCTACTACTTGTCTTTCACGTTATACTGGTTCTCTTTCATCTCCTACGTGTTGTATTTCATCTTCTTTTAGTTGTCTTTCATCTTGAACTGGTTCTCTTTCATCACTTCTAGTTGTTATTCAACTTGTACTGTCTTTCATCTTCTTTTTCATGTCTTTCATCTTCTTCTTAGTGACTTTCATGTTCTACTGATTGGCTTTCATGTTCTACTTGTTGTCTTTCATCTTCTTTTAGTTGTATTTCATCTTTCTCTAGTTGTATTTCATCTACTTCTTGTTGTCTCTCATATTCTACTGGTTGTCTTTTATCTTCTCCGATTGTTTTCCATGTTCTATTGGTTATCTTTCATCTTCTTTTTGTTGTATTTCTTCTACTTCTAGTCGTATTTCATCTTGTATTGGTTGTCTTTCATGTTGAACATCTTGTCTTACACGTTCTACTGGTTGTCTTTCATCTACTACTGGTTGTATTTCATTTTCTTCTAGTGTCTTTCATCTTGTACTGATTGTCTTTCAAGTTCTACTGGTTAGCTTTCATCTTCCTCTAGTTGTCTTTCATCTAATACTGGTTGCATGTTCTACTGGTTGTTTTTCATGTTCAACTGGTGGTCTTTCATCTTTCATCTAATTGTATTTCTTCAAAGTAGATGTTTTTCATCTTCTTCTTCTTGCCTTGCGTCTTATACTGGTTGTCTTTCTTGTTCTAGTTGTTGTTTTTCATCTCGTCGATTGGTATTTTTTCTTCCTCTAGTTGTCATTCATCTTGAACTGGTTGTCTTTCATGTTCTACAACTTGTCTTCATGTTCTACAGTTTGTCTTTCACGTTCTACTGGTTGTCTTTCATCTACTACTGTTTGTATTTTATCTTATTTTAGTTGTCTTTCATCTTGTACAGGTTGTCTTTCATGTTCTACTGGTAGTCTTTCATGTTCTACTGTTGTCTTTTATCTATTACTTATTGTATTTCATCTTCTTATATAGTTGTCTTTCATCTTGAACTGATTCTCTTTCATCTCTTCTAGTTGTCTTTCATCTAGTACTGGTTGTCTTTCATGTTCTACTTTTTGTCTTTCATTTTCTTCTAGTTGTTTTTCTTGTTGTACTTGTTGTATTTCATTTTCTTCTAGGTGTCTTTCATGTTCTACTGGTTGGCTTTCATGATCTACTTGTTGTCTTTCATCTTCTTCTAGTTGTATTTCTTCTTCTTTTTGTTGTCTTCCATCTTGTGCTGGTTGTCTTTCATGTTTTACTAGTTGACTTTCATCCTGAACTGGTTTCATGTTGTACTGGTTGTCTTTCATCTTCTTTTAATTGTCTTTCATCTTATACTTGTTGTCTTTTATTTTCTTCTAAGTGTCTTTCTTGTTCTAATTGTTGGCTTTCATGTTGTGCTTGTTGTTATTCATCTTCTTCTAATTGTATTTCATCTACTAATGGTTGTCTTCCATGTTCTATTGGTTGTCTTTCATCTTCTACTAGTTGTCTTTCATCTTGTACTGATTGTCTTTCATATTTTACTTCTTGTATTTATTCTACCTCTAGTTGTCTTTTATCTTGTACTGGTTGTCGTTCATGTTCTACTACTTGTTTTTCATGTTCTACTAGTTGTCTTTCATCTACTACTGGTTGTATTTCATTTTCTTCTAGATGTCTTTCATTTTGTACTAGTTGTTTTTCATCTTCTACTGGTTTTCTTTCACGTTCTATTAGTTGTCTTTCATCTACTACTGATATTAATTCATCTTCTTTTAGTTGTCTTTCATCTTGAACTGGTTGTCTTTTATTTTCTACTAGTTGATTTTCATCTTCTTATAGTTCTGTTTCATCAAGTACTAGTTGTCTTTCTTGTTTTACTGGTTGTTTTTCATCTTTTTGTAGTTGTTTTTCATCTTGTACTTATTGTCTTTCATTTTCTTCTAGGTGTTTTTTATGTTTTTTTAGTTGGCTTTCATGTTATACTTGTTGTCTTTCATGTTATACTTTCATCTTCTTCTAGTTGTATTACTTCTTCCTCTAGTTGTATTTCTTATTTCTCTAGTTGTATTTCATCTTTTTCTTGTTGTCTTTCATGTGCTACTGGTTGCCTTTAATATTCTTCTAGTTGTCTTTCATCTTGTACTTGTTGTCTTTCATCTTCTTCTAGTTGTCTTTCATCTTATACTTGTTGTTTTTCATTTTCTTCAAGTTGTCTTCAAAATTCTACTGGTTGGCTTTCATGTTCTGCTTGTTGCCTTTCATTATTTTCTAGTTGTATTTCTTCTTTCTCTAGTTGTATTATATCTTCTTCCAGTTGTCTTTCATTTTCTACTGGTTGTCTTTCATTTTCTTCTAATTGTTTTTCATATGTACTGGTTGTCTTTCATGTTCTACAGATTGTCTTTCACTTTGTATTTGTTGTCTTTCATCTACTACTGTTTGTATTTCATATTATTCTAGTTGTCTTTCATCTACTACTGTTTGTATTTCATATTATTTTAGTTGTCTTTCAAGTTGTACTGGTTGTCTTTCATGTTCTAGTAATTGTCTTTCATCTTTTTCTAGTTGTCTTTCATCTAGTACTAGTTGTCTTTCATGTTTTACAAGTTGTCTTTCATCTTCTTCTAGTTGTCTTTCATCTAGTATTCTTTCATCTTCTACTAGAAAGAGATATTTTAGAAGGCAGCTAAGAGAAAATGATCTGATTTAGGGCGGCAGAGGGAGAGAGCGTGAGAGAGAGATGCGATCAGAAAGAGATATTTTGGAAGGCGACTAAGAGAAAATGATCTGATTTAGGGCGGCGGAGGAGAGAGCATGAGAGAGGCGCTGGTTAAAATTTTTATATTTTCATATCAACCCTATCAGTTCAATATTACTGATGTATACCATCTGTTCAATACAATAAATAGTTGGTGTTGATCTAGCTAACATCAACTGCTCATATGGAAAACCGTTGGTAAAGGTGGACCCATGAACACCATTGGTAGTTATCTCAACCGATGAAGTAGTGTTAGTCTTTACCAACTGTTGGACAAAATTAACCGAAATCAACACTATCGGTTGGTTAAACCGAACAGTTGGTAAAAAGTTCCAAATAATTACAATGTTTCCACTGATTACAAACACCATCCATGCCAAATGACATACGATGGTAAATGGGCGATAGTAAATGTATTTTTTGTACTGGTGTTTTGATCTAAATATTGTGGGGGTAGATCTATAAACTAATAAAATAAGATAAGTGTAGGCATTAATTAATATAAATTAAATTAAAATGATTGGAGTGCAAATGTGCAACTCCACGAATCAGTGTGCAAACAAGAAATAATTAGCAAATAGTTGCTGTTTCAAATAGGCAAAAAGATAACAACACAGAGAACTTGCCCTTCAGCGGAAATAATTAGGCAAGATGCCGGAAATTTAAGACAAAGATTTATATCATGTTCTTCACTTTCTCCAAAAGTCAGAAAGATAAAATAATTTCCATTCTCATAGCAGTAGGGTGATCTTTTAAAGGATGACAAAGAAACAAAATTGAGAAATTTAACACAAAACATTATACGATTTAGATTATATTCTTGATTTTCTCCACAAGTTCGCAAACATCGGATAATTTCCATTCTCATTGTGAAAAATATAGCAAAAATTGTTTGGAAAAATCGAATAATTGCATCGTAGATATGAAGAGAAATAAGGAAACAAAGAGCGTTGCTAGCTAATTATTTCCGTGTGGCGGAATTTAAGAGATGAATCTTCCAAGAGAAACAAGGAAACGAAGAGCATGGCTAACTAAAATAGAACGTGTGGCAGTTCGTGTAGCGAGCACATCTCTAACTAAATTTAGACTTTTGCACATAAAAAAGATATATTTAATCAAAAGAATACAAAATATTTGATTGGAGGACTGATATTCAATCCGAAAATTTATCTTTCAATTATAGCCATTGGCAGATCAGAACATTATTTTTTACTATTTTTGATTCTGTGTCATAGAATAGAGTTGTAAAGTAGTATAAGTCATTTATCTTTTTGCTGGAACTTTATCAAATAGATGCTACAGCGCTAAAAAAATGATAATACCGGCAACATTGATTTTCCCAACATTTTGCACATCTTTTGTCTGTTAACAGAAAGAGAAGACAATCGAATAATCAATGTTTCTTTTTGTAATAAAGTGTTTATTGAACTAAAGTGTGTTTCATATATTTCACATGTAAAACATATATATCTAAAGTATTACTAAGGTGTGTTTTATGAATCTTATCGCATTGGCAACTGTTTCGTCAGGATCTGTAGTAAATGACATTTATAGTCATATGCACTATGTTGTTGTTTCTTTTAATATTATTTAATATTTATGTTTTTGTTCAATTTTAATGTTCAATCTTATAATATGTCTCCGTTGCAACGCACGGGCCCGGTACTAGTTTGTTATTAAGAATAAATTAGCGTAATATCATGTTATAATAATAGAACTAACTTAAATTAAGTTTATTTGATAAGTTTGATGAGTTAAATAAATCATTTTTAATAAATTATGAATATATACACATAATTTTAATGAAAACGATTAATCAGCCACATAATTCCGATTAATCGGCGGCATACCGATTAATCGCTTGACGGTACTCCGTCCGTCCGACAAGCGCATACCGTTTGTACTTGCTGGGATTGTAAGAAGGCTTGATAGGTTTTGCATCTGAGTACCAGTGTGTTGGTACCACCAGCTAAGTAGGTGCTTTTCAATTGCTGACTCCAAGTGTACCAGTATACTGGTGTCAACAGGAGGAACAATTTTTTTTTTAATTTCATGGCCGATGATGTAAGTGTGTGGTAGAGGCAAAAATAAGGGTATTGTAGGGGTTGCTGGCTATGGTTTTATTGCTTTTCGGCTGGATAATTTAGATTGTTGTAATTAGTTAACTGAAGTAATACAATGGGCTGTTACAGTCTTTCTTTAAAAAAACATATATGGCATAATCTTAATGGAAAGCTATATAGTATATACTATTAATGAGCCAACTAAAATAATCATGATTATATTTGCTAAAATTTTCATATCCAATACTGCTCAAGCATGATGCATTCATAGTAACAGAGAATTGCCGGGTTCTTGCCACTTATATCAGTTTTCAATTTCTTTGAGCAATATGCTTGTTTTGTATATATCTGCTAGTGTGACATCACTTCATGATGATGTAGTTGAGAAAGAGTAAGATGATGGCATCATAATTTTTACTTCAATTGGTGCCATCTAAAATGTATCAATAAAATTGAGGTTATAACAAAACAACAAAGCAAACAATTTCTTTTTAAGGTTGTAGCAACCAACATGCATCTGACAAAGGCTATAAGCTATGAAAGCTGTTAAGTTGTCTAGTAATTAAGCAAAGAGGTCCAACAATTTTCTTTAAATTAAGATAGAAAGGCTAAAAATTCCAACTTTGACAAAATATAAATGCGACCAAAACAATCTCTCTTAAAATTGCACATTGACAACAAATGCTTGTTACAGATTATAAAGCTCATTATCAAAATACCCTCAACAAAGTCCTCCTCTCTTACCCTTTAAAAAAAAAAATCCCCTCTCTAAGCAATTTAAAAACTAAACAAAACCAACATTAGCTGATTTCAAAAGCCAACTGACAGTACAACTGCGGTGTAATAATTAGAACATTTTTACAGTTGACAGCTTTTGGAAAATTGGTTCTACACAAGGCAAACGGCAGTGAAAGAAGGTAGAAGTAGAACTCTTCGTGATGTGGTAGGAAATTCGTTGCCTTACGTGCTTCTTGCGGCCCGCAATGTAAATGGGCTATTATTTTTTGGGCCTCCTGTCCTCTGCTTGAGCTGGACTCGCTGCACGTCACTGACATTTTGAGATATCAGATATTACCACGAGTCTCAGTAAAATCTTTAATAAAGCTATCTGATCAATGCTAAGCAAGGAAGAGGTTCTAATTATGGGGTAATGTGATGAATTCATATCACCTGGAGCTGGAGGTAAGTCAAATTTCGAGTTTAGATTAGGACCGTCCGATTAGTTTTGGAACGAATATTAATGGAATTCCGTGCATTCTATTTCGCACAGGATCGGTCCGGATTCTGATCAAACAGTCTTAATGTAAAGTCAAAATTTAAGTTAATTACCTCAGATGATCCGGACTCCGAAGGTTATTGTATGACTTAGAAGTTAATTTCAGATATTATTCAGGGGCGGACCCAGAGTGTTCCGGGTGGGGCAATTGCCCCTCCTGGATTTTGAGTTTTAGTAGAGATTTATCGGTTTCGACCGACTTTGCCCCCCTGAAATTTTTGTTGTCTTCCTCTGGACATTTAATTTGTAATTCAAGTTAAATTTAAGGTTAAAATTGAAATAAATCTGTTGAATTTTAATTGGTAATTAGAATTATAAGTCAGATCATCAGAAATTACAAATTAAAGCATTGGAAAGTATAAGTTAAAGCATTGTTTTTTATCGAGTACCCAATTGGTTAATGGATTTAAACCCGATTCAATATTTTTTTGCCCTCTTGACGAAAATCCTGGATCCGCCCCTGGACTTATTCCAGTAAATAATTAAGTCAGGGAGGAATTTCTTATGTATTCATAGAAGTACCAGTAGGTAACATTTTTTTTTTTTTTTTTTTAAGAAAGTGGGCATAGCCCACCGATTTTTTAAATCACTCCAAACAACTGGAGTATATTCAGATCATTATATCAAATAACATAGTCAAAAACTTTAAAGTTAAATCCTAAACAACAACAATCTGAAAAAGGTCCAACAACAAAAGCATGCATCAAAACTAGAAAATTAAAATTTGTTCCCCTAGTCATAAGAACCATCATCAACAAGGCAGCAGAAACCATATCAATCCAGGAGAGAATCAAGGAGGTATGTACCAAACATATGGGTTTGGTACTCCCCCTGCCTCTGCCAAGAATCTCCTCTTCCCCTAAAATCTCCAAGTCCTGACAAGGCATAGAAAACACATTTTTAAGGAACAACACGTAACATATCATGACACAAATTTGAAATTTTAGTAAATCTCACAATAAGTTGATTTTATCATAGATGATAGTTACCCAAAAATTTTAACTGGTTCATTATATAAACGGAACAGTGCAAATTTGTAAAAACTGTTATATAACATTTGTTAGAATGATTTATGAAAGATGGTACCAAGATATGGATCGATGGCTATATCATCGACGTAGACTGGACTTGTTGACAGTGCTAACAATTTGTTCACTTTTATTATTTGGGACCAAAATTTGTAAATAATTCACGAATTATTTCTTTCCACTCGTACCTTCTCAAATGAATAGATGAGTTAAACATATCTGAATTATTCTCTTATTATTCATAAATTACTCTCAAATTTCACTAATTATTTTGGAATTTTTCCCTAACTATTCGCAAATTTTGTTTTTTTATTAAAGTTTAAAAAATTGGTTTTTATATTATACTGAAATCACGATTTTAAACCTAGTCGGTAGTTTTTCCGAATATTTTAATTTATGGAATTATCAGTTTGACATGAAAAAATTTCATTGATAGTAAATGATATTCAGATTTGATTGACGTCTCAGAACTGCAACTGGTATAAGAACAAGTATCCTCTCCATTACTGTAAAAGATTCCCTTCACTTTACGGCTTGAGATTAACTCTCAACCGCTTTGAGATTCGGGCTAGCACAGGGGCAGTATTATTGGGCTTTGAGATTCGTGCCAAGTTAAAAAGAACAGTCCAGATCCAGTAATTGTAAGATATTCCTACTACAGTACCGGAGAGGATGTAAATTCACTGGTACAAACGAGTCAAACAGTGTATATGGAAATACAAGCATGAAGCATGACGCTTCTCAGCTTCTGCAGAGCCGTTCCTTGCCTTTGTCAAAGATAATAATAAAATAAGAAGCCATATAATTTATTGGCTCTTTACATCATTTGACATGACATTATATTGTTGGAATCAGAAGCTAAAATTCACAATGGAGCATGGATTCATTGTCAGGGTTGATTGACCACGTTAAAAAAAAAAGGTTGCTTAACAGAAAGGCAACCCATGAATTTGAAGCATCAATAATGCATTGTGTCTGAATTTGAACATATTAAATTATTGTCAGGACTAAAAAGTAGATTTTTTATTTTTCAGTAATTATATAAAAAATGATATAGAATATAAGATAGATTACATTCTTATTTTGGTTCCAGCGAAGAAACCAAATTTTTTGTTTTTCAGTTTCTTTATAAGATTATAAAATGACAGAAAAAAAAACTTTGGTTCCTTTAGAGACCATACTGAAATTTTGAATTCGCAATTCTAAAAGAGCCGGATCTTTTTCTTATTTCCCAAGGGCCTGTTTGGCGTCGAGAGGGGAACAGGAATGGGCTTGGGACCAGAAAATTTTTGAATTGAATTTTACTGTGCTCGTGGGAAAAAAAATTCAGTCTAAGTGAATTTTTTTTTCCACGCGCACAGTACCACGTCGAACAGGCCCTAAAGGAAACAAAAAAGTATCTTACTATGAGATCCAAACTATCTAATACTCTAGATTATTTTTATATTTTTTTTTATTAATAAAATGTTTGCAAAAAAAGTGAGATTGAATGGAACATAATTTTATAATAGTTTTAAATAAAAAAAAATTAATTTGTTCTGGAAATAAAATATAACAACTAAAGTACCGAAATTTTTTTAATATAAAAAAATATAAAATTTCGTAAACATCTGTTTTGGACAAAATTCCAAAACTACACAATCCGCAAAACAATTATGCGGAAATTCAATGAATTTCCGCAAAATTATTCACTGGATTTCAAAACAACTTCCTACAAAATAATTTTACGGACATAAGATTTATGTAAAATTATTTTGCGGAATAGGATTTTTTTTGTTTTTATTTTAATTAAATAGAAGATGTTATGATTTTTTAATTTGCCTATTGAAATATTAGAATTATTTTTATATTAATTTCTTAAAAAATAGATGGAATACTATAGAATTCAATTGACTAGAAGACAGCGATAAATTACCCGGATCAACATTTTTCAGAGCGGAATTTTTGCAACTGTAAGAAAAATTAAAATATTTCTTTGTGTTACTGGAAAAAAAATAAAAATATTTTGGATCTGAACTATTGATTCCGGTTCAAAAGTCACTTCTAAGTAAATAAAGAAATTATCGTGGTCGTTCTAGTACATTCAAATTCTAAGGCACTCCATCTATTTTTTTTTTTATTTAACATCATTCGACAGAGCCGAATGTTTTGATTTTTTTTGTTAATTTTTAAAAATAGATGGAGAAAGTTAGAATTTGAATATATTAGAAGGACCATGATAATATTTTTATTTATCCAGAAATGACTTTTGAACAGGGATCAATAACTTAGATCTAAAATATTTTTATTATTTTTTCCAGTAACACACAAAGAAATATTTTAATTTTTCTTACATCCAAAAAAAATCCGGTCTGAAAAATATTGATTCGGATTATTTTCCGCAGTCTTTCTAGTAAATTCACTTCTATAGTATTTCATCTATTTTCAAAGAATTATAAATTTTTTTCTAACTTTTAAATAGAAAAAATAAAAAATCATAACATCTTCTATTTAATTTAAATAAAAAATCCTAAATCCGCAAAATAATTTTATGAAAAAAGAGATTTTCTGATCCGGTGAATAATTTTGCAGAAATTTATTGAATTTCTGCATAATTATTTTAAGGATTGTAAGGTTTTGAAATTCCAAAACGGATTAGATTGTGAAATTTCCCCGTTTTTTTATTAATACCCCCAAAAAAAAAGAAATTAGCAAATCTACCCTTACATCAAATTTTTTATTAAAACTACCCTAACCGCCCCACTGTTCATAGCAGACCGACCCCTAGTGGGGCGGTTCGCAAACTTTTTTTTTTACAGTTCATACCGAACTGTCCCACAGTGGGGCGGTTTGCTATAAACAGTTTTTTTTTAGAGACAATATGAATATCAAGATGCTGAAGTCTAAAAATTCATATTTTTTTTTAATATTTGTTAGATTACTTCTTTTGATGTATAATTAGCATATTTATACTAAAAACGCTAAATTACTTGAAATTATGTTAAATTACGTTGAATTACACTAAATTACGTTAAATTACGCTAAACTCTAAACCCTAAACTCTTATTTTGGACAATTTCTAAAACCCTAAATAGTAAACCCTAAACCCTAAACCCTAAAAATTACCGTACATTAAATGATTTACAATTTTCACATAACATATTTATAAAAATTAGTGATATTTAAAAGAAACCTAAACCCTAATTTCTAAACCCCAGTTTCCAACATTTTTATTAATAAATATACCCACGTTAGGTGGGTTTTTTGTTAGATTACTTCTTTTGATGTATAATGAGCAATTTATACTAAAATACGCTAAATTACTTGAAATTATATTAAATTACGTTAAATTACACTAAATTATGTTAAATTACTCTAAACTCTAAATCCTAAACTCTTATTTTGAATAATTTCTAAATCTCTAAATCCTAAACCCTAAAAATTACCGTACATTAAATGATTAACAATTTTCACATAACATATTTATAAATTGTCCTAAACCCTAAAAATTACCCTAAACCCTAACTTGTACGGTAATTTTTAGGGTTTTAGAAATTATTCAAAATAAGAGTTTATGGTTTAGAATTTAGCGTAATTTAACGTAATTTAGTGTAATTTGTTACCACGAAAAAGGTATAGTACAAAGTTTCAGTACAGCAAGTTGTACCTTTTAACCTTAAATACACTTCTGGTTCAGACTGCAAGTATACAATTCTACCGCGTAGTATATCGTCGGGTATCGATCACAGGACGGTTCAAGTGTTATCCGAATTCTACTTAGGTTAATTAAAGACTAGAAGTTGGAAAAGGGTTGGTTTGAGTTATTTATAATTCCTACAGATTCAAAAGTATTAATAAAGTGCAAGAAAGAAGATAAAACTGGTTTTAATCAATAATAAAAAGCGTTCCCAGGGTTACGACTTCATCTCAGTTTTGCCTCAGGTTGTCCTGTCCGGGCAGTGTCATTTCCTACACGGGCCGTATCAGTTTACACGGGCCGTGTCATTTTGCTACACGGTCCGTGTCAGCCTCGGGTAAATGCATCAGCTATTGTTTCTTTGTATCGTTCCTTTGTGTAGGGTTCTACTGACCAGACCTGATGTTTCTGAACCTCAAATGTCGTTTGTTGGTTCATCAACTTGGTATGGAATTTGCAATATATGCCCTCGTCGGGTTCTAGACCTTAACTTTTGTGTGTTGGTCCGAATTACCTAGTTGCTTGATTGGTATACTAAAGGTAACTCCTATCCGTCGATAGAGAGTAATTTTCGCCTTTCGGTTACTACTTGGTTTCACCTTTCGGGTCACAAATCCTACCTCATGTACTTAATTTGGTTGAGAGACTTTTAAGGGCTAGAATACCTTCTAGATGTGCGCATTCATCTAGTGGTAAACCGATATAGGTCAAACACTTCAATCTAAGCAATTAAAATACTACTCAATCAATCAAACACAAATTTCAATAAAAAGATTCAATAACTAGCATGCAAAACAAACATTCGATTACATCAAAACTCTAGAAACAAAGGAAACTACTCACACATAGTTCTCAAACAGAAAATACAAATAGAGATAGAGTTGATCATGACAAAACCCAAAGCACAAAGAAGATCAATCGAAAACTCGCGTATTTCGCTTCTCAACCCTCCAAGCTTAGCCGCCAAAGACAAACCCTAGAATGTGCTCTCAATGTTCCAGAATGCCTTTCTCTGGAGATAAATCCCGCTTATATGCTTAATTGGTCGACCTTCCTTCCTTAGCCTTCTTTCCAGATTTATGGATCTGTTTCCGAAAATGCTTGACACGGGCCGTGTCAAATCTTGTCCGGCCCGTGTAACTTGTGTTCCTTCAGTGGTCGAGTCAGCAATTGTTTGTGGTCAAATCAGTGGTCGAGTCGAGGTTGACACGGCCCGTGTAGAGACTTCTTGATTCCATATTTTCTCCTCGATTTCGCCCGAATCCTGCAAAATAAGAATAAACTTGCAGCAGTACCACATTCTAAAGATATTCAATGAAATACAACTGATTTAATGGTTTTAAACACAAGTTTGGTACAATTTTAAGGTCGAAATATAGATAAGTTTGCGAGATATCATAATTCAACGTAATTTAACATAATTTCAAGTAATTTAGCATATTTTAGTATAAATATGCTGATTATACATGTTCGTGCAAAAGCGCAACGCAAGTTTCGGTACGCTTGAGGGCGTACATTTTAAAACCGCGTTTACACTTCACGAGTAAGGGTTGCAAGTGCACAACCCCTATCGAGTAGTATAATCGGGTATCGATCCACAGGGACGGACAATTACTAGGTTAGAATCTACCTAACTCGATTAAAAACTAGAAGTGAGAAAGATTTGGTTTGGTATTTAATTTCCTAAAAAGGTCAATTCAAACAATTCAAACAATTCAGAAAGATGTAATAAAATGCTAGAAGAAATGTAAATTGTGTTTTGATTATGGATAAAAGGCGTTTCCAGGGTTTCAGACTTCATCTATGATCTGCCTCTAGTGGTACGGCCCGTACCAAGTCGGTACGGCTAGGCCGTACTTAACTTGGTAAGGCAAGGCCGTACCACTCTGGTAAGACCCGTACTGGCTTCCCAGAACAGAGCTTACCAGTTCGAGTTGATGCATTTCCTTGCTGGTACCTTGTGCTAAACTCTTTGGAAAGGTTCAATTGACCATACCTAAGGTTCCTAAGCCTCAACTGTCGTTTGTTGGATCAAGATCTAGGTTGGAATGCAATTGATTGCCTTTTAGGGATTTCTACACCTCAACTCTCGTGTGTTGGTACAGATCTACCCTAACTGGTTGATTGGAGACCTAAGGCACCCTCTAATATGTCGATTAGAGGAGAATTCAACCTCTCGGCTTCAATTCGAACAAGTCTACCCTAAACAATTGATTTGGTTGAGAGATTGAGATGATCACATGACCTTGATAGGTTCGATCTAAACCTAGAGGTTCATCATACACAATCACAGCAATCAAAGCAAAAGATAGCAAAGAAATCACAATCAATCAATCAAAAGAGTTCATACAAGATACAAGTCAAAGAAAGTCAAAACAAATCAAGAATCCATCTCTAAACCCTAGAAACTAAAATAACTACTCACAGCACATGATCTGATCTAAAAATACAATAAAAGGGATAGAGATAGCCATGGATCGAAGGGATCGAGAGGAGGAAGCTAGATCCGTCGAGTTTCGCCTCTTTCCTCTTCCTTCCTTCTTGCTCCTAGCTCCTTAACTCTCTTTCTCTCTCTTACTGTGCTCTCAAATAGATCTGGAATGGAATGAATGTCGAAATTGGAGAGTTCCCCGCTTTAAATAGCCTCTGCCAAAATTTGAATCTGTCAGGCCGCCTTTATGTACGGCCCGTACCAAAGTGGTACGGCCTGGCCGTACCAGGCGTGAAGAGCTGAAAACGGCTAAGTCTGGTGAGACCCGTACCAAGCCTGGTAAGGGTCGTACCTCATCATCTGAATCGCCGTTTCTTCGTGTGTTTTGCTCCAAACCTGCAGAAAACAAACAAACACTCAGCAGTACCAAATTCTAAAGATATATCTATGAAATGCACATGATTCTGGTGAATTATGGCACGAATCTGGTACGAAAACAGGCCTAAAATAGACTAAATATGCGAGGTATCAATACATCAAAAGAAGTAATCTAACAAATATTTAAAAAAAATTCAAATTTTTAGCGTTAGAATTCAGCATCTTGATATTCATATTGTCTCTAGAAAAACAAAAAAAAAATTACTGTTCATAGCAAACCGCCCCACCATGGGGCGGTTCGGTATGAACAGTAAAAAAAAAAATTAGCGAACCGCCCCACTGAGGGGCGGTCTGGTATGAACAGGGGACCGCCCCACAGTGGGGCGGCTAGGGTAGTTTTAATAAAAAATTTGAGGTGATGACAGATTTGCTAATTTTTTTTTTTTTGTATTAATAAAAAAACCGATGAAATTTCGTATTGTTTTTGTTTATTAATAAAAATTCGGATAAAAGTATATTTAACAAAAATATTTAAACAAACCAAGTGGGTCCCGCCTGACGATTGTGATGAATCACTGCACTCGCCGCACAATGGATCTCACAAATCCACAGTGCATATGAGCAAAACCAAAAAAAAATGTGCATCAGTATTTGTTGCACTAGATTGTACACCAATTTTGAATGATCACGAGAGCATGAACAGAGAACCAAAACAAAAAAGAAAGAGATACATAGACCGGCCAGTTTAGTGCCATCATGAGCTGACATAAGTCAACAGTGACAAAATACAATTAATAATATTAATATATACCTGATGGCTGATACCACTTGTGTACTATTCTCTCATGATAGCATGCACTGTTTCGTTGTATTGTTTCTCTCGATCTATCACTGGTTTTGCTTCGTCCCGTACCGCAAGTAGGTTTTGCACTGTGCCACATTTGGATTTTGGAGGAGAGAAATGAAGACAACTCTATATCGTTAGAGATGGAACAATATCTGTATAGCACAACGGAAACAAGGAAGAGGAATAGAAAAATATGTAATGTCAAATCCGAATGAATACTCAAAAAGAATCAAATCTACAGCTCCTATTCCTACCTAAACCATGACGTGTAACCCTACCAAATCATTTCCTTGCTATTTTCTTGTTTCGCGTTCGTACAAAGATATCAACAATAAGCTAATCATTTGTTACACGGATTACTTATTTATATTTTTTTAAAAGAATAATATAGATATTTTATATATTTATAATGATTTTTACTAGAAAAGTTAATAAACTGAATATATTTGTATTTTTTTAATTTAGAAAGATAAATATTATATTATCAATTTTAGAGGACAAAATAAGTAATTTTGACATTTTTTAGGAGTAGAGTACACTTGAAATTTTCCAAAAATGACATTGTACTAATTTGAAAACGAAGGGCTACAACAACAACAAAAGGAAAAAAAAAAATCACTGTTTTTGGATGGTCCATAATCTTCTAAAAACAGTGATTTTGTACCATCTAAAAAATTTTGTAAAATTTTTTTTAAAAAATATAAAATTTGATCTCCAAGCACATTGTAATACAAAGATCATATTGAGAAATTCAGATCAATTGTTTGAACTTTAAAAACAAACAAAAAAATATAGAGCATAATTAGAGCACAAAACCAATAATACATTTTAACCCTACTCTTATACTAAACTACAAAAAGAAGGGCTACAACAACAAAATAAAAATTGATATATCAATTTATTGTTCAATCATCTCCATGAATTTTGAGTAAATCGACATCGAATTAGTGTGGGTTGCGTATGACAAGCAAGCCTGCTGAGCTGAACAATCTATCTAGGTCACGTTTTGCATTGGAAACCAATTCAATAATAATTTAGTAACCTGTCTGCATGCAACAGAGTATGAATCTGCCTTTTTCATTTCTTGGATGGAGATCAGATGATTTAAGATGTTATAAAAATCTTCTGATGCATTTTGTGTTTATTAATATATGTCTGAAGTGTCACAAAAAGTAAAACGTAAAAAAGATAACCAATCTTTCTCACTTGTTATTCGGGAAATTTTTTATCGGCAGTACTTAATAGAAAAGAAGAGAGACAAACAGCAAGAGTACAGTAATATTTATATTGGTAGTAAGATCGGTAGTAATTCTATCGATTTTAAAAATAAAAAAGTTTGGATCGGTAGTAATTTTACTGATCTAAACCAGTTTGTTTTTTTTTCCTTTTAATTTTTTGTAGTATAATATTTTTTTTTTACAAAAATAAATAGAGTGCCTTAAAATTTAGATATATCAAAACATTCCATCTATATTTTGAAAAACGTTTCATATTTTACTAGAAATCAAATATAAGAATTCTCTCCATCTATACATCAGATTAAAAAAAAGTTAAGATCAATAAAATTGCTACCGATCTTATTACCAATATAAATATTACTGTACTCTTACTGTTTGTCTCTCTTCTTTTCTATTAATTACTACCGATAAAAAATTTCATGTTATTCCGTTATTCGTTGGATATCACGCGTGGCACAAATGCGCTAAAAGTATTTGGAAATTAGAGGGTCTACAATAAAAATGAAAAGGAATAGGCTTATCCACTAGTAAGAAGTCCCTTGTCGGAAAAAAAGAAAAAAAGCTGCATGATATTTTTCAATGAAATTGTCAAATTGTGCTACATGAAATAGAATAATTACTTATTTTAGCATAGAACTAAGAAATTATTTTTCTCGTCTCGAAATCAGCTTGAGCCTGCACAGTTCAGATCTTTCTAGTTTAGAAATAAAAAAATCAATTTTTCGGAAAAGAGATTAATTGATTTTTTTTCTTAGAAAAATATATGAAACCGCACTAGATGCAGGGTTCTAGAACCGCATTAATATTGCGGTTCTAGTGTTTTTCAGACTCATTAACTCCATCCTAATCAGTATATATATCCTTAGAGAAACCGATGCAGTTCAAATTATTTTTCGAAGAAAAAAACAATCAATCACTATTTAGAAGATTTAATTTTCTAATTTCTAAATTATATAAATCCACTTACAACAATCCCCCTCCAAAATTTTCAATTTACCTCAGTATCATGGCCAATCTACTAAATACAGCAAAAATTATTGGGCTTTGTGATTCTACATCAATTAATGATTGGGGAACAATTTGGGTCCGATGCCCATCGGACTCAAAGTGAGTTCGATGGGTTCGATAACCGTCCGATCAACTTTAATATTCACACCGCAATTTCGCGTCTGCTTTAAAATTCGTGCACACAAATTTTAAATTTAATCGGATTCAAATTTGAGTCCGATGGACATCAGACCCAAGCTGTTCTCCATGATTGGAAGTACTGAACAATTTAATAAGAGAGGAGAAAAGCAGCGAGGCTATGCACCTAATTCTCCATTACGCACGACATGTCGACACTGCACATTACTCGCAAGTCGCAACTCGCACGACAGCACCTTGACCGTTATACACTTATAATTTGTACAGATCCCTAGATTATCTCCACATTTGTTGCTTCTCTTGGCCCCTCCTTCTCTGCACTTGAGAGTAGGTCCGATGCCCGTCGGACCTACTTTGGTTCGATGGGTTTAATCACCGTCGATTTGTTTTAAGATTTGTGCAAAATGCTCTAAAATTCGTGCGTATCTGTTTCAATTTTCGTGCATACAAATCTTAAATTAGATCGGACGGTCATCATGCTCGTTGAATCTAAAAATAGATCCGATGGACATCGGACCTACTCCGTTCTCCCTTCTCTGATATAATCTCCTGTTTAGTAGCTGCTGCGTTTCCACTTTCGTCTCTCTCTACTGTTTTGATTTCAAAATGTGAAATCAAATTCACCTGACTTCCTTTTTATGAAATCATATCACCTGAGTTTGGATCTGCACTTGAATTCATATCTCCTTTGGTGATAACTCAAATTTTGAGCTTAGATCTGTAACGTCCGATCTGCTTAAGCACGAATATTAAAGATGTCACATGCATTCTACCTCAAGCTGTATAAACCTAAAGTTTAGTTACCTCAAAGGATCTGGACTATTCTTTATATCACCTAAAGTACTTCATCGTTTGAGTTTGAAACCGGTCTGTTAGATATATATTAATACAAATCTTAAAGTGTCTTCTACGTTACATCTTTGAACTGGATTAACTCGAATTCTGATTGGACGGCTCAGATTCAAACTCAAACGGTGAGGTAATGCAGTGGATCTGGAATCGCACATTGACACTCATAATAGAATAAAAACCAAAAGGTTTAATATATACTATTTGAATAAGACTAGCATGCTACATGTAGCATTGTGACATGTTGTGCTATTTTTTTTAAAAAATATTAGATATATTTTAACAACGAATCCAAATCATTGAATAATCCAATAGAATAAGATATTTATATATTTTAAAAAATCACATTGCTTCATATATATTTTGTATAAAATGAAACAGAGAAATAATACCCTATGCTATGTTGTATAAAATCATTTTCTTCCAAAATTATTATATTCTGTATTGATTTCTGCATTCTATGTTGCTTTTTAATTTGATTTTTGATCTAACTATTTGGTTACTCGTGTTAGGATTGGATAAATTAGGATAGCGTCTCTCACTGTTTTCATCTTTTGGACACAACTTTTTTGAATTAATATTTTTTTTTCTCAAGAAATAATATCTGAACTAGTTAAAATATAGTTTTTTCGGACAAAAAAATATTTATCATGGATTTAATCATCTTTTCCCTCTAATGTTTATTCTACCTTATCCAATTATTAAATACTAGACCATGAAAGAAGTTATTTTTTAGAATTAAGAACTCTATTGATTTATCTTTTGCAAGTCTAAATTTTAAGATTAAAATGGAAAAGTATAATAAGTTTTTTTTTCATCGTAAGCATAATTGAAAATTTGTTAGTACAATCAAATTTGCATTAAAATTTGTTCAGCAAGGAATATGTTAAAAATCAAATTTGCATTAATATTGAAATTTGTAATATAATTATGTTTATTAATAATTGAATCGACTATATATCAAATTTATTACAAGTTTTTCTTAAATAAAACAAAAGGGAAAGGAAAACAAATTCATCCATGTTTCAAAGTCCTTATCTATGGGTGCCTAGCTAATATTTTTTTTCTATTTTTTTTTCTTCTGGTAGAAAAATTTAAGTCTGCCATTTTTATAGGGAGTAAAGAAGAGAGAAATCTCCTGAATAAGTTCAAGTTAAAAGGTCGATCAATGATTCAATATATTCAGTGTGGTTCTGGTTCGTGATTCTACCGAAAAGACATTATTGAATCAGATTCAAGTAAGAAACATGTTTTGGACCGATCCAACACATGTTTCTTATATGATTTTGGTTCGATAATACCTTTCCAGTAGGATCACACCTCGCCGCATAAAACCGGCTCAATTTCTTCAGTGTGGTCCTGATGTTTCAATTATTTTTGTTATAGATTTATCAAGGCATGCACATTTTTTTCTCAAACAGTATTAAATTATTTTCATTACAGTGTTATTAATTTTATTTATGAGATTCATTGACCACTTTAATGTATTTCATTCTCATTCCAATCGATAAATTATAGATTAAAAAAGGCTAACACGAAAGTTTCAATTTTGTGAAATTAAGAGGAATTAATAAAAAAAACGAAGTAACATATATTATATGCTGAAAGTCATTTTGGTGAAATTATATGAAACTAAATTTTGAATTTTAATGGCATTAAGATGAAATTTGACAAAGTTCCCTTAACTCTCGTAATTAATATTAGCAAACCTCTTGTTTTTTTTTTTTTTTTTTCTGATTGATGTAAAAGCTTAAAATTGGGTTAAGATATTGACAGTGCAATTTTTGCTTCATGCAATGCATTAGTTATATCCATTCTTGTTTGAGTTCTATTGTTTGTGTGTTGTACGAAGAAAAAAATGATCTATCGTCTTTATTCTAAAATTGACACTTTTCATTGGATTGGTCGTCACAACGAGGAAACCAATTTGGGTCCGATGTCTATTGGACTCAAAGTGAGTTCGATGGGTTCGATGATCGTCCGATATGTTTTAAAATTCGCGCCCGCAACTTTCGCGTCTGTTTTAAAATTCATGCACACAAATTTTAAAGTGGATCGGATAGTCTCTAAACCCATCGGACCCAAATTTGAGTCTGATGGGCATCGAACCCAAGCTGTTCTCCACAACGAGTTGTTGTTTTCATGATATATTTAGGAATCTAAATATGTTACCTATCCGATCATACCGTGGTATTTTTACATCTCTATAGAATAATTGTTTAATGCAAACCAATTGAAAAATACTAAATATAAACAGAAAATACAAGAAGTCCCAAATTTAAAAATGAAAAGAAAAAATAAACAAAGGATCAAAAGCCTTCCGTTGAAGATATTTCTCTAGGTGGTTACTATTATCGAGTTAGAATTGAATCCTAACTCAAAGAATAGGGAACCTCAGGTTGTATGAATTTTATTGTCACCACAAGTTCATAATTTGGTTCTTATAAAAAACAAACAAGTTCATAATTTGGTAATACTTAGCTAGCTATCAGTTTCGACCTTCATCAATCACAAATTCCAAGAAATTAATGATAGTCATATCTGCGCCGATAGTACTTAACAGTTCGATGGTATACGACTATGTTGTTAGTCTAATGGAAAAGCAGGGTCTTGCTTTTCCGATTCCAACCATCAAATTTATTGAGATTCGTGCATGAAAAAAAAAATTATTGAGATACACGAATGAAATTTTTTAAATAGTTTGAATCGGAAAAGCAGAACTCTACTTTTCTATTGGAATAACAGCAGAGTTCATTCCAATTTGATGGTTAACATCTAATACAATTTTCACTATATTAAATGGAGATAGGCCCTTTCCGAAAATTGTTCTAACTATTGCGTTTTTTTTTATAAAAATTCAGTAAAGTATTGTTTTATCATGTAATTGTTTTTTTTTTAAATTCAAGACTAAGAAATTAATCAATTTTTCGTTAATTTTTATGATATTTTACACACATATTGTAATTTATATCAGTACATGTGTTTATCGCTATTTATATATAATTCAAAGTTAGAACCACAGCTTTAGTAGTGTAGTGGCATGAGTTCTCGTCTCTTTTTGAAAAAAAATACAAATATAATTTTCGAAAATTGCAACTAAAAGCAGAATCTATAATTTAGAGTTAAATTCTAAAATATTTATATTTTTTATTCAGTAGAAATCTATTTCAGACTCCATTGTTATTTTTTTTTATTTTTATACTGTTAAATTATTCTGATTAGCACGAGATGAAAATGTATTCAAATTAGGTTAAGGCCATAAGTTATTTTAACTAAACGGATATTATTAAGCTAATTAAATCTTAAATGGTAGCGATCATGATATCAATAAAGACATCAATCTACATTTTTTTTTAAGAAAAAGATGAAGATTTAACCTTTCAAATTACAATTTCTTTAAGAGATCTCCATCCGAGTTTCAAATCTGTGACTTTCCACATGAACTATCGGCTACGATTTTAATAAAATTTTGTTGTTCATGTCAGATGGTAACAAAGGGAGCAATAATCTCATTGGGTACGAGTTTCCTATTGGAGTTAAAATTGTAAATAATTTTAAATTTTTTTAGAATTTTTTTACTATTATTTTAGATTGGTAGAAAATCACTTGATCTGAAAATTCTCAACCATAAAAAAACATATTTTCTATCCTTCTAAAAAAATAGTAAAAATATCTAAAAAATATAAAATTTAGTTTACAAGTACAAATAATACTTCGGATTGACCATTAGAATTTTGAAAACAAAAATATTAATCCAACGGACCAATCTGCACTATGCACAGTATCATAGCCTTACTCAAATTTAAATTCAATAATGAAAATATTTGCAGAGGTGGAGTTTGAGGAGATCATCAAGTAAAACAAACCGTTCATATGTGAAAAAAGTGAGCAAACTCGGTACTTTTGTCAATTTGGAAACATATCTCCAAGTAATTAAATGCATGGGGGCAGAAATTTGGTGACATGCGAACGATCATGAAAATTTAAATATTTGGATTTTAACTTCCGACCAACTGCCTTACTACCACTCCCCGTTGCTCCCCTTTCAGAATCACCATCTTCTTCGTTTTCTTTTTTTAAATATATAAGATTCAGAATCACTACTAAAAGAATGTACCTACAATTGAACTTTAATAATTAGTTGCGTTCATTGTTAAATTACTTATGTTGACTTATTTTCACCACTGTGCATCTTGTCTATCACACTGACAAATCAATAGTTCAGGTTCGGTTCGGCGAGATCAAAAATTCGTAATTCGGGTATAATTCGGGAATGATTCGGTACAACAAGGAAGCAAAAAAAAAACCCAAAAAAACCATTAAAAAAAAAAGAATTTAATTTTTTTTTCGCGTTTTTATCGCGAATAATTCGTCAACTCGCGTTTTATACGCATTTTATTCGCGAATAAAACGTATTATATGTTTTTCTATGTTTTATTCAGAGTTCGATTCGGTAACGTCGAAAAAACGAATTATATGCGAATATTGTCACTATGTTGTCTATTACTAGTTTACTACTAATAGTTATCTAAATGTTAAAGAAAAATTATTAGTTTGTTTTCTACATAGTGTAGATGAGTAGAGTTAAAATGCACTATTGCATTATGTCCTATTCATGTCTCGCATCGTTTATTACAATTTTCAAAATCTAAGCAGGTTATCCGAACCGCTCAACACGATATTCATATTAAAATGTGCTTCGAAACTAAATTTTATATTTTTTAGAATTTATTTACAACAGTGGATGGTCCAAAAACAATAATTTTGCACCTATTTAAAAAAGAGTAAAAAAGTTCCATAAAATACAAAATTTTGTCTCCAAGTCTAATTTTAATATGGAGATAGTGTTGAGTTGTATAGATTATTTATTTGAATTTTGAAAACAGAGATAAGGATGTGAGATATGGATGGAGCACAAAATTAATAATGTATTTTAATCCTACTGTAGATATGTTAAGTATAATATATGCAATTTGAAAATCAATTAGTTAGTCATCTATCAAGCAATTTCATCAACCCCAATATGTCCTGACCTAGTCCCTATAACTTTTACTAAAATCAGGATTATAAATATATATTTTTATTCATGTAATTTTAGACCAAGTTGTCTAAGACTGATATTATGATGTTTGTGGAAGTAACCATGCATTACAAAATAGCATAGTAGTGTCAATAATTAATTTAAAAATTAATTATTTGAATTGCATGCATTCAGTATTATCATTTAAAAATTATCCCCGTTCCAATTTGACAACTATATAACCAACTATAAAATAATAAAATATTAAGTAACATCTTACAAAACCTTTAATTATTAATTTTTTATATTTTAATATTTTACTTTGTCCGATTTATTTTATTTTTTATAGAAAATTTTACTTCATGCATAATCAGATTATAGGACTAGTTTTACTTTATAAATGAAGATGAAAAAAAATATGAACTAAGTATATATTATCTATTTGATATTTATTGGAAACTACATATTTGTTAAATTATATATATAAAAAAATAAGAATAAAAGTATTAGAATTATTATAGTGATATTACAATCAAATTTAATAATATTAAGCAAGTTAAGAGTTATGAGATAATTATCACACCAATAATAAGCCAGAAAGTTGCTTTTTACAAAATAAAAATTCGGAGGATCTCTTGTTATAAGTAAAAAATTTAGAGAAATATCCTAAAATTACTCAAAACAAATAAGAAAAATAAAAATAAAATTAGATTTGTTTATGGTCCAATAATTTTATGCTTGTAAAATTAAAAAGGCTCAAGTTTAACTGGTACATAACTTTCGAAACTATACAATTTTATTTACACACGAATAAAGAAAAATTGTTGCAGTAACTAGAAAAATTACTTAGCCTATAAATTGGCGTACAATAAAGCATAACATATTACATAGCAAAAACAAAAAAATTACAGCAATAACTAAACTTTAAAAAAAAAAAAATTGTGTCATCCTTTAAGTCACCAAACTCGTACTAAACGAAGAATAGCTTAAATTATAATATAACTTTTGATACAAATAAATATAAATAATTTAGACTGACTTAAGTTAAAATAACCAATTTAGATTTTATTAATTTTAGTCCACATTATAGAGAATATATTAAACCCCATCCAAACCCATTCTGACACGTCCGTGCTAAAGATATTAATCTGAAATGTTCATATAAGATGAACGGACCAGATTTTTGTTAGATTATCTAATATTCGGTACAATTGAATTGGAGCAGAACCTACAAATTAAAATAGTTTGTAAAACAGATCATTTAATTATTAGACCGGCGTAGGTTTGATGACCTATAACTGGGTTGAATTGGTTTTAAGTCCGTATGATTTGTTTTACGGTCGGAGTGAATACACACTAATATTAAAGAAAAACACACGAATCGTAAAGCAGATCAGATGAATTTGAGGTCCATCGAACGTAAAGTAATTCTGATATATGCACAAGAATAATTCATGTTGAAACATTTTTTTTTATACAGACAATTTCCTCTGGATGTGTTGGTATGTAATTCTCCTCTTTTTTTTTAACGATCACCAAACAATTAAAAAAATTAGGAATCAATTTGATTACAATTTTTTTTTAGAAAAATCATCACCACCGAAGATTAAGTTCGGTATGGAATTTTGAAAACCGTTGATGAAGTTCAGTATTGAGTTTGAACTCAGTTTGGTCTATTCTTCTCATACGATGCCACAAGTAATCCATTTAGGTATGAAATGCTAATTAAAAAAATAAAATCGAATTTCAAGTTCGGATTAAAAAACAAAACAAAATTGAAACCGAACTTCAACTTCGGTTTGCCTTTTTTACTTTTTTCAATTGAAACGGATAGATCTATGTAACCATTTGTGCAGCAATTAAAACCGAAGTTCAATTTCGGTGTGAGAATTCCATACCGAACTTCATCTTCGGTAAAAATAGTTTCTCTATAGAAATTTATAATCAAGTTGGTTTCTGATTTTTTTTTTTTTGTGTGTGATGATTTCTAGAAACATTCTAATTCTCCTAACAACAAAAATGAGTACAAACCTGTTACCATATGGGATATGAAGCAAAAATTTAACATGAAACCGTGAAAAGATGAAGGCAAGAAAATGAGACTAAATAGTATTTTAATTCTGATGAGTTCCAGAAAGAAAAAGAAAAACAGAAATATAGAATCTCAATTCTGAGGCAAACAACAAACGCGCGCGAATCCAACTATGATGAAATGCACGAATTATTTTAACATTCGTGCCAAATTTGATGGGACGGTCCGAATCTAAATTTAAAATTTAAGTTACTTTATGAAATTTGAATTCAAAACTTCCTTGTCTTAGGAGTACTAGATTCCTGAAGTAACTTAAATTTGACTTTTTGATCCGAACTATCTGATCAGAATTTAGGCCGATTCAATATGAAGTATAATAAAGAATTGTAATTGGAGAGTAATTGAACTAGATTGTTCTTTATTTCATTAATCTATCTTCTCTTACAGAATACATTGTCATCTATATATAGAGTTCGGTCTACAGTAATGTAACTAACTAATCTCTAACAGAATATTGTTAAGACTAATGATGACTAAAGCTAAACATTCTCTCCAGTGGCTGCTGTACTGGAGCTGGCCAGTGTATTCCTATTAGCCCCCCCACAAGCTAATGGGGACTGATGAACCGTTAGCTTGGCAGTCAACATAGAAAATCTAGGTGCAGCTAGGGGTTTTGTAAATATATCCGCCAACTGGTCCCGAGTAGAGATGAACCGGATGTGAAGCAAGTTGTTAGCTACTCTATCCCGCACAAAATGGAAATCGATTTCTACGTGTTTTGTTCTTGCATGGAACATGGGATTGGATGCCAAGTATGTTGCACCAATGTTGTCACACCACAAGGTAGGGCAAAGAGGCAAAGATACACGTAATTCGGCCAAAATGTATTGTATCCAAATGAGCTCGGCACTAGCAACCGCAAGTGATCTATATTCGGATTCCGTGCTTGATCGGGAAACCGTAGATTGTTTCTTTGAACCCCATGAGACTATGTTTGGACCGAAGTAAATGCAAAACCCGGAGGTGGATTTTCGGTCATCGGGAGACCCGGCCCAATCGGAGTCACTATACGCATGAAGAGAGAAGGAGGAGCATGGCCGAAGGGTGATACCATGAGAGGTAGTGCCTCGTAGATAGCGAAGAATGCGCTTTACCACAGCCCAATGAGAGGTAGTAGGGGCATGCATGAATTGTGAGACCTTGTTGACCGCAAAAGAGATGTCGGGTCGAGTCAACGTAGCATATTGGAGAGCACCCACAAGTGATCGATAGAGGCGAGGGTCATTGAATGGATCACCATCAAATTGAGATAGAGAAGTGTTTGAAGCCATAGGTGAGGGGAGAGGGTTGGAGTGGTGCATGTTGGCTCGAGTAAGAAGATCGGTAATGTACTTTGATTGAGAAAGGTGAAGACCTTGAGAAGAGCGATGGACCTCAATACCAAGAAAGAAGTGTAACGGGCCAAGATCTTTGAGTGCAAAAAAAGATTGGAGAGAGTGAATGAGAGAATGAATACTAGCAAGACTGCTCCCGGTGACAATGATATCGTCAACATAGATTAAGACAAGGAGAGTCGTGTCATGAGAGAAAGAAGTAAAGAGAGAAGGGTCATAATGAGAAGAAGCAAAGCCAAGGGAAAGTAAAGAGTTACTCAATGTTTGAAACAAAGCCCGAGGTGATTGCTTGAGGCCATAGATAGCCTTGGATAAACGGCACACGTGATTAGGGCGAGAAGAATCAATAAAACCCGGCGGTTGTTGCATGAAAACGGTTTCCTTGAGTTCACCATGGAGAAATGCATTTTGGACATCCAATTGGCGAATGTCCCATCCATAAGAGATGGCTATCGAGAGCACCAATCGAATGGTTGTAGGTCGAACAACCGGGCTATAGGTTTCGAAAAAATCGACACCTTCCTCTTGATGGTAGCCTTTGGCGACTAATCGGGCTTTGTAGCGTTCAAGCGAACCATCCGCTCGTCTTTTGATTTTAAACACCCATTTACAGCCCACTATATTCTGGTCCGAGGAAGGGGGAACAAGATCCCAAGTGTTATTGGAAAGAAGAGCCTTGTACTCCTTTGTCATAGCCTCGACCCAATGATCGTGATCTTTGGCTTGATGATATGTTTTGGGTTCGGTGTGAAGGTAGGAATCAGCCAAAAGGGCTACATGATCACGGAAAACCCGAGGTTTGCGCGTGTTGTCACGAGTTCGAGTAGTCATGTGGTGACTGGAGGCTCCACGGTGCAAAAAAGAGGTAGAATTGGCCGGTTTCGGACTCTCCAGTGGCTGATTAGAAGTGGCGCGCATGGGAGAGTTTAAAAGGGAGGCATGATCGGCTACAGGTAAGGTAGTATCCGACAGGGTAGTAGGAAAAGAGGCTGGAGGAGTCACTGCGGGATCGGGTACAGCTGGAGAAGCACCCGAAAGGTGAGAGGAACCAATCGGTGAAGTAACAGGGGTAGGAGGGAGTGCACTGGAAGGATCCGAAAAAGAAGGCTGGCCAATGAGAGGATCCCCAGCATTTGAAAGGGATGGCGCCAGAGGAGCTGGATCTGCAGTGGCTGCTGGGAGTGTAGGCAAGGGTGTAACCTTTTGCAGAGGGGCATCAGGTAGTAGCGCCAACCAGCTAGAGAAGCTGGAATCAGATAATTCTGTAGCAGAAACAGAAGATTTAAATGGAAAGGTTAATTCATCAAAAATCACATGTCTCGAAATGTATAACCGATTGGATTCGAGATGAAGACACTTGTAGCCTTTTTGAGAGTGTGCATAGCCAAGAAAGACACACAGGAGGGAGCGAGGTTGAAGCTTAGTGGCATTGTATGGTCGGGTATAAGGGAAGCAAAGGCATCCCAAAACCCGCAAGAAGGTATAATCCGGGTTCTTGTGAAATAAAGAATAGAAAGGAGAAGAGAGATTATTGGATGAAGGTAGTCGATTAATCAAAAAGACTACACTTGAAAAGACATCATCCCAATAGAGAGAAGGGATAGCCGCATGAGCCATAGTAGATAAAGCTAACTCAATTATATGTCGGTGTTTTCGTTCCGACATGCCATTTTGCTCGGGTGTGTGAGGACAAGTTGTTTGATGAGAGATAGAGGGAAAAGACCGTGCAATCGGTTTATACTCCGTACCCCCATCCGTACGAAGTGTCTTGATTGAAGCACTTAAAAGGTTCTCAACTTGAGCCTTAAAAAGAGTGAATACATGCAATACCTCATCCTTTGAGTGTAAGAAATAAATCCAAATAAATCGAGAAAAATCATCGATAAAAACCACATAATATCTAAACCCGTTATTGGATAGTAAGGGAGCGGGACCCCAAACATCGGAGTGAATGAGCTCCAAAGGAGAAGAAGTACAAGTAGAAGAGGGTAAAAATGGTAACTTGTGACTCTTGCCCAAACAACAATCATGGCACAAGGTCATTTTATTCGAATTACAAGGTAAAGCATGTGAATTTAAAATCTTGAGAGTAGTAGAACTCGAGGGATGACCCAAACGAGCATGCCAAAGATCCATAGAGACTCTTTCACCAATGTAGGCTTGAGGAGAAGAAGGAAGAAGGGGAATGGTGTAAAGACCATTTAGTAGTCTAGCATGAAGAATGGTCTTCGATGTGCGGCGCTCCTTGATCACACAAAAAGAAGAAACAAATTCAATAAAAATCGAATTGTCACTTAAAAGCTTGGAGAGGCTCAATAGATTTTTTGTAAAAGAGGGTACATGTAACACATTTTTCAATAAAAATGTGAAATTAGAAATGGTGAATTGAGAAGAGCCAATATGACTAATACGCATACCGGTACCGTTACCAATATGAAGCGCATCGAGACCGTCATATGGCATGTAGGAGGAGAGGTTATTAAGATCATTCGTCACATGATGGGTTGCACCCGAATCCAAGTACCAATCGGACCCGGAATTAGTAGAAGAGGGTTGAGCAACATTAGCTTCGGGTTGAGCTATATGAGCTTGAACACCTGGTTGAGCAGCTGTGTAATTCATATCACATCTATACCAGCAGATGAGAGCTGAATGCCCACGCCTAAAGCAGATTTGGCAAATTGTGTTCCTGTCTGGATTCGGCCCAGTAGCATCTGGTGAAGCAGGCCGAGTAGAAGTAAAGGGAGGAGTCGGCCTAGGAGTAGGGAGAAGAGGTCCAGTTGGTCTTGGGCCTTGAGGTGGCAAGCCTTTGGGCCTCTGGTTTTGGTAAGACCCTTTAGAGTAATTCGGACCTCTATGCTGGTAAGAACCCCGCTGATTGGATTTCGGGTTATAGGGTTTTGAACCCGGTCTGGGATTGGAGTAAAACGCTGATGGATTAAGATGAGAAGAAAGAGAAGAGGACGTACCACCAGTTTGAGACAGAAGCAAAGCTTCGTGGCTGAATAGCATCGCTTGTAAATCAGTTAGAGTAAGATCGTCCTTGGCATTTGCCGTGACTACAAGGGAATTGAATTCGGAGCCCAAGCCGCCAAGAATGACTAAGATGAGATCTTCTTCGGAGACGGGAGATCCGATAAAAGCAAGCTCATCGGCAATAGCTAGAACCTTTTGAACAAAATCGGCACAGGAAGCACCTCCCTTGGATACGGTCTGAAGAGAACGCCGTAGCTCGGAGAGCCGCGCACGAGATGAGGCAGAAAAGGTACGCTGCAGCGTTTTCCAGAGAGTAGCGGAGGTTTTGCAAGAAACGACTTGGCCGAGCATCGTTTCTGTGAGGGAGGAAAGCAACCAGCTGAGCAGCAACTGATCCTGTCGATTCCAATGAGCATATCGAGGATTATCCGAGAGCTGGCCAGCAAGATCGATCTTGCAAGGAGGAGGCTGGTCTTCAAGATATTTGTTAAGCCCATGGCCATAGAGAGCTGGCAAGATCTGAGCTTTCCAGGTCAAGAAATTAGATCTAGTTAATTTGGTGGCAATCGGAATATTGAGAACCACGATTGGGTCGAGAGAAGGAAGAGAAGCATCAGAGGTAGAAGAAGAATGAACATCGGAAGCAGTAGGAGGAGGATCAGCCATGGCTGAAATCTGATACCATAAAGAATTGTAATTGGAGAGTAATTGAACTAGATTGTTCTTTATTTCATTAATCTATCTTCTCTTACATAATACATTGTCATCTATATATAGAGTTCGGTCTACAGTAATGTAACTAACTAATCTCTAACAGAATATTGTTAAGACTAATGATGACTAAAGCTAAACATTCTCTCCAGTGGCTGCTGTACTGGAGCTGGCCAGTGTATTCCTATTATATAATTACGATGATTTCTTTAATATTCGTATAGATTATGATCAAATGGCCCGGATGTAAACTCAAACTTTGAGTTACTTTTGGGATCCAAATTCTCGACTGTGACGGACCGCGTAGATTATGTCCTTGAATCTCAGACAGTAACGGTTTATTTTTTTGTAATTGTTTGATATATAGGGGTGAAAACGGTATAAATAATATCCGATATGTATTCTATCTGTATTCAAAAAATTAGATGTGGATATCCGATATTCGAATATCTGTGTGGATATGGATACTGATATGGTTTTACATTTTAATTATCCGTATCCAAATAATAGATATATATATAATATATTTTAATATAAATTATGAAAAATATTGTTATTCACCATCAAAATTAGATAAATATTATGAATTTCAGTATTTTTTTTAATATTATTTTAATTAATATCTGATCCGATCTGTATTCGTATCTGTATCCGGCTGATATCCAATCCTTATCCATATCCAGAAAATTTCAAAAGAAATATGGATATAATTTTACGAGTATTCGCTCCGTTTTCACCCCTACTAATACACTATGGCGATAGTTGGCCACACAATTTTACATTCTTGATCACCGCAGAGGATCAGATGCAAGATACAGACAAAATGTGCAAAACGATTTTTTTTCTCTATGATCTCGATGTCTAAATCTAAACAATCTGATTTAATACTGATGGTTTTCATGAATGGTCTAAATTTAGTTTTCCTTAATTTAGTGGACCATGCCATCCAATTGGTCTTTTAAATGTTGGTGTCTATATAGCTACTACATATCTACCAATTACAAATCCAATCGGTGCAATATGAGCTGGTAAAGTTTGATTCAGACTGATAAGAAATTTATTCAAAACAAAAAAATATTTTTAAATATGAGATGATCTGAGCTCCTGACTAGAATCCAAAATAATATAACTGAAAACAACCTAAAATATGAAAAATGTCTCACATAGATCAACTTCATCCTGATTTGATCCAATCCTAATTAATTACTCTAAATTAGGATATAATGTGAAGCTAAACGACCTAAAAGTCCAATCAGACCTGAGAATTATCTGAAGATTAAATTATGATAATGAGATATCTGACTTAATTAAACTCGTGATAAATTGAAATCCAACAATAGTACAAAATCAAATTAATTCAGATCGATCGAGACCACCCCATCCCGGTGCAATTCTCTCTCTTTCTTTCTTTCTTTTTCCAAAACTTAGCATAGGCTGCTAAGGTGTATACATCCAACATAGTCGTCCACCCTGGTGCAATTCTCGCTCTCTGTTCATGGCAGCGTTCTCCCTCTTTCTTATTAACTAAAAAAAAATCTTTTGAGTTAATGTATCTAAACCGTCTGAATCGTTTTAAGATTCGTACGGACTAGATCTACACTAATATTAAAGAACTCTACATTATAAGTTGTGGCTGGATTGACTCCGTTTAAAATCACACGGCTAAAATAGATTAACTCGAAAAGATACTCCTTCTTAAGGACTAATACCACTATACCAACGAGGCAACGACCGTCATTTTTGCTTGGGATCGTATGTAATTCTGATTCATATGGCATTCTGTGTGCAGTACCAGACCGCAGATATATATTTGGGCAAAGCGAACTTCAGGTTTCATTTATATTCTTTCTAAGATGCTAGACACCGAATGTAACAGAATATTTTTGTGCTAAATATATTGTTTAGATTCGGACAATCCAATCAGAATACGCACGAATATTAATTTTACTTCGGATTGGATTTGGAGTGATCCGAATTCTAATCAGATTGTCTGAATATAAATAAAAATATTTTTTTACCTCAGAAGATGTGATTTCTCAATGTGCTCCCTTCGAATAAAAACCAATCCCCAAAAAAATCACTGAAATTAGTAGCAGGCCACAGGAACAGTAATCATGATGTATGTTTTTAAAATCCTTGACCTGTTCCCTCCCCCTGTATTTATTGCCAACAAACCCGTCATTTTACCCCCACACAAAGCACAATCCGCCCCTCCATCAAATCTCTCCTGTCTTTCTTTTTCCCTCTCACTTCTCTTGCTTTCAAAACAACCCATTATTACTGAAATTCATAACCTAACCTAATTCCCACCTCCCCTCGTTTATATCCTCACCATCTCTCTCTCACTCTCTTCTCTCCTCACAACCAAAATTAAAATGGTCAAAAAGTTAGGTCTAAGCTCTTTCTTCTCCAAAACTAAAGACACGTCGCCACCACCTCCATGGCCATGGCTTTCATGCAATAACCCAAGAACCAAATCATTCAGAGATATCTCTCCAACTTGCTTATATTCTACCTACATTGATTCGACCGATTCATGCTTCACGCATTCGTCAACCCTAACTGAGTCAGAGAGTTTCTCCACCTCATCCGAGCCATCTACCAACGACCCGCTCGAATCCCTCGTACATGCAGTGAAATCTGACCGTTTATTTTTTGAACCGGGTTCTACAAACTCGATTTTAGAAGAGGCTAGAAAAAGCACGCAGATTAGTGATGCATGTGGACTTGAAGCGTGTGCATTTGCAATAGAATTGGAGTCAGAAGATCCATACAAAGATTTTGTGAAATCAATGGAAGAAATGGTGCTAGCAAATGGGGTTAAGGATTGGGATTGGTTAGAAGAGATGCTTGGATGGTACCTAAGCGTGAATCCAGAATGCGCGCATGGGTATATAATTGATGCATTTGTGGATTTGCTTATGGGTTTTGCATGTAACTGTGATTCCTGCAATTGTTCTTCATCTTCTTCGTCTTCCTCTTCCTCGTATAGGTTTGATTTTAACGAGGAAAATGGAAAGGAAGTGGAAGAAAGCGTGACATGATTTTTTTTTTATCTGCTTCTATTGTTTAACGGGTAAATATTTTAACAGAGCAGTTCTGGCTTCATGTGGCACATGGACTTTACAATCAAAACAACGTTGTATAGGATTTGTGCATTGCGTGAAGTCAAAATAGCTCTGTTAAAATCTTTTCCCGTTATTTAACTGTTATAATTAGGACATTTTGGTGTATAAATTAGTTAGCTGCAAACATATTTTACATGTTTCGCTTTTTCTTTGAGCTTGATATTTTAGATACGATGGCACATATGACAGGTATTCTTCATTTCTTTGTTCTTGTTTTTTCTAAAATAAATTTGTGGCCTCTATTGCTCAAAGCATGACAGAGTTTTATTTAGTAAATATAGTAGTATGATACTAGATGTGAAATGCCAAAGAAAGAAAAACAGGTACCGGTCGAGACTCGAGATCAGTAATAGCAAACCTGAGAGAAATAATTTGATACATAAAAAACCTTCTCCATATATAGAATGTACGTGTGCAGCCAGTAAATAGTTCTAGAAATATAAATTGACGGATATATGGATTTCATATCGGAAGCAAACAAAATGAAGTTCCAGGCTTGTGGTCACATGAGATATATAGGTGATGACACTAGTGGAAAAATAAGAATTAGGATCGGTCATAGACAGATATCAGGATCGGGCCACAACCGATCTTGATCGGGGCGATCCTGATACTAAACAAATCTGGATCGGTTGTTTGACCGATCCAGATTAGATACTATCTGGATCGGTTGTAAAAAACGACCGAGCCCGATAAATATAATCTAGATCGGTTTTAAAAATTACAACCGATCCAGATTAAACAGTATCAGGATCGGTTCTTTCTTAAAACCGATCCAACCTAGGGTATTTTTCTTTATTTAAATTGATAACATTTAGGATCGGTTATTTCCATAACCGATCCTAATAATAATTATCTGGATCGGCTGTAATAAACCGATCCAGATTGTACGAATAATCTTTTTTTTAAAGTTGGTATCTGGATCGGTTCCAGAACTTCAACCGATCCTGATGTTTATTTAATCTAAATAAAGCAATTTCGATAATATGGCCAGCCCCCATATATATAATTTGCTGGCCAACATACAAATACTAAATCACAATCACACATTCTAAATTATCACATATAATTAAATTAAATATCATACACATTATATACACATCTTAAAATATTACACAAAAGTTGAACTTATCCTAAATTATTACATATAAATCATGTTCATGCTTGACATCCTAAATTGTTATACTTGTTCGACTCGCCTTTAGTTCCTTTAGTAAAACTTGCACCCACATTAGTCGAAAGTCGCTCAAGCGTTGTACGGTATGCTTAGCGGGAATATTCTGCATTTTTTAAAAGATAGCAGAGACTATAAATTTAATTTTGTATTACTTTTGAAAAATTCCATAAATGCATATATATATACATATATACCTTTAATGTTGGAAAAACATCGAGGAATTCCTTCATTATGTCTTGCATGAGCAACATGACATAATATGCACATTCCCAGGAAAATGGTTGTTGTGGACACTACATAACAAGTTTGAAAAAATTGAAACGTATGTTAATGAGCATACAAATGGCTTGAATGTATAGAATTCACAAATTTTTGCATCTAGGTCCCTGTAATCATCATATCTCAATAGAAAATATTACCTCGCAATCGTTCTGAACCTTTAAAGAAAAATTGAAATGTATGATGAGCATACAAATGGCTTATATTAGATATTCACAAATTTTTGCATGTACGTACCTATAATCATATCATATCTGAATATAAACTATTACCTTGCATCCGGTATGAATATCTAAAGAAGTATCCAATTCTATGCGGAAAGCACTGTTGAAATATGAATACATTGAACAATCAGTACATACGAGAGATGGTTAAAATAATAAATTAATAAACAAACGTGAAATTTAGGAAGGCACTTACTCCTCAACAGCAGCAGTGATCATGAACATTCTATTGTGCTTCCTATCGGAATCGAACACGTACAATGCCCTATCTCTTGGCATAAGCACGGCCAATATCCAATGATCTCTGCATGTTAGGTTTGTAGCATTTCACATTTTATAATTTCAATGAATTGAAAGAAATTTAATAAACTGAGAATCGAAATATAACACTAACATCTGATGATAAGGTATGAATATCAATCGCTTGTCCCGATTTTCTCTGAGTGCTTTCCTAATGTATTGAACGACAGCTCCTCGGTCTAGATCCATTTGGTCGGCACATGTTCTTGCAGGGTCCATGAAACCAACCTGCTCATCGGGAAATTCCTCCTTGATGAAATTGTGGCAATACCTGCAAAAAAAAAAAGCATACAGATAATCTGAATTTTGTGAAATTTGAATTAAAGGTACTAAATTATGCAATTATTACGAATATTAACTCACAGCATCCAGATCTGAACAACTGGCGCAGTGAGCCACTGCCGTGGTTTAAGCAAGAGGACATAATCATCGGCATAGATAGATATGGGGTCTGCTGAATGGAAAAAATCAAGTGGCGGAACGATATCTAATTGATTGCCATCAGACTCCAAAAATCGATCACGCAGCTGCTTGAATGTTCGTCCCAGCTTGTCAAACTCGATACCATCAAATGCCTTGCAGTGACTCTTCGCTTTGCCACCTCCAGGAACTTGTGGTTCCTGCAAAATATTCAAAGAGCAGTCCCAAATCGGGGACTGTTCAAAATTAATCCCTAATGGATTAATTTTGAACGGGTATCATGACCTGAAGGCATTAATCATGCGGTTGTGGCTCATAAGACAATACTCTAGCTAGCTACATACTTAACATAAATACATTTAATCTAGCTATCAATTTAAAATACATATTCATGCACATACAAATTAAACTAATTAAAGTTAGATTATACGTTTGTACTTACAACTTTTTTGGGATGTCGTACTGAGTGAGATGAAGACTGCTGCACCAAATCTCTCAACAATAGCCAATCTACAAAATTTTACAATTTTTTTATCTTTATATGAAAATCCATATATATAGCACTAGCTACAATCTACTAGCTAGTATGTGTCAAACTTTACAATTTTTAACAATAAGGAGCTATATGTAATTAATGTCAATTATATCTCTACAAAAAAGAGAAAGAAAATACATATGACATAAAAACAACAAAATGTACCTAATTTTAACATTTATGCGATTTTTGATATATTTATAAGCCATTTAGTTGTGTTTATGACAAAATAAGCACCATATGTTCATTTAAGTTTTTTGATCCATATAAGCACCATATATGCAAAACTAATTAGTTTAGGGTTTAGGGGTTTAGGGTTTAGGGTTTAGGGTTTCGGGATTTGGGATTTAGGGTTTAGGCCTTAGAGTTTATATTTTGAACCGAATTAAAAGCGATCTATATATCTATGTTCATTTAATGAACCTGAGAAAAGAAGCGTCAGATAGCTGTATTAATGCACTGCGAGATAGGAGCTGCGTTCATTAATGGAGGAGAGGCTCGCTTGGGGAAGAAGGATTGACAAATTAAAGTTCTGTCGAGAGTGTGACTGATTAACCTTTATAATCACTATCAGGATCGGTTGTTGTAGAAAACTGATCCTAATTACATTTAATAGGATCGTTTTTTATTAACAACCGATCCTAATACTATCAGGATCGGTTACTTATTGAAGAACTGATCCTAATTTTTAATATTAGGATCGGTTGTGTATAAAACCGATCCTGATAGTATCAAGATCGGTTACTTAATAAATAACCGATCCTAATATTATTTACATATTGAAAAGAATATTGATATTTTTTTTAAGAAACTAGAAAGATTTTTTTTTTAATTCCATAGAATAAATTCTGCAGTTGTTTAAAATGTGTCACAGTACATCTGCTATGAACAGGTATACGCCCAGGTTGGATGCAACTTCACTGGCTCAGCACTTGAATACTCTACGCATGTCCCTAGCTATTCAAAACATTATTAATTCTATAGATTTAATCAAGAGTTTTGAAGGCTCAATATTGTGAGAGAAGACTAAAACTCTCTCGTTTCTAATTAATAACTTCATAATTTCATCGAGGAAAGACTTTAAATATTCCTTCTTTTCAGAGTAAAACCAAGGAAGAAAGAACTTTGAATCCTCCATCTTAGAGTAAAATCAAGGGAGGAAAGACTTTGAATCCTCCATCTTAGAGCAAAATCAAGGAAGGAAAAACTTTGAATCCTATATCTCCTCAAAACGAAACTGGCGAAGAAAATGAGATAGTCACAATTCAAACCGACTTTCTGGAGTGCTCAATTCGATTCAATCTAATGCCACTGAAATATCGGCCAATTTAGCATTTCATGTGTATATATAACTCATATTTGTATTCTATGGAATTAAAAAAAATTTAATCTTTCTATGGAAATAAAAATATCTTACCTAGATTATGTATTAGGATCGGTTCTAACTAAGAACTGATCAACTGATCCAAATATTGAACAATCAGGAGCCGTTGTTTATTATAACCGATCCTGATACTATCAGGATCGGTTCCAGTGTAACGACCGATCCTAATATATGATAAATCAGGATCGGTTATTGTATTAGAACCGATCCAGATAGTTTCTGGATCGGTTTGTCAATCTAGAACCGATCCTATAAGTTTGTAAATCCGATTGCATTAGCTTTTAAGATCGGGTTCATTGTTGAAACCGATCCAGATAGGTATTAGTATCTGTTGTTTGTTGTAGCCGATCCAGATGGGCCGATCCTGATTCCTGTTTTTCCACTAGTGTGAGTTTTAAGTTTTCAAATTTTATGAGATGGGAATTGGACCATGATGATAGGGATAAAAAGATGAAAAATAAATAAAAATAAATGCAAATAGAACCAATAGACCGTTGTATAACGGCCCGTATAACTGTGTGTAAGGCCTTTGTCTGTATTCTTGTCGTATTGGTAGTTGGGTATAAAACATAACTAAAGAATCGTCTTTGTAAAGAGTAAAGCTAGGGTGTGATGTGTTTATTAAGGATATGTTTGGATGCAATCTCAGAAATAACAAGAATAGCGCTAACTCCATATTAGCGCTATTTCATCGTTTGGATGGGTTAGCAAGAACAACGCTAACTTCAAGAATAGCTATGTTCTTAGGGTGATCCAAACGTAGAATAGTGGATAAAAATAGTCACTAATTCAAAAACAGTGCTAATTCCATGCTATTCTTGACGATCCAAACGCATTCTAAGAGAGTTTGGTAAGTACAAACTCCAAAAGTACATCGGATCAGTTTTAAATGATGAATTTAAACTGTTGAAATTCATGTACTTCATGAGTAATGCATGTACATGCAAAATTTTGAAAGTTTCGAATTTATTTGCTACAAGATCAAGCGGTTAAAAAAATAATAAAAAATAACTATATAAAACAACTTATAAATAACTTATAAAATGTTCATTTCTTTGATATTATGCTACAAGGTCAAGTTTTGAAAAATGTGCTGCTATTCTCACTTAATATTTTGGGAAAAGTGATGCTATATATTTATTGAAAATAAACCACGAATGTAGAATTTCCATTCAGAAAATCGCATCTAAATATATATAGGGCACTCACAGAGTGATAATGTTTGTTCGCGCTAGAGCTGCTCATGAGCCGAGTTGAGTCTGAGTTGCTAATTCAGTTCCGAGTCAGAAACTCTAATTTGGAATCAACTCGTGAGCAACTCGAGTCGAAACGAGTCGACTCATGACTCATAATATAGTACATAGTGAGACAATCTAATTTAATTCTAACAAAAAAAATATTACATAGTTTACCAAAATAATACACAATTAAAGACAGTACATAATGACACAATGACCAATACATAATTAAAAATTACGAAAATACTGAAATAGTACATAATTAAAAATTACCAAACAGATAAAGTCTAACAAAACAATACATAGTCTAATAAATTAACAGAATGAAAGAAATAGTGCATAATTTATCAAATTACCAAATATTGTGAGAAACATGTATAAGATTTGGGAGGCAAAATTAGGAATATGAATTAGGGTTTGGTGTGAGTCCAACCGAGTTGATTCTGATCCAAGTTGGAGGTAACTTAGATTCGACTCATAAATCAACCGAGTCAGTTAACTCGAGTTAGATTTGACTCGAGTTAGTTTCAACTCGAGTTATTAGCGAGTTGAATCCGAATTGATTCCGAACTGAGTTTTGAGTCATGAGCTTTTTGTGCAACCCTAGTTCGCGCCTATCATTTATAAATATATTTTTCACTTCTCGGCCGAATTTGGTGTGAGTGCGTATCCTCTGAGATATTTTTCGCTTCTCCGAATTTGCGTGACCGACGTGTCCGGTGCCTATTCGGGGTAGCGTAGGGGCCAGTATAATTTGAGCTTTGCGATTCGTGTAGAACGGATTTGAGCAGTTGAGATTTTTCAAAAAGTCACACAAAATATGAGATATCTCAGAGGATGCGAATTCATTTGGAGCACCCATGTGGATCAACTTTAGTACGGGCCAGGCTCAAGCTGTAGTATTCGATGAATATCCGTATTCCGTAAGCTGATAATCTAATTTGAATTCACATGCATAGATCAACATATCAATTTTCAAAAAATATATTCAATATATAATTATTGATCCGTATATGAATCATTAAAAAGAAACCGTCATACTTATTGGATTCACATTAAGATATTACCCAATTCAAATCCGATATTTAGATGTACTCAAACCTGATAGCCACTATCAGAGTTTAAAAAGAAAAAAGTTATCTTAATATAGTAAATATGATTAAAATTATTAAAAAAACTATATTTCTTAAGTACGTTTACAGAAATTAAATAATAATTAGTTTAATTAAAGTCATTACTCTCAATCTTAAAATTTGTAATATCAAATAGTTATATTTATTCATGTTAGGTTACGCTATTTAAAAATAAGATTAACCTCTAATAGATTCTTTCTAAACTTAGATTTAGCCAAAAAAAAAATGTTCGCAATTGATCGAGAAAACAATGAATCAATAACTACTGACATTTTAGGCTTACTTGTTGTTGCTAAATATCTCGTCACAAATTAAATGTTATTGAAAAATTCTTAAATTTTGCCCAATTTAGTTATATATGCCAATTAATTTTGCGTCGTCAATTCTCAAATAGTCTCTATTTTTGACACATCCAAACATATCCTTGGTTACTGACATGCTGTAGTAAGAGTTGTAATTGTGGTGTATACACTCACATAAATGTTTTTCTTTTTATTTAAATGTGCTTCACAATGTGGTTAGAAGAGGAAAGGGCGGAGAGCGAAGGACCGAACCAGGTTACTCGATGTTGAACAGTCGATTTCAAAAGATACAAGAGAGGAAAGAGGAAGCAATTTGTGGTCTGATGTTAAACGGGCTCAAATTAGAGTCCAATGGGTTTCTGGTTCGTACAATCCGCTATAATACGTGAGCATTAAATCTGTCCGAATATTAAAACGGGCGTGCATGGATCTTAAAGCATTGATCCACCATAGATGCAAATATTTTTTCGAAACACCTACACCAAAAATTCCAACGCATATTATAGTGTTTGTGGATGCAACATTTCCGTAGGCGTAGGTCCTCATTTCGTCGGTACCAATTTATTGTCCCTTATTATTTCCATTTTATTGTGAGTTTGCATTATTCTATTCTAGATCTATAATTTATGGACTTAATTTCAGTTTACTTTTAGGTAAAAAATTATAAATAATTCCGCACGAAATTATTATTTTAAAATTTTTACAGAAAGGATTCGGACTGTCCGAACTGTACTGGCACGAATATTAAAAGGACAATGTGAATTACAGATATACGGCGATTCTAATCGGACGGTCCACATTTCAAAACCCAAAATCTGAAATAATGCAGAGAATACGAACTCCTATTCTAAACCCCTCTTCCTCTCTAAGTATGATATTGTACTTTTATATTGAAATTAATTTCCAATATTAAAGTCGAAGCATTGACTGCCAAATTTGGAACTCGGGATTAGTGAGCACCTCTTTAATTACACTCATGAGATACCCCTTCATTAATTTATGCTGTAATTAAAAAATGTTCATGAAATCCGTGAGAAACCAAGTACCTAGCTTGCCCCCTTGTATTTGTCATTAATTAAACGTTGATAGCTACCGTTGCTTGCCTTGAATTTTCCCACCTCTTTTCATTCAAATTGAAGCACAAAGGAACAACTTAATTAGTCCAAAGCTGGTGGAAAATTTTATAAAAAATATTTTATGTTTTTTAAAGTTTAAACAAACTGCTCTCTTACAGCTAAATTTTTCAACAAAATTTTTCCTCGCTTCCAATTTTTTTTTTTTCATATTTTTGCAAAGTTATCTTTCAATTTTCATAATAAAAAAATGATTTTCAGCACCTCATAGTTAAAAAAATTCAGCTTTATTTTTTAATATAATATGTATGAATTATTATATTTTTACGAAAAATTCAATGTTCAAAAGAATACGCTTCACAACTTAATTAGAAAGTAAAATATTAAATTTGCAACAATAAAATTTTGAATATTAGCAATTGCTTCAAAAATCAAATTTGAGGTGTCCAATTGTGTTGCTCTGAATTTCGAAAAAATTACTAATTTTTAAAGTTAATTCTATGGAAAAGAGAAAATTAGAAAAGTCAAGCTTAATATTAGATCATAGAAATATAATGTACTAAAATAAATATTTTAAATAAATTAATATGCATTTTCACTAATATGAATTCATGAATTTCATAAATTAAAAAAATCCGATTTTGTTGTCTTTAAATTGTAAAATTATATATTAAAATTTTAACATATTTTTTTCGATTTCTGATATACTAATGGTCTTGTTTCTTGAGTTCGATCAATATCATATGATATTTAAAAAAATTGTAGTTCTTTATTTTAGTACGTTTTATTTCTAATATTATCAATTTTTCGTAATGATGAGATTGAATTTTCAAATTATAAATTTACAAGAACTACATTTGAATTTTTTTTTAATTTAAAGCAACGCAATTTGAAATCTCAAAATAGTATTATTTTTGTGCGTGAAATTTTTAAATTATTCTTTGAACATTGTATTTGTTTTCAAATACAAACTTCGAACATATGATTTTAAAATGTGAAGCTGAAATTTTTTTTAATGATGATATGTTGGACATTGTAATAATTTTATTCCGAAAATTGTAAAATAAAATTGCATAATTGTGAAAAATAATTGGAAGTGAGGGGAAAGAAAAGAGAAGGTGAGGAAATAATAGAAATCAATTTGATGGGATCATTAGTAGGGCTGTCAAAAAAGCTCGTAGTTCGTGATTCGATTGATTTCGATTCGAATTTTTTTTTGCAATTAACACGTTTGATTGAAGTTCGTTGATGGGTGTAAATGTGATCAGGCTAATAAAATTTATAACCCGGTTTGCAATCGAGTCAGATTACAAGCGCATAATCCTATCGAATAGTATAAACAAGTGTCTGGAATAAGATTTATGGTTTTGAGCGATTAAATCACAATCTTTCAAAAGACTAGACAAAATCTGAAATCAAATAGTTGTTATTTTTTTATCAATGTATTTGGCGAAAATTAAAAGTAAGTAAAATAAAAATAGAGATGTGAATTCCTAGGATTTTGGCACACCGTTGTTACTTCAATCCGCTTTGATTCTCACCTTATTTGATGTTGGTTTTCAATTATTGTATGAGAGTTTCTAATCTAATTTAGTGATTACCGTTTTCGCCTAACAACTACCCTACTAATTAAGATATCCCATTAAGGCTTGTCTTAATTAGTACAAGGAGATTTGTGACTAGTCCAAAAGATTTCAGACTTTATTTATTAGGTACGCTGCCCTACTATCTTGGTCATGTTGGGTGCCCCCATGGTAAGGCACGATAATGCGATATTTGTCTGCGAATGTCGGAACTCCCATGTGTACTTTTGTTGATTCAACTAGTGGTATCTCCGGTTAAGATCTCCACCACTAATATAGTATTTTTATTATCCCTTATACCAATTCTGTTAGCCCAAAGATGACTAACTTCCACGTGTGGCCATCACACGACAGTCTAGACTAATAAACAAAATCAAGTAAGATAGAACATAAAGCACAAAAGCAATCGAATAACAAAAGACTAAATAATTATCAAATAAAAGTATATATCAAAGCACTATGAGTAACAAGGTTTACTGCCAACCCTAAGAATCTAAACTTAGCCGTTGAACGATATATTTACAAAGAGATAAGAAAACGATACAACCATACACAAAGTACCATTCTACTTAGTTTCTACACACTCCTCTCTTCTCACTTAAGAAAATATAAAACCAAAGATACAAAAATATTGTTTCTGTTCAGCCCAGAAGGCTTATATAGGAGTGAAGGGGCGCCTAGAGATGAGTGGAGTCCAAGTTATCTGATATGGATACAGTTGTTGCAGTTTTTCACCATATGGTGCCTCGGGTACGGTCCGTATTGGCTAATACGAACCATACTCCCACTGTGTCGCTGCAGGAGTTAATGCGTATTCGGCCATCTTTGGTCGGTACTGGGGCTCTGGTCCGTATTGGCTAATACAATCTGTACTAGAGCCTTAGTCGATGAGCTGTGTTTTTCCGATCGACCCGATTCTTGCTCCAAATGATGTAAAATAGCCCCAAAACATGGTTCGTACACTTAAACATAAAATATGGCAACACTAACTTTTTTTCACATAATAATGAAACATAAAGGTGAGAAAATAAGACAAAACTTAAGCCCACCCTACATAATTCACTAACAAAATGAGCTTGATCATTCGTTCTAAAACAAATCAAACCAGTTCGGTTCGAATCTTATTCAAACTCAAACTCAAATTGGGTATAGTTTGTTTGAAATTGGTTCGCGAACTATTTAGGTTCGAATCTCAAATTAACATCTACCGTTCAAATTAGAGCAACGCCAGTGGCTTAGTGCAAAATCAAGGTTTCATTTCAAATAGGTACAAATAGGTACAAATAGGTACCTGATATGATTAGATAAGATCCAATGCAATACTTTTTTTTATGGTTGGCGGCGAAATGCCGCAAACAGATATATTGATACTAAAAAGGATTATTTACAAAACCAAATTATAAAAACATCAAAATCTCTAAAAATACAAAGCTATTCAACTCGCAAAAATAGTCAATCCAATGCAATGCTTAGTTTAAACTATCCAATTTTCAAAAAAATAACTAAGGGCGGTAGGGCTGCCAAAAAAAATTGTAGTTCGTGATTCGATTGACTTCGATTCGAAAAAAAAATCGCAATTAACTCGTTCGATTGAAGTTCGTTCTGAAACAAATCAAACCAGTTCGGTTCGAATCTTATTCAAACTCAAATTCAAACTCGGGTAAGTTTGATTTGATTTGATACATTTTGTTGAAGATTTTAAATCAGTAAAGGTAATTTGTTTCAAGTGATCAAGTCTTATAAATGTTTAATGGGACTTCTGCATTAGGTACATTTTGTGCGGCTGCAAGGTTTTAATATCTGACGCAAATTTCATTTACTGCCAATGAACTTATTGCTATTTTAAGCACAGATAAGCTGGCAAGGAACCAACATCAGCATCAGTGCAGTATTGCAGTGTTGTATACATAAATGTGGTGAATTCGGAAGTTAATCAAGTCAAAAATTTGTTTGAAAAAGGCATATTTATCACAAGTAAAGTTAGCTTGGTGAGCATTATTTTAAAATTTATTGGTTTAATTTCAAATGACAAATTTAAACGTTTAAAATCAATCTACTTTACAAATAAATCGTGTAAGACAAAAACTTTGAAAATTTCAAATTTAGTTAGTATAAAGTCGAGCGGTAAAAAAAATGAAGTTTTATAAGTCATTTAAATACATTTATATTGTCATTACTTTTTGAGCAATTGACTTTGTACTAAATTAATTCAAAAGTTTCAAAATTTTACATGTACGCGCATCACTCATGTGAAGTGAATCAGTTTCAACGGTTTAAATTTGTCATTTAAACAAACATAGTATATGCAAGCTTTGCTCTGTCTATCACATTATTATCTCATTCGTAATAATATTGCAAATTATGAAACAAATCCCTTCAATGGATTTCCGCCCGTCTTAAAAGATTGCTGAACTCATTGTTTAAGATTTTTGCTGAATTTAATGAAATTGAAATTGATGCACATTCATATTTCATAACTTTCAGATGGTCCAAAATTTTAGATCAAAGTAATTTTCTATTTATCTAAAAAAATAAAAAAAATAAACATATAAAGATCACGTTTAAAGATTCACAACGACTGTTTAACATTTAAAAATAAATATATGAAATCATAGTACAAATTAATCCGTAATACGTAATTTCATATTAACATAGACTCATTCTTTAATCCTTTTAAATATCCTTTCAAATGTATCAATTATCCAATTTTCGTTTTCAAATTATATAAAATCTATATTGTTAGTTAATGCTAGATACAATATGTGTCATGATGGTGTTTCTATGTTTACCAAATCAGCCAGCTTTTCTTAGATTTTTTTTTTTTTTATTTGATACCCGTAGGGGAGCTTTTCTTAGATAATGAAATGATGCTTACAGGTCGTCCTTTTCTTGTCAGAACTCAGAAGCCTGTACAGTGTACAATAGTCAGCCAAAACCAATTTTGCAAGAAATCGCTTTAAAACAGTGAAAAAAAAAAAAGGTAAAGCAGGTTCATATAAGAGGTCCTCTGCAATTTCCTGATTGCAGAAAAAATGGAGTCAGATTGTCAGACTTTGAAATTATTGATTGAAAAATATATATTAAAAGTTAATAATGTAAATTTTTTATGTAAATAAGAAATTTTGTCGTAATTTTTATGAAACATTGGATCATGTTTAATTCTTAAACGAATCAAATTATGCAGAAATTTTTTAGGAGAACTTTGATTTATGTCTACTTTAATAGATGCGTTATAAATAAATAAAAACTTTAGTTCAACAGATTGAATTAACGCTATTACTTGCTATAAAGTTAATTTGGTAAAACTTAAAATATGATACAAATAATTATCACAACAGATGTCATTTTATATCTGAAATCTGATCAATGATATCGGTTAACTCATGTAGCTCATTTCTTTTGATCTACTAAAATATCACCGATATTTTTATTAAAACCCCCAAAAAAATAAAAATTATCAAATCTGCTCCCACTTCAAAATTATAATTATTTCTACCCTAACCGCCCGTGGACTGGGCGGTCCACTTTTCCCACCAGACCGCCCAGTCACTGGGCGGTTCACTTTTGAAACTTGACCGCCCAGCCTTCGGGCGGTCCACTCTGAAAACCTGACCGCCCAGAGGCTGGGCGGTCCACTATGAATTTTTTTTTTTTTTTAAAAGCGGTCCGCTGGGAGCAGACCGCTCCCCAGCCTCTGCCTCTGCCTCTGCCTCTGCCTCCACGCCGAGTCGCCGCCCCGCCGAGTCGCCGCCCGAACCTGGTCCACCCCAGCCCATTTCGCCTCTCTCCCTCTCTTCCTCTCTCTCTAGAGCTCTCTCTCTCTCCCTCTCTTCCTCTCTCTCTCTTCCTCTCTCTCTCTTCCTCTCTCTCTCTAGAGGACCGTGGGGATTTCGTATGTCCGGGGCCAGCTCCAGATGCTTCACGAGGCGAGCGTCACCTGGTACCCCTATCGTGTGTTCTACGATCGGGGCCTTCTGTGCCCGATGACATTAGAGCAGAGACACCTCTCGTTTTATCGGGGGCCGTGCGTATGCTTCTGGATAGTTGAGTATCACTATCCTGACCGAGTGCCCCGTCAGTTTGGCTTAGATGCCTTTGTCCCTGATTTTCCAGAGTTGGGCGAGCAGCAGACCACCCAGCTGCACAGGTAACTACCCACTGCCTTATCCTTTGTCTATTTTATTACTTATTCAGCCATACACGTTACTAATTAATTTATATTGCAGCACCAAACACAACAAGCCCAAAGTCGACTGGAGCACGCGTTTCTGGGAGCATTACCAGCGTGCTGCATCTCCCCAGTTGCACTTATGGACCCCGCCTCCAGCAGGAGATGCCCCTATGCCGGTCGGGCCTTGGAGATTGCGATATATCGTCTGGTACCAGAGATGGGGCATGCCGACGGTTTATCTACAGGGGGACTACGGTGATGCTCTTCGACGGAGACTCACGGGTGAGGGATCTAGGACTTACTTGCCTTTCGGCCCGATCCATGCTCGTTCGGTATGTTTAAATGAAAATGACATGCTTAAAAAATTGTATTTATTTATTCATCTTCTAATAATAATAATGAAAATACATTGTGTGCAGATTTTGACGGGTATTAGAGGAGTGGCACACAGCTTGGTGTGCATGGCGAGAAGAAGTTGGAGAGCGATAGGATGTCAAATGCTCCAACACAGTGCACCGATCGTTGAGGACTCTGGCTGGGACGGGCGCCTCATTGGTATGTTGCACGATGCCGGGGAGGACATCAATTGGCGCGAGATAAAGGCCCCACCACCAGATCCGGAGCAGCCTGTCGCCCCTATCTACGCTGCGGATATGCCGCCACCTCCTGCAGGTAATAATATGGAATACAAATGATCATTATTAAGTTTTATCTCTAAATGATCATTATTAAGTTTTATACAAATACCTACTTTTATTGTTTATGCTTACTATTTAGATTACCATTTAGAAACATTTAAACATTAACAAACTTAATATAAAACTAATCAATTATATTAAAACTACACAATTACATAACATATAAAAATAATCGTCAACAAATAATAAATATATATCATACAATTTAATATAAAACATTCAAACAAATCATTACAACAATTTAATATAAAACATTCAAAAATCATTACAACAATTTAATATAAAACATTCAAACAAATCATTACAACAATTTAATATAAAACATTCAAAAATCATTACAACAATTTAATATAAAACATTCAAACAAATCATTACAACAATTTAATATAAAAAAAAAAAATTAATAGTGGACCGCCCAGTGACTGGGCGGTCAAGTTTCAAAAGTGAACCGCCCAGTGACTGGGCGGTCTGGTGGGAAAAGTGGACCGCCCAGTCCACGGGCGGTTAGGGTAGAAATAATTATAATTTTGAAGTGGGAGCAGATTTGATAATTTTTATTTTTTTGGGGGTTTTAATAAAAATATCGGAAAATATCACAACACATGTCTTTAACTGAATTAAATGCACAACTGCACGTGCATAAATGAATGGTATAATATTCAGTCACTAATTAAACCACATTAATTCACTATATTATATATAAATAAGCACTTTTTATCATTTAGGTAATAAAAAGATATTAGCAACACGAAAGCTCTTCCTTTTCATATCCTCCGAAAAGTTTATTTTTTTATATTTTTTATTATGTTGGATATTGAAGAAGTCACACAGTTGGTTTCTCCAGAAAGAAGTATAATTCTGGTTAATATCCTAAGTGATTTCGTAAGACTCATATAACAGTATCCGCACCATAACTACCATAACTATCTGGAGAATCACAAAAGCTCCAGCACATAATTTTTTTTCTAAAGTATTACATATGCAATGAAGTATTTATATCTATGCACGGAAGTATTATACTTATGAGCTGAACAATTTTTACGTAAATAATTGTCTCTCTAACCGAATCTCCCAAAAGTACCTGCACCATAAATATATGTGGGGACCACTCAAACTACATGAGGGACCATACACGTTTTTAGAGATAGATTTTTTTTCTCCGTTCAATTTGTTCATATTTCTAACAATCTGTGAGGAATTTTGCGAATCTAAAACCACAAACGTCTTCTGTGCAATTTTCTCTTTCAAATGAGATTCATGATAATGTACTTTCGGACTCATTGCCACACAAGTATATATACCTCGGCGTGCAAGTATTTATTCATATACTTGCAAGCATTTTTTACATACGACATTAGATGACGTCTAAAAGTATTAATATCAAATACTGTAAGTATTTATACCTATGTGGTCAACTATTTTTGTTAGAGCAAGGTTGACGCAGAGACAATTGGGTAATTAGGTTGATGCGGTGATACGGGGTCCCCACTACTTTATTAGAGGAAGGTTGACGCGGAGACGATTGGAGGACTGAAAAGGGATGATCATAACAAGTTACACATCAATGTATTAATATCTTATTTTTCAAGTGTTAATATCTTATTTTCCAAGTATTTATATCTATGAAAGTTGACGTGGGGACGAGTGCGGAAACTGAGAAAGGGGACCATATATATAATTAGTGAAGATCATAGAAGAAGGTGTTGTAGGGATTTTAGAATAATAATTAGTGGGGATCATGTAATATCATTTTACAATAATAATTAGTGGGGACCATAGTACATAATTTTTCTAAATAGAATGCGGGAATTTTGAGGGTGCAGGAGTGAGGGTACTCAAATAATTATTCAATGAGAAAATACATCTAGACATATATTGTTAGATATTTGGACGTTGAAATCTTTTGATGATGTCAGCAAACACCATCAGCGACAAAAAAATTTGAATGTTGAAAGGTTAATAACGACCAAGATAACGTCATTCAGCGAATGGTGATGTCATCGCTCGATCAACAGCGACGAGGGCTTCAACGACCGATGTTTTAGCAACGGAGAGTAGTCACTCATGGGCTTCAGCGACCGATTTCCACAATCGCTCATGTCCCGATTTGTTATAGTGAGAATACTAATGCAATTAAAAACCTTTATCCGGCAGACATTCTCAGATTCTTGTTGTAAAATACGCTTTAATTATATTTTTTATTATAAATATTATTCATTCGTAGTATTAATTATGACATATTTTTTTATATAAATTTTATTCTCAACTAGAATGGTGTTTTCTGAACTCAAGCTCCAACACAAGTTAATTTCTTTCAAAGTAATCATAAAAAAATTGAAGCACTTAAATATAGGAAACAAATTTAACAACAAAATATATGAAGTTGCAAGTTACAACTTTTGTCGTTGTTACAATATTATCGTCTCTATGCATGTTGTCGTTATAAAAAGTTAAACAACAAAATATATATATGAAGTTTTTTTCTTAGAGAAAAAATAAATTATAATAGTATCGTAGTTATGCATGTTGTCTAAACTGTTGTCTAAGATTAAAACTATTACTTATAATAACATGAATACTGGAGTTCTCCATTTTACAATAACTTGAGAACAATTGCAACAAGAAGATTCCTCCATTCCTGCCAAAATCTGAGAATTACCAGTATTCGTTTGTTTTGTTTTATTAACACCTCATTAGGCTATTTTATCATTTAGTACAGCAAAGAATGTAAAGGATCGGCCTCTCTATAGGCATGTAATCTCCTCTTGAAGATTAATACAAAATATACAAAGTTTGAAATATATCTCATCTCTTCTTCTTTACCAGTACTGAAAATACAAAATGAAAATGAAAATACAAAATGAAAATAGAACAGTAATTCTTTTTACCTTACAAGTATACAAATCAAATTCGATTGATCAAACTTCAAATCAGATAAATTAGACATCTTATCATAACTATATATAGAGAGGTTAGCTACTCTACTTATATAAACATATGAGAACATATACTTACAAGTTAATTTTGTTTTTTTCAAGTCTAAATAGTCGATTTGAAGCGCTCAACATGTTCTCCATATTAAAATGTGATTGAAGATCAAATTTTATATTCTTCAAAAAAAATTTACTATTTTTTTAGAATTTTTCAAAACCACTATTGGTTTTTAAAAAAAATTATTATTTTTCAGAATTTTTATAGCATACACTGTTTTAAAAAATTTCTAAAAAATTAGTAAAAAGTTTTCGAAAAAGTATAAAATTTGGTCTCCAAGCACATTTTCATATGGCGAACATGTTGAACGCTTCAGATTGACTATTTGGAGTTTGAAAATGCAAAAATGAGTTATAAGCATATATATGCTTTCATATGCTATAAGTAGAGTAGCCAACCTCTATATATATATATATATATAGAGAGAGAGAGAGAGAGAGAGAGAATGGCTAATATACAAACGTTTGTTCGTGGACTCAGAAACAAACGGTTCGGTTCTCCTATTTTCAAAGTCCAAACAGTCAATCCAAACCGTTAGATATTCAATCTATATTAAAATGTGCTTGGAGACTAAATTTTACATTTTTTAGAATTTTTTTTATTATTTATTGAGCTGGTTGAAAACCGTTGTTTTTCAATAGTGCATAAGTTTAATAAAATCAGTGGTTTTCAAACCAGCTCAATAAATAGTAAAAAAATTCTAAAAAATGTAAAATTTTGTCTCCAAGCACATTTTAATATAGATTGAATATTTAACGGTTTGGATCGACTATTTGGACTTTGAAAATCGGAGAACCGAACCGTTTGTTCCTGAGTCCACGAACAAACGTTTGTATATTAGCCATTCTATATATATATATATATATATATAGAGAGAGAGAGAGAGAGAGAGAGAGAGTGGCTAAGATCAAAGTGGTATGACCAAGGCATTTGGTGCTACCAAGCCGGTTTTGGATTTTCAAAGTCCAAACGGTCGATCTAAACCGTTAGATGTGATCTCTATATTAAAATCTGCTTGGAGACCAAATTTTACATTTTTTGGAATTTTTTTACTATTTTTTAAGCCACTTTGAAAATTGCTAATCACATGGTCCAGAATTTGGTTACACTGTTTTACTGTTCACCCGGATCTGCCATTTTCAAAGTGGCTTAAAAAATACTAAAAAAATTCTAAAAAATGTAAAATTTGGTCTCCAAGTATATTTTAATATAGATTGAACATCTAACAATTTGAATCGACTATTTGAACTTTAAAATTGCAAAAACTAATTGGTAGCACCAAGGCCTTGGTCATACCACTTTGACCTTTAGCCACTCTCTCTCTCTCTCTCTCTCTCTCTATATATATATATATATATATATATCACTAATGAGTCTTTCAAATTCATTATCTTCGGCAAGTTTAAAATATATCAAATTAAATTGATTTCAAATGTAAAATTCAATTTTTTTTAAATACTTATAATATTTATATATTTCGGATTAATATAATATAAAATTTAAACAGTTAAAAAATAAAAAATAAATGCACTAAAAATAGGCTTAGAAACTTCTTTGATCGATTGAGAAGAATTGGATTTGCAGTGCAGAGAAATAGCCCGAAACCTAGCTAGGTCTAACAACAAAGAACGATCCTACCTTCTGTACATACTAGCAAAGAAAGCAACGCCCCAGGCCCCCCAACAAGTAGACAATACGCAACAACGATGTAAATGAAGAATAGTAGAAAGGATATACAATAATGCTATTGTTTGGTTAAAAGTTTAATATCCATGTACGAAGTACAGTACTCGCCGGGGTAGATCCAACAAAGCAAGAAAAGGCTGAAAAGAAATGCTTCTGTCGTTCGACCCTTTTCGGCTATGAAATGTTACCTACCCATCATTACTTGTCACGCACCTTACAGGCGACTCGTATACTGTACGCACACATACGCACCCACACTTTTCTACAGTATAGTTCATGTATATTAATTGCATCATGTCACACGTGTCTCATTTCACAAGCTAGTATGTTCTCATATGGCCCTGGGGGTGGATTTAGAATTTCGATTAGAAATAGGCACAATATATTAACAATAGTACAAATTTTTTTTCTCTTGACAAATCGGAGCAAAGTAGCGGAAATGGATCTAAAAAAGTTACGTTACATACAGTTCTGTCATGGCATGACACGGCACGTGTGTTGTTACGTGTCATGACTCACATGTCTCGTGTCGTGACTATTCACGTGATCAAAATTTCTTCTACTGGATCGTGAATTAAATCCAGGAGTAGACATTACTTCTATTCCGGAGTAGACACAAGTATAAAATAACATTTAATTTAAAATAAAATTCAAATTGAGAGATAGACACTTGCCTACCTCTAACTTTCTTTGTGTCCGCCAATGTGTGGCACTAATATTATATGGTACTTTTTTTAGAGTTAACCATTGAGGATGATCATAATATTCATAAGAGGAGGATTCGAAGCGTCTCTATTTTTATTTCTCAATCATGCCTTACTTTTTAATTTTCACTTAACAAATATTTTAAAAATTATATATTAAAATAAAGCCATTAGAATGTGATTTATATTATTTTTCCACATGCACATAAAAAATTTATCACTTTTTAATTTTGTTTTTATTTGAATCAATAAATTGAAAAATCAACGTCTAGAACTTATCTGTAAACGATGTATTATTGGAAACTCTTGATACCGATAAAATATAATATAGATCAAATATAACGATTAAGAATTATATTTTACAGAGGCTTTTGAACCCTTGATACCGATAAAATATAATATATATCAAATATAGATCAAATATAACGATTTAGATCAAACACTTGATACCGATAAAAAAACGTCTAAAATTAATCTTTTACATGTGCACAGAGAAAATAATATAAATCAAATATAACGATTTTTATCGAGATTTTTGAACCCTCATCTGTCTATCAATGCAATAATATAAGTCAAACTGTCAAAAAAGAAAAGAAAAACACTAGTAATGAAATTACTGATTGATCAGTGCAACTACAAATTCTTATAACTTGTGCAAGTATGCTGCTACAATTTGGCAAATATTTCATTAAGCAGCAATCCAAGCTTTACAGATTCTGACCTACTTTACTTATCACTATTTTTAGTAGTACTTGCAGTAGAAATGCATAAGATTTAACAATTTCCCTAAAGTATCATGATAAAGTTAGAAAATTGACAGTCAAACCAGACTGCTCCATGGTTCAAGACACCAACTAGCGTCATATGAAATTAAACTAGATTGTACTAAATAAAAACAAAAGAAATAAACTAGAGACAAGGTGAGGGAGGAGAGAAGAGGCCAGTCCACAAATCAGCAAAGACATGGAGGATAAGCGGGTGATGATGTGGCGAGTTGAGCGAAAGGAACTGGTGTAGGAGCTCGTTCAAATCATCCCATGCGTAGATCTCCTTCTCAACTATCATCTGCATCATTGATTCGCGAAAATCCTCATACGGCTCGGCCGAATCAACGGTCACCGGCACACTCTCTCTAACTACCCTGCCATTGTTGCAAATTCTCTTCTTTCTTCTAGGTTTTCTTTCCCTGGTGGTATGGTTTGGTCGGCCTTCGTTGAGGATGATAGGCGGTTCGAAGAAGAGGGAATTGGTGGTGAATGAAGGCGGGTCCCAGGTATCAGTAGTAGTCGTGGTGGCTGCCGTAGTAGTTGTGAGAGTAGTGGAGGAGGAAGGAGAATAGGAGGTGGTGGGTTTGGGTTTGGGTTTGGGGTGAGAGGAGAAGAGAGAGAAGAGAATGCGAGGTCGGCGGCAGTTGCAACCTATGTCGACAATTGGAGGCCGGCGGAGAGAGAATCCCTTGCTTCCTCTTTGTCTTGACATTTTTGTGAGAGAGAGAGAGCACAGAGGAGATGAGAAGATTACAATTTGACTTGCAGAGGAGAGTAGTGAAGTGAGGAGCTGCCGAGCTGGGTATTAGAGGAGCGCATGTGAAGTTTGGGTTCGGATCCTCTGCAGTGACACTCCCTCAGTTGGATAATTGTTAGCGGATCAGTAGCCGTTTATTTTAAATCAAAGGATCAAATTAGTCTGGATGGAGCAACTGATAAGTTGTCTTCCAATCATGTTTTGACATCTGGACATTGCCATCAAGAAAAAAAAACCGGAAAAAGTGTTCCTCCGATCATCCAATGGAATCCTACGATTCCTAGCTGAAGTGGTAGACTCGGCCCAACTGGACAAGTATCCTCTCCATTACTGTAAGAGATTCCAATGGAATTCTAACTCTCAGCCGCTTTGAGATCCGAGCTAGCGCAGGTAGGCTATGAGATTCGTGTCAAGTTAAAAAGAACGATCCAGATTCAATAATTGTAAAAGATTTCCTATTACGGTAACGAGGATGTGAATTCCACTCGGGTGTGGCCTGTGGGAACCGGGAGGTCGATTGTTTGAGGAAAAATATCAGTAGTTTAGGATTTTCTAAAGATATTTTTTATGAGATTCAGACTTTACAAATGTTTTGTGTTTACATGAAAATAATTATATGATGATTGTAATAATCTATAAAAATATTAGTTAAACTTATACTTTTCATAGTTGAGAATTATAGACGGGATATATATTTAATTTATTGTTGATGTTTATTAATCATAAATTCCGAAAAGAATTTAGCTACCACCTTAATATTTTAAAATTTTAACTTTACCAGGGACTTTTTGGTATTTTTTCTTTTTTTGGATAATAGTTAATTCACCGACGACCATGATATAGAATGACAAAAATAAGTATTAAAATTTTTCAAATATTAATACTTAATTTAAAATATTGGTTCTTGTCAAAATAAATATTCTGATGAATAATTAACGGGTGTTTCTAGTTGAAATACAAAAAAATACATGATTGATGAGGATTAGAAATTTCAACTAAAATTTTTGTGGCCCTAATTAATGACGTTGTTTTGCAATTCTAATTTACCAAAAGTTATAGTCGTTTAAAGTTTAAAAACAATAAATCGATCCATATTTCATTGCAAAAAATCGGTGACGTACATATGTTCTATACCATGGTTAATATCCGCAGCGGCGCATTGATGTTTAATTGCAAAATATGAATATGATGCTGATGTTTTAAAGCTTATACCGATTCTAATTAACCATTTTCCAAAAAATAAAAATAACAACTTAACATTACTACACATTCATTTTTAATGCATTTATTTTTTATTATTTTTTAACAACTAAAACAATTTAAAATTATATAAATTCAGCTTGTAAATAGCAGATACGAACGCTAGTAAAAGATAGCGATCATGTGCTTCACCAAAAGAAAGGATATATATTTTTTTTCGTTGTGTACTGTACGTTAATGTAAGAAACTAAGAATAAACAATCAACATACCTCAGCACAGATGGATTATATAATGAAACAGAATTAACACTAAATAATCTAAATATAATTTCAATCGTAAAAAAAAAACCTAAATATAAGTTCGTTTCAACTTGGAGATATTTTCCCTGTAAGATTTGAGGTAGAGTGGGAAAAATGGCATGGCGGAGCCGGCTCCGTTACGGAACGGCACGGTTACGGTACGGAATAGCACAGCATGCGTGTCAGTTACGTGCCGTGACTCGCGTGTCCCGTGCCGTGTTTATCTTTTGAAACTTTGACACGGCACATGAAATATTAATTTAGTCACGGCACGGCACGTAGTCACACGAGTCACGTGTAATTAGGACTATTAGATATTGATTTAATGGTAAATCTTGAATAAACTAATCTAAATTATGATTAAATGGTTATGCGAATCACAGCACGTTTAGGCACGGCGTGACTCACGTGGCGTGACCATTCGCGTGCTGTGGTCATCTCTTGACATTTTGGTCACGGTACAGCATAGCACGTAAAAAATTAACTTAATCATGGTACGGCACGGCACAAGACCAAAATCACAGCGTCATGGCGCGACACAATTTTTCGACTCTATTTGAGACTATTTTGTTCGTACGTACACAAACCTAATTTATTATACATGCCGTTTCTGAAAACTGGCTAAGTACCAAGTCCAATACTATACAGTATTGACTTGTTTTCGCATGACATGAAATATTAACTACTTACTACTTTTGTCAGAGAAAGAAATATTTTGGTGCCTTGTTTCATTCTGACAATTTTGTCACAAGTCACAACTCATCATAATGTCAGTCAAATGGGAAAGCTGGACTGATCCTCTTTACTGTTTCTCACCACATAATCATAATGACATAAGTCACATAACCATAAGGTGTTCAAAATGGGAAAATAAAAAATATAAGTCTAATTATTTAGTCAAAGCACAAAGTAAAATGATAAATTATGAGAATGGTACTATTTGAGGTTAAATTAGACTGATCAGAGATGAGATCTAAATACCTGGCTGTTTCTGACTGTCAATTATCCTTCCTCACATGCTCGGATGCTCCCTCTTACGGGTCTTCGCGAACCTACAAACCACCAAAAATAAATTTGACATGTATCTCCATATCAGATTAATGGAGATGCCTTTCTGGATATATACTTTGTAAGAAATTCAGCTCGTTTTAATAAAATTTTATGTAAATACATCGAAAACATGTTCAAAACATACTAATTACGTATTATTTTTTGACAAGAAAAAGGAAAAAAAAATAAGATATTAACTATTAACTCAATAAATAACCGATTTTTTATGATTTAAAATAAAAATTAAAAATGATTCCAAAAAATTATTGCAAGAAATAACGATTTTTTTTACCAACTTTAAAAAAAAATAACCGTTTACTCATTTAGCCACTTTTTTTTTTTTTAATATTTATCAGGTTCGCAGATTATAACTGTGCATGCTCAACCAAAGAATGTTAAAATTCTCTAACCTAATAAACCCATTATTTAGTTGTGCAGATTATAGTTACACAACCAACTTGTTGATTCCATATATATAATGAGCGGACTTGATAATTTTGAAAATTCTAAAAAAAAGTGGTGTTTGGGTATTTTATTTTTCAAAAATGGTAAAAAGATATTCGGAATAAATGGTAGTGTTGATTCACTTATTTTTCTTATTCTTAGATATTTAAGCTAATTTACACATTTTTCATGGAAAGTAAAATAAAATAAAATAAGGTATTACCTAATTGAGAATTATCTGTGAGGCTCTGACAGTCACGTTAAATTAAGAATATCCAGCACACGAGGTTTAAATCCGGATTAGTATTTTATATAATTATAATTAATTGTGATCAGTAGCTGGAAGGTTCAGACTTCAGAGAAGTATCTGAAACAACTCGCTTTAGAGTTAGAATAGGACAAAATTAATGGCTTTGTTTAATAGTTTAGTTAATTAATGTTCAAAATAATATCCCTGTTCCCTATGCTGTTCAACCGGCGAGTATAGTGGGATTCCTCCACTTCTAATTGTTCTTTTATTTGCTCCTACCATTGCCATCATTAATAAACATAACATGCTTTATTTTACTAGCCGTATATCCTCAGCATTATTTCATATTTTTTTTTTAAGAAAAATGAGGATCTATACCCACATTTATATATATTGCATTATTCCATATTTTGAAATAGATAGCACAGAATCCTTTAATATCCATGTTAATATGAATTGAACTAATAGAGTTCGGTTTAAACGGTTCGGGTTTTTTGTTTAAATGGTTCGGTTCAATTTATTTTTTAAAGTCAGTTTAAAAGTTCAGTTCGGTTTAGAAAATTTAAAACCAGTTAGACTGAACTGACCAAAGTTTTTAAACTCATTCTCCATCCTAACCAAACATTTAAAATAAATTAAAGACTATGACATAATATATATTGCTTGATTCGGTTTAAAACTGATTAAACCAAACCAAACAGAAATTTTAAATCCATCTTTAAAATATTAAAAAAATCAACAAAAAGATGTTTATTTTTATGATTAATATCCTATTTCGGTTCAACCGAACAAAATGAAATTTACTTCGGTTTGTTCGGTTGTTATTCTATTTCGGTTTGGTTTAATTTGATTTTTAAAAACCGAATAAAACTTTAGTTTGTTTATTTTAATTTAGTTTGAACCGAACCGAACCGATGAACACCCCTACGTATTCGTGGAAACTAAAAGTTTAAGTTACTGCAAACGACATGAATTTATATTATTGTGCCAAGTTCTACAAAAGTTTATGATTTTACTGAACTAAGCGTTTTTGTTTCAAATTTACCATTTCCAATCTCGTTTTCAATCTCTTGATTTTAATCTTAAACAAAATGAACTAAAAAATATAATATTTGAAACATAAATATCAAAGGTTTAAATAGCGCTTATCGCGTTATAGCGGAACGGCTGAAAAAACAGCGGTATGGCCATATAGCGCTGCTATAGCGCAAAATAATGCGCTATAACGGCGCTATATGGCCATAGCGTCATAGATTTTTTGGTCCGAAAAAGCTATAGCGGTGCTATAGCGCCGCTATAGTGCGCTATTTAGAACATTGATAAATATTCGACACGATGAAAATTAAAGATCAGGATGGATAGTTCATATTTGGTTTAGTACTAATAAGGTGATCTTTCAAGTTAAATCCATCAACTTTATTTATGAACTTATTAGAGTGAGTCTATGGTACTATGCATAGTACGAATTAGTCCGTATTACGGAGCTATATTTTTATTTTAAAAATTATAATGGTCGATCCGAACTGTTCAACGTGATCACCACATGAATATGTACTTCCAGACTAAATTTTATATTTTTTTAAATTTTTTTACTATATTTTAAGATAGGTAGAAAATCACTTGATCTGAAATTCTTAACCATTCAAAACAGTGATTTTCTACCTATCTAAAAAAATAGTAAAAAATTCTAAAAAATAGAAAATTTAGCCCACAAGTATATTCTCATATGAAAATCATGTTGAACAGTTCAGATTGACTGTTAGAATTTAAAAACGAAAATATAAGTCCGTAGTACGGACCAATCCGTGCTATGCATAGTACCATAGCCTCACTCAACTTATTAAGTCCATACAAGTTTAATTCTTATTTATATATATTACAGTTAAATTGTTATAATAAATTACAGTTTCAGCCAGCAATTTGCTCGCATTGATGAGCAACGAGAGACAGGCTACATAAATGTTGGAAGAAATTTAAGGTGATTTGAAAGAAATCTAAGGAGACAATAATAGCAGATATATATGATATGAACGCTAGTAAATAGATCGAGGTGCTAGCTAGGTCCAGTGGTGACAGGTACCAATAAATTTTGATCCGGAACTAATAAAGAGTTTAGGGCCATTTAATTAACGGTCCATAAATCAATAATACATGAAATTAATTATATACCAGCTCAGGTTTGGGAGTTGGGACTGGATCCAAACATTACAATTAATGTTTGATTATTCTGGTCTGTGCTAATCAGGTTGGATAGTTAAGAATCGACAGTGATTCATAAATTACCGAGTCTGGGTCAGATCTGGATTTATGTAAATTGTTTCTTCGATATGTGTGTTATTGTTACCTTTTATTGTTTTTCTTTTTCCCTTGAAGCAGCCCCGTGATTTTTATTAATACCCTCCCAAAAATAAAAAATATCAAATTTGCTTTTAATATATTTTTTTTAAAAACGCCCTGACCGCCCCTTCACTGGGCGGTCCACTGTTCATACCAAACCGCCCCACGTTTGAGCGGTCAACTATGCATACCAGACCGCTCCACAGTGGGGTGGTTTGGTTTTTTTTTTTTAGAGACTATGAATAGCAAGATGCTGAAATCTAACGCTAAAAATTCGAATTTTTTGTTTAAATTATTTGTTAGATTACTTTTTTTGATATATAATTAGCATATTTATACTAAAATATGCTAAATTACTTGAAATTATGTTAAATTACGCTGAATTACATTAAATTACATTAAATTATGCTAAATCCTAAACCCTAAACTCTTATTTTAGACAATTTCTAAACCCTAAAGCCGAAGATAATAATGGAAAGAATTAATCTTTTTTAATCACATATTGAGATAAAGTCATTTGACTAAAATTGAATGAAATATTAATATAAACTAAAAATAAATGCATTCTGTTAATTAATTCCATAAATAAAAATAAAAAAGCGTAACCTCAGCGTGAAATCTACAATCGAACATTATCTCAGATAATTAACCAGAGTTTAATTATCAAATTAATGGTTCCTAATAAAGGGTCGGTTTTATAAAAATAAGAAATCACCACTAACATAATTGGATAACATAACATCCTTTCATACTAAAAATGATAAATTCAAAAAGGGCAGTAGAATTTTATGTCATTCTTACAAAATATTTGGAAGGTTTTACAGTAATACTTTGTGTTTTTTATTTACATATAAGAAATTATTTTGAATCATTATGATTTGAAGTGTATAAAATTAATTAATTTAATAATAAATAAATTTATCATCATATTAAAAAATTGTATTAAAGAATAAAATTCGCAAATTTCAACCTCTTAAAAATGCTGATTTTTTTTATTAATACCATAAAAAAGAAATTTACTGAAATTGCCCTCGGTTTTCAAATATTTCGAAAAACGCCCTCACCGCTCCACTGTGGGGGCGGTTTGCTATGATTTCTTTTTAAGAGAGATTGTTTAGTATGTATAGAATGATTACGGTCTCATTGCTTCTATGATTTATATTTTTTTTCCTCTCTTTTTGGATACTCTTATTATTTAATTTTGGTCTATATTGATCTCACAGTAAATTTGATACAATCCGAATCCAAAATCCATTAAGAATAAGTAAATAAATAAATATTATTTAAGTTATTTCAAAACTAAATGAGAAACATTTTTCCTTTCAGACGGATGAATATAAATGCTCCAACAATTATACGTGCGTATAATTGTATGATCCGTGTGTTGTACATGTATACGAGAAACATTTGAGTTATCCCTCATTTCCAAAGCACTTGTATGTTGTACATGCATTTATCTAAGACATCTCTCGTAAACAGGCGAGTCTAGGACAAGGGATAAGGCAAGAGAGACGATACTGAGAAGGCAAAAAACGACGACAAAACTTATAATGGCCATAAAACGGCGCTCGAGTGTCAGATTTCAGCAAATGACCACTTTTCGAAAAGCTTGCGAGAAGATGCATGCGTCCGTTTTTCATAATTCAGAATTGCCAAAAAACAGAAGAAAGAGCCTCAAAACTTGAATTGAAGTTTTCGATTAAGTTTTTCATTTCTATTTTTCGATCTAAATAGCTCAGTAAATTGATTATATAATGAAATACCAATTTTCACTATTTTTAGAATATTACTATATTTTATGATTTATAAAAGATAGTATAAAATGACTTAAAAATAAAAGAAAATTGACAATATTTTATGAAAGATAATAATAATATATTTTCTTGGTACATGAGTTCTATATAATATCAAAGGTTCAGCTCTAGTTTCGCACAAATATATTTTATTTATAAAATCAAAGAATATGAGTATCCATAAAGAGAGAAAAAAAAGAAAAAAAAATCATAAAAACAGTGAGACCAAATTACTGTTAGTGTCTATATGTAAACCATTCATTCTATACACATTAAAATCTCTAAATTTTTTCTTATAGCAAACCGTACCACTGTGGAGCGGTCATGGTGTTTTTCGAAATATTTGAAAACCGAGGGTAGATCCAGTATTTTTTTTAGAGTATTTAAAAAAAATCGGTTAAAAATGCAACATCTATAAATGGATCGGATTGGACAGCTAAACAAAGTCGGAGAACCTGACTTGTTTACACTCCTACAAATTACTAATTACTTATAATGTGACATATGATACAACTGAATAATTGTACTGCATATTGGGTCAACTCAACGTGTGATCCATAGTAGTACTAGCTCCTACTCATTTCAATGTTGAATTCAGATATGATCCAGATTGGACTCCAAACTGAGCAAGTCGTTGAAATCATTATCGGATCCGGTTTTTACTATGAACAAGTAGCGCCCCCTTCGGATATGGATAAGGACCACTTGCAGAACCGAGTAATTAACCAAGTAAAATTGTGAAACTTACACATCAGAGAATTAAGAATAACACTTTTTTTAGGCTTGATTTATTAACCCAAAGGAGAGTTTACTAAATTCTGGGATCAGTGTAGTTAAGTCAAATTTTGATTTTAAATTAGAACCGTTTGATTTATGTCCACACGAATATTAAAGAGCCAGTGCATTATAGGCAGAAACCAAAGTCCATATCCCCTAAGTGGCCTTTTTGGTCCATCACAAATGAAGTCCATATCCCCTTAGCTAACATAATATTTATGTTTAGATCCCGATCGTCTGATCAAAATCTGAGTTAATCCGGTCCGAGTTAAAAATGCACGGATACCTTTAATATTAGTGCATAGTCTGATTGGACGGTCCGGATCTAAACAGAACTATTATGTTACCTTAGATGATATGAATTCTCACAATTCACAAGTGTGCGACTTCAAGCGCAAATTATTAAATTGTTACCTCTTATTTAAATTCGGATTGCATTATAATATTTATATACAATGTAATTCCAAGTAGATATCATTTGAATAATTTTTAATGTAAATTGTTAAATTGTCACCTCCTGTTTTGAATATTGGCAATTCTTATAAAGTTTCAAATTTGAAAAAGCAAATTGTGTCGCTTTCAATTTTGAACTGAATATCAATTTGATTTATGGAAACAGACAATTACAAAAAAGTCAAGTTTGAAAGAAAATACTTAGAATCCTAATTACTTGTACTAATAAACACGTGAAATTATAAATGAGCATAGTTCAGTTTAAAAATATTAAATTTAAAATTTGGTAATTATGAAATAATAAAATTCATATTAAGTTTTGTTAAAATTTGATACATGAATTACGAAAATAAAATTTCCTATACAATCAGAATTTCTCATAGAAAACCTCCATAATAGCACGTTAGTTGCCTTGACCTCCCTACTCAATGAATAACAAGGAACGAAAGGTAATTAGCCAAAATTTACGAAAAATCAACAACAAATAAAATTCCATATGGCAACATGACAGGCAGCTTGACGTCTCTCGCCTTGGGGCTAGTATTAGAGTGGGAAAAATGGCACGTCGGAGTTGACTTCGTCACGGAACGGTACGGTTACGGCACGGCAAGTGTGAGTACTGTTACATACTGTGACTTGTGTGTCGCGTGTTGTGACCATCTTTTGAAAATTTGATACGACACGGCACGCGAAAGATCTGATCACGACACGACATGGCACGTGGTCACGCGAGTTAAGTGTAATTAGGACCGTTAGATCTTGATCAAATGGTGAATCTTGAATAAACTAACATTACAAAAAATGAGACAGTATCCCTCGCGGATACTGTCGGTATACCCTCGCGGATACTCCCGTCGCTAATAGAAAAAATATTTTTTCTGTCGGCATACCATCGTGAATACTGTCCCATTCTTGTAGTGTAACATAAATTATGAAAAAAAAATAGTTAAACGTGACCAAACGTGACCAGTCACGTTTGGATACGACACGTTTGGGTACGGCGTGACTCGCGTGCCGTGACCACTTTCGATACTTTAGTCACGACATAGCACGTGTGACTGTTCACTTGATTACAGTATGGCATGACACGAGATCAGAAACACGACATCTCAATCAATACGTTTTTACCACTCTAGCTCGTACTATCGTTCTTATTTGTCACCATCCTTCTTCTTCTACCGGTGGTTTATGTCCTGACTTTTCGCTTTGGCTTCCACCGGGCTGCAACTCTCGCATAAAAAAAAAAAAAATGATTCATTTTCTGTTCGGAAGGTTGTGTTTAGCAAAGCAACGGGTGGTAGTGATTCTGCGAATGGAGCTGGTATTGTGTTGTGACTGCTGATGCATTCTGTTTACCATTGTCTGACATGAAGATCTTGGTTTGCTTCTCTTTTATGATCCTTAATGCTCTTATATGTTTGTAATTTTTCCTTTCATTTTAGGATTATAAAGCAGATGACAAAATTACAAACTTTTGAAGTAAAGACAAGATAACAAATTGAATATTGTTCGTCGGGAATATTATTATACAACAATCTTCATCCAATTTTGATTGAACATTTTTTTTTTCTTTTTTTTTCCATAAAACTGAGATTTTTTTTATTACATTTATTCGAAAAGTTACAAGCTAGCTGTTACATGATATTAGACAACGAGTATCTTTGAAAGCATTTAGCTGTAAAATAAATAAATAAAACACACAGAGGTATGTGCATCCCGTTGATACAAATTTGACCATTCTTGCTTGATTGTAATTATATTAACCTAGTAATTGTTTCCTTGTGCACTTATTTGTCTTATTTCTTCTAGCAGACTACATCGAATCGCAGCCGAGAAAACACTGAATCAAACCGGACTGGAAACTAAATCAACCGAACCGGAACAGTCACCGCTCAGATGAATGTGCAACCGAGAAAACACTGAATCAAATCGAACTGAAAATTGAATCAACTGGACTGGGACAATCACCTCTACGAGAGTGGAACGAATTCACAGTACCCTTAGTCCAACCCGGAATCGAGACGGATCGAGAAGTAGTAATCAGTTCCACTAAACGAAATCACCGAAAACGATAGCTAGATCCACTAGTGGAAACACCTGTTCAAACAGAGCAGAGAAAGAGAGAAGAGAGGAGAACAATAATGGGAGAAGGGATGAATCGCCATTGGTTTCCTCGTAGACTCTAAAAAACTGGGAATTAATATATGGATAGACATAGCTTGCTGAGCTATTTATTGATGATGAATCAGGCGAGCTAGAAAATGTCAGCCCATTGCAAAGCCCAGTTTCCTCACACATGAGCCCAATTAGGTCACTTTTATTGGGTATCAGGCTATCAGCTGATATTTTTTTTTTTTTGAAAACTTGGTAGTGACTACAAGACTATATTAAAAGATTTGTTTAATACATCAGATTCTAATTAAGATTACAACAAACTAAGTTATAGCAATAGTGTTATCTGTAAGTTCTGCGCCCATAACAGCCCCAAAACCATTTTTATTTCTTTTTCTACAAAATTTCTGCCACAAATTTGCTTCCTCAGCAGCTCGGTTAGCCACTAACCACGGTGGTAGCTTCTTATTTAGAAATATGACCTCGTTGCGCTGTCGCCATAACGACCACAACACCGACATGAAGTAAGTGATCCAGACATGCTTATTACGACCCCTGCTACTGTTGCAATAAAAATTACATTAGCCCTCCCAGATTTTATCTGGATTGAAATGATACCAACCTACTACACAGATTTTAAATAGAAATGAAACATTCAAGACTTCTCTCTCCTCAGTCGCTCGTGCAAAATTGATCTGAACCGTAACATCAAAGCTATGAATTAAGGCTTAATATACCCATGGCATGAGACTAAAGGTCAATATGCCGAACTTTTTATTTTTAGAATGATATTAATTATTTCTGAAAGAACAGGAAAGATGGCAATTTTTCCGCAAGTTTTTGGGTTTTAGATTTATTTTTGTCTGTAAACAGTCATTACAAGCTATGCCTGACTTCAATAGATATTTTTGTGAGCTTTCCAGAATGGAGTTGTAATAAGAAATTATAATTTTCTATATAAAGTTACGCATATTTAAAGTTTGCATATATTCATTTACATTTTATGTTGGATTTCTACAATCCACATATTAATATATATTGTTTAACAATTTCGTCTCAATTATTTTAAAATACGAATTAATTTTAAACATATTAATTTATTTAGTATTTTCTTTCGAATTAATTTATGAATTAAAATAGAATTGTTCTAATAAAAAAATTGGAGTTGAATTGTAGAAATTAGCTCTAAAGAACCGCAACTGTTCTTCGAGAGATTAAATTTTGTGGCCAAGCGTACAACTCTATCAAATATGTGGTTACTTAGAAAATCTCTAATGGAAATGCATAATTGAAAATTTTATCTTGACCGATTGAAAAAGCGATCTTCTTAGGCGATTGAGAAAGCGATCTTACAAAAAGACAGAAAAAAAAAGAAAAAAAAGAAAAAAAAAAGAGAGAAAGAAAAAAACGAAAAAAGAAAAAAGAGCAAAGAAGAACATGGCCACAGCCCAGCGTCATCGCCTGGGCTTGATTCGCGAACAATTTTTGAGTAAATATGGAGTCTCTGCTGCGCCATTAATGGCGGCTAATCCAGGCCCAAATGTGAAGCCTCGAAATAGCTACAGTCAGGCCCTTTTAGCACCTCCTCCAATCTACCACGAGATTCATCCAAAGCCTCCGATTACTTCGCGATCTGAGCAAGTTCGACACCGTATTGCAGAGATCCGTGCGCACTCCAAACCTCACCGCCCGATTTGTATGAAATACGGGGATGTCGGGCATCTAGCCAACTCGTGCCGTAACAAACAACTTTGTTTCTCCTGCAATAAACTAGGGCACAGAGCCTCTGAATGCCGCTCCGCCCCTCTTTCTCCTCCTTCCTCTCGGGTCAATCTCGTTAAACCTAAAAATCCACCTCCTCTCCAGATTCGACGCCATCGGATTTCCTTAACTCCTCCGATGTCGATCAAACCACCACTGGTTGTGCTCGAAGCAACACCTCGATCTCAGGCGATCGAGGCCAACCTAATGATGAGTTTCGTTCTCGACGACATTGCCGCTTGGGGGCCGAAAAAGGTCGAAAATGTGCTCCATAGCAAATTCGATAAACATAGATGGGTGGCGTCGGTATTTGACGAGTACAAGTACCTTATCAAGGCTCCTAACCCGACTTGGCTAGAATCAGTCGCCTCCCGCGGCTACCTTCGTCTCAGGGATGTGCAGTTCCCGATCATTGCTTGGGACAAGGGATTTAGTGACGGCATTCCATTACAGTTTGTATGGGTAAGGATCTACAACTTCCCTATCTTTCTCGATGAGTTTACTGAATATGATTGCATTTTGAATCCTTTTGGGGCTTATGTACAAGAGATTGACAGTGCTACTCGAAGTGGCTATGATGTCATATTTGTCCGATTGAGATTAGCAATCTGTGACATGAAACTCTTACCCTCTACTCATATAGTTCCCTACCGTGACCCTACTGGTACCATAACCAAATATGACATAGATATAGAGATAGAGAATGACCAGACCGAACCCCTCAATGCCCGGGCTGGTAGGAAGAGAGGTCGTCCATATCCTAATGGGACTGAGTTTGGAGAGAGTGAAATGAGAGATTTGGGGGGCAACACCAATCCTGCTTCTAGGGGTCTATCAAACCAAACTACTCAACCACCACCCATGCAAGGAGGGGGAGGCAGTATCTATATGGTGTCACTAGCTGATCACCTACTGCCTCTGCCTCAGTTTAGAGATGACAAAAGAAAAGGTCTTAGTACTGAGAACATACCTCATCCCAAAACACTAGATGGCTCAGGTCCCAGTTCTGATCAGTCTGTGCCAAATACCCTTGCCGAATTGGTCTCCGCTGCTGTTGAATCAGTTCTTGTTCAAATAGCTGATATGGTAGAACCACCAACATCTCAGTCTCTGCATAGGCCTTTGCCTATGACAGTACCTACCCCCACACAAGTACCCACACCAGCCACCACTCAACTGGATACCTCAGCCACCAATCCAGTAATGACAGTGCCTATTTCAACAATGGTCACGACAGTTGAAGATCTCCCACATTCACCAGAAAACCCAGTTTCTGACCCTATTTCTGCTAAAGATATGACTCCAACATTTCCCTCTTCAGACCTTACCCATCCTCATACTCCTAACCCTGATTCTAGTGATGATGAAGAACCAATTTTAGCTAGAATGACAAGACTCAATCTCATCCCCAAACCTTTTAGTGCACCTGCCAAAACTCACAGATACAAGCCCACTCCTAAAAAGAAATATACTTGGGGGAGAAAGAAAACCCTTGGCATAACCAAACTTACCAAACCTGGAGCTTCTCACCCTAGTGGCATCGGAAAAAGGCTAAGGAGTTCAACTCAGAAAGGCCCTGGATCTACCCCTGAAAAGGCTATTTGCCTTTCAGAATTCCAACTCCAACAGCCATTGACACTATTGCCAAACCAATGAAGCAAGCAGTTCCTAAGCGTAGCCTTCGTGTCACTATTCAAGGAGACCCTGCATCAGCTATGAGCAAAGCCCAGGAGAGGAAACTAAATGATGGCAGTGGCTCTTCAGGTATAAGCATTATTAACAAATTTCCTTACAATAGACTTAGTGTGGAACAAATTCTTGCCTTATTTCAGGTATATCAAATACAACTAGGTAACTCACATACTGATAGTATACATATTATAGAGTGCCTTAAAACTATGGATAGATGTACTTTTGAGAAAGTAGTTAAAACTATGATGAGCAGCCCTAGAGACACCCAATTAGTTACTTTCTCCTTAGCCCAGATTAAACTTCTTAGTCAAGTAGATACTAATAATTCAGTAGAGGTAGACACTTTAGATAAAGTTAGTGATAACACTAGTACTCCCCCTTCTCAGTCTTTTGTAGACACTTTAGATAAAGTTAGTGATTCCACTATTTCTATATGAATGTTCTAAACTGGAATTGTAGAGGCTTAAACTCCTCTATAAAAAGACAAATAATTAAGGACCTTATTGTAGATAATAAGATAGATCTTATAGCAATTCAGGAAACTAAAAAAGAAACATTTACAAATAGATGCTTAAGAATATATATCTTCTAGATTGGATTCTTGGGTGTGGGTTCCTTCTAATGGAAGATCAGGTGGGATATTAGTAGGATGTGATAGTAACAAAGTTCATTTTCTTCACCATTCTATTCATTATTTTGTCTAGACATAATATTAGAAAATAAAATAGATCATACTAAATGACAATTTACAGTAGTATATGGTCCAGTTATTAGGAATCTGAAACAAGCCTTCTGGGAGGAATTAGCACAAATTAAGGATCCTTCTATAGACCTTTGGTTTTTGTGTGGAGATTTTAATGCCATTAGGAAAAAAAATGAAAAATTTGGACATAATTTTGATGCACCTATTAGTAGGCAGTTTAATGCCTTTGTTAATTCTCATCATTTAATAACACAAATTAACTACTAGGAAATTCACTTGGTCCAATGGACATAGGTTTGCTTTATTAGATAGAGTGTTTACTTCAGTAGCTTGGGACCAACACTACCCTTCTAATTCAATAATTGATCTTAGTAGTCATGGGTCTGATCATTGCCCCTTGTTAGTACATACTGCCTCTAGTATAGTACCAGCTCCTCATATCTTTAGGTTTGACCCTCTTTGGACAGAACAAGAAGAATTTGTACATCTCATGCAGAAATGGTGGTCTGAATACCCCCTCACCCTACCTGATATAGCTAAAAGTTGGACTCTAAAATTAAAACACATTAGAAAAAGAATTAAAGGTTGGGCAAAAAAATTTTATGGTAAAAAAAAGAAAGAAAAAACTCAATTATTAAAGATGTTACATGATCTAGAACTCATTAGAGATCATAGGGAACTGTCTAATGATGAAAGGGAACAATGGATTTCTATTTCTCAACAATTAGATGATATTTATCATGAGGAAGAAGAACAATGGAAATTGAAATCCACACAAAAGTGGTTAGAAGGAGGTGACTCCAATACCAAATACTTTCATCTCTTAGTTACACATAGATCAAAGAAAAATAGAATTAATGCATTAGAGATAGATGGTCACCTCAATTCTAATCTTACAGACATTAAAGCTCATGCTGTAGAATATTACAAAGAATTGTTAGGGACTTCTGGTCTTAAATATGCTCATCTAGACTCAGATTTTTAGGACCCAGATGATAAACTCTTAGCCATAGAACAGTGGGAATTAGAAAGGCCATTTACAGAGGAGGAATTAAAAAAGTTGTATTTGACTCTAACCCTACTGGAGCCCCTGGCCCAGATGGATTTACTTTCAAATTTTACCAATTCTTTTGGTCTCTTGTTAAAGCAGATCTGATGCTGCTTACACACTTCTTTTATGAAAATTCTTTAGACCTTCACAAAATTAACAAATCATGTATTTGCTTTATTCCCAAGGAAAAAGATGCCAATATCATTAAGAAGTACTGACCTATTAGTTTTATTAACTGTAGCTTTAAAATGCTTTCCAAATTACTTACTAGTAGATTAGAACAAGTAATGTCTAGACTCATAGATCCTAGTCAAGCTGCATTCATTAAACATAGGTACATTTTAGACAATATGATAGTTAGCCAGGAAATTATACATTCTTGCCAAACTAATCACCAACCAGGGGTTATAATCAAAGTAGATTTTGAAAAAGCTTATGATAAAATAAATTGGGAGTATTTGTTAGAGGTACTACAGAGTAGGAATTTTGGTAAAAAATGGATACACTGGATTACAAACTGGTTGTATAGTTCCCAATCTTGTTGGACAATTAATGGAGAACTTACTGACTACTTTTATTGTATGAGGGGGGGGGGGCGGGGTTAGGCAAGGAGATCCTTTATTTCCTTTTTTATATATATTCTAGCTGCTGATACATTAAGTAAAATCTTTAATAAAGGTAGAAGAGCTCAGGTTTTGCAAGGATTATGACCTGTTTGCATAGATAATACAGCAATAACTAATTGTCATTATGCAGATGATACTATTCTCTTCTTGGCTGTTCAAGAAGAGAATATAGAATCTGCATGGTGGGCTATCATGACTTTTGAAGCCCTCTCTGGCATTAAGGTGAATTATGAAAAAACTGCCATGTATCCTCTTAACATAGATATCCAACATGTCAACTACCAGCAACTATTTAGGTGTCAATGGGGAGAATTTCCTATTACTTATCTAGGCCTCCCCCTTCACAATAAAAAATTAGCTATTAGTGATTGGCAATTTTTAATTGATAAAATAGAGAATAGATTACCTAGTTGGCAAAGTCAGTTACTATCTATAGGAGGTAGAATTACTTTACTAAATTCAGTTCTATATGCTCTATCAGTCTTTAAGATTCCTCTAACAGTGATAAAAAAATAGATAAGATTAGGAGGAGATTTTTGTGGCAAGGTACAGAGAAAAAAAGAAAATATGCCCTTGTACCTTGGAAAAATGTTTGTCTTGCTAAGAATTTTGGGGGCATGGGAGTGTTAGATCTATATGAAATGAATATTTCCCTCTTGTTAAAATGGTGGTGGAAACTTAAAAATCCCTTATATCATAACACTTGGAAAACAATTGTTGTTTACAAATATTATGACCACACTACTACTTACTCTCCTTTTTGGGGTAGTGTCTCCAAATTAGAACACATAGGTGATATGAGTGTGCAATATACACCAGGTCAATATTCCACTTGTAAATTTTGGACTGATATTTGGGACTCTAATAGTAGCTTAGCCACTAGGTATCTTGTAGTTTATAAAAAATGTAGTACCAAACATATTCTGCTAGGTGAAGTTATAGAATCACAAGGACTTAGGGTTAAATTTAGACCACAATTGGAGGGATTTGATCTTATAGAATGGGCTGATATTCTTTCAATCATTAGCTCAATTTCTTTCACATCTCACCAAGATCAACTAAGCTGGAGATGGAACCATTCAGGGAAGTTCACAACTAAATCTCTTTATACCTTTCTAAATTTTAGAGGGGTTATACCTTTGGAACCAGAGACCATCTGGTGGGGCTTACCAATTCCTCAAAAAATTAGGGTTTTCATGTGGTTAACTAGTCATAATACTATTCTCACTAAAGACAACTTAAGTAGTAGAGGTTGGGTTGGAGATCCATCATGTTATTGTTGTCATGATGCTGAAACAGTGAATCATTTATTTTTGCATTGTTCACTAGCTCAACAGGTCTGGTTTTGGCTTGGGAAGAGTCAACAATATATGTCTAATTGGAATCAATTTCTAGATATTGTCAAATTAGCATTGTCTTTCCCTGTAACAGAAAAAATAGGATTTTTGATAGTTATTAGTGCTGTTTGTTGGATACTGTGGAAACATAGAAATGGGATATGTTTTAATTCCTGTACGGTTAGCTCAGCTAGAACACTAATCCTCCAAATTAAATCTTTACTTTCTTATTGGGCAGGATCTGTTAAACCTACAGTGCAGACGGCTGTTGCAGAGTGGATGCCCGTTCTGGAAGATGCAATCCCGTTAGCCCAATACATGCCTTTGGAAATGGTGCTGTACCAACCTCCAGAGTCTCCTCCTCGCCCATGACGATGAAATATACACAATTTTTGTATCTAGAATATAGATGTAGCCCTTTGTTATGTGGCTTAGTGCTTACTTCTTTAGCTTACTTTTGGAGCCTTGCAATAGCTCAATTTTGGTTAAATTCCTTGCTATTATGTTTAATTTCGGTTTGCATGATGGCTGTGATCACCTAATATGTGGTATCACAACATATTAAAAGTGGATTTTTGTAATTATCTTTTCTATCAATGGAATGGGCTTTGCCTCTTTTAAAAAAAAAATGCATAATTGATACGGTTCCTTCTATAGATTTGAATTCTTATAAAAAAAATTCAGATGATATGCATTTCCTAAAGACCATGATGTATGCAGATTGGCTCTGTATTATTTAAATAGAGGAGGGATCAAGTTACAATAATTTTGAGTTACAACAAAGTTACCATAACTATTTTCTACATTTTAAAATTTCAAATCGTCGGTCCAAACCGTTCAACATGATCTCCACAATAAAATGTGCTTCCAGATCAAATTTTACATTTTTTTGAATTTTTTTACTATTTATTAAGATGGGTACAAAATTCAATGGTCTGAATTTGACTAGTTTTTGTAAAATACTTAATAAATAGTAAAAAAATTCAAAAAAAATGTAAAATTTGATCTGGAAGCACATTTTATTGTGGGGATTATGTTGAATGGTTTGGATCGACGATTTAGAATTTCAAAATGTATAAAATGGTCGTGGTAACTTTGTTGTAACTGAAAATTGTTGTAACTTGATCCCTCATTTAAATATCATACGACACAAATCGATATTGAATTAAACCAAATACAAACACAAACAAAAGGTTTTGCTGATATTTAGATGATATAACGTTGACACATTTTAGCACTAAAATATTGTTAGTTAGAAAGAAAAATTAAAATTAGTACAAGAAAAATAAGTGAAATTAGTATTATCTTTATTGTAACTAAAAATTAGATATATTATAGATCACTTAAGTGATAGACGTAAATAATAAAGCACATGATAAAATAAAATGAGTGAGGCTATGGTACTTTGCATAGCGCGGATTGGTCCGTACTATGAATCAATATCTCCATTTGAAAAGTCAAAACAGTCAATCTAAATCGTTTAACATGATCTCCATAGTACTTGTAGATTGAATTTTATATTTTTTCAGATTTTATTTTACTATTTTTGTAGATAGGTAGAAAATCACTTGTTCTAAATTTTTTAAAACAAGTGATCCGCCTCATTGTTGTCATACGGAAGATGCATAGACTCCTAATTTTACAAAATATATGCTTAATTATATCATTAAAATATAATTAACATAATTAAGCATATCTTTTTGTAAGATTCGCGCAAGATTCATTGAATGATTTGTTTTGGTTCATGAATTAAGGTTTATCTTGTGACTGCATTAATAATATGGTAATTTATTCAACAATATATATGATAATTTTACAAAAGATATGCTTAATTTTATCATTCAATGAATCTTGCGGGTTGATATAAATGTCTTTATTTTGAGCGCATGCATTAGCATGAGCAGTGTCTTTATGAAGCAGATTCATCGACTGACATAATTAAGCATATCTTTTGTACATAATCAATCTTTATAATGATATAAATGTGATTAAAATATTCTTATGTATTGCATGTCATCCTGATAAATTTGATCACAATTGCAAATTACTCATTGAACTATGGCATTAAGTTAGTATGTATTATTCTGACCTACATGTCCAACCGAAATATATACACAAGAAAAAACAATTCACCATGAACAAAAAAAAGTTAGCCAAGAACAAATTAGGATTACAAAATAAACTAACAAAGATTTGCTTCCTAAAGACAATCCTGACATCTCTAGGATAATTTACGGAGAATCTTTAGAAGCTGGTGTCATATCGTTGCTTCTTAAGTTTTCGGTGTAAGAATGATCACACAAGATTTGATCATTCGAACCAGAATCGCCAGAATTAATAGAAGAAGAACCCGTCGTTGTACCTTCTAGATTCTCCTGATAAGAACATATTTCATCTTTCCACCCGTCGTTCAAATTATCAGAAACTCATCTTTCTCTACTCATCTTCTTGTGTTCGGAAGATGAGGGAGACAGCAAGTAATTGTTACTCGACATTTCTTTCGCGCCTACAATGTTAAACCATGAATTAAAATTGTGTAAAAAAATTGACATAAATAAAGCACAAATTTTAATACATATCAAGAAATTTAAAAGATGAACAAAATTGTGCAGAAACTTAATGCATGACCAATGCTTGAAAAACAATTATAGTTAACTAATAACTAATAAACTAATATGTAGCACCACTCCATTTTGAAGAATGAGATTGGTTGCACAAAAGAAAAAGAAAAATGCAAGGAATATGTTCAACTAATTCTAGGAAAATATATATATAAATATACTTACGATATAAAAACTTATAAAATATGCCTTATCCTAATTTTTTTTCTCAAAATATACTTCTACTTCTATATATTTCTTAGAGAAAATTATACAAATATATTTAATATTAAAAATAATTTTTAAATTATATATTACTCTAAAATTGTGCCTCACCCTACCGAAAATTCTGACTCTGCTCCTATAATACACGTCTTCATTTAATCTACACACTAGCGAATGATAGATTTGTATTACCCAAGCTACAAGACCAGACAAAAATAGTGACTGATAGCCTCCGTTTTATAGACTAACAAAACAATCATGGCGTAAACAAAACGAACAAAGTCACTATGAATTTTCGGAATACAACTGAAATTATCATAACTCTTAAATGTTTAAACACCAATTATGTATTTAAATTACCATATAAAAGAGGTGTTTCCAGTATTTATTATACTCGAGTCGACTCGTGACTCATAGATAGTACATAGTTTATCAAATTAAAAAGAGTGAGGCTACGGTGCTATGCATAGCACGGATTGGGTCCGTGCTACGGCTCAAAATTTGACTTTTCAAAATTCTAACGGTCGATCCGAACCGTTCAACATGATTATAAAATGAATATGTACTTGCAAACCAAATTTTACATTTTTTCGAATTTTTTTACTATTGTTTAAGATAGGCTGTTTTTGGATGGTCCAGAATGTTCAGATCAAGTGATTTTCGAAAAAATAGTAAAAAAATTCGAAAAAATGTAAAATTTGGTTTGCAAGTACATATTCATTTTATAATCATGTTGAACGGTTCGGATCGACCGTTATGATTTTGAAAAGTCAAATTTTGAGCCGTAGCACGGACCCAATCCGTGCTATGCATAGCACCGTAGCCTCACTCAATTAAAATTTATCAAAATAAAGTTTAATAAAATAAATAGTATATATTTTTTCAAAATAGTACACAATTTAAAACTTTACATAATGAAACAAAAGCAAATACATAATTAAGTAGTACAAAGTTTACTAAATTACTAAATAATACAAAGTCTAACAAAAGATTATATAGTTTACCAAGTCAATAAGTGAATTGAGTTGATTCCGAACCGAGTTAATTAATGAACTCGAGTCAGTTTCAACTCAAATTGTTGGTGAGTTGAATCTAAATTGATTCCGAACAAGTTATTAAGTCATGAGAGTTGGAAGAACTAAACAAGTGAAAAAGCTCACCGGAGAAATATTTTAGCTCCAACTGAAATAAAAAAAAAGTGCCTCACAGATAGCAATTACATATTCTAGCTCCAACTGAAATAAAAAAAAAGTACCACATAGACAGCAATTACAGTCTAATTTCAGAGGAGTTTGAATTTGCTGTTTTTCTTTTGGAAAAAGCAAAAACTTATTTTTTCCCATCTAAACGTTCAAATTTTTTTCATACATGAATTTCGACAAATTTTAACGGTTAAATGAAAAAAAGAAGCAAATTCCTGCTTTTTCAAAAAAAAAAAATAGTAGATTTCATTCCAACTCCAGGCACTATGCAGAGGAAAAAGAAGGGTTTAATTGATTTAAAAACATTAAAACCGTCATATATAGAAATGTTAAAATTTGTCTGCATATAACGATGAAATTAACCTTGTTTGTAGAATATGCATAATTGTTGTCATCGGTTACACAATGGTGCATATCATTTATATAATTTATACACAAATAATAATTTTGTTTTTCTGATGAGAACAAGATAACACTTACAGCTAATTTGATGGACGAGTTGTTAGAAATAAATTTGATGAGAAATTGAGAATGAAGAATTTTTTTGAGAAAAGTCCGTATATATATATATATATATAGATGAGCTATGCTACTCCATGGAGTAAAACGCGTTGGTGCTCCACGCCGCTATATTTTTATTTTGAAAATTCAAATGACCGATCCGAACCGCTCAACATGATCTCCATATTGAAATGTGCTTGGAGACCAAATTTTACATTTTTTAGAATTTTTTTACTATTTATTAAGCCACTTTGAAAATCACTGATCCGGCAGTCCAGAAATTTTTACTGTTTTTACTGTTCACCCGGATTTTCAGATATTCAAAGTGGCTTAATAAATAGTAAAAAAATTCTAAAAAATGTAAAATTTGGTCTCCAAGCACATTTCAATATGGAGATCATGTTGAGCGGTTCGGATCGGTCGTTTGGACTTTCAAAATAAAAATACGGCGTGAAGTACAAACGCGTTTTACTCCATGGAGTAGCATAGCTCATCTCTCTCTCTCTCTAACTGGAATTTTGTGCATTGGCAGTGTATATCTGTAACAATATATTGTGCATTGGCAGTGTATATCTGTAACTGGAATTTTTATACATTAATTTTGGTCTTGACGCGTAGTGGCTACTATAAATAATTAGTAACATTTACACAGGAACTTGATAGATGATATATGCAAATTAGTTTCAAAATAGGAAATTAAAAACTCCGGCTTGTTGGAAACAATAATTTGGGACTATAGTGGATATTAAAGTTTTAGAAATTTTGGAACTTTGGGTTTGAAAAGTTTTCAATATTTGAATTTCGGAAATAAAAAAAATCTCAACTTCAGGAAAAATTAATTTGAGTTTTTCAATTTAGAAAAAAAAATAGTTTGGACTATTTTCAAAATTTGGAACTATAAGATTTGATTATTGGAATCTTGTCTCTCTTCTTTTCTGTTTCTGTTTCTCTCTCTGTCTCTCTCTAACAGGGGATTGCAGCGGATGTGAACTCATTAAGGAATATAATAACAAGAGTTTTTTAGGAGAGTAATCAAGGTATATTAATTCTAATTGCAAACTGCAACTTCATCAAATTCAAATGCAATGAATTGACTCAAAAATAATATGAAATTAATAAGCGGAAAATAATTCCTCCATGGAAGGTTGAACCGTATGAAACATTGAAACATACCTACATAATATAAAAAATGCAATGAATTCGAATCCGGATACCTACCTACCAGTCTACCACACAGATTTTCAACAGAAATGAAACATACAAGACTTGATCTCCTCTCATATGAGAATCGGATCTGCTGAAATCCAAATTCCATGAACAGTGTTCCTGAAATTTCTGAAATTCCGAATCCAGCCGTTCAACTTTTTCTGTGCACATATCTCGAAACAGTTCAATAGCTGGATTCTGAATTTCAGGAATTTCAGAAAAACTGTTCATGTACTAGAATTTCAGCAGACTTGGATCCCTCAGATTAATATATGCATTTTCTAAAGACCAATAATATAAATACAGATAGGTTATGTATTGTCTCGATATAATACGAATCAAACCGAAATTTTATTAAACCAAATATAATCATACAAACACAAATGACATGGTATTGCTGATATTCAGATGATATAACGTTGCACACATTTTAGCACTAAAATACTGTTAGTTAGAAAATATAATTTAAATAAAAGTAAGTCAAATTATTATTATCTTTTTTTGGGAACTAAAAATTAGATATATTTTATCACTTTAGTGATACATCTCAAGACGTAAATAATAAAACAACATGATAAAAAAATATTAGTTTAACATTGAAAAATATTTACAAAATGTGTTCAAACAAAATAAAAAATAAATAAGGTGAAAAATAGTATAATTTAATAGGCATAAACAATTTACGCACTTAATTGAGGTTTGGCTTGATAGATTTATAATTCAGTTAAATGACTTTATTTTTCAACTAATATTATTGATTTATCTATAGCCAATTTGGTTCGATGGTAGCAATGATGGTATAGATGAATGTAGAGGATTTACATTTATCGAATAAATATTAAAAAATTAAAGGTTAATATATATGATATAAGAAATTTATTAGCTTAATTATGTGATATGCATAATCATGCTCCTTACCAATGATTTGTAATTAACAGATTTGATAAGCAAATTAATTAATATGAAAAAAAATCATTCATATCCGGGTACGTGTAGAATGAAGGAGTGAAATTTTTTTTCGGTAGTAATTATAGAAAAGATGAGAGACAAACAGTAAGAGTACAGTAATATTTATATTGGTAGAAAGATCAGTAGCAATTCTACCGATTTAAAAATAAAAAAGTTTGGATCGGTAGAAATTTTACCGATCTAAATCAGTTTTTTTTTCTTTTAAATTTTTTCCAATAAAAATATATATTTTTACAAAAATAGATAAAGTACCTTAAAGAAATATTAAACATTCCATCTACTTTTTGAAAAACTTTTCATATTTTACTAGAAATCAAATATAAGAATTCTCTCCATCTATACATCAGATTAAAAAAAAAATTAAAATCAGTAAAATTGCTACTGATCTTACTGCCAATATAAATATTACTGACTGTTTCTTTCTTCTTTTCTATTAATTACTACCATAAAAAATTTCCATGAATGAGACACGGATCGGCTAACCGCGTGAAGGATACCAATGCGCAGCACCATTTGATCCATTGGAAAGACACCTGATTTGATTTAAAACTAGAGGCAAAAAAGTAAATGCACAAGGGTTGACAAACAACTCCTGTTGCTATAACTAATTTTTTAGGTCTGAAGACTATTAGGTATAGAGCTCGGAGAGAGAGATATTGACATATAACTACTCTAAGCTTTTGAAGGTTCCTATGGAGGTAGAATATATACTTTTTTTTATTGCAACCAAAGATTGGATGATGTAATAAATTAGAGGAGAATTAGGGTGTTTTCAAGCTCATCAAGTTTCTTTGTAAGCTTAATTCAAAAATCTATTGAATTGGCTTCAAACGATGCATCCAAACTGTAGAAATCAATTTACTTCACGAGTGATGCATTTACATGTCAAATATATAAATTTTCGAAGTAATTTAGTATAAAGTCAAGCGGTCAAAAAAAGATGGTTTATAAGTTAATTTTAATGTGTTCATTTTTCATTATTTTTTTACCGCTTAACTTTATATTAAATTAGTTCGAAAATTTAAAAACTTGACATGTAAACTCATCATTCGTGAAGTAGATTGGTTTCAACAGTTTGGATGCATCGCTTGAAACCAATTCGATGGGTTTTTGAGTTAAGCTCACAAAGAAGCTTGGTGAGCTTAAGAACACCCTAGTTCTACTCAATAAATTATTCTTTTCAAGTCAACATTATCAATGATGGTTCCGTAAGTGTAAAAAATTATGTGACTTGTCAGAGCAATCTTCATCTCTTGTATTATTAGAGTTTATAATATGAGATTCATCACTTGTATTATTAGAGTTTATAATCAGAGATGATAGTTTCTATTTCGATTTCAGAGATGTGGTAAAGTTTCTTATTTAGAAATGATGCAGGAAAGTTTCATATGAAGAAAATGTTTATAAACTCTACGCTAGCCAAATGATTAGCTCAAATTATTTTACTTTTTAAATTTATTGCTAATGTGACATAATAAAAACTCTAAAATTAATTTCAAAGATGTGAAAGTTTATAAATTTTAAAGGCTTTAGTTTCTAAAAAATAGTTACCAGTTATTTAGAAATTCATTTTAGTTGTTGGGATGGAGATATTCTGAGACTATGGTACCATCAACAAACAGTAATATATGTAAGTTTTAACTTCTTAACATACATTAGAGCAGAGTAGGTTCCATGGACACCGAACTGACTTTAGGTTCAATGGCTCCAAGACCATCCGATCCGCTTTATGTTATGTGTTATCCATTTTAATGTGCATGTCCGCTTCAATTTTCGCGTCCACGAGTCTTAAAGCGAATCAGACGGTCTTGAAGTCCATCGAATCCAAAAGTAGGTCTGATGCCCATCGAACCTACTCCGCTCTAACCATACATAGTCATATTGATTCATACTATGGATCAATATTTCTGTTTTTAAAGTTCAAACAATTAATCTGAACCGTTCAACATGATCTTTATATGAAAATGTACTTGAAGACTACATCTATATTTTTCAAAAAAAAAAATTACTATTTTTTAAATAAATAGAAAATCACTACTTTTGAATGGTCTAGAATCTTTAGATGAAGTGATTTTTTTACCTATATATAAAAATTGTAAAAAAATTCTAGCACTGTAAAATTTGATTTACAAGTACATTTTCATATAGCTAGAGATAATGTTGAATGGTTCAGATTGGCTGTTTAGACTTTAAAAATAGAGCTATTGATTTATAGTACGAACCAATATGCGCTATGCATAGTATAGCCTCCCTCCAAAATGATACAAGCATATAATAATTTATAATAAACAACAAGAAAATAGAAGAAAAAAATTGGTCTTGCTATGCTCTGAAGCATTTTGTGTTACATTAAATCTAGCAATTTTTCAAAGCAAAGTACCAGTATATATATATTTTTCTTTGTAAATTTAGTGACATCAATCGAGCCATTGTCCCATTCTGCATATATAGCCTTATCTAATTAATAGATTGAAAACGCATCACCTGTATTTACACGCCTCTCTCTTTCAGTGTTAATTAATCCTTAATGTCAAAGGTGTGACCAAAACAAACTCAAGAAAAATTCATCTCAGCAGGTACACCAGTTGTCCAGTTCTTTCTGTCCTTAAATGTAAAAGAAGTGGGCCAACTCCGTTTTAATTAATTAATTAGCTTTTCAACATTCCTTCGATCTGACCTGATCTTGTAGCACCCTACTCGTATATTACTCCAAGCGCAGATGCATATTTCATTTTCATGTGAAAACATCTTAATCACTATTAATTATTTAATTTTGAGATACCCCACACGAGATGAAATGATCGACTGGACAATATTAATTAGACCGTATGATTACGTGTACGGACAGAGATTTTCAAGTTATGAGGGTCAAATATGAATGGGGTCAGTTATATAAAATTTTCATGCTACGAATGGGGGTCAATATTATCGTATCTATAACATTTTACCCTATGCTATATAAAAATCGTATATAAGTACAAAAAATTTCAAAATAAATGAAGGTCAATTGACCCCAAGAGAATTTTGTATTCATAGAATACATTAAAAAAAATATATAGAAAATTGGATGGGGTGTAGTAGGGAAGAAGAAGCCGAATTAAATATTCGGTTTCTTTAGCTACTTAGATATTCTGTGACAGTGCTTCACATATTTGCATGAAATTAAAGTGTTTAGGAGTCGAATTTATTGTGTATGATCTTATGTTTATTAGTCATGTAACGTGGTGTGGCAATTTAAGTATCTCAACCATTGATGAATTATTGATTCGGTTCTTTCCAGATAATCAAAATCTCCATACAATTCATCTATTTTTCTATATTATTTTTAAATAATTTATGTAAAAATAAAATTCTGAAAGGGAAGGCTTTGAGATCATATGAATGAATGGTACATATGCTGCGCATTTCAGTTAGGTAATGCAAACAAATATACCAAGTCCGAACATGTACAGCTAATTTCAGTTAGCTATCTCTGTCAAGAAAAGTATACTATTTAGATATTTTGACAAAATCAATTCTTGGAAGTGAAAAAACCTTAGATGAGGTCATGCAATACCATAAAAAATTGGTTTATGAGTTAGACGAAGAAATTATGTTCTTACTTGATTATTTTAAAGAAAATATATATAATTGACTGCATCCAATATGTTTCAGATGTTCTCACTTTCTTAGCTCTGTTAATATATATATATATATATATATATATATATATAGAGTAAGGCTACGGTGCTTTGCAAAGTAAACAGCCCTCTTTACTTCGGGCTTCTTTTTCAATTTGAAAAACTCAAACAACTGATCCGAACCGTTCAACATGTTCTAAATATTAAAATGTGCTTGGAGACCAAATTTTATATTTTTTGGAATTGTTTTACTATTTATTAAGCCACTTTGAAAAAGTCTGATCCGGTGGTCCAGAAAAGTTTACTGTTTTTTACTCTTCACCATTGGATCAGCGATTTTCAAAGTGGCTTAATAAATAGTAAATAAAATTCAAAAAATGTAAAATTTGGTCTCCAAGCACATTTCAATATTTAGAACATGTTGAACGGTTCGGATCGGTTGTTTGAGTTTTGCAAATTGAAAAAGTAGCCCGAAGTAAAGAGGGTTGTTTACTTTGCAAATTGCAAAGCACCGTAGCCTTACTATATATATATATATATATATATATATATATATATATATATATATATATATATATATATATATATATATATATATATATATATATTGAAACAAGAAAAAATCTCACTCGTAAACAAATGAATATCTCATCAAGCAAAACAATAGATAACTAATAAACCAATCTATATAACGATTATATATATACATACATACAAAAAAGTGTGCATAAATGATATAAAACCGCCAATCAAATACATAATCTACACAAAAACCACAAAGCAATACTATATATAGAAACATCAACTAAGATGTATATATAATTATATATGTATCAAAAAATTAAATGAATAAATAATGGACGCTCAGAAATGATCTACGTCGCACTTTGTCTCCTTGAACGAACCAGATGATCCTGGGACAGGTATTTTCAGATCACAATTGATCTTTGGTTTAATATATTTAATCTTAAAGATCCATATCTTCAACCTCAATTTCGGGCGAACCTTCAACTCGATGTTGTAGTATCCATCATTTTTCTCTTTGTTATATGTACTAGTCACCGAATCACCAACCAATGCGTTCTTGCCACTAAACTCGGGCTCGATATAGCTAGTATTTTTGTGCCCCTGGTAGAAAGTCTTCAAGGAGTCATCGAAACCGAACCGCGACCCGTCATAGTAAGCTGTGGCCTCTATGTAGTCGTAGTAGATACCGATCCTTTTGTTAGGGTTACGAATTGACATGTTTACATCTAGGTCATATTGCAAAGAACCATTCGAGAGAGTGAACTGTGTTAGTGAGGCTGAGGTAGCGTGCACCTTAATTTCATTGGGACGAAGAAGAAGCCAGAGTACAAGCACAATTATGCCAATAACGATGACAATTGATAGGATGAATTTAAATAGGTTACAAAGAAGGCAACATGGGCCGCAGCCGGAGGAGCGGCCGACACTACGGTAGTTGCGTTGTGGTGGGATCGCTGGCCCATAATAGGCCCCATTTAGCTTGTCTGCCATGAAAGAGATCAAGAGGGAGATATTAATCAGATAAAGAGATTATTTGTGTGTTTGATGATGACTGAGAAATACAGGGGTACTGAGATGTGTATTATATAGAGAAAGGAGGTAGAGAAATTTCCAATAAGAAAACGAACTTACAGGGATATTTTCATATTTTGGAGGGGGCTTGGAAAAAATGGAAGCGTGTGTCGAGACTAAACGCGTATAGCTTCCTTTTTTTTTGAAAGCCAGCGGAGAATAGAGGATACAAAAGTCTTGGTTTTAAAATGATCAAGAGTCATTAGTCAGCATATATTGATAAAAAATATCTACCAAAGTCTTTGTCTCGAGAAGTCATGCAGAGCTGCGGCGCCTTTTTTTGTTAAATTTTCTTTTATTTTAGGATTATAACGCAAGCAGATGACAAATTACAAAAAAAAAAAATAGTAAAGACAAACAAATTAATTACTATTTGTCAGAAATCTAATTCCAATTCTAATATAACAATGTTCTTCCAATTTTTTATGCAAGCATTTTTCTTTCTTATTTTTTTTCCCATTAAATTGGGAATTAATATATGAATAGACATAGCAGGTAGTAGAGCCGACATTTTTATTAATATCCAAAGTTTAATACGAATTAATAAATATACCCAGAATCCGGCCCAATATCGATATATACCCAAGCCGGCCATTTTCTGGCCGGCTATGTACCCTCCCTAAGCCGGCCAGAAAATGGCCGGCTATGTACCTTTTTTTTTTCCGTTTTTTAGAGAGAGACACTATGAAGATCAAAGTATTTAAATTTAACACTGAAAATTTGAAATTTTTTGTTTAAATTTTTTGTAACCATATGACAATTCAATATGAAGGACACGCTTAATTATTACTCTTGTCGGAAACATTGACTGATGATATTAATGTAATGATATTGATGGGACTTGTCTCATAGTGAAAACAAATACCTCAAAAATAACATCAATATCATCACATTGACTGACGACAGTACCTATCTATTTTTTTTTTTAACCCACATTATTCAACTTCTAGATATTAATAAAAATGTCGGGTATTAGTTCATAGAAAAATTTGCCATAAAACAATATAGCACATATACTCTTATAACTACATGATATACGGCATTCTATAATTTACGACTTACGATTTATAATCGAATTTTTTTTCAAAATAATTTATAACATGATACGTTTCGAAAATAAAATGATAGATAAAGGGTGAATTTTGACTTAATTGCATTATTTTCATATTTTATTTATTTTTACAAAATTTCAGCCTTTTTTTTTTGGTTAATTACAACCAAGGCGTGGTCACATTTTCATATTCAAACTTTTGAAACCCCATATGATGGTTTTCTGACTAAGCTCAAACACAAGAACCGAAATATAGGATAATCCAAATATACCAAACATAAATAGTATATCAAATATAAATAGTACAAAACTAGTAAAAATACAACTAAAACGGAGAGGGGGAATATCGCTGAGGCGGTACTCCGGCGTTCGCCCGGCGCCAGCGCGGCCAGCCTCCGTCTCTCTCGGGCTCATCTGGGGCATCGGCAGACCTCAGTATCTGCTCGGCAGTATCCCATCTGGCATCACCCGTGGAGACTGTCGGTACTGGCGGAGGTGTAGCGAAGATAGATGCGGCAAACCCAGTCCCAAAGGCAGGCTGAGTATGAGACCCGCTACCACTAGCCTCTCCATCATGCGGCATCTCTGTGCCATATCGGGGCCATGCCGGTGCCGACATGAAACTCTCATCGAACTCATGGAGACTGCACGAGAGGGACTCGTACTCAGAAGTATCGGTCTCCGCAGGTGGTGGCTGTGGTGGCATCTCTGCTGGACCCTGCAATCATACACATAAATTATTAAATTTGATCTGAATGAAGAAATTTATTAAAACCTGACAGATACTGAAGTATGACATACATATGGCTGCACCGGACGTCCATGCTCGTCGTACCATGCCGTCCACCCAATGTCGGACAATACCCAACGATGGTAGTCCCACTCTGGATGTGAATCGGGGGAAGATGGCATATCATCTAACAGAACCGGGCTCGGATCGGGCTCCTGCGGATCTATTTCACGCCAGTTGATGTTATCTCTGGCGTCTCGCAGCATACCGATGATCTTTCCACCGTGCCCGTCATCCTCAACCACATTCGCATTCTTCTTGAGGGTGCGGTACCCAAGCCGTCTCCAGTTCTTCTTTCCCAGCATGCGGATCCCATGCCCGCACTCCTTGATCGCGGCCAAAAGCTGAAAAAAATTTAGCATGTCAGATCAAACCTTGATGTATTACTAAGTTAGATCAAACCTTGTGGTTGTAGGTGCTTTACCTAGCGAGCCCATCCACGACCGTTGGGATGGTAACCATCATCCGTTTTGATCCTGTCGCGGAGATGGGCACCGTAATCACCCTGCAGATAGACACTCGCCATGCAGACCTGCGTGTACCATACATCGTACCTCAACTAGGGATCCCCCTGGGTCTGCTGAAGCAGCACTGGCTCGTGATAGAAGTCTGTATACTGAGGATCCTGGGCCGTCCTGTAGTATGGATCGAAATGGGTGCTCCAGTCCTTATCCAGTCGCCCTCGGTGGGTAACGCTGTAAAGAAGACGTTAGCTGCAATAAAAAACTATCAAGTAATATGATTTATTTAATAAATACAATAGACTACGACTTACCGGTGCAGGTCTCTGTGCGTGTAACTCGGCAAAGATGGGTCAATGGGAATCAACGCCGCTCGTCCAAACTGGCGGAGCACCCGATCTGGGTAGTGGTGCTCCACTATCCAGAAATGTATGAGTGGACCTCGATAGAACCACATCTCCCGCTCGTGCTCGTCAGTCACACTGCCCGGCAAGAGGAACTCCTCGTACAACTGATCGTACGGCGTCCACTCAACAAGAGGCTCAGGCAAACTCTGAAGCTCTGACCGGACTGGCCTGATCCCAACGGTAGCACCGTGGGTCCGATCCTGGTAGTTGTGGAAACCGTACCACTTCTTGGCGTATGCCGGGCAGTGAAACACATCTGGCTCTCCCCAATCCGGAGCCTCATTGGGGATAGGACGGCCCACCGGTAGCCGTGACCACGACCAGTGCTGAAGCAGGAGTACCGGCCCGTACATCTGCTTCGCCGTCGGCTTCATTTTCAAGAACATTACACGTCAGTGTATTTTGATGGATTGATTGATTAAATAATTTATTATAACATAAGAGTTGGTGACTTACCTCACTACTACGACACAGGTGGTAGTACAGATGCGCCAGGACAGCTCCACCCCAGTTGTACGACGACGGCCGCTCAATGTCCATCAGCAACGGGAGATACATCATCGGCATCTGATCACTGCTGGAATCAGGAAACATGACAGAACCAAAAAGGTCCATCACGTAGCCCCGTGTATATCTGCAATACAAAACATATAAAAATTCTAATAGAATCATCGTATTATAAATTAATTAGTAGATATTAATAAAAATTTACCTCTGAATCTCCAGCTCGGTGGAATTTGCCGAGAGACCCGCGATGAAGTGCTGCCGTAACCTCGTCATCCGCAAATGGAACTTCGACCTCCCATGTTCCCCAATGATATAGGAAGGATCAGCTCCCAATAACTCATCGACATAACCTGCGAATCTGGTGCTGTCAGAGACGCCGCCGACGGGTGTGCCACGGATAGACAAACCCCAGAGAGCACTCACATCCTGGAGAGTCACTGTCATCTCTCCGAATGGCATGTGAAACGTGTGCGTCTCGGGACGCCATCGCTCCACCAGTCCAGCGATGAGAGATGCATTAATGATGCTCTTCTCTGTCCGCACGATGTCCACAACCTGGTAGAGACCCAGGTTGACGAGGTACGGCTCCATCACCTCGTAGTACCTCATGTGAACGCACCTCAACTTCACATCTAGAAGATCCGTGTCCTGCGTTGAAAAATGTAATCCGCATGGTGACAACATAATAAAATTTAAATCCAACAAAATTTAATGAAAATATAAGAAAAGGAACGTACCTCACGAGAAGCCAGTGAGACTCGGTACTCGCTGTGGGGAATCCACAGGAGAGGACTGATGTGCTCCGTGCTGCTAGTACTGATCGGCTCGTCCACTACTGGACGCTGGGTAGGCCGTGCTCTAGGCATCCTGATATCTAAAATAACCTAAATTCGGTGAAATTACGCTTGATCAGCATAATTATGGTAAAAAAGGCCAAAATACCCTAAAAGTTGGTTATCTGTGCTAATTACACTAAATTACGCTTAATCAGTCTAATTAGGGTAAAAAGACCAAAATACCCTAAAAATTGGTCAAACGTGCTAATTTCGGTAAAATTACGCTTAATCAGCATAACTATGGTAAAAAAGACCAAAATACCCTAAATATTGGTCAAACGTGCTAATTTCGGTAAAATTACGCTTAATAAGCATGACTATGGTAAAAAAAGACCAAAATACCCTAAATATTGGTTATCGGTGCTAATTACACTAATTGCGCTTAATTAGCCTAATTATGGTAAAAAAGACCAAAATATCCTAAATATTGGTCAAACGTGCTAATTTCGGTAAAATTACGCTTAATCAGCATAATTATGGTAAAAAAGGCCAAAATACCCTAAATATTGGTCAATTGTGCTAATTAAACTAAATATTGGTTAACTTAGCTAATTACACTAAATTACAACAACATAATCTAAATTATAACACCTAAAACTTAAATCCTAAACTCTAAAATAAATAAATTAAAAATTAAATTAGATAAAAAAAAAATTTACCTCAAAGAAGAAGAGAGAATTCGGAATTCGGTTGGGATGAGAGAATTGTGAGAGGAGAGAGAGAAAAAAGGATATATATAGGGGTTAATGCGGGGAAAAAAAAAAAAAAGGTACATAGCCGGCCATTTTCTGGCCGGCTTAGGGAGGGTACATAGCCGGCCAGAAAATGGCCGGCTTGGGTATATATCGATATTGGGCCGGATTCTGGGTATATTTATTAATTCGTATTAAACTTTGGATATTAATAAAAATGTCGGGTAGTAGAGCTATGAATTGATGTTGAAACAGTCGAGCTAGAAAATGTCAGCCCATTACAAAGCCCAGTTGCCTCACACATGAGCCCAATTAGGTCACATTTATTGGGCTGATATATTCTCTGGATTATATTTACCAGAACTGGACCCCAATTTTAAACATAGGAATATCGCATGGCATGGAGGCCTTGTTAAATTCTAGGTTCCTATCCTCGTCTTTGTTCACTGTAAAACGCGCTTTTGATGGAGTTCTTAGATGGAGGCAGATTGAAAGAATACATACCTGCTACGCGATTTTAAATAGAAATGAAACGGAAGAAATGAAACGGAACATAGAAGACATGAGAATTGATCTGACCCGTAACATCAAAGTAGTGCAGTCCAAAATGAATCCTAGAAATACACATGGGACAAAAGGTGAATATGCCGAACATTTTATTATTAGAAAAATATTAATTATTTCTTAAAAACTAGAAAGATGATTTTTTTTTTACCATAGAAAACAAAACGTGTAATAGTACAGTTTCTTCATGGATTTGTTATGTAGCCACAAAACTGTTGCGATTCCTTATTGTTTTGTATTATATTGCACCAACGACAGTAAAAAAAGATTCCTTATTCTCTCTATCTTTTTTTTAATATTAATATATGAATTGATTATTAATTATTTAAATAGAATTGCTTAAATTAATTATTAATTTATTGTATTAAATTGTTATAGTAATTTTAAATTTACTTAAAAGCGTTGTCTCAGTTTCAAATAATTAAAAATATATATAACTGTTGAAAGTAAGAAATTTTAACTCAAGTTTATTCATGTTTCAGATGACATTTTTTTGTCCGAAAATGATCGGTACAAGCTAAGCTTGATTTCTGTACATCTTTTTGTGAGCTTTTTTCTATATAAAGTTACGCATGTTTAAAGTCCGAAAATTTATTTATATTTTTTATTGGATTTCTACCATCAACAAATTAATTTATATTGATTCACAAGTAGTTGTCAATAAATTATTTTAATGTATGGATCAATTGTCAGCAAAAAATTATTTTGTTATTTTCTTTTGAAATTAATTTATAAATTAAAATATAATTGTTATAATTAAAATGAAAAAGAGGAGTTGAATTGCGGTAGGGCCGACATTTTTATTAATATCCAAAGTTTAATACAAATTAATAATTATACCCGACCTTCAAGGGTTTTGCGAAAAATACCCAAACCGGCCATTTTCTGGCCGGTTTAGGGAGGGTACTTGGCCGGCCAGAAAATGGCCGGCTATGTACCTTTTTTTTTTTTTTTTTTTTTTAAATAGGTGATTTCTATTAGAGTCAAATATTTAATTTCTAAGTTTCGTACAAAATAATAAAGTACACACAAATTGCAAATAGAGTCCACACATTTTTTACAACATGCATACAAATCACCTATTACTACCACGTCTAAATCCCCGAAGTAAACCACTTGCAAAAGATGCTTTACGAGGTCTAGGTGGTGGCTCTGGTTGCTCACTAGATGGGCCGGCCTGGGCTCCAGATGGCGCTGCTTGGCTTGTAGATGGGCCGGCCTGGGCTCCAGATGGCCCTGCTTGGCTTGTAGATGCCCTTGTTGTGCGTCTAGTAGTGGACCTCCTCGGTTGGGCAGATGGCTGGCCTTGCACCCCAACCGCCTCTCCTCCTATGTCAACCGCATCTCCCATTGCTTCGGCATACATAGCAGCTGCATCTAAACGGCTCGTAGCTGTGCTACGCCGTGACCCTCCGGACCCACTTCCCTCTCCACGTACTCGCTCATTTTCTGCCGCATTTGCTGCGTTTCTTGCCTCTGCATTTGCATGTGTTACTTAGTAAGTTGGTATAAATTGAAAAGAAAAATAATTTTGGATGAATGTTACATACCTCTTCGTTGCCTATCGGAAGTGGAACGGCGAGGCTGATGCCCCATTCGTCTACCTTCCATTTCATCCATCGTCATTACACGACGGGTGTGTTTTCGCCTCCCCTTCCTAATCCAACCTCTACTCGGAAGGATTCTGTCTTCAACACATGGAGGCCAGTCTCCCATATTGCCAATTGGATTGAACACATGGTTCCAAGTACTCACAAGATATGGTGTTTTATACCAGTCTGCAACAAAGTCGTCCTCTTGCCAGTTCCGGTCACGGCAAACGGCTAAGACATGAGCGCACGGAATAGAAGTTAATTGGATACCTCTGCAAGTGCATTCCATTTGTCTGTCGGGACCACGCGTCACAATATACATGAACTCCCTGTGAGTGGGTTCCATGTTGCCCATGTCGCTACGGGTGCAAGGAACGTACTCATTTGGGGATGAAACTTGGTACTGACCTTGGCCGTGCGTGTAACGCACCAATTTCATTTTTTCAGCTTTCCCCCAACGTTTTTTGATCTTCTGCAAAACCCGGTCAGAAAGAACCTGTCCCCTGTCTTGTAATTCCATTGCTCGCTGACGCCGCGCAACGAACCATCTGTTGCACGTGTAGAACGTATCCTCCACTACGGCACAAACAGGCAATCTACGACTCGTTCGGAAGACTTGGTTGAGCGACTCGGAGCCGTTTGTTGTCATGATACCAAACCGGTATCCTCCGTCACAGGTTTGGAAAATCTTCTCATAATTGGACGGCTCCATCGCATCATTAGGACGTACTTTGCCCACCTTCTTTAAATATGCATTGCACTTCGGATTTCGCTGCACAAAAACAAAGGGGTGTTATTTCATTTATGTATAATTCTTATACGATAATTAAACGAAATGTTATAAGTTAGACGTACATGAGCAAACTCTTGGAACATCTCTTGTAATCTTCTCGGCTTCTTCCTCTTTGCTCCTTCCCTGAACCTCCATCCGTACCATTTGTCTCCACAGTTCGTGACTAAGTTGTCAGCAACATGCTGCATACAATACCTGTGCACAAAGAGCTCGGGAGGCCATCCGTATTCAGCTGTCAGTGCAGCTTTGATCCCCTTGTGCTGGTCCGATATGACACATACAAATTTACACGCCCCGAGTACTTCATTTCTCAACCACTGCAAGAAAAAACCCCAATTCTCAGTATCCTCCTGCCGTACAATTGCAAATGCAATAGGCAACAATTGGTTCTCGGCATCGTAGCCGCAAGCTATCAAAAGCCTCCCATCGTATCGCCCAGACAAGAAGCAGGCATCGATGCTGATCACTGGTCTCAAGTACTGGAACGCTGCAATGCATGGACCAAACGCCCAGGCTACGGCTCTGAACTGGCAAACACCTGGCATGATTAGTCCTGTTTCCTTATTCCGTACCGGGCTGGTCAGAAATTGGTGGGTCGAGCCGGGATTGTTGGCGCAAATTGCAAGCATCAGTGGTCTCATCAAGCTGTAAGAAGCCTCCCAACTCCCAAATTGTCGGGCTATTGCCAGCTCACGGCCCCTCCACAGTCGGTTGTATTTAGGTGTCACATTGTCATACACAGACAAAACAATTGACTGGACCGTCTGGATGCTCATACACGGGTCCTTTTTAATGGCGTTCTCAATGACATCGGCAATGAGTGATGCCGTCAGACATTCGTGGTCGACCCTCGTATGCTCAGTCCTACATGTGTGAGGCCTGTCCTGCTTAGTTATAACCCATGCGTCTCCACATCCCGTCGGCTTTGCCCTAAGCTCGTAACGGCAATTCTTGTCCTTGCACAACAGAGTAACCCGATCCCTGTCACTTTTCCAAGATCTGAACTCCTGATTCTTCTTTATATGGTGCTCTCTGACCTTCTTCATTAGGTCTTCTTTGGTTTTAAAATATAGGTTTGCACACAGCTCACCTTTGTACTCAATCCGTTGCCCATAATAACCAATATCTGCCTCTCTAAACTCAGAAACATCATTGAGGTCTGGGAACGGGTGCGTATCAGTCCGGCCACTAAGCGGTCCCCCCTCATCAGCATGCATTTCAGCTGTTTCAGCCCGCCCGTCTTCATCCACACCTTCCATGTGGTCTGAATCCCCCCACATGTCTCCCTCAAATTCATCCCCGCTCCCCAGATTGTCCTCCGGTATTTCATTAATATCTTCAAAGTCCGGGCAGCTTGCATCGTCTACTGGTGCAGGTATGGGGTAAGGTGATACTGGAGGTAACGGTAAAGGAGTGGCATTTACGGATCTAGGTGGGGTTGAAACTGAGTGTCTTGGTCTGCCTCGATTGTGTCTAGGTGGGGATGCAACTGAGTGTCTTCGTTGAGGTGCTGGTGGAGTGACGTAGTTGTCGGGTTCTGGCTCAGGTTCGGTGAGGGGTAAGGTGGAGTCACGTCTGTAAGTTTCTGGTTGTGGGGTATAATGTGGTGCCGCTGATCCAGAGCCCGAACTTCCAACCCCAGGCTCTACCGGAACTCTTCTAGCAAATATTTCTATTAGAAAATTACCTTGGGACCTCAAATAACCGAACATGCCTCTCCACGTACTCTCATCTACCAGTTTCGCAACAATCCATTTCCCGTTGGAGGGATGACAATATCGGGTTGCCAATTCTAGGTCGCACCTTTCTGGGTTGTAACCGGTGTGTGTGTAAACTATGGATTTGAGGTCCAAAAGTGAGATGTCATCTGGAATCATCAATGAATGAGCTGCATCTTTGTTGTAGTACGCCCCTTGTGCACTATTAAGCATCTTCCCACCATAGTGTAATGAAATAAAGGCCATGGTAAACAAACTACATTTTAGAAAATTGCTTAGTTTTTGTCAGATTACTAAATAGTAAATAATTGTCAAGTAACTAAATAATAAACAATTGACTGGTAAACAATTAAGTAAATAGTAAAAAATTAAGTAAATGGTAAAAAATTAAGTAAATGGTAAACAATTAAGTAAATGGTAAGCAAATGGTAAGTACATGGTAAGTAAATGGTAAGTAAATGGTAAGTTAATGATAAGTAAATGGTAAACAATTAAGTAAATGGTAAACAACTAAGTAAATGGTAAGCAACTAAGTAAATGCTAAGCAATTAAGTAAATGGTAAGCAATTAAGTAAATAATAAGCAACTAAGTAAATAATAAGCAACTAAGTAAATGGTAAACAACAAAGTAAATGGTAAGCAATTAAGTAAATGGAAAGAAATTAACTAAATAGTAAACAATTAAGTAAATAGTAAAAAATTAAGTAAATGGTAAGCAATTAAGTAAATGGTAAAAAATTAAGTAAATGGTAAACAACTAAGTAAATAGTAAACAATTAACTAAATGGTAAACAATTAACTAAATGGTAAACAATTAACTAAATAGTAAACAATTAACTAAATAGTAAATAATTAACTAATTAATTAATCTATAAAATAAAAAATAATAATAAATTAAAAATAAAAAAAAAAAATTAAAAAAAAAAATTAAAAAAAAAAACAATTACCTCAACAGTTGAGGTACAGTAGAGCTGCCGCGGATTTGAGCGAAAATTGCAGCTGCCTCGGTGCTCTTTTATAGAGATTTTGGGGGAAAAAAAAAAAAAAAAAAGGTACATAGCCGGCCATTTTCTGGCCGGTTATGTACCCTCCCTAAACCGGCCAGAAAATGGCCGGTTTGGGTATTTTTCGCAATTCCTTCGGCAGCCGGGTATAATTATTAATTTGTATTAAACTTTGGATATTAATAAAAATGTCGGCGGTAGGGAGATGAAATTTTTTGTGACCAAGCGTGCAACTATGTGAAATTCTAAGAAATCCTATATGTTATGTGGTTCCTTAGAAAATCTCTAAAGAAACCATATAACTGGAATGGTTCCTTCTATAGAATAAAAAATCATTTTCATTTTTCTGGTTTTTGAAAAATATGTAATACTTTTCTAAATATAAAAATATCGGGTTAACAATAACTCAAAGTATGAATAAGAAGTAAATACCGATCGAGGCAATAGTCAAATTGTACTTCTATTCATTTGCCTTTTCTATAGAATAAAAAAACATTTTCATTTTTCTAGTTTTTGAAAAAAATATTTAATACTTTTCTAAATATAAAAATATCGGGTTAACAATAACTCAAGTAGGAATAAGAAGTAAATACCGATCGAGGCAGTAGTCAAATTGTACTTCTATTCATTTGCCTTTTCTATAGACCAACTCGTATGAACCATAGTGACAAATCAAAAGTTCGGGTTCGGTTCGGCGAGGTCAAAAATTCGTGATTCGGGTATAATTCGGGAATGATTCGGTACAATAAGGAAGCAAAAAAAAAAAAAAAATTCAAGAAATTCAAAAAAAAAAAATTTGGCGTTTTTATCGCGAATAATTCGTAATTCGCGTTTTATACGCGTTTATTCGCGAATAAAACGTATTATACGTTTTTCCGCGTATTAAACGAAGTTCGGTGCGGCTATGTATAAAAAACAAATTATACGCGAATTATACGCGTATAATTCGCGTATATTGTCACTATGGTATGAACATAGGAACTGTTATTTGCATATCATACGAAACTAAGAGCATCACATCTCCGTAACTCTTAGAGTTTCTAAATAACGGTTAACTGTTTTTAAGAAATTATAGACTCTGTAGTTTCTAAATGTTCATATTTCTGAAATTAATTTTAGATTTTCTAATAAGCCACATCATCAGTAAATTAAAATTGATAAGCCACATCAGCAGTAAATTAAACTAATTTTACTAAATACAGGCCAATCGTTTTGCCAAGTCAGAGTTTATAAATGCTTTCTGAATAAGAAATTATTGAGCAAAGTTGCTAAATAAGAAATCCATCTACATCCCTGAAACTGATTTAGCAACTGCCACGTCAGATTAAAAACTCTAATAGTTTCAGGGATGCAGATGCTCTAATTAATGGATACTTATTACTAATTAATAACCAAATACAAACACAATCGAAAGGTTTGCCTGATATTCAGATGATATAATGTTGCACACATTTTAGCACTAAATATTGTTAGCTAGAAAAAAATATTAAATTAGTACAATAAAATAAGTCCAAATTATTATTATTGTTGTTGTTGTTTTATTTTTATCTTTGAATTAAAATTAGATACATTTTAAATCACTTTAATGATGCATCTCAAGTAGTAAATAATGAAGGAACATGATAACAAACTATAATTTCAACATTTTAAGTGTATATATCGTCATCGTCATCGAAAGAGAAATTAAGGCCATCACTTTTTAATTTTGAGTCAGCTGATGATTATCAATATTAAACAAAATAAAATATTTACAAAATGTGTTCAAACAAATTAAAAAGAAATAAGGTGAAAATAATATAATTGACTAGGCATCAAACAATGTATGAACTTTAAGGTTCAGCTTAATTAGTAGAGTTATAATTCAGTTAAATGACTTAAATATTGAACTAATTTTTTTTTTTGAAGGTCAGTAGAACTGACATTTCATTGATTAAAAAAAAAGAGTTATTTACAAATTTATTACTAGCTATGTACAAGTCTCTATGCGAGAGATCTAACTCTACTAATTAAAGGTTCCTATGCTAATTTAAAAACTCTATCGCGGTGTGATTAACCAGATTCAGCACCATTTTTCTCTTGTCCGTAAAAAGCCTCCTATTTCTTTCTCGCCATAGCGCCCAGCACCCGGATGCCCATAGGGTGTCCCACCGACCCTTATCTTGTTGCGCTAAGTCCGTTCTCGAAGCCCACCACCATGCGAAGACCGTGGTGTTGTTCAGATTTGGCCGATAGCCATACCTGAATAGTAATATACACCAAAATCCCCTTGCGAAAGGGCATGAGTATAGAATGTGATTTGTTGTCTCCACAGCGGTGTCTTGGCATAAGTGACATCCTGCTTCGACATCACATCCTCTCGATCTTAAGACATATTGCGTTAGCAACCTATCTTGAATCGCTATCCAGATGAAGATGCGGATCTTATTTGGGATTTTAATCTTCCATATAACTCCATTGAATGAGCAAAGTGCACGTGGATTATGTAGATTCTTGTAGGCCGATGAAGTGGTAAAAATCAGACCACTTCCACTTAATAAGTATCCTACCATATTCAACTAATTTTATTTATTTATCATGAACCAATTCGGTTGACTAGTAGAGATTGATGCTGGTAGAAATGAAAGTTTTTTATATTAGAAATTTATTAGCTTAATTATGCGACATGCATAGTGATTCTCATTTAAAAATATTTGTAAATTAACAGACCTCAAATTGTTTTTGTTCATTTAATAACTTATTTACTCGTGTGTCCTTAAGCCCAGTAATTAATTAATATTGAAAAATAATCATTCATATCCCTGTGTAGAATGAATGAGACACGGATCGGCTATTGGCTAACCGCGTGAAGAAATATACCAATGGCATCAGCACCATTTGACGCATTGGAAGGACACCTGATTTAGATTTAAATTAGGGGCAAAAAAGTAAATGCACAAGGGTCGACAAATAAGAACTCCTGTTGCTATAACTAATTTTATAATAGGTCTTAAGACTAAATGACTTCAAGACTCAAGGTAGAGCCCGGAGAGAGAGATAATTGATACAACTATATATTAAGCATATGAGGAAGGTTCCATGGACGTAGAATATATATTTTTATAAAATGAACCAAAGACTGGATGATGTAATAAAATATTCTTGTCAAATCGACATTATCAATTCTTCGATCGTATACATAAGCGTAAAAAATGATACATGTATATAATGTCAGGCTATCATAACATCTGTAATATTTAAAATTTATCAGATAGGTTTCAAATAATAAATTTAAACACTTCAAATTGATCTACTTTATGAGTGATGTTTTTACATGCAAAATTTAAAAAATTTCGATTTATTTTAATATCAAGTTAAATGGTCAATAATGAAAATTAATGCATTAAATTATAATTTAAAAAACTCTCACATTTGACCTCTTAACTTGATACTAAATAAATTCAAAAAGGTGTAAAATTTATATGTATAAATGCACCAGTTATGAAGTATATCAGTTTTAACAGTTTGCATTCTTTATTTGAAGCTTATTATATAAGTTTTAGATCAGTTCATAATATTTAGACTGAAGTATCACCGATATATGTCACGGTAACCAAACTCATATTATAATTTATAAATAGAAGAGCAATTAACTAGAAAATAGAAGAAAAGGTTTGGTCTAGCTAATATGAGGTTATTTGGGTCACTTAGTTAATCATTTTGTGTTACAATAAATCTAGTATTTATATTACTACCTGGGTATTTTTCCTTTTTTATTTTGTTAATTTAGTGATATCAAAAGATCCATTGTTCCATACTATAGAAGATCCTGCATATATATATATATATATATATATATATATATATATATAACCTTATCTAACAAATTGGAAACGCATCGCCTGTATTTACCCGCTTCTCTCTTTCAGTATTAGTTATATCCTTAATGTCAAAGCTGTGACTTTAAGAAAACTGAGAAATATTCAAAAAATACATCTCAGCAGGTACACCTGTTCTATCATTAAATGTAAAAGCAGTGACCAACTCCGTTTTAATTAATTAGCTTTTGAACATTCCTTCATCTGACCTGATCTTGTACCCTTCTCATCGTTTATTTCTCCAAATGCAGATGCACATTTCATTTTAATTCATGCGAAAACATCTTAATTAATTCCGAATTGTTTTTTGAGATACCCCACGCGAGATGAAAATTGATTTAAAAATATCTGTAGGAAAGGGGAGCAGATTTTTTTATTCATAAAAATGATTTAAAAATAACATAGAAAATTGGATGGAGTACAGGGAAATTTTGATTCCGTTGGAGAAACCAAATCAATTATTTGGTTCATTTAGACATTTCTAAAGAAACTGTTTAATTGATTCGGATTCTTTAGCTACTTAAATTTTCTGTGATAGTGGTTCACAGGTTCATGAAATTAAAGTATTTAAGAGTCAAATTTGTTACGTGGCCTCCTGTGAAATTGTCGTGTGGCGTGATGTGACAACTAAAAAAATTGATTAATTATGTTCTTTTTAAAATTCTCTAAAGAAATCAAATCAATGTTTCAGTTTCTTCTACGGAATCGAAATCTCCATGCAATCTATCTATTTTTCTATATTATTTTTAAATAATTTTTGTAAAAATAAAATTCTGAAAGGGAAGGCTTTGAGATCGTATATATATAAAATGAACGGTCCAGATGCTGCTCATTTCAGTATAGGCACTGCACACAAATACCAAGTCCGAACATCTACAGCTAATCGCTTTCAAAAAAGTAATGAAAAGTATACTATTAAATATGAGTAGAACTAGGGTGCTCCTAAGCTCACCAAGCCCTTCCGTGAGCGCGACTCTAAAACCTATCAAATTGACTTCAAACGACATTTCCAAACCGTTAGATATTCAATCTATATTAAAATGTGCTTGGAGACCAAATTTTATATTTTTTGGAATTTTTTTACTATTTATTAAGATGGTTTGAAAATCGCTGTTTTCCAATAGTGCAGAATTTTAATAAAAACAGCGATTTTCAAACCATCTTAATAAATAGTAAAAAAATTCCAAAAAATGTAAAATTTGGTCTCCAAGCACATTTTAATATAGATTGAACATCTAACGGTTTGAAAATGTCGTTTGAAGTCAATTTGATAGGTTTTAGAGTCGCGCTCACGAAGGGCTTGGTGAGCTTAGGAGCACCCTAGTTCTACTCATTAAATATTTCGATAAAATCAATTCGGGGAAGTGAAAGCCACTTTAGATGAAATCATGCACTACTATTGAAAATTTGGTTTCTGAGATGGCTACGTAGATATTATTTTTCTTGTTTATTTTAAAGAAAAATATATACTTGACAGTATTTCCAATATGTTTCGTCAGATGTTCTCATTTTCTTAGCTTTGTTAATAATATATAGAGTTGGGTTATAATGCATTGTAATGTACAAACTCTCTTGTACATTAGACTATAAATTGTTAATTTTGATTTTTAAAAAACCGATCCAAACCGTTCAATTTGATATATATATATATATATATATATATATATATATAATCTGGCTAATATTCTACGCGTAGCATAGAGGGCCTCCGTGCTACGGCTCAATTTTTGAGTTTTCAAAATCCTAACGGTCAATCCGAACCGTTCAACATGATCTCCATATGAATATATACTTGCAAACTAAATTTTACATTTTTTAGAATTTTTTTACTATTTATTAAGCCACTTTGAAAATTGTTGATCCAATAGTCCAGAAGATTTTACTATTGTGTACAAATTACTGTTTTTTCAAAGTGGCTTAATAAATAGCACCATAGCCAACTCTTATATATATATATATATATATATATATATATATATATATATATATAGAGGAGGGTTCAAATGCCTCTATTTTTCATGCCTCCATCATACCTCCATTTTTAAAAACTTTAATAACTCAAAATTTAAAACTTAAAAGTCAAAATAAAACTGTTGGATATGATCTACATCATTTTATCTATGCACGTGTAAAAAATTATGACATTTCAATTTTGTTTTGGTTGTCATCAAGTACTTGTAAAAAACGTACTTATGTGGATAATTTCAAGACGTTGATTTTTTAATTTATTGATTCACATAAAAACAAAATCAAAATGTAATAATTTTTTATGAGCACATAGATAAAATGATGTAGATCATATCCAACAGTTTTATTTTGAATTTTAAGTTTTAAATTTTGAGTTATTAAAGTTTTTAAAAATAGAGGCATGGTGGAGGCACAAAAAATGGAGGCATTTGAACCCTCCTCATATATATATATATATTGAAGCTAGTTAACGTTAACACGCAAAATACAATTCAAAGAAGAACAAGAAAAATTCTCACTCGTCTACAAATGAATGTATATCTCATCAAGCAAAACAATAGATAACTAATAAACCAATGTATACAACGAAGAAACTACATACATATATTATAAATACATAAAAGTGTGCATAAATGATGTAAAACCGTCAATCAAATACATAATTAATCTACAAGAAAATCACAAAGCAATACTATATATAAGCATCAAATAAGATGTGTATATATATGTGTGTGTGTGTATATATCCAAAAATTAAATGAATAAGTAACGGATGGATGCTCAGAAATCTACGTCACACTTTGTCTCCTTGAACGAACCTGATGATCCCGGGACAGGTATTTTCAGATCACAATTGATCTTCGGTTTAATATGTTTAATCTTGAAGATCCATATCTTCATCCTCAGCTTCGGGCGAACCTTCAACTCGATGTTGTAGTATCCATCATTTTTCTCTTTGTTATATGTGCTATTCACCGAATCACCAACCAATGCGTTCTTTCCGCTAAACTTGGGCTCGATATAGCTGGTATTTTTGTGCCCCTGATAAAAAGTCTTGAAGGAATCTTCGAAACCGAACCGGGAATCGTCATAGTAAGCCGTGGCCTCTATGTAGTCGTAGTAGAAACCGATCCTTTTGTTAGGGTTCCGGATTGACATGTTTACATCTAGGTCATATTGTAAAGAACCACTTGTCAGATCGAACTGTGTCAATGAGGCTGAGGTAGCATGCACCTTAATTGCGCTGGGACGGAGTACGAGCCAGAGTACAAGCACAATTATGCCGAGAAAGATCACAATTGATACGATGAATTTAATTAGGGTACAAAGAAGGCAACACGGGCCGCAACCAGAAGAGCGGCCGACACTACGGTAGTTGCGTTGTGGTGGGATCGAAGGCCCATAATAGGCCCCATTTAGCTTGTCTGCCATGAAAGAGATCAAGAGGGAGATTATAAAGAGATGATTTGTGTGTTTGATGAATGATATTGATTGAGAAATACAGGGGTTAGATGTGTATTATATAGAGAAAAGGGGGTGGAGAAATTTCCATTAAGAAAACAAACTTACAGGATATTTTGGAGGGGGCTTGGAAAAAAATGGATGCGTGTGTAGCTAAACGCGTATAGCTTCCTTTTTTGAAAGCGAGGCGGGGAATTGAGGAAACAAAGTCTTGGTTTGAAATGTGATTGGACGAAAGAATTGACTATTTATCCTGTATTAACACACCAAGTGTTTCGCTTGGATATATTTTATTGCTTCAAATGGTATATATCTATAACTGACGAGGACGAGATATTTCGTGTCGCGTTGGAAATTAAATTACGTGTTGTTTCGCACCGAGAGGTTTGAAATAATCAAACGTACAACGTGTAGCGTTAGAACTGAGAATGGGTTATTCTTAATGGGCTTAATTTTTAACCAGCCCAGGATGTTATTGGGCCCATTTCAGGCCTTATATAATTTTAAAAAAAAAAAACATTATAAAATATAAATGAAGAAATGAAAGTAGTACCATTGCTATTGGACCTACATCTGTAACCAGTCCAGGATGTTATTAGGCTCATTTCAGGCCTGATTCAATTATAAAAAACCAACATCATAAATAAAATTGAAGAAAAGAATTTAATACTATATTTCTTGGGCCATAATAGGCCATTTATTAGGCTTAGTACAAATTGGACCCCGGGGCTTGCAAAACCTATTGTGGGTTTCTTAATGAGTCTCAAATGGAGTAAAAATAAAAAGAGAAGACGAAGAATAAGGAAAAAAAAAATACTACCTAGGTTAATAGGAGCTAAATTTCAACAAGGTTAGTAAACGGAGTAATTGCCAAGCAATTAAGAAAGGACAAGTTGGTAAATTTCATTTTCAGTGTGTCTGTGTGTCATTTTCTGCCTCTCTGATTCATGGTGTCATTTCAATTTTTTTTTCAGGTAGTCACATATTTTGCAATTTTATTATAATTTATCATTTCTTTTTTTGGCAGAGCAATGCAAACTTCTATTATCAGTATTCCCCCCAAAAAAAAAATTGGGTTTTAAATGTCTAATTTTTCCTTGGAACACAAAAATTAAATACGCACCATTTATAATTAATACGAATTTTAAAACTCTATGTTGGCTAACTTGGTTGCGGTTACTGGGTTTTTCAAATATAACGGTGGTCTACTAATAATTTGAAATTTAGGAAAAGGCAATACACTTTTTAGGGCTAAAAGATTGTTTAAGTGCAATCAATGAGAAATATTTCGTTTTCATAGTAATACACTTCCACACGGCTGTCCTCCCAAAATTACATATATGTCCCTCATGACAGCAGAAGAAAGAAACATACTCCATGATTTTTCCCTTATTTAATAACCTTGTACTTCTTAAAAAAAAAAAATCATCTCATAGTTTCAGTCTATCAAATATCAACAATACACCCGGCGATTCCCCGGAAACGGAAACCGCCACCATTATTATTGTCAATGGATAAATATGCGGGACAAGATACGTCGAGATGGTAACCGCCAGAGACCCATGTACCGACTTTCCACCTCAGCCTTCCGGTAACCTCCACGTGTAAAAGCAGGATGCCTGCTGCCTGATCCTGAGCCAATGAGTTGCCGATTGACGGTGCAAGAAATGCGCCGCCGCTAGGAGTGGAAATGTAAGGAGCCCATATGACTGAGTCACCTGAAGACAAGTATGTTGCAGGAAGGGTTGTTGAAGAAGTAATTTGTTGATTGCTGCACAGCAAAAAGTAAAAACCAACTTGTAATTAACGAAATTCTTCTACTAATTATTTGTAGTTCCCTGAAGTCTACTATTTTTCAGAAAAAAGTGAAAAAAGTTCATTGGTCCTCAATTCTCTATGAGAGCTATTTGTTCAAAATTATAGAAGATGCAGTATTGGCATATAATAAAGATATAATTATATCATATAAGTCGAGAGTGGCTAAGGTCAAAGTGGTATGACCAAGGCCTTGGTGCTACCAATTAGTTTTTGCAATTTTAAAGTTCAAATAGTCGATTCAAACCGTTAGATGTTCAATCTATATTAAAATCTGCTTGGAGACCAAATTTTACATTTTTTGGAATTTTTTTACTATTTTTTAAGCCACTTTGAAAATTACTGATCACATGGTCCAGAATTTGGTTGCACTGTTTTTACTGTTCATCCGGATCTGCCATTTTCAAAGTGGTTTAAAAAATAGTAAAAAAATTCAAAAAAATGTAAAATTTGGTCTCCAAGCAGATTTTAATATAGATTGAAAATCTAACGGTTTGAATCGACTATTTGAACTTTAAAATTGCAAAAACTAATTGGTAGCACCAAGGCCTTGGTCATACCACTTTGACCTTAGCCACTCTCCATATAAGTCAATGACATTTTTACTGACTCTGTTTCCAATCAAAAAAGTTTTGCTAGAATGAGAAATTAAATAGCAAGTGCTAGATCTTTTAAGCTATATTTTGTTTCTAACTAGATTGCATAAAATAGGACAGACAAATAGTCGAGTACCTATAGGTAGCAAACGTGTGCAGACGATCATAGTAAACTCCGATGCGTGAATTAGGGTTACGGGCATAGAGAGTGAGTTGAAGTGTAGTAGTCACAACTGTATAATTATAACTCTGATCAGAGTTAGACACGGTTAGATTGAGGACAGAGAAGGATTGTAGACTGAAAGTCGGTTTTGTCGGGCGAAGAATAAGCCATACGAGAAGAATTGCAAGCCCCACAATGATTATTAGGAAAAGTATACAACAGCAGAGGCGGCGGTAGTACTTGCGCTCCCCCCAGTATCCTCCGTGGTTACCGCAATCTTTGGCCGACATGGTTTTTGGTACTACTGTTTGTGTGCTAGTTTGAAACTTTGAATGAGAGATGGAAATGAGAAGGTAAGTGATATGAAGAAAGCTTTCTTTACATGTATGACCTCTTTCTCTAATTTGGGTGCATAATTTTGTGAGGAGACCTTGACAAAGTTGTCAATATATTTTATGCACCCTTCAGATCAATCAGTACGTGCAACGTAAGTTATGTTTGTGTCCTATATATATCAAAATTATAAGCTCAGCTAACGGTCACAAAATTTGGAATAAATTTGTGTGTTTCTAGGGATACAACGCAAATTATGCAAAAGATAGTGACAGTTTGTTTTCTTGAGTCCATGACTTGGAATGTTGAACTTAAGCAAGATCTTAATTAACTATGTTTATTAATTTATTTCAGAAAACTATATAATATATTGGACCTATGTTACTAAACTATCTGTGAGAAAGCAAGAAATAACCCCATATATTGATTTAAAATAATCAACAACATATAATGACGTGTATTATGTTTAATTAGTAGTCATGGAAAAAATATCAGAGTGAAAGGGCAGGGATTTAATGGAAGTCGACGTCAAACATGGTGCTCCTATGGAAATGGTCAGTGGGACCCACACCAGAAAGTTATATGTGACTTCTGTGAATCACATTGCACCTTAAAGTTAAAGATCAAGAGACACCGAAATTTTTATTCATAAGAAAATTAAAAAAATATTAAAAATAGGAAATGTTGTGTGGAAAATTTAAAAATGGAAATGCAGTCACGAAAAAAGCGAAAAAATAAATAAATAAATAAATAAATATTATATATATGGGAGGCCTTGGGCCATCCCAACCGGAAAAAAGAAAAAAAAAATATTCTAAATGGTACGCCACAAGTTATCCCAGCCAATAAAAAGAAAAAAAAATGTTGGTTGTCTCTGCTTGTCGTTGTTTTAGGGATCAATTTCTTTGTTTTTTTACTGCTGTGGAGTAAAAGAATGGGAGAGGAGAGCAAAATATGAATCTGTAGGAGTGGCGGCCCACTTTTCTTTTCTTTTCTTTTTTCCTTTTTTCCGGTTGGGATGGCCAAAGGCGTACCACTTTGATTTTTTTTTTCATTTTTTTCGTAGTGTTGAGATGTGCCATGGCGTCCCATGGGATGCCATGGCTCGTTACTTCCTTTCTATTTTTAAATTTTTCACACAACATTTTCTATTTTTAATATATATTTTTTTATTTTCTTATGAACAAAAATTTCGGCAAGAGACATATTAGTCCCGGCGTTGATACCAGGTTACTTTGACATTTAGACAACTAAAGTTTTTCTTTTTTTCTTTTTGTTTTCTTTTTAAGTAGAATCTAACAAAAGAAAGAAAGAATTAAGAAAAATAATATGGTCATTATTTTATTTTTTATTCTGCTGAGCTGAAAACAAAATTTCCTATATATACTTGAATACGCAAATTGATCATGAGACATGTAATGTGTAAAATTACGTAATATCAGGAAAAAAATAGTTATAAAAAAATAAAAATATATTATAGTATCTTCTATATATTTAGATAAGTTCTGAACAAAATTTGGTATAATTTGAAAATTATTTGATCGTTCATTGATTGATTAGAAAATTTTAACAGTTTAGTTTTCATCGCTATTTGATTGTTAACTAACAGTCCCACTAAATTGCACAAAATTTGATACGCATTCTATTTAGGAAAATATCTATAATTTTATTACCTTAATTTTGTAACTTTACTAATTAATTAGATAATTATTATTGTTAATATATTGCCTTCGATTGGAAAGTGGTCCGAAATTCTTATTAGTAGCCTCCAAAAAAAAAACTAACAAATCTATCTAACCACCTCACGTTTGGACGGTTTGCTATTTATTTATTTTCTAAAATTAAATTTTTTTTTTTTTGCAAATGTATAGCTGACCACCTCACAATGGAGCGGTTTGCTATAAATATATAAATATATATATATATATATATATATATATATATATGATTTTGCTAATATGCTACGCGTAGCATAGAGCCCCTCCGTGCTACGGCTCAATTTTTGAGTTTTCAAAATCCTAACGGTCAATCCGAACCGTTCAACATGGTCTCCATATGAATATGTACTTGCAAACCCAAATTTTACATTTTTTAGAATTTTTTTCTATTTATTAAGCCACTTTGAAAATCGCTGATCCAATGGTCCAGAAAAGTTTACTGTTGTGTACAAATTAGTGTTTTTTCAAAGTGGCTTAATAAATAGTAAAAAAATTCTAAAAAATGTAAAATTTGGTTTGCAAGTACATATTCATATGGAGATCATGTTGAACGGTTCGGATTGACCGTTAGAATTTTGAAAACTCAAAAATTGAGCCGTAGCATGGAGGGGCTCTATGCTACGCGTAGCACCGTAGCACTGTCATATATATATATATATATATATATATATATATATATATATATATATATATATATATTTAGATGTTTAGTATGTATAAAATTTGCCAATTTTTTTAGAAATATTTAGGGTGCGTTTGGATGAATCAAGGAATAGCTCGGAATAGCAGCTGTTCCTAGGGTTAGGAATAGCTGCTAACCCAACATTTCATAGGAATAGCGGAACAGCAGCTAACCCGAGCTATTCCTTTGTTGAGAATAGCGTTTTTTTTCACCCAAACGTGCTGTGTTAAGAATAGCTCACCAGGAATAGCAGCTGTTCCTGGGTTAGTGGAGCAGTGACATTTGTCAATTTTACGTTTCCAATTAGTGGCTGACGGATGTTCAAGTATTTGCCCTGTTAAAATGTCGGCTGTCAAGATGCATCATTTTTCCGTTTCATTTTCTCATATTAAATGAAGAAGATAGCTAACAACTTCGTGGTGACCAAAGAACAATTAATGATCTACTAATCTCCATTGATGTAAACTAGTGGGACCCATGACCCACAAAGCTCTGAAAAAAATTTCCTTACTTTCTTAATATTTATTATTTAAATAAGCAAATTTGACTTGTCCTATCTGATAAACTTTGCTATACTATTTGAACAGTGACGTGCACTTGAACCTAATCGCTCCAGAAATAAGACAAATAATTTAATGTTCAACGGAAAATTGCTGAAAAAAATTCTTCATGATAATTAGAGACTTGAACAATGTCATACAAATTATAAATCTTATTTTTAGACAATAAGAGGGGTCAGAATTTTTGGGGTCATTTTCTGAGAATATCTGTACTAATCAGTATTGTTTTTACTGGCCAATCCAGAAAAAAAGAAAGGTAAGGTTAGAAAGGGATTTGAAGGTGACAACTTAAATGAAGCTTGTAGACAACTCAATTCAAGTATATTCTTCCTTCTCTTTTAACTCTTTTTTTCTCCTTTTTAGTTTTTGCGATAACAATCCAAGAATATTCACAAATCTGAGGGACCCAAAAGGTAAAAGTAGAAAGATAGAAAAGCAGTTGGATATCCTCTGACAAAAACTGCTCTTTGAAAAGAGAGCGAGAGCATATTTTGGAATTATAGGATACTACATACCGCCATTATTCGTAATATACAGTTGGGTTAAGCAAAATCATTATCTATAATAAAAGGGGAAAATGATATATCACTTTATTTTGTGAAGAGGAAACTCAACTGTTTGGAGAGAAGCATAAAGGAGCATATGATAGTAAAGGGAGAAAAGAAATAGATATTATAAATCAAAATAAAGAAGAGAGTGGGCCTAAGCAACTCATATTGTGATGTTAGCTGCATGTCATGTCCTCTTTCAGCTTTGCTTGCCAGTAGATCCAAGTACCAGTAAGTCCACTTGCATTAGATAAGCAATGCTTACCTAAACTATTACATTAAGTAAAAGCATTAAACCTAACCAATGTTTCCTAAATATAGTCAATTAAGTACAAATTGCAGTCATATTTATTATGTTTGTTTTTTTCTCAAGGGAATTCAGATTCAATTTACAGCGGAAAGAATATGAAATCACCAAACATAATAAATAATGAAGATCATAAATTATGATCCATAATACAAACTTCAGAGACCCAAACCATATAAAAAAAGAAAACCTCTGTAATTTTTTATGCAGCACTTCGACTGGCCTCTTCACTCATCATGCCTTTAAAACTCTTTGCTAACCAAATAGCTGTCTCTCTCGGCGACACCTTATCTTTGCCAAACGGTTTTAACACAACTGCTAATTCTTCCAATCTATTATGTTGTAGCAACTCGGCTGATAGCTCCAACAAGCCCTCTAGTGCGTCAGCTCTTTGTCTAGAGGAATTGACATCTAAGGTTTCTTTATGAGATGAGCTGGTTGCCTCTTCCTTAGGCCCCACACTGACCTCTGACAAGTCAGGCCTCAATTCTACTTGATCTGGTTTTACATCCTTAGCTGCTTGGTTGGATTCTGATGCAGTTGGTTTCATGGCAGCAGTTTCGACATACCCATTTCTTAGACCTGGCGAGACACTTCTCACGTCAAACTCCACATTCTCAGTAGATACAACTGGTGTTTGCTGTTCGCTCCCAACACGGAAGCTACTGTGCCTTATAACATGAATGACATCATCAAAAGGCGGGGCCAGATGCTGCTGGCCTGTATTTTTCTCAATTGTCTGACTGGACACCTGTCCCTTTGTAGATACAAATTGAGGGATGTCAGTAATAGTTGAAAGAAGCTCTCGGACTTTGAACTGGTCCTCTCCAGTCTGTGAATGCGGAGTAGACACATCATCTTTGCAAATAAATTCTTGTTCTGAGTTTGTAAAAGAAGGTTCTAGAAGGGAACTGGCAGTGCTCTTTTGCAGATTCTCATTTTGGAGCTCACAACTAGGTAGAATTTCAGTTGCAAAATCTTGTTCTTGTACCATAGGAGAATCAGGTCTAGAATAAACAGATGGTGAATCCAAGCAAACAGGTGAACTTGGTTCACTTGGTTCCTCCTTGGAAATAGGTGGTGGGGACAGCTGGGATAGTACCCTCTTCATAACCGGTTTACGTGTGTCGTTTTGTATTACATGAGACTGGGTTGGAGGGGTGTTATCGGGTTTTGGAGTGCAACCTGTCGGGTTTGTTGGGCTACGGATCGGGCGATATGGGCTCTTCTCACTCTCTATAGACACCCCTGGAGCAGCTCTCTTTGAAGCTGTAGCAGCAGGTTTAGGAGTGTCAGGTGGGACTAATTTTAGGTTTGAGGTAATGGGTTTTTTAGGTATAATGGATGTTACAGGTTTTGTCCTTGTCGTGGCAGTATTATCTATGATTTGCTTAACAGGTTCAGATAGCAACCCGGGATCAGGGGTAGGTTTGATTTTGGAGGATTCTATTATAGGTGCCTGAAATAACAAAAAATAGCTCCTTATATAAAATATGGTTTTCATTTGAGTCCTCATGGTTCTCTTCTTTACAGTTTTTATTATAAAGAGTATTTATATAACCGGCATTATAAAGGATGCCATGGACCAAACATGTAATTTATTAGAATTTAAAAATAAAAAATACTGCTTTTACCATATGCTTTAAGCTAGGTGATGCTTGCAACCGTCTCATAGTAGTAGACTCAGAACTCCCCTTAACTGATCCATGTACCGGCACAGGTGCAACCTCATTAGATTTTGAACTGGACGAGCTCGAACTGGAGGGCTTAGACATCTCAGGAGACAGTTCCATGGCAGCTTTCTTACCACCAGGAGTAGTAACTCCAGTACGAGCCCGAACTGGTGAGGCGCTCTCTCTCACCTTACCCCCCTCTTTAAGTGCTGCAAGTATCCTTTTAATGGTTTTGGGCTGTTTTGACTCTAGTTCAGTCGAAGAGGGGTCAGTCTCTGTTGACTTGAGACTACTGTCCTTGTCACTACTGGAGAGGCTACTACTACCTTGACTCTCTGACATGCTTCTATCTCGGCTTTTGGAAACTTGTCTGGGTCTGTCAGATGGGGAATGAGTAAAATGTGACAGATCAGGCACATGTCGGTATTGGTTTACGTAAGGTAGGAGGTATGGATTCTTCAAAATTTCCGATGCCTGTGTTAGCAGTGGATAAAAAGGAACATGTTATGTATGCATGGAAATAAGAGCATCAAGTTTGACACAGTAAAAAGAGGGAGGCTATGGTACTATGCATAGCACGGATTTGTCCGTACTACGGATCAATATTTACGTTTTCAAAGTCCAAATAGTCGATATGAACCGTTCAACATGATTTCCACATGAAAATGTAATTGCAGACTAATTTTTTATATTTTTTAGAATTTTTTTACTAATTAATTTAGATAGAAAATCACTATTTTTAAATGGTCTGAAATCTTTAAATCAAGTGATAAAAAATAGTAAAAAAATCCATAAAAAATGTTAAAATTGATCTACAGGTACATTTTCATATGAAGATCACGTTGAACAGTTCAGATTGATTGTTTGGACTTAGAAAGTAGTGATATTGATCCATAGTACGGACCAATATGTACTATGCAAGTACCGTAGCCTCACTCACAGTAGATATACAGAAGGAATAGATAGTTTTTTCTCAGAAATAATAGCTTACACTTGGGCGGTGCTCTGGACTCTTTCTCAGCATGCTTCTGATAAATGTTTTTCTGGATAAAAAGAAAAAAAAACTGAGAGTTGAATTTACATTATCTTCATGTCTGTGAGAAAGTATCTAATAGATCACAATTTTAGAGTGCAAAAAGATAAGACATCAAGCAACTGACATGGTTCCCTAATTTCCATAATAGATGCTGTATATTGAGATAAACGTGTGCTTACAAGTTAGACGAGTAGCAAGGAGGCAGTGGACCAATGGAGGACCGATTTATTTTGCTTATTAATCCGGCCATATCCTGAATTCCACAAAGACCAAATAAAATTTACATAACCTCTAGCAATTATTCTCATGTTCATAAGTTCATAGTGCATGTAGTTCATAGTCATTTTGAATCCGCTGGTGATATTATTTCTACAATCAGTCAAATGCATATTGTTCATAATTTGATTGAATGTACGTCAACCTGAACTTGCAAAAACATAAACTTTAAGGGACCTGACCTGAAATATGTTGAAATATGCTGAAACCAAACTAGACTTGATCCACGTCTAACAAAACTAATATCAACATGGCTAAAACCCGATGCAACCCAAAAACAAGTGATCTGAAACAACTTGAAATTGACTTATGCCTAACGTACCAAATCTAACCCAAATAAAAATTTGCCTAAAACATCAGAATTGGTCTATATTTGAACACCCAAATCCAACCCCACCTGAAACCCATAACAATTATTGCTCTATCCAACCATCATTTAAACCTCAATAAAGACCGAAGAAACATGAGACCTGGTTGAATAGTAACATAAGGCAAACCGTTTAGAAACACACATGATCCAACACTGACCTAAACTCAAATAATAAAATACAACCTAACCCACCTGTGTACCAACTGTAATACGTGACTACATATAAAAGGACTTACAAAGGCCTTAAATGCAGGTCGATGTGCTGCCATCTCGTACATGCAACATCCTGAAAGTGTTATTAGACAAAAGTATTTGAAAATTACTTCTCAATTTTAAGATATGAAGACAAAAATTTCAAATATAATTAAATATAATAATTATGAATCTTACCAAGAGACCAGATGTCAGATTTAAATCCATAAGGAATGTCAGCAAGCAATTCTGGGCACATATAATTGGGTGTACCAACAACCTAACCAAGCATAAGAATAGTATTAAACAGTGACTTCCATCCTTGTACTGTCATTACATGTTACCCTACCAGCCAATTAATGTCATTATTTTGTTTCGCCCTTTGGGCAACCACTTTACCAGTAAAACTTTCTCAGGAGTTGAAACAGGATCTGACTGCTATGGTATGTGTCATCTTTTATGATATTAGGAATCTGGGTATCCAAGTATTACAGCATTAGCTCAGAGAGATATACATATTTATCCTGAAAACTAGTTTAAAAACAATACAACATCAAAACAAATGGTATTCTGGTGAAGTCACGACTCGTATAAAACAATGTCATATAGTCCATGCACTTTGTATCAAGTTTTTTTTAGTATGCAGGATAAAAAAAAAGGAAAATACTTACTGAAGAAGCCAGATCATCAGCCTGCAAAGTCTTGGCAAGCCCAAAATCACCTAAAAAAATAAAAATATAGCTTCAAAATTGATATAATTCATGGGCTAAATAGAGTCATTACCAAACTACATCTCAAGTTATATTTTTGCAAACAACTAACCGAGCCGGACATTTTGATCCTTGGTAAGAAATATATTTGAACACTGCAAAAGAATTGACAGCAAATTACTTAATTAAGTATATCAGCATGCTCTGATACAATATGAGATGACATAAAATTTATTGTTGTATGCACCTTAAGATCACGATGAAGAACATAATTTGAATGCAAGTACTCAACCGCCAACACCAATTGTGCAAACCATTTCAACAATTTCTAAAATCAATTACCAAATTATCAGTAACTATAGTCACTGAAATGTGTTGATTTTTTGTTATATAATTGACAATTAGCTACTTACCTCCTCCGGGAAGTATGCTCCGTTTTGTTTTTTCATCAATTCAGCCCTATTAAGAAAAAAAATTACAATTTCAGTATAAAAGTTGCAACAAATTGGATTAAAAGTCAAATAACATTAAAAAAATATAACTACAAAAGTTTGGAAGAAGAACTCACATATCTCCACCTTCACAGTATCCTGTGACAATGCAAACATTGCATCCCTGAAAAAAAATATATAGAAAAGAATTTAAAATAACCATGTAAAAAATTAATAAGAAAAATATAAAAAGGGTTACGAATGAAAACCTTCTCAACCCAAGCTTCCTTGAACTCGACAATGTAAGGATGTTGCAATCGTGCAATTAGAGCCATCTATAAGTATTTTTATTGAACAAAGATAACTTAGAAATATAATTGAGAAAAAAGGAAAAGAAAAGAATGTCTGAAGTAAACAGTCTGCTTACTTCTTGATGTGCTGATTTACGGCAACGCTCAGTCTGTCTTGCTAACCTAATCTTCTTTAACACATATCTGAAATATTTGCATAAGTGATGCAAGTGAGATGGACAGTACAATATCATATATTGAAAATAGTAATCTCTTTTGTTAAGTTTCCATATAGCTATTTTCTTACTCTGGTTGACCAAATAATCAATAAGACCCAAGTAATTTTAACATTTAATTAAGAAGAGGTACACTCCAAAATAGTTTGCTTTGATTATAAAACCACCATGAAAAAGAAAGCATGCATTTACTAGATAATTTTTTTTCTGAAATGGTTAGTAAAGACATATTAGTGCACACAATTTTTAAATTGAGTAAATTTGAAAATTATAAGGTACCCAATGAAACTATAATTAATAAATTACTGACAAATATTAAGTGTTTAAATTGAGTAAATTTGTAAGATAGTAAGCTCTCCACGTCACACCTTAAATTTCCATATAGCTATTTCCTTACACTGGTTGACAAAATAATCAATAAGACCTTACCAATTTTCAACATTTAATTAAGAAGAGGTACGGTCCAAATAGTTTTCTTTGATTATAAATCCACCATGAAAAAGAAAGTATGCATTTACTCGATTAAATTTTACGAAATGGTTGTAAAGACGTATTAGTGCACACAATTATTAAATTGAGTAAATTTGAAAATTATAAGGTACCCAATGAAACTACAATTAATAATTTACTAACAAATATTAAGTTTTTAAATTGAGTAAATTTGTAAAATAGTAAGCTCCCCACGTCACACCTTAAGTTTCCATATAGCTAGTTTCTTACACTGGTTGACCAAATAATCAATAAGACCTTACTAATTTTCAACATTTAATTAAGAAGAGGTACGCTCCAAAATAGTTTGCTTTGATTATAAAACCAACATGAACACTCTTACTGGAGCAACCCTACTGGAATGGTTAGAAATCTTACAAATTATTAGTGTAACTTCATTTACACATGATCATGACACAGTCTCTTGGCGCTGGGAACAGTCAGGGGAGTTTTCTACTAAATCCTTGTACAAATTTCTTAACTTTAGAGGAATTATACCTATTATACCCTTGCTATGGTGGACCCTGCCAGTACCACCTAAAATCCGTGTGTTTATGTGGCTTACTCAACACAATAAAATTCTCACTAAACATAATTTAGGTATTAAAGGTTGGACTGGAGACCAACAGTGTTTACTATGCTCAGAAACTGAAACAGTAAATCATCTATTTCTGCAGTGTCCTTCTGCTCAACAAATTTGGTTTTGGTTAGGCCAAAGTCAAGGTATCATGCACACTTGGGCCAATTTCACAGATATAATCACTTTTGCTTGCCACTTATCTGTTCTACCAAGATCAGGATTTCTAATAGTATTAAGTGCGTTGTGCTGGAATATCTGGAAACACAGAAATGATATGTGTTTCCAAAATAGCTCTCCCAAGTCAGCTAGACAGTTGATATTACTAATCAAATCTATGGTTATATTCTGGACAGGTCACCTCTCCTCTAATATCCAAGGTGCAGCTGTTGAGTGGCTCCCTGTCATGGAGGATGCCATACCACTGGCCAGCTACATGCCGCAGGAGATGGTGGTTTACCAAGCACCTGATGCGCCTCTGCCTCATGAATGACGAAGAAGACCTCTACCTACTGTTTTGTTTATGCAATTATATGCATTAGTCCTTTACTCTGTGGTATAGTTAGTGCCACTCTATCTTACTTTTGGAGTATAGACAGTTCCTGTGTGTGGTTGTTATGTTTGTTATCTTGTTATGGCGATGGTTATATCGGTCTATCTCTGGATAATGGATGAACTGGTGCTGTAATTAACTGATTTCAGAAATGAAATGGGCTCTATGCCTCTTTTAAAAAAAAAAAAAAAAACCAACATGAAAAAGAAAGCATGCATTTACTAGATTAAATTTTACAAAATGGCTAGTAAAGACGTATTAGCGCACACAATTTTTAAATTGAGTAAATTTAAAAATTATAAGGTACACAAAGAAACTTTTTTTTTTATGGTTAACGGAAATCGTACACAGAGAAACTTCAATTAATAAATTATCTGACAAATATTACTAAAAAAGGGAACGAAGTATTTGTAGGTTAGAAATACATACTTCTTCTTCTCCAGCTTGTGATTTACGAGTATAGCGGCTCCAAATGCACCTCTGCCGATTTGCTCCATGATCTCGTAATGGTCCATTCGTGATTCCATTATACCAAATCACAGTTGTTAACAGGCAACAGCTTCGGATATCAATCAACTTCTTCTGATCTCCTTAACTAGATTAACCTAATTCAATCTACATTTGAGTTGACTCCAGTCCAGAGATCCCCCGCTGTAACAAATCAATTAACTGAAAAGTTACCCAATCAAAAGAAGCTAGATCGAATTGAAAAAAAAAAAAAAATTCTAAACAATTGAGTTGTTTAATTGAGATAAAAGTTACTACAAGCACCTAATCACACTTACAGCTTTTCGACAGATCAAAATCAACTTTCAGAGCGGTTCCTTTATTTGTCTTTTACGACCAAAAAAAGCTTAAAAATCGGAAAGAATTATTAGAACCTTTCCCAAATCAAGCAATTTGTATAAAGCAAACTCCACTTACCAATTCAATCAATCAGCATTGCATCTAATCCTGTCGCACAGCAACTAACTCCCAGCTCAGATCAACGAATTAAGCGCTGGTTGAAAATGAACCCTTTTAGATCTCTCAGCTGAAAAGTGAGATGGAAGGAACCAAATGCAGTAGTGTGGTTTTCGCTTTCTTAGCGCTCTTTTAATGGTGCCACCGTTATTTTATTGAGTTTCCTCTTTGGTTTGATGAGACTCTCTCTATGTTTTAAATAGGAGGCTGAGTAGGATCGTTTGTACGGATGGGATTAGGCGATGGATGGTTGTTTATTATTTAATTCACGAGATATAATAGAAACAGCAGGTTGCAATAAATTAAGGAGCTGTTTTTAGTAAGTTAAAGCTACAGAGGGAGGTGTAGTCGTGACTGGGAAGTGATGAGAGGAGAAACGTCAGAATTGTCATTTAGCAGTAATTCATATCAACTAAGGTAACAGAATATTTCTGTTTAGATATTATCCGTCCGATCAGAATCCACACGATTATTGAAGGGGAACCGTGCATTCTACCTCGGGCCGGATTGATCCGGATTCTAATCGGACGGTCTGTATCTAAACATAAATATTATGTTACCTCAGAGGATATGGATTCCATTTGGTAGTGCTGAGTGCTGAGTGCTGAGTGCTGACTTCCCAGTGATGCTTTAATGGTGAGTTGCGTTATTTTAATCCCTCGACTAGATTTAGTATTCACCGCTGCTGAAGTGGCTAATTGTATTTTGGCAAAATTGAAAACATGTTTATTAGAGTATTTCTTTTTGAATATTCATTTACTAAATTTAAATTTTGACTTTTTATATCCTAATTAAATTTAATTTAAAATTTAATTAAAATTATAATTGACAAAATATTATTGTACCTTTTTTCTGTTTATAACGCAAACTCGATTCCAACTCTCAACTCCGCTAGTGACAGATTTTAAAATAATTTAGTGAAATTAAAAAACAAATTATCGTGCTAAGTAGCAAAGTAAAAAAGAAGAGAAATTTTAGAAAAAATATTTTTGATTCAACTATCCTTCATGTCATATCACTTTTTCCTTATATAACATATAACATGCAACAATGAGAATATTATAATATTAATTGTAACATAAAAAATATACAAACATAAATAGAGTAGGTACTATTGGTTTTGTGCTCCAATTATGCTCCACATTTTTTTCTCTATTTTTAAAGTTCGAACAATCAATCCGAACCGCTCAATATGATCTTCATATTAAAATGTACTTGGAGACAAAATTTTATATTTTTTGAAATTTGTTTACTACTTTTTTAGAAAGATACAAAATCACTGTTTTGGATGGTCCATAATCTTCTGAAAACAATTATTTTGTACCCATCTAAAAAATTAGTAAACAAATTCCAAAAAATATAAAATTTGGTCTCCAAGCACATTTTAATACAAAAATTATATTGAGCGGTTCGGATCAATTGTTCGAATTTTGAAAACGGAAAAAAAGACATGGAGCATGATTGAAGCACAAAACCAATGGTGCATTTTAACCCTACTCACATAAATATTATAAAAAATATGCAAATTTTGAAAATATGCAAACATAAATTACTTAAGGAATGAAAAAGCTATTAATACTATTTTGGAAATGTAAAGACTAAATATTATCTTGCAAATACATCTCATTATAACATCTTGGAAACAACTTCAAATGGGTCACATCTTTATTAACAGTCACACGCTTTTCAAAACGAATCCGAATCCAAATTCAAGTCTGACTCAAATTGATTCGATTCAGTTTTAAGTCTAAAGTAAAAATACCTTTTCTTCTCCCTCGTTTCCTCCCACCTCTCGTGTGTCTCCAAAATAATTACAATGCTATTTGTAAATTTATTAGATCAACTTATCTTTTCTTTTTTCTGTTATGCTTAATTGTTCGCTCATTTCTATCGTTGTTTTTTTCTGTGTTACTAATATTTGTCCTTTATTGTAAAATCGATCATTCAACTTTAGTTCATCTTTAACGACCCCATATAAGAATAGTGGGGAAATTTCATGTATACCCCTCAAAAATATCGAAACTATATATATATATATATATATATATATATATATATATATTTTTGCTCTAAAATTCATAATTATTTATCATATTTACTTTTTTAAATTTCAAAAACTCAAAATTTATCAAACTTATTGATTTTTTTTATTAAAACTCATTTTAGATTTATAAAGTACTCATTTTATATTTATTAAAATAATAAAAAATAGTTCGTTTAAGAGAAATATTCAGCCATCTACTTATTCGGTTGTAAGAGTTAGTTCATTTTCTTACTTGTGACACGCTTGCCTAAATGTCACTGTGTGCGTCACAAATAGAGAAAAAATAAACCATATGTTTTCGAAAATCGATCAGTTAGAAGATGAAATATTTTTCTTACACAACTACGTATTTTTATATTTTAATAAAGGGTAAAATAATACTTTATTGATTTAAAATGAGTTTAAATAGAAAAGTAAATAATTTAGATAAATTTGTAGGTTTTAAAAATTTAGAAAGATAAATATAATATTATGAATTTTAGAAGAAAAAAAAATATACGTAATTTTGAGATATTTGAAAGCACACGTGAAATCCTTGGAAGAACCATAACTCAATTCTAGAACAATAGCAAAAAAGACAAGGACGCCTCACAGTAAATCGCTGAGAATTATTAATTCCTTCACGCCAGAATTTCGAGATCCCGGATAATCTAAATTATAAATTTCTCGGTTTCTTCTACTGCGCCGTTTCATGTACCGGGTCGCTTTTACTACCTATCATCGACCAGTTACATATACGTATTGCTGGGAGAGTGCAATGGGAATTGGAGGATTCTGTGACCTGGCTTGCTAACACGCCGACACGCCCAGCTCAATGCTGTAGTGCGGACCTGCAAGGGGGAAGGGGAAGGGTTTGATTTGTTCTGCTAAACCGCGAGATAACATACTTTGATTTCTCTTATTAGTTAAAGGAAAGAGATAAGTACAACTGTACAAGGATCCGTCCGTATTTGCATTCAAGTCTAGCCAAGCTAGCTCACGAGCTGGCTCGTTAACAGTTCGGTCCAATAACGAATGAGTCAGATGCGAATTACTATCGACCCAGAGTTACGAGATTTATTTGCCACCCCTACACTCCACAAAAGAACAACATTGTATACGCATGGTAGATATATAATAATATAAACCCTGCATGCTATACATTATAATATTTTATCCAGTAAAAAAAAATAGAGCAATTATATCGGGAGGTCATTAATTGAGGTAGTAACAGAGTTTGCAGGGGATCAGTAATATTTAAAATAAGAGACAAACAACGTGAGCTTCATTCATTACCTGGCTCAGTTTTTCTCGCATTTTCTCGTGTTGGATATACTCCAAATTAATGTACATTCAATTAATATTAATTTCTCATCTCTCCAGAAAAACCGACAATTCATGCGACGAATCATTAACTTGCACGACTTGATCACCACAAGCTTACATGTACCACAGTAATTGCCAATGCGTGTGATATTAGAATGAGATTTTTTTTTTTTTTTTGCTGAAAGAGGGCTTATGTGCACACGTTTAAATCATTATCTAGTAACGACAAATCATTTATCCAAATTACCGACATTTTTACTATATCCAAAGTTTAATAGAAATTAATTAATACACCCAGATTCACTGAAAAGTTATAAAAATATCCGTACCTGTCATTTTCTGGCTGGTACTCAATTTAATTCAGTACCGGCTGAAAAATGGGCGCTACCCAAATTTTTTTTTTTTGCAACAGTACCGGCCATTTTCTGGCTGGTATTTAATTTTTTTTTTTTTAGAATGGGCATAACATAGTTGGCTAGAAGAAAAAGTTGTAGGAAACTCGGATTGAAGTTTACACTCGGTTTGGCTAAGATCAAACAAATGCATTTGGTTGGATGCGTATGTTACATCGGTTGCATGTATCGGTGCATCATCAATGTTTTTGCAATGAAACATCGATGTTCTATTAGCCGGGTAGTGCTAAAAAAACATCGGTGCGTCGCTGATGTTTTATTAGATTTAACATTGGCAATTAAACAGGGCAGTGCTAAAAAACATCGGTGCGTCGCTGATTTTTTGCAATGAAACATCGATGCACTTCTGCCGTCGTTAGGCCGTGCATAAAGCATCGGTACTAAATTTTAGGCCGTGCTGGTTATTGTCAAATTAAATTCACTAGCCACATGCGAACAATAAACTTTAGTGTCATACGACACTGTAAAAAAAAACATCGGTACTTCAATCGGAGTTTCCTACTACTTTTTCTTCTAGCCAACTATGCTATGCCCATCCTTAAAAAACAATAAAAATTAAGTACCAGTCAGAAAATGGCCGGTACTGAATTAAATTGAGTACCGATCAGAAAATAGCCGGTACGGATATTTTTATAACTTTTCGGATATGGGTATATTAATTAATTTATATTAAACTTTGGATATTAGTAAAAATGTCGGTCCAAACCGTAGCTCTCCCAAATTAAATAGATATCGGAGTTCACGGAAGCTCTTGTTTTAAAAAAAATTGTTTTTACCTCCAATTAATTCTTCAGAGATGTTAACCATCACGTAGAATAATATAAATTAAACATAATTTAAATTTCAAAAGGCTTTACAAAATTTTGTTGTCAGGGAGAAATTTTGGAAATTTAACAATGAAGGATATAGAGTGAATGCGCGAAGGAAAAGGGGGTAACAATGAGAAAAATGAGGAGGGATCAAGTTACAACAAATTTGAGTTACAACAAAGTTACAACAATTATTTTTTCATTTTCAAAGTCCAAATCGTCGATCCAAACCGTTCAACATGATCTCCACAATAAAATGTACTTGCAGATCAAATTTTACATTTTTTTGAATTTTTTTACTATTTATTAAGTATTTTACAAAAAATAGTCATATTCAGACCATTGAATTTTGTACCCATCTTAATAAATAGTAAAAAAATTCAAAAAAATGTAAAATTTGATCTACAAGCACATTTTATTTAGATAATCATGTTGAACGGTTTGGATCGACAATTTGAACTTTGAAAATGAAAAAAATGATTGTTGTAACTTTGTTGTAACTCAAATTTGTTGTAACTTGATCCCTCCTCAAGAAAAATATACATATTTTGTTCTCGGACCTTAAAAAGATAGAAAAAAAAGTACGGCTAACGCGCTTCCTCTAGTATATCAACAATATACTTCCGGTCTTCAAAATCTATCGAATAGATTTCAAACGACAAATCCAAACTGTTCAAACTAATGTTCTTAATGAGAGCTTCGTTTCCATATAAAAAAATTTAATTTTCAAATTTATTTACCATCAAGTCAAGCGGTCAAAATATGAAAGATTTTGTGTGCATTTTAATGCACTATTTTGCTCATTTCTTTGACCACTTGACTTGATAGTAAATAAATTCAAAAATTGAATTTTTTTATATGGAAACGAAGCTTTCGATATGGATATTGGTTTGAATGGTTTGGATTTGTCATCTGAAGCCCATTCAATAGATTTTGGAGGCCGGAAACATATTGTTGATATACTAGAAGAAACGTGTTAGCCGTACTCTAGAAAAAAAAACAACAGCCTATAGTTAATATTGTGCATATCAACTTTGATCAAATTTGAAATCTATATTTTGGAGTTGAACCATGACTTTCGAATTATGGGTTAACATATAAAAAAAAAATTGCAGAGAATAAAAATTAATTTTATGATAACGTAACATTTTACTCTAAATTATATAGAAATTAAATTATGTATAAATATAAAAATTTAGAAAAAAAAAAATAGAGGTTGATTGATCCCCATACCTTCTTCTTACATCAACCTCTATCCATATTTATCAAGGAATATTAATTGTCAAATATTAATAAGTAGATTGTTAGAAGTTCAAATAATTTTACATAACTTAACTATTTACTATTTGATAGAGAAATCTCAGCATAAATAAATACTGAAAAAGTAATTATTCACAATTTTTTTTTACATTATCACGAGTTCATTAATTATTGAAAAAGGAGAGGTCATATTCGTCATTACAGATTTTTCAGGGTGAGGATTTTAGATAATCTGAAAAGAAAGTGGTCTAACCACCAAGAAACAGTGGAGAAGGGAATCTATCCATTTAGTGAAGGGTACAACTTAACCAAGCCTTAAAATAGACTAATCATAGTATACAAGAACAAACTGCCTGTACTATAGCCTTTAGAAATATAGCAAGCACATGGACTTAGCTAAGCTTTGAATAAGGCAATTAATGATGAATACATATTACATGTACATTTCATGGCAAATCCTAGTTGGATACTCTTGGTTCTCTGTGGCAGCTTTTAAGCATACCAAACCGTGTGAGCTGTTTGATAGATGAACCCTAAATTATAATGTCAAGTTCATGATTCCAAAATATTTTGACAAGGTCTGAAATTCATGATTTCTGATAATAATTTGTGGTTTTATAAAATAAAAAATATATTAAATATTGATATTTCTCTAAGATATATAAAAAAATTGTGAATTTTATTAAGAGGAGGATCCACTTACAACAAATTTGAGTTACAACAAAGTTACAACATTCATTTTTTTCATTTTCAAAGTCCAAATCGTCGATCCAAACCGTTCAACATGATTATCTAAATAAAATGTACTTGCAGATCAAATTTTATATTTTTTTGAATTTTTTTACTATTTATTAAGATGGGTACAAAATTCAATGGTCTAAGTATGGCTATTTTTTGTAAAATACTTAATAAATAGTAAAAAAATTCAAAAAAATGTAAAATTTGATTTGCAAGCACATTTTATTGTGGAGATCATGTTGAACGGTTTGGATCGACGATTTGGACTTTGAAAATGAAAAAAATGAATGCTGTAACTTTGTTGTAACTCAAATTTGTTGTAAGTGGATCCCTCCTCTTTTATTAATATTATTTGTCCAAATAAAGTATTGTCCAATACATCGAACAAATTGGAGAATAATTTGAAAAGTATTGAAATAATAATATAAGTATTAAGAGTGATGTTATGGTACCATGCATAGCACATATTGGTCTGTACTATAGATCGATATTTTCATTTTCAAAGTCTAAACAATCAATCTGAACCGTTCAACGTAACCTCCATATAAAAATGTACTTGCAGATTAAATATTACATTTAAAAAATACTATCTTTTTAGATATGTAGAAAATTACTTGATCTAAAGATTCTAAACCATTCAAAAATAGTGATTTTCCTATTAATCTAAAAATATAGTAAGAAGTTTCTAAAATAAATTTAAAATTTAATCTGCAAATGCATTTCCATATATGGAGATCACGCAGAACGGTTCAGATCAATTGGTTGAATTTTGTAAATGAAAATCTTGATCCATAGTATGAACCAATTTATACTATGCATAGTACAGTAGCCTCATTCTAAATATAATCCAAATTATTCAATAATCTTCTTATTATGTTTTAAACAAATAAAAAAAAACTACAGTCAAGGCCATCTGAAGGACCATAGAGACAAATCAATAGTTCGGGTTCGGTTCGGCAAGGTCAAAAATTCGTGATTCGGGTATAATTCGGAAATGATTCGGTACAACAAGGAAGCAAAAAAGAAAACCCAAAAAAACCGTAAAAGAAAAAAAATTAAAAAAATTTCACGTTTTCATCGCGAATAATTCGTCAACTCGCGTTTTGTACGCGTTTTATTTGAGAATAAAACGTATTATACGTTTTTCAGCGTTTTATTTGGAGTTCAGCTCGGTAACGTCAAAAAAATAAATTATACACACATTATATACAAATTATACGCGAATCTTGAAAGACAAGTGATAAGGTTTTCTACTAGAAAGTTATTTCTTACAAGTCTTTTCAATGCAGAGAGGATCCTAACTAGGTTGAAGTGCATGTGATGTGAGAATTGAGATTGAGGTTCGTTCAAATGCCTCTACGTTTGACCAGTCTTCGCAATTTTGCTGTCGATGCTGCCAGACAAGAGTCTGTAGACTGTATCCCCCGGTACTTGAGGTGCAACATAAATAAAGGGACGGCCCAGATTAATCTCAATTGGATCAAACTCAATCCAGTACATGAGTGGAAACTATAAAGAGTCCACTATGAGATTCGTACCAAGTTAAAAGAACGGTCTGGATATACATATTGTACCTGAGGTACCTGGGGGATCCCGAATTCGCCAGACAATATCATGGCATCATCCGTGCATGTTTATTATATATGGCAATTTTTGCATGGCATGCCTCTCTGTTTCTTATAATTATTCTAACCGAATTCGAATTTCAAACTTCCATCTTTCCTGCATCGTATGACTCGTATATATATATCAGAATCAACTGTGTCAGTGTGTTGTTTTTGTGCTTTTTGTATATTAATTTGCAGATCATGAAAATCATTTATTAAGATTTTGTCGGTTTCTAAATAGCTTTTCATTATTATTTAATTAAAGTTGTATATAAGGTGTGTGTGTCTGTTTATTTTTTTATTTTCTCAAGCTTCAGTTCTGATTCTCTGAAACCTTGGAGTAAGGATGAAGGGATAACCAACATCAAATTCATCGAATTAAAAATAAAATTCCAGTATATGATTTTTATTCATTAGATAAACCAAATATTAGATTCAATACAATTTCAAAATTATTTGGACAGAGATCAAGATCTAATTAAATTGATAATTAAAATTTTATAAATTACTCGACTAACAATTAACTAAATAATGAAGATTATATTTCTAACTTCGATTTATTTCCAGATTATCGGTTATCATGCTAATAAAAGAGATTATTATTCATAAAATCTATTTCGAGAAAATATATGACGTTGCTCTCTTTTACTTATTTTGGAAAGTGATTAAAGAAAGAAAGAAGAGTGAGTCTATGGTACTATGCATAGCATGGATTAGTCTGTACTACGGAGCCATATTTTTATTTTAAAAACTCTAATGGTCGATCGGAACCATTCAACGTGATATCCACATGAATATGTACTTGCAGACTAAATTTTATATTTTTTTCGAATTTTTTTACTATATTTTAAGATAGGTAGAAAATCATTTGATCTGAAAATTCTGGACCATCCAAAAATAGTGATTTTCTACTTATCTAAAAAAATAGTAAAAAAAATTCTAAAGATTAGAAAATTTAGCCCACAAGTATATTCTCATATGAAAATTATGTTGAACGGTTCGGATCGACCGTTAGAATTTTGAAAACGAAAATATTAATCCGTAGTACAGACCAATCCGTGCTATGCACAGTACCATAGACTCACTCAAGAAAGAAACAGTTGAACTTATTATATGGTTCAAGAGATAAAATCGAAGGGTCCAGTTATTGGTGCACTGGCTGAACCAATTTGTTTTGAATTTGATGAGGCGGATGCACCTACCTAGAAAAATACAATTAGTCTCGCATGCATGACCTAAGCTAATTTATTATTTCATCTGTTTTAGTTTTATACATGGCCTTTTCCTTTGTCTCTCTCATTTGTTATTTTCCATTGTGTGGCCATTTAAATTCACTTGGAAGTACACCGACCTTTCAATTAATTATAATCTCCTTTTAGAGCGTGAATACACCAATTGTTATGCTGTTATATAAATCAGATTTGACTTGACTCGTCACATATCAAGACATTTTATTCTGTCTCGATCTGCTTGTATAATCAATTGCTCATGTTTGATTGTGGTCTAAAGGGTGGAATAAGGAGTTTAGTCTTTGTTATTTCATCAAACAAGCACTAATTGAACTGGACTTAGATGGCATAAGCTGATCTTTAGGCCGGCCTAAATTAAACCACTTCACATGGTGGTTTAATTTTATTGCACGTCATGGCCTAACTCGAATGATTATAATAATATATTATTAGTATATAATTATATATAATTAATATCTTATATTGTTAATATATTAAATAATTATTATAATAATTAGTATCTTTTTATTAATCATTATTATTAATATATAATTATATAATTAATATGTTATTTTGTTAATATATTAAATAATTATTATAATAATATTATATTATATTATAGTTATTATTAATATTATATAATTAGTATCTTATTATTAATATAATTATATAATTAATATCTTATATTATTAATATATAATTATATAATTATATAAATAATATCTTATATTGTTAATATATTAAATAATTATTACTAATAATATTATAATATATTATAGTTATTATTAATATATTAATATTATATAATTAGTATCTTATTATTATATAATTAGTATCTTATTATTAATAATTAACTAACTTAGGCTTCTAAAATTTTAGTTCTCGACTAACTCTAACCAAACAAGAAATACCTTAAGCCATGATCTAACTTTAGACCTCAACCAAACATGAATAATTTAGACCGGCCTAAGTTAGAATAATCAATTTAGACCTCCTTAACTTTAATTCACAACCAAACACAACCTTAATTCTACGGACTTAATATGTGCTATATATGATAGTCTGTACTCCCTACATATAAAGTTACAAGGACAGATGATTTTAACTAGTTTACTGTGTTGCATTTTCATTTTCACCTGTCATATTTTTTTTTCATTTTTTTTATATCAAAACGAATTATTTGTCATTATGTCATGTTTGAATGTGAAGTAATTAAGAGATAGAGTAAACCTCTTATTCCACGTTAAAACTATCAAACAAAAAAATAAAATAAGAATAAGATAGAGTAAGAACTAAGAAGTAAGTTAATATGTAATAAGTTACTCCACCTCTTCATACGAATTAACTACTTCACAGTTACTGTGTTTATAGGCCCAAAGTTAAAGGTAGAGATTTATTTTTCAGCATATTACTCCTCCAAACAAATTAATTTAAGTCATAACTTAAATTGTCAAACGAAATGTAAAATATAAGAAATAAGATGAAGTAAGAAATTTAATTATAATTAAAACACTTCAATTCAAGTCGGATCAGATTAATTCCTTCAAACTGTTCGTTGTCCTTCTTTTACATCAGCCATTCCGTACTGATCAAAATAAAATAAATCGGATCAGATTAATTTCTTTTAGCACGAAATCCGATTAAAGAAAATAACACTTCTGGTTGCTCCATGTTAATCTTGGGCCCAAGGATGGGAACCTCTTTGGTTGTACACTGGTACATCGGCGAGTTTTTCACTGATTCTCTGAATTCTTTGGTACCAGTCCAGTACTGGTATTAGTATAAAAATCAGTACTAAATTTAGAATTTTAAGCATACAATTGGAGGAAGGAAAGATAGAGTTCTCTTTCATGTCATACTTGGCCCATGCACATCGCCTTAATTTTTTTCTTAAAATATGTACTAATATTCTTTTTTACATTTTGTTGTGTGGGTCCGGGATCATCATAAAAAAGATAACTATGCCCAGATTTTAAACTGCATAATAATTGCTTCTTCATTATTGGACCTTGGTGCAATTTAAAGGAATGATTTTGAAATTTTATGGAGATATATATGTCCGGACTAACTTTGTCATTTTTTTGAATTTTTTTTGCCCCCCTCTAGAATTCTGATATGTAATTTAGGGGTTAAATTTAGAGTTAAAATTAGAATAAATATCTTGAATTCGGATCGGTAATTAGAATTAGAAGTCAGAGCGTTATTTTTTATCTAGTACCCGATTAGCTTATGAGTTTGAATCCGATTCGTTATTTTTTTTTTGCCCTCTTTAACGAAAATCCTGAATCCGCCTCTGTTCACATGTAGCATAAAAGAGTTGGTTGACAAATCCGGTTGAAATTTGTTAGGGCAAAATAATCATTTCCCCTTCTAAATTTGTTAAGGTGTCTAAAAATCAACGTTCCCAATTAATCATACAAAAAAGTAAGTGGATGAATAAAATATTGATTTTTTTGTCTCTAAGTTTTACAAGATCCAATGATCCATGTGTTTATTACGGAAATTAGAAGCTTTTTGTCTACTTGATTTTTATATATATAGCAAATAGGCTTTTTTGGACAACTTGCAAAGACCCAAACAGTTGCATTAAAATTAAGAAAAAAAACAAGAAAAAAGAACAATAAGGAAACAAATATAAAGTTGCAATATGCAATTTCATTTCTAACCCAAGATGAGAGAGTAGATATCCATTGTGTCATATACGCCAAGTATCCCATCCATAAAAATTAATACAAGTAGGCCCTTGGCACCTTACCAACTACAAGAGGTTTGTTAGTTTGTCATGCTTTGATAAAATGAAAGAAATCTTAAATCTTGTCTCTTAACTTTCCAAAGATATATGTCTGCTCTTGATGTGACTCTATAACTACACAAGCTAACGAGTTTGTACCTTACTGCATGCAAATCACCAATGCAAAATTTCTCAAAGAACAACCAGGAGCGGATTCAGGATTTTCGTCAGGGGGGCAAAAAAATATCGAATCAAGTTTAAATACCAAATCGGATTTAAATCCATTAACCAATTGGGTACTCGATAAAAAATAATACTTTAACTTATATTTTCCAATGCTTTGACTTGTAATTTATGATACTCTGACTTATAATTCTAATTACCAATCAAAATTCAACAGATTTATTTCAATTTTAACCTTAAATTTAACCCGAATTACAAATTAAACGTCCACAGGGGGCAAAAAAAATTTCAGGGGGGACAAAGTCGGTCGGAACCGATAAATCTCCACTAAAACTCAAAATTATGGGGGGGAGGGGGGGAGGGGGGGGGCGGGCAGCTGCCCCTGGAACACTCTGGGTCCGCCCCTGAGAACTACTCTTCAGCTTATTTTTTTTAGAGATAATCTAATCATTAGAAATAATGTTTATTTCATGTTTGAGTTAGTTTGTCAAGTAATACGAGAGATGTAACTTTTATTTAATTTTTTTCCAGCTCAATACTAATTGAGTAATTTCATGCTTTCTGGCTCTTTTGGCTTTACTTTTAATTTATCAATAAAATATAAAATTAGAAGTTTGACCCTTATCTTATTTTCAAAAAAAAAAGATTAAGAAAATTGTTCTTCCGAAACCCATTTTTGCATAACTACAATTTTTGCGCGAATGTTTTCCTTTTTTTTAAAAAAAAAAGAAGAAGGAAAAGAGCAAGAAAACAAAAAAGAAGAAGTGAAGTTCCGATTAATTTCACATCTTTCGGCCCTTGTCTTTTATTTCTTTTGAGAAAGCCCAATTTCTAATTAGTAACTAACAGGCCTTGAATAATGGGCCTAGGCCTGTTTATTTGTTCCGCATATCCTGGGGCAGTAAAATTTACAAATTACGAGGATATATCAGAAAAATGGTAAGCTTCCCAATAGCATCTATCTCATGGTGCTAGAATGGTCTGTGTGCGTCTTTATAATCCCTTCCATTCCATCCTTCGGCCCCGATCGAATTCCCCTTTTTGCCCCCGAGTCCCCTCCAGATTTACACCCTTGCCACTCCGCCGATCTCTTCACAGCTCGAAAGTGGTAGCTTCCATGGAAGAACCTCCGCCGGGATACCGTCCCAATGTGGGAATTTGCCTCGTTAACCCTTCTAATAAGGTTATTTAACAATTAAAGGTTTACTGATATTTATTTTCAATGTTACCCCTTGATGTTTCTTAATTGTGAATCTTTGGTAGATTTTCTCGGCTTCAAGGCTTGATGTCCCAGGAGCATGGCAGATGCCTCAGGTTTATCTATATTCTAATTCTATGTTCTACTCCTTTTTAAGGATTTTTTCTTATAAATTGCAGAGTGAGGCTATGATACTATGCATAACGCGGATTGGTCCGTACTATGGATCAATATCTTCATTTTCAAAGTTCAAATAGTCGATGTGAACCGTTCAACAAGATCTCCGTATGAATATGTACTTGTTAATCAAATTTTACATTTTTACAATTTGTTAGATAGGTAGAAAATCACTTGATCTAACAATTCTAGACCATTCAAAAGTATTGATTTTCTATCTATTTAAAATTAGTAAAAAATAAATCTAAAAAATGTAAAATTTAGTCTGCAAGTACATTTCCATATGGAGATCATGTTAAACGGTTCAGATCAACTATTTGGACTTTAAAAATGAAGATATTGATCCATAGTATAGACCAATCCGCGCTATAAATAGTACCATAGCCTCACTCTAAATTGTATTATAGTTTGGTTCTTTGCTTAGGAAGGAGTCCAAAGTCCAGTAGAAACTCGTCTCTGTATTACATGGTTTGGGTTCAAGATTTATGAATTACTATACAGATTAAGTTGATTTATACATGGAATTAGTTATTTACTTTGCAGTAGCTCTGTTACATATATTGTTTTATTTTTGTTATAATTAATAGGGAGGAGTGGATGAAGGAGAAGATGTGAGAGTAGCTGCAATGAGAGAGTTGAGAGAAGAGACCGGTGTAACATCAGCAGAGATTATCTCTGAGGTTTTCAAATTTTTGTTTAATTTAAGTGATCAAGATGGAATAAATGATTGGCAATAACAAATTAATCGATTTGAAATGCAGGTGCCGTATTGGTTAACCTATGATTTCCCTTTAGAAGTGAGGGAGAAATTGAATAAACAATGGGGCTCTGATTGGGTCGGCCAGGCTCAGAAGTGGTAATGAAATAAATAAAATATCATAAGAGATTATTTGATCATTTCAAGTGTTTAAATGTTTGTGTTTCTTTATTTTTTTAGGTTTCTAATTAGGTTCACAGGAAAAGAGGAAGAGATTAATCTATTAGGTGATGGATCTGAAAAACCTGAATTCGGTGCATACTCTTGGATGTCACCTGAGCAAGTGATTGAACGTGTATGTACTTTATTTTATTTACTTTATCATAAGTTTCATTTTAGAATTCAAATTTAACAATTTTTGGTTTTTTAAACAGGCTGTGGATTTCAAGAAGCCAGTTTATGAAGAGGTTATGAAACATTTTGGCCCTCATTTGAAGTCAGATTCTGTAACAGATGTATGATATATTTTTTTTGTTTTACCATTCATTATTGACACCTCTTTTATAAGTTTGAAAAGTTAAACTGGTTAGTTATGTTAGTTGTAATAACGTGACATGCAACGGCATCTCAATTTTGCATTCATATTCAAATCCAATCCCTTGACATACCTAATTATGCTCTTTTTTCTAATTTCCGTGTTGCTTTGATCTAGTTTACTAGATGTGGTCTGATGTATATTTCCAATTTTGGCAGAGACTGATCTTTGTGCCTTTGAAGCCTAAATTTTGATTAGTCTTTTCATGAAGAAGAAATCCAAGTAAGTTGTACTTGGTGTTTTCGAAATAAAAGAATGTTGATATTTTTCATTCAAATCTTATTTTTTGAAATGTGAAAACTGAGTTGCTTAATCTCATATTTTTAGATTCTTTTATTTCGAAAAATAAATTAGATCTCCAATAATGTCATTATTATTGGAGGTCTAATTTTTATAGATTAATGTATTTTCCCCTCATCCCCAAAGATAGTAAAAGAAATCTAAAATAAATGTAAAATTTGATTTTGAATAAGATTTAATATGTAGATCATATTAAGCGACCTTTTTAGCCAATTAAATTTTAAAAATTAAAACTTCAACATAAACTATTGGAGGTTTTTATTTTGTAAAGCGTCATAGCACAACTTCAAAATAAAATATACCAGAGTTAAAAGTAAGGATTAGCTTTTCTATATATACAAGCTCTCCTGTGTAAAACGATACAAGAATGAATAATGAAAATTAAGTTTCTTTGAAAGCTCTTTGGTTACTCTAGTAAAATAAAATGTTTGATTTCATTAAAGAACACTTTATATATTAAAACTATTTTTAAGAAGTTTCAAGTTATTCAAGTTCTTCAATTTTAAAACTTTCATTTTTTAAGACAAGACTATTATTTCGGATTTAATGATGACTATTGTTTACAATGATTAATAACAAATTGATGAAATTCGGAAAAAAAAATTGTCTATCTATTTATAAACACATGCATAAAAATAAATTCATGCAATTTGTGCTTCTTTCCCTTTCTAGGTCAATTAATGGTATTATGCAGCTCAGCAGCTGTTGTCACCGGAAATGAGATGTGCACATATATGTATGTACATCATGTAATTTTTTCCTATTAATTAAATGCTTGAGTAATACCTTTTTTGCATTAATTTTGCATAAAGATCAACATTGTGAGATCTGAAGAGATGCAATATTATGACATCTTCCTTCAATAATGTGCGGTCAAATATGAAAGCCATGAATTTTAATTTGTTGTTTAACTTGAGATAGAGGTGGTGTATTAATTTCCAAATAAACTGCAAACAGTGGCTCTTCATGTTGCTTAAAATTTAAAAATAATATTTGTGTTAAATTTGTTTTTTGCATTTGTCATGGACAATATATATAACTTGTTCCGTACATGTAAAATTATAGTTGATTTGTAAAATGATAGTTGCTTAAAGACCTGATGTTTTCATGTATATCCCTCAAAAACTTCAAAATTACGTATTTCCCCCTCTAATTTTCATAATATCATAATTCATATTTACTCTTCTAAATTTTCAAAACTCACAAATTTATCCAATAATCAATAACTGAAATTAAATAGACTTAATATGCTCTAAAACATAATTAATCACCTAATCCCTTCACCTCACCTTATGTTGAATCGTTTTCACAAATTGGTTCTTGTATGCTCCAGGTTCGTTCAAGAGTGGATCTCTTTCCACACTTTTCTCTTCAATTGATGCGGATCTCTTTCAATTGCTAGCTGTGAGAAAATTAAAGAGATAAGTTCATTCCTTCCAAACCATTTTTCTTCTCTGTTCGATTCTCTTCCCAATCAATACACATAAAATTTTAGGATCAAGCTCCACACCTCCGCAATTCAGAAAAATTCAAGTTAAAAATTTTAGGATGAAGCCAACGAGTCGGTCACTGAATCCAAGTCCAGAGGAGGTCAGGTAAGGTCACACTCACCGATAGTGGCCCACGCCGCAAGAGCAAGAGGTTGCAGTACAATTAGTGCAGACAGGGACGGACGCAGAATTTCTTTCAGGGAGGAGCAGAAATCGGGTTAAAATAGCTTATCAGATTCAAACCCATTAACTCATCAACATAATAAGAAATGATCAATTGTGTTTGTGTGAAAAAGATTGCATACCTAGGATCCTTAGAATTGATAGCCCAAAAGCCGATCGCAAGATCGAAAAACCTTTTGAATCGCATAAGCAAAAACCCAGCTAGCCTGCGGGGTAGTGACAGTGTCATATGCGGGATAGCTGTGGGACAATCTAGGCCACATGCGATAGTAACAGCACGCATGCGGGGTAGAGATACGTCAAAATTTATAATTTGCATAATTAAGAAGGAGAGCAAATGATCCCTAGAGAATCTCTATTTTACTGTTTAATTCTAACCTTAGCACAATTAGCTCCACTGCATCAAACCTTTAGGGTATTGAACCCTGTTTTAAAAACCCCGAAGCACATAAACTAGTGAAAATTGTTTATAATCTAATACATTATCCTTGTGGATCGACATCCCAATTATACTACATGGTAGGATCATGCGCTTGTGATCTGAACGCAAGTAGAAATTATGGTTTATAAATCTTTAAAAGTAGTAGTACCATTTTGGTCCATCAGGACATTGATGTCTATTTTGGGTATAGGATTTGATGGTCTATTTCGTACATTTTTTCGCTTTAAATTTATGAAACTCTAAATACGCAAAGTTAGATTGAATTGCAAGCGCACAATCTATCATCGTAGTAAATATGGGTGTCGATCCAAAGACTAAGACAATTGTAATTTCTACTAAAGTAATTAATCCAAAATTAATGCAAATAAGTAAATGAGAGGGGGGGGGGGTTTGTTGCAAATCACACAATTATTGGGTTCATACCCGAAAGAGTTGGTTTGTAACAAAAGCTAAGTAGAAAGTAAAATAAAAGAAGGGGTTGTGATCAATTAAACGAAGTCTTGGGGCTTTTGGTCTACAATCACTTTGTCAATTTACTACTCGATATGTTCTCTAAATTCATGTTTTGCCTTGATGGAAATTCCAACTAAGTTGGCCTATTTCTACCTAGAATCAATATTTTTCGTGTTTCATGCCTATCATGTTAATGTACCTCGTCTTAGGGCTGTCACTACCTAATATGGTTATTTAATTGAAAGCAAAATACTACCATTACTTCGTACCGATAACTATATATACTCTAAGTCCCCTGATTGCGAAGTACTCGTAAATTGGTTTCCCACAACTTTCCATGTCCAACCTTTAGTTCTATTGGTCCGTGGTAGACTTGACTTGGTTCATCTCATCTATTATTCCTAAGGTTATTCGTGTACATAATTTGGTTTTATCTATGTCATAACACCCTTGAAGTTAAGAGATTGTCAATCTCCGCAAGGTGTGGTTTCAAAAACACAAATCATGCATGACTCACAAATATATAAAGCAAGAACCAAACATCAATTCAAAACAATCATCATAAAGAGAACATCCAAGTAAATAAACTAACACAAGTTCATGATACAACCTAAGCCCCTAGAGAGGAAACTAACCTCTCATGGGTGTAATAACAAAAACCTCCATGATAAAGAACAAGTAAACAACACAAATAAAATGAGTAAATAACAAAGAAAAATAGAATACACCAATTCCCAAGCTATGCCTCAGTTCTTCTTTGCAAAGTCTCCTTGAAAGTCGCCAAGTCCGCCTATGCTTCGTCGCCTTGAATTCACTTGAGAAGGATGAGAAAATGATGGAGGAAGAGATGCTAGGGGTTTAATGGAAGAGAGATTTGTAATGGGAGGTGGCTTGAGACCTTCTCTTGTTGCTTGCTTCTTATTTTATAGCCATTTTCGTGACTTGGGAAACAATTAGACAGAATCTGGAAGTGAATCAGGCAAGGATTGCGTCATTAACGTAAGAAATCATGTGAAATTACGGCTGGTGTGGCCTCCTGTGCGGCCCAAGGTGGTAGCATAAAATATGTCGCACTGAAAATTGATGGTTTATGCGGTCGCACAAAGAGGGCTGGGGCCACACTTTGCCTCTGTTGATTTCGGGCTTCTTTTGTCTGAATGATGTGGCCATCTGTGCGACCAGATGGGGTAGCCCAGAATGGGACTGGAGATTTGTGCTGGCACAGGGGGTAGCACTAATTTTTCTACTTTTCTTTTTGGCTTGCTGGAGGTTTGTGCGACCATGGGAGGCCACACGGATTGAGACTGAGGCCGCATTTCCTCTCTGATTGGACTATGCTTCAGCAAGATCATGGCTGGGACTCCAAGAATGGTTGTGCGGCCGCACAAAGTGCCCCAGAGACCGCACAAATGATGTAAATGCTCCAAAACTGCAGTTAAATCAAACTAAAGGCAATAACTTGGTCCTTGACATAATTCTAGACTAAATTATACTAAAATACAAGGAAATTGGTCATGAAATTGAGGTTAAACATGTGCTAAAAGTATATATAATTGAGGCTCATCAGACGTGGGGTCCATCCATGATCTTATCTGGAATCGTCTAAAAATAGCGCAGCCAATCAGAAAAGCGCAGCTTCTAGAAGGCCTAATAAAACAGTCCACAGATCATGCAACCTCTAGGCTATGCCGCGTACGGCATGGGGGAGGCCGCAAGGATTTCTGACTTAGCGGATTTTCTTGTAATTTTGCCATTTCGCATGTTGTGCACTTCGTGTGAGGTGTTGCATGCTACATGTAATGTCTCATTTTGGTGCATTTTCAATAATAGCCTAAATATGACATTTTTGCTCTGTTTTTGGCCTAAATACGCAACTTTATCCAAAACCTGCTAAAATGACTCAAAAACACGTTTGCGGTAAATAAATTGGAAAAATAGCTAATTTGCATTCACTTTTCGCTATTTTTCGAAAAAAATAGTGATTTTCGCTATATGTTTTGACACCATCAATGAACCAATGGTCCAATAGACCACTCTCATGTATAATTACTATTTTGTCCCTTCATTAACTCATCTCGTGTTGATTTTAAGAAGGGGCATTGTGGTAATAGTAGAAAGTCTATTTATACATGAAATCCCTCCATCTCTTCTAACTGTACCAAGCATCCAAGTCATTTGATCTAGATTAGATCTTAGATCAAAATTAAGAGAGCAAGTTCTCTCTCTCTTTCTCACTCACTCCACTCTCACTCCCTTTCTCTTCCCTTGGCCGACGCACCACCACCACTGCTGACCGCCACCCGCCTGGCCCGTCGCCGCTGGAAAGAGCATCCACAGTTTCCTTTGAGTCTGATAAAACCAACCGTTCGCCACCAGCAAGCTGTTGCAAGAGCATGTACTCCTCTAAAACTGCCCTTGCCTCTTCCTGATTTGAACTTTGCGCATCAACTGCCCTTGAAACCCATCGTACCAGTACCCCTTCTTTTAGTAAAAGAAATACATCAACTTCTTTCAACTCTCTTTGGAGACATTTTCAAACAAAAAACATCAAACAAAAATAAGGACAAACAAAACAAATAAATTTAGTTAAAAAGAAACATAAAGCTGTACATATTTTAGTTAAAAAGAAACAATGTTTACCTGATTCTAACCCAGTATATGGAAAGCAGGTGGTGAACCATGGAATTAACAAATCAGTGATTACTAGTGCATTGGAGGCAAGTTCAGCCTTTTTCAACCAGACAGCTGAAAAGAAATCAGAGTTTCAGTCTTCTGATCTGACAAAGCCAGTGAGATATGAAGCAGTCTTACAAGGAAACAACAACAAGTCAAGGCTTCTCAAAAGAAAACATGGGTGCTTACTCGAAAGAAAACACGGGTCCTTATTGTCATGGTCACATCTCGGCTAGCTTTCACAACCCTCTCCCTCTTCTCATTAATGATCATGTTCTATGAGGCCTTTCTACAAACAGTTAATGGACGGTTACTAATCCAACGGAGAATTAGAGAAATCAAATGAAATCACGTGAACAGACATACAAGGCTGTTGAGGTATTGCAGCATTGATCCTCTTGCATTGATATGCCATGATCTTGCAATAAAATTCCATACACTTATAAATTAGTACTACTTCATAATTACCACAAGTAGGGGTGTTTAATGGGCCCGCTTTAATCGGTTTTAAACCAAACCAAGAGAGTTCGGTCTAAACGGTTCGGTTTTTCTAGTTAAATGGATCAGTTCAGTTTATTTTTTAAAACCAACTTAATAGTTTGGTTCGGGTTGGTTTAGAAATTTAAAACCAGTTAGACCGAACAGACTGAAATTTTTAAACTCATCCCCCATTTGAACCAAACATTTGAAAAAATTCAAAAATTACGACATAATGTATATTGCTTGGTTCAGTTTAAAACCGGTTAAATCGAACCAAACAAAATTTATAAATTCATCTTTTAAGAAATTCAAAAAATTATAAAAAATGTTTATTTTTATGATTAATATCCTATTTTGGTTCAACCGAACATACCAAAATTTACTTCAGTTTGTTCGGTTCGGTTCAGTTCTTATTCTATTTTAGTTTGTTTGATTTTTTAAAACTGAATAAAACTTTTTTTGAAGGTTAGTGGCTTTAAATGCACACTAACAATTTCATTAATAAAAAACAGACTTACAACGGGTCAAATGACCCTTCTTCCTAGATCTAAACTCATTTATTTTCATGAAATCACGTAAACTACTATAATCAACTAATCATGCTTATCTACTCTAAAAAACACCCCATTACCTCTTTCTCCATCTCTATCCACGACCGTATCCGCTTTCGTCTGATAACTGCCGCGCTCCGACGGCCGGATTGCTCACTACCGCGCTCCAATCAAGATGAGAGTAAAGACTCTACAATTTGAGCTCCGACAATACTGCGCTTTCGGCTCCACTCGACTCGGCTCCCTCCCCTCTCCCTCATTCTCTTATCCGCTTAAGGAGATAGAGACGAGAGAGGGGGAAGGATATCACTATGCCGGAGAAGAAAACTAGAAGGAGGGGGAGAAATGGAATGGAGAAATGTGAAGGAGGAAGAAGGGAGCGGCGACGGGTAGGATTTTTCCTCTTTTTTCTTCTTGGACGAAATCTTTTGTACTCGTACTTGCAGAGAGTTTTGAGCCCACATATACGAAGTTCGAATAAAACTTTAGTTTGCCTATTTTAATTCGGTTTGGACCGAACCAAACCGATGAACACCCCTAACCACAAGGTGTACTCAGAAAAGAAAAGAAAAGGATGAATTTGCAAAGATACAAGCAAGAGAAGTCTTTCTTAAAGTTTCAAACAAACCTGCTAATATTTTCTGCAGGAATTTGTTCATGACCCAAGCCAAAGTTTTCATGCCAAGAAATTAAGAATATAAACCCTTCAGACCAGAAAAAATCACCAGATAAGTACATATATACCCCTACTATTAAACTATTAATACCAAAAGGAATTATAGCCATCGGTAAATTGTGGAGACTACGGAATTTGGTCTTCATTCGTAGTAGAGATATGAAGAAAGATAAATTGGCTCACCTCCCAAACAAAAGAAAATAAATCAAACCCTGCTGATTAGAGGGCAGTTATTTTCTACTAAAATAATTATGCAAAAATAATAACGTATCACCCGGACAGAAGTTTTTAAAATCAAACACAAGAAGAAAAAGCCAATGCAAGAATGCGAAGCTTTAAAAAAAAAAAAAAATCAGAGACATTGTTAGTTGACATTTAAAGCCACTAACTTCAAAAAAAAAAAGTCAGGGACCGTTTACAAATTGAATGCATCCTAATAAACACGGCTCGAGTACTGTCAGAACTAAATGTTCCGTAAGCTGCAATCTCAGACTCAGTCCCAGTAACAAAAACCAGTAACTGCAATCTCAGTCTCAGGCCCAAAAACCAGTAACAAATAATTACAATATATCAGCAAAACAATTTGCATATGGCTGCAACGATCATATCCAAAAACCAGTATATGTGTGTTCTAACTGACCAAAACCAGTAACAAATAATTGCATCTAGCATAGCTGCATCAGATCCAAAAAAAAAAACAGTAACAGATAATTGCATCTAACAAAACCAGTATCAGATCCAAAGAAACTTTTAAGTGTGTTTGCTATTATTGTTGATAATTACTAGTAACTGTAAGTGTGCAACAATACGCCATGAAAGAATTTTACTCTTTTACAAAATGTAGCGCTATTTGGAATTATAGTCTATTCATTATCATAATTTATCATCAACAATGAAAACACCTTTGTCACCTGCGGTGCAAGTATCTACATTTACATAACCATGTATGATACCACGAGTTGTGGATTGTTTTAGATATATAAGTTGCTAAAAAAAATGCCTAAAATACTCCAAACTCTCCATCTTCTCCATTTCCCATGAAGTTCAGACACCTCCCTTCTTTTTTCTTTCGCATAACAAACATTGACCCTAGAAAGCAACTACCATCGGCCTCCGGTGGGGCCGCAGATCGTATGAGGGCCCAATTCAGCCCCTCAAAAAATGGGTGGCTCTTTATCTCTGCAGCCCCTTTGGTGTACCCCAATCGATGCTCAGGTTCTTTCACTAACAGCCGTCGGATCAAATCCCGAGCATGGCAACTCACATTTGGATTCTCAGGAAACCGCAAATTCTTGCAAACCACATTTGCAAGAGTTTCTTCGTTATCAGCCCCCTTAAATGGCGTCTTTCCATACAATAATTCATATAGGAACACTCCAAATGTCCACCAATCAACTGCACTCCCATGCCCATCGCCTTTTATAATCTCTGGCGCCAGGTACTCATGTGTCCCAACAAAGGAATTGGATCGGGCTTCGGTAGGTTCGGCCACCAGTTGGAGACTCGTATTAATTCTCAACTTTTGTGCTTTATTGGGAAGGTCTTTACAAGGGGAACACGACGGACGGGGTGCAAAACAAGAGGTAGGGGGCAGGCAAAATGGGTCAATGCACGGTTTCTCAGGGCATGGTCCAGTAGCATGCTTGGAGGTGTTACCGTGCTTGCTGCGGCTTGAGGAAGATTGAAGGGTGGGATTTACAGAACAGCGTAGAGAGAGGTCGAAATCAGACAACATTATGTGGCCATCTTCTCGTACCAGTATATTTTCAGGCTTTAGGTCCCGATATATTACACCTAGCATGTGAAGGTATTCTAGAGCCAGTAAAACTTCTGCCACATAAAATCTGGAATGAGGAAAAGGCAAAGGCATGAGAAAATGTTAACAACATGTATCAGGCATGATTCGTGTTTTTGAATACCTAACCATGTGGATAGATATAGGGTCAGCTAACCCCACTGAAGTTACAAATTGCCTATATTATAAAAATAAATGGTTTTTTTTATTTTCTTAACAAGCACCCATACAAATAGCTCAATTGACCTCACTGTGCAAAATATCTGCCTAGACCTTTAATTTGGTCATTCAACTGGTATGTACTAGCTTTCACTACAAGCATGGTTTATCATCTTGTTGAAAACAGTTTAAAGTGCAACTAACTAACATGATACTAGGTGCTTTACTATACTAACAACTCATGTATAATATACCTCCTATCAGATACATCGTGATAGTAACACCAGCACTCACTAAACATTATGGCTCTCAATTTAGATTTCACCACCAGTACCATCATGCTCAGAATTCCACGAGATGCAATTCTTCTCATATCAATCCCGGATGACATATGAGAGAACCAGATTCTCATTACAAATTTTGGTTACTCATTACCAGTTTTGGTGGTCTTTAATTGAAACCCAGCATAATTTCTGGCTAATATTTAATTTTTTCATTGGATTTGTATGAGGCTGATAATTATACTTGTACCTTGAAATATTGTCACATACCTCGTGGCTGGTTCAGAGAAGCACCTGCCCGGTTGTTTTTGCCTTAGAACGTGCAGATCTCCCCCAGGACAGAACTCAATGACCAAGCATGACAAATTATCACTGATAAAACTTGCATATAGTGTTGGTAGAAAAGGGTGGTCAAGCATCTCTAATATCTCCCTCTCTGTCTGGGCCCGCATCATTTTTTTCCTATTCGCCAAATACTCTACATCCATCACCTTCAATGCAAACAAACAATCTGATTCATTGAGCTCTGCTAAATACACAGTACCTGCCATGAATACAAAAAAGAAAATAATTAGTGATTTAAATTGAAGTTAGTAGCAGTTACAGCCGGTTCACAAGACATGGTGCATGGTGTTCTTCTGAGTTCAAGAGTTCAAATCCTATCAGGTCTTTATATTGGTTAGGTATCTCCCATCAATATTTGTGAAGTTACTTTATATTGCACCTTATAATTACGGGCTTGTGTAAGTTACTTTTGCTTGGAAATTATATTTGTGAAGTTTTGTACAAGTATAAGCATGCAAGTTATCTTATAAAAATCCCAAAGATATGGGACCTATCTATGCTTCTTGAGGAGATGCAAAGAAAAGATCAAGCCGATACAATTACAAATTAGGATTGTAATTAAGACACCTTTTCTTTGACTAGCCTATCAAATCAAACAATTAATTCAACCTTGTCTACAACCACCAATGTAAGGTTGAAAATACTGGTAATTATCAGTACCTATGTCGCCACACCCAAGCCTCTTTATCAGCTTAAAATTGTCTAGTGTCAACGTGCCACCTTGTTTTGCTACCACATGGCGGACCGATAGCCACCTGACATCTTTGGACATGTGGGGCCTACCAGAACCAGCAAACGTACTAGTTCCTGCACCACATGAACTCCCACATGGGCTCTCTCCACTAATACTGGTACTGGTGGTGTAATAATCACACATGCTACTTATCGAGCTGTGAGAACATTCTCCCTTTTCCTTCTCTGCCGGTTCCATTGATGAACTACATGGTTCAGGTTCAATTTGAGGTTCAGGTTGGGTAATGTCCGGGCTGGAATTCTCAGGCTGAACTTGGTTATTACAGCTGGCATCAGATGACGGTTCAGGTTCAATTTTACTTGTTATACAACCAATACAACTTTTTGAGAGCATTTTCCCTTTCTTTTCAGCATGTACTGTATTTCCATTATATTTCTCTGGTACAAGATTCATCTTCTCTTCAGGTTCATCGGATTGAACCACCAGAGAGGTGTATAGCCGACGAATGGTACCAGCTACAGATTCTGAGACACCTCCTGCTGACCCGTCCAACTTTTTTGTGACCTGTTTCATGGCTGCCATCTCTGATGCCTGGGAAATGCAATGGCGCCTCAAAGCCTGCTTAATGTTTACGGATTCTGATGAACTGGCTTTGGGCGACTGAGATGGCATTCGTGATCTGGCCACCTTGTCAAGCGGATCTAGGGTCGTAAGTCCCCTAGAGATCCGCATGTCTATTGCCTTCAGCAGCTGGTCCAGTTCATCCAGTTCGTTAGGCTTGATGTTGATTCGACGTGTGCGATGTGGCCCATCTGACAGGGGTGATCTTCCTCCAAACTCGTTTGATTCAACAATTTCAGAAGTGCTACATGAAGCTTCCGTATCCATGATGAAATGTAATGTTCATATCATATCATGCCATACACCCACTCAGCATATATGACAGGTGCTATTTACCTGAGACAATTAGCAAACCTGTTATTAGGTTTAAGGATAACATTAGAAATCTTAGATATAATTGAAGTTCCTATATATAACCACAAATTCTGCTTTGAGTTATTGTTAGGAATTTGCATATTAGACCCTATTTATCCATAAATTGCAAACAAAATTCCACTCTTCTCACTTTTGGAAGAAATCCTGCTTAGAAAACAAATTCCAAAGATTGCCTCTACCGTTCTTTGCAATTTTCTTGGTAATACAAAATTCCAGATTCTCCCTTTTTCAAATGGTCGACGGTAAACAACATTGTATATTTAGAAGCAAATCTGTTACATCCAGTAAAATTTGACACCAGCATTGAATCAGCTAACCCTCCTTCGACAAAAAAGAGAAAAATCTAGAACAAGAAACGGAAGAAACCGATTTTATAAAAAAAAAAAAAATTGTTGAGAAATCTCATCTCTCCCGTAATTTTATGAATTACTGAAACCTCTCCCTCTCTACATACCGCACATACTCTGGAAATTGCATTTTGTAATTATGCTATCGATCCCTCAATTGAAACGAAAAAAAGAAAAAGAAATTGAAGCTTGCTACTAAGAAAGATCAGTAAATCACAACTGACGTAAGGAACATTACCGAAAAGTAAAGCAAATGTAAAGAAGAAAGTTGGAAATTGTACAGATTTAAGTGCATTACCTCGAATTGTCTCGCTCTCCAGAGACAAACAGTAAGATCCGCCAACAGAGGAAGATGAAGCGGGATCAGTCTTTATCGATTTGAACAAGTCACAAGATAAATCAAATATATTAAATTGAGATGTGGTTGATAGGTGGAGATGCGAGACGAGAAAAACAAATGCACCTCACGAGAAGAAACAGAGTGTGATCGAGTTAGACGGAATTGATAGAAATTATTAATTTTTCCGAAATTAAATACAATTCAATTTTCGGGGTGGGCAATAAAAGTACAGAAGAGGAAGATATTAATGGGGAAAAATAAGGAATTAGAGGGAGTTGGGAAATTGATATGAAAACATTCATTGATTCATTGATTGTGATGTCAAGTATTATTAGGATTACTGATCCTACAACGGTTGATTAATTGTTAAATTAACGAACCCAAGGTGAATCACACCGACCGTTCTTCTCCATGGCACCATGAAACTGGAGACGTCCATTGGCTCCTGAAGTGTAACTGTGTCTGTGCAAGTAGACGGAAGACTATATATTTGCTTTCGATTGACTACATCTGCGCGGCAAAATTAAGCAAAATATTCATGTGCCATGCATGCCTTATGATGCAGCAAGTTAACTAAACATAAATTGTAGTTCAATATTTGAGATGCGTTACGGGATTGGTAAGTTTCGTTGTATATTTTATTGCAGAAAAAGCTTTTAATTTTTTAGATACACTAGCAAATCTAAAATTTATTGGAAGTGTTTTTGCAAAGAAAGTTATAATTTTTTTTTATATGCTAATATCGCATTAATATGTGACCTCTTATAGGGATGTAAATTAGTTGCGTAATTATTTTATGATTCGGATCACATGTACTGTATTATGATAATGTTAAATTTTCACGTGTTGTGGTTAAAATTGCAGAAAATGGTCATGACCCGCAAATAATCATGGCACGTTAGTTACGTCGTGATCAAATATGATATTTTTTTTAATTTTAAGTTTGTTAAGGAAGAAAAAAAAAGTATAATAAAAAACAATGTTGTAACAATCATGATCACGCGTGACTCATGTGGTCACAAATTGTGTTGTATTTTGTACCGCACCATGATTAAACATGTTGGCGCACCGTGTTTTATTATGTCATTTTTTTTAAAACGATCACGTAAATAGAAACAACAAAAGACAAACGAGTCACAATAGGTCACCGACATAAATACCATATTGTATCATGAAAAAACTGTTATGTGCTGTAAAAGTGTCTGATCACGACGTAAATTTTTTACGTCACTAAATCCTCACGCACTCCAACCAACTATTGTCTGCAACTTGTTTTGATTTACTTAGTTCCCATTCTTTTTCCTTCACTTGATGCAATTATAATATTTTATAATATTTTTTAGATTAATAATATATGTTAATTGGCTATCATGAGATAACCTTTTAAAAGGTATCACAGTGTGCAAAAAGAGTAAATGTAATAATAAAGGTGCAAATACTTGTCTATTAATATACGTGAACTCAGACAAAATTAATATTCTAATTATGTCCAAAATATCTGAAGAATAAAATAGAGCAAATAAAATATTATGTGTCAAAATTAGTAGTAAAAATAAAAAATAGAGCAAATAAAATATTATGTGTTAAAAATTACGAGTACAAATTTTAGTTATACACCACACACGCACACACATATGACTACACTCTACACACAATATTTTTTGGATGATGACCATTTTTTTCAGCTGAGAACTTTCATCCATAAAAATATTAACTTTGACTATCATGCTTCAAATTTGAACCTACACCAATCATGTCATTCACAAATTTCATTGATTTCATTGAACAACTAAATGCGGATGATTTTTGTACAAGATAACTAAAATTGGGAATTGTTATGTATAGTATATTAATTTAGACAAAATGGATAAGGATTCAAATATCTTTATTGTTTCTTCTTGATTATATTTTATAATTTAAATTAAAAAATTATAAACTCTAAATGATTATCTATTCATTTTTTGTGCATTATTATATTTTCAAAATTTTAATAAAAAAATTCTAACTTCTAACTGTAAAAAATTGTATTATTTTATTTAATTTTCAAGGTCATTCAATAATAGATCTGTAAAATTTATCAAGGCAGACAATTTAAATGATTGCATTTGAATGCGTTTGATATCCAACAATATGACCTAGAAATATCATAATCTTCTAAGTACATAGCAAATAATATAGATTATATTTAGACGATTCTGTTCTATCACCCTTTAACCAGTAAACTTTCTAAGGTAAGAGAAATGATGGATGGACAAAGAAAAACATTTGGATCCATCATGCCAAAATATATGAAGGCATGATATTATCAAGGGAATATATGGACCAGACATCATTATTGAATCAACTTACATGTTATTTTACATGGTATAATTTTACTCTTTCATAAAAAAAAAAATTGAAATATCAAGGAAATTTCAATATTAACATTTGGGTTTTTGGCATAAGAAAAAAAAAAACAAAAGATGGAAACGGAGATGTCCCGTTTGTTGAAAAAGGTGACGATTCTAAACTCTACTCGACAGGGCCACTCTCCTCCGCAGAAAAATCGCCGTCTCCATTATGATCTGGTCCCACGGCATTGGGGTCCATGTCACCTCGCCACACCGCTGGAGATGCCTTGCTGTTCAAAAACGGTACTGAATTCTAGTAAAATTACGTACTGTACCACGAATTTTGCTGTAACTAATTAGCTATACAAACTTCATTTCACACAAGATAATACTTAAATAGTAAAGCGGCGACAAATATCTGGTTGAGAAAGGAAAAAAAAAAAATCTGAAATACTTGTAGTAGGTGGCTTGGATTCTGTACGTTGTATGTATCATGTATGCCACTATATTCCATAATGAAATAGTGTTCAAATGTTTCAAGAGGTTGGTATTTATTATCAACCTATTTCACAGTATACTTTTACAAGTATAATCTACTAATTAACGGACTTTTATTTTTTCATATTCAATTTATTTGCTTAAGCCAAGAAGGAACAGAAAAAAAAAAAAAAAATGGGCAAAGCTGCACAATATAAAGATAATTCTTTTATCGGTAGAAAATATCAAAAAGAGGGAGAAACATAAAGAATACAATTGAATTTTTATGAATAGAAAAATCAGTATAAACTTACTAAGAGCATCCACATCGGAGATTGTTTTTCGATCTCTAATCTCCGTTGGCAATTTCTTTTTTAATTTCAGCGCTGCACGCCGATTGCTAATTTAGTAAGTTTTATTATTTAGCGAACGTTTTCTAAAACCACGCTGCAAAATTCTCAATTCCTATTGGCTCCCCAATAAAACATCCTATTTTATTAAGTATTAAAAAGAAAATACATATAGTAGGTGCAACTATCCAATGATGCGACTAACCTATTATGCCAACATGCAAAAGATTTCCGAAATAAAATACAAGAAGAATATATTATAACCATATCCAAATTGGAATCCAGTACCTAAATACTGTGTGTGGAATTAATATAATAATACGGAATATTAATCACCATGTCACCCCATACCGTGCCAATCGGATCGTTATATCCAATAAGATATTGTCCAAGTACCGCGATCAATGAGTGCGATGATACACGAGGCCTAGTGACAACGAGCATCGCCCCCAACGTAAAATAGCACGCTTGTAGATGGACATATCTAAATCCCGTTGTTCGCGCAGAAACGCAACGCAAGTTTCGGTACGCTTGAGGGCGTACCTTTTAAAACCGCGTTTACACTTCACGAGTAAGGGTCGCAAGTGCACAACCCCTATCGAGTAGTATAATCGGGTATCGATCCACAGGGACGGTTAATTGCGAGGTTAGATTCTATCAAACTCAATCAAAAACTAGAAGTGAAAAATGTTTGGTTTGGTGTTTAATTTCCTAAAGGGTCAGATCAAACAATTCAAACAATGTAATAAAATGCTAGAAGAAATGTAAATTGTGTTTTGATTATGGATAAAAGGCGTTTCCAGGGTTTCAGACTTCATCTGTGATCTGCCTCTAGTGGTACGGCCCGTACCAAGTTGGTACGGCTAGGCCGTACTTCACTTGGTAAGGCAAGGCCGTACCACCCTGGTAAGACCCGTACTGGCTTCCCAGAACAGAACCTACCAGTTCGAGTGAATGCATTTCCTTGCTGGTACCTTGTGCTAAACTCTTTAGAAAGGTTCAATTGACCATACCTAAGGTTCCTAACCCTCAACCATCGTTTGTTGGATCAAGATCTAGGTTGGAATGCAATTGATTGCCTTTTAGGGATTTCTACACCTCAACTCTCGTGTATTGGTACAGATCTACCCTAGCTGGTTGATTGGAGGTCTAAGGCACCCTCTAATCTGTCGATTAGAGGAGAATTCAACCTCTCGGCTTCAATTCGAACTATTCTACCCTAAGCATTTGATTTGGATGAGAGATTGAGATGATCACATGACCTTGATAGGTTCGATCTAAACCTAAAGGGACATCATACAACAATCACAGCAAGCAAAGCAAAAGATAGCAAATAAGATCACAATCAATCAAACTAAAGAGTTCATACAAAGTACAAGTCAAAGAAAGTCAAAACAAATCAAGAATCAATCTCTAACCCTAGAAACTAAAAGAACTACTCACAGCACATGATAATATCTAAAAATACAATAAAAGGGAGAGAGATAGCCATGGATCGAAGGGATCGAGAGGAGGAAGCTAGATCCGTCGAGTTTCGCCTCTTTCCTCTTCCTTCCTTCTTGCTCCTAGCTCCTTAGCTCTCTTTCTCTCTCTTACTGTGCTCTCAAATCGATCTGGAATGGAATTGATGTGAAATTTGGAGAGTTCCCCGCCTTAAATAGCCCCTGCCCAAATTTGAATCTGTCAGGACGCCTTCATGTACGGCCCGTACCAATTTGGTACGGCCTGGCCGTACCAGGCGTGAAGAGCTGAAAATGGCTAAGTAAGGTCCGACCCGTACCAAGCCTGGTAAGGGCCGTACCTCATCATGTGAATCGCCATTTCTTCGTGTGTTTTGCTCCAAACCTGCAGAAAACAAACAAACACTCAGCAGTACCAAATTCTAAAGATATAACAATGAGATGCACATGATTCTGGTGAATTATGGCACGAATCTGGTACTAAAACAGGCCTAAAATAGACTAAATATGCGAGGTATCACCCGTATTTCGTACACTAAATTGATTCTTCAATCAAACATATAAAATATGAGAAAACTACAAGCATGACGTAAAATATAGTTAATCTTGTCCCTCATGAGCAGGAGAGAACTCCAATCGTCCAGCGAGACTAATGGGACATAGCACGCTACGGCCTTGAACCGTGCAGCGTACATCAGACCTATCACAGCCCCGAACTGTGGAACAACCCGCCACGACCTCGAACCGTGCAGCAGAAACCAAACCTGCCACAGACTCATGATCGGAATCAGGAGCTGTGCAGTCTCGTATCAAACACTCGTATATGGCGAGTAGCTCCTAATGTAGGAGAAAGTCCCGAATCGATTCGTACCCTAGACTCGAACCGGTGCACGTAAATATAAAATGAAATGAGAAATATATAAATCAAAGTATACATATAATAATCCTAGAAGACCTCCTAAGAGATCAAGTGATCACTCAGTTCAGTGGCTATCAGGCCGGCTCGTACCTCATCTTACGAGACAGAACGAAGTCACTCAGTCTTTTCTCAGCACTCACCAATGCATGCGTGCGGCTACATAATAATATATTGTCTTCTACGAGAAGAAGACAAACTAATAACGTAATATAATATAATATTTATATACTATATATTTAAATTACTCTACTTTTAAAATACAGTAAATTATAGTTTTTCAGGGGTTATGCAATTCCTATCTACAATGCAAAAAGGATAAATATGCTCTACAGTTTTCGATGCAACTATTTAATTTTAAATAAACATGACAAGTCAAATGGGTTGACTTGTAAGAGTACGCCACGAAAAGAATAATTCAGATATCCCACACATAAATATAAAGCGGAAACCGTGTGCAAGCGCTAGACACCGGCGTAGTCTGCATGATCCTTGCCTGCTCCGGTATAGTCGTCTGCCGGATCAGACCACAGATCAGAGAAGATAGGCCAGATGACCTGAAATTCGTAGCGTAATCTAAAATATAAACTAAATTTTTGTAACACTCTCCCCGTCTTATCTTATTAATGTGTTCAGATTTAATTTATTTAGCTACGGTTTATAATATTTAATCAGTTCAGTCAGTCTGTCGCGTTCGAATTGATCATAATTAATTCATATTAATTTAATTAATTTAATTTAATTTGAAGATGACTAATTGTCATATTTTTATAAAAGAAATTTTTTCTAAATTCCAATATGTCACAAAATTTATATTTTTAAGTATGAAATCTTATTTGTTAAAATTAATCTATAATTTTATAAATTTTAAATTAGTTTAATAAACAAACTTATATAATTTAATTCATCCTTTTAATTAACTAATTTTTAATTTCCTTGATTAATTAATATAAATTTTTAATTAGTTGTAAATTTTAATTGTTAGTATAATTAATTAGTTTAAACTTACCTTCAGACTATAACACCTTCTAGTTTTCTTCTCTGGCATAGCGATATCCTTCTCTCTTTCTCGTCTATATCTCCTCAAGCAGAGACAAGAATGAGGAAGAGAGGAGGAAGCCGAGCCGAACGAAGCCGATTGGAGCCGAGAGCGCGGTATCGTCGGAGCTCAAAGTGTAGAGTCTTACTCTCATCTTGATTGGAGCGCGGCAGTGAGCAATCCGACCGTTGGAGCGCAGCGGCTATCGGACGAAAGCGGATCCGGTCGTGGATAAAATGGAGAAAGAGATAATAGTGTTTTTTATAGTAGATAAGCATGATTAGTTGATTAGAGTAGTTTACGTGATTTCATGAGAATAAATGAGTTTAGATCTAGAAAAGAGGGTCATTTAAGCCGTTGTAAGTCCGTTTTTTATCAATGAAATTGTTAGTGTACATTAAAGCCACTAACTTTCAAAAAAAAAAACCCACTTGTTGAACTTTGATTTTTTTCTCATATGCTATCACTTGCTCATTCTTTCTATATATCTTATTATTTTTTTATTTTAATAAAGAGATCATATAGGTTGGCTAATATCAAAACGTTTGTTCCGGAGCCATGGTGTAACCAATTGTTTTTCTGATTTTCAAAGTTCAAACAGTTGATCCAAACCGTTAGATGTGATCTCTATATTAAATTGTGCTTGGAGACCAAATTTTACATTTTTTGAAAAAAATTTACTATTTATTAAGCTTGTTTTAAAATCGTTGAAATAAACTGTGAAAAAATTCTGGATCATTGAAAATAGCGATTTTAAAACTGGCTTAATAAATAGTAAAAAAATTCCAAAAAATGTTTCTGAGCATATTTTATTATAGATTGAATGTTGAACGGTTTGAATCGACCGTTTGGACTTTGAAAATGTAAAAATCAAAGTGTTTGTTCCATGGCCTAGGAACAAACGTTTTGATATTAGCCAACCTCTAGAAGTTGGCTAATATCAAAATGTTTATTCTGGAGCCGTGGTGCAACCAATTGGTTTTTCGATTTTCAAAGTTCAAATGGTCGATCCGAATGCTAGATGTGATCTCTATATTAAAATGTGCTTGGAGATCAAATTTTATATTTTTTTAATTTTTTATTATTTATTAAGCTAGTTTTAAAATTACTAATTTTAATAAACAGTGAAAAATTTCTAGATCATTGAAAATATGAAATTTAAAACTAACTTAATAAATAGTAAAAACTTTCAAAAAAAATGTAAAAATTGGTTTCCAAGCACATTTTATTATAGATTGAATGTTGAACAGTTTGGATCGACTGTTTGGACTTTGAAAATATAAAAACCGAAGCGTTTGTTCCGAGGCCTATATATATATATATATATATATAGAGAGAGAGAGAGAGAGAGAGAGTGGCTAATATCAAAACGTTTGTTCCTAGCCCCCGGTGCAACTAAGTTGTTTTCGGATTTTCAAAGTCCAAACGGTCGATCCGAACCGTTCAACATGTTCTCTATATTGAAATGTGCTTGGAGACTAAATTTTACATTTTTGGAATTTTTTTACTATTTATTAAGCCACTTTGAAAATTGCTGATCACATGGTCCAGAATTTAGTTGCACTGTTTTTACTGTTCATCCGGATCAGCAATTTTCAAAGTGGCTTAATAAATAGTAAAAAAATTCCAAAAAATGTAAAATTTAGTCTCCAAGCACATTTCAATATAGAGAACATGTTGAACGGTTCGGATCGACCGTTTGGACTTTGAAAATCCAAAAACAACTTGGTTGCACCGGGAGCTAGGAACAAACGTTTTGATATTAGCCACTATATATATATATATATATATATATATATATAGAGAGAGAGAGAGAGAGAGAGAGATGGGCTATTGTGCTTTGCAAAGTAAAGGGGGTTTTACTTCGGGTTATATTTTCAATTTTGAAAATCCAAACAACCGATCCGAACCGTTCAACATGTTCTAAATATTGAAATGTGCTTGCAAACTAAATTTTACATTTTTTAGAATTTTTTTACTATTTATTAAGCCACTTTGAAAATCGCTGATCCGGTTGTCCAGAAAATTTTACTTGTTTTTACTGTTCACAGTGGATCAGCGATTTTCAAAGTGGCTTAATAGATAGTAAAAAAATTCCAAAAAATGTAAAATTTAGTCTGCAAGCACATTTCAATATTTAGAACATGTTGAACGGTTCAGATCTGTTGTTTGAATTTTCAAAATTGAAAATATAGCCCGAAGTAAACCCCCATTTACTTTGCAAAGCACAATAGCCCATCTATATATATATATATATATATATATATATATATATATATATATATATATATATATAGTAGAACTAGGGTGCTCTCGAGTTCACCAAGCTCTTGGTGAACTTACGTCCAAAACTCATCAGATCGCTTCAAACGACGAATCTGACCGTTGAAACCCGTCTACCTTACGAGTGATGTGTCTACATGCAAAAATTTTAAATTTTGAAATTAATTTTGCATAGAGTCAAGTGGTCAAAATTAGAAGGTTAATAAATTAATTTTAATGCATTCATTTTTTGATGTTTTTTTACCACTTGACTCTATCCAAAATTAATTTCAAAATTTAAAATTTTTGCATGTAGACGCATCACTCGTAAGGTAGACGGGTTTCAACGGTCGGATTCGTCGTTTGAAGCCGATCCGATGAGTTTTGGACGTGAGTTCACCAAGGACTTGGTGAACTCGAGAGCACCCTAGTTCTACTATATATATATATATATATATATATATATATATATAGAGAGAGAGAGAGAGAGAGAATGGCTAACATACAAACGTTTGTTCCTGGGCTCAGGAACAAACGATTTGGTTCTCCGATTTTCAAAGTCCAAACAACAAATCTAAACCGTTAGATGTTCAATCTATATTAAAATCTACTTGGAGACCAAATTTTACATTTTTTGGAATTTTTTTACTATTTATTAAGCTGGTTTGAAAACCGCTGTTTTTCAATGCTGCAGAAATTTAATAAAAACAGCGGTTTTCAAACCAGCTTAATAAATAGTAAAAAAATTCCAAAAAATGTAAAATTTGGTCTCCAAGTAGATTTTAATATAGATTGAACATCTAACGGTTTAGATTTGTTATTTGGACTTTAAAAATCAGAGAACCAAATCGTTTGTTCCTGAGCCCAGGAACAAACGTTTGTATGTTAGCCATTCTCTCTCTCTCTCTCTCTCTCTATATATATATATATATATATATATATGAAGTGTCTACGGTGCTATGCATAGCATAGAGGCCTCCGTGCTACGGCTCAATTTTTGAGCTTTCAAAATCCTAACGGTCGATCCGAACCGTTCAACATGATCTCCATATGAATATGTACTTGCAAACCAAATTTTACATTTTTTAGAATTTTTTTACTATTTATTAAGCCACTTTGAAAAAACAGTAATTTGTACACAACAGTAAAATCTTCTGGACCATTGGATCAGCAATTTTCAAAGTGGCTTAATAAATAGTAAACAAACTCTAAAAAATGTAAAATTTGGTTTGCAAGTACATATTCATATGGAGATCATGTTGAACGGTTCGGATCGACCGTTAGGATTTTGAAAACTCAAAAATTGAGCCGTGGCACTGAGGCCCTCTATGCTACGCGTAGCATATTAGCCAGATTATATATATATATATTTTACAACAGTGAGGTATACCCACCAGTTTCATTATAAACTAATAAAAAAATATTGATAATATATTGATTCGCACCATAATTAAAAAAATATTGATAAGATATTGATTCGCACCATAATTAAAAAAATATTGATATTAATTTCATTTTTTTCTAAATACACTAAAAGACATCTAAATTGAGTTTAATAAAAGTGTTATCTTACTGTTTTAAATCCTATTTTAACCAATATCCGGAGTTCTTTTAACAACATTAATTTTGACACCAATTGCTAATCATTTTAAGCTAGCATGAACAACCATGATATCAGTCACTGAGACTTAGGTCTAGAAGGGGTTACTTGGCCGAAGAGAGGGAAGCGAAGGTACACGAGGGCTTGATCGGAGCCGGTTATTTGCTTCAGAACTCGTAATTACTAAGAACACTTTTGAAAAGATTACGTGGTACAATTGAATCCAATGAGCTCTTTTCTAATAAGTATTTAGTTTCCTGTACACTCTCAGGTACTTCGATCTTCATTCCTACCTAATCATGGTTAGTTCTTGCTATCTTAAATCCATTTTTTTTCTACGGATCTTAACCATATCTCCTATTAATAGAGAGCGAAGAGGAGAGTATATGTATGGGAGAGTGCAAGTTTCATGTAAAATTATGTAAAACTTCAGTAATTTTGTAATTTTCAATTTAAATTATAGAGATGTCTACTGACTATTTCTATCAAAATTAAAGTGCAAGGAAGGTGAATTCGATGTTTTTTCCTTAATTTTTTTTTTCTTTAACTAGAGAACTGTGAAATAAAGTCCAAAGTTTGCTCAAACTTACACGGCTCAGAATAAAAAAAGAAAGATATTGCTCATGTATGCATCATGGCTTAGTAGTAAATATTACACACGGAAAGGATTGTTTCCGGAGAAGCAAGAGAACGGAGTAGGTCCCATGCCCATCGGGCCTACTTTTAGGTTCAACGAGCATGATGACCGTCCGATCTAATTTAAGATTTGTGCGCGCGAACATTGAAACAAACACGCACGTATTTTAAAGCATTCGCACGAATCTTAAAGCAAATCGACGGTGATTAAACCCATCGGACCTACTCTCAAGTGGAGAAGCAAATAGGTTCAGATTTGCCACCAAACAATAATTTAAGCAGCATAATACAGTGTGGTATTAGTTGGAGATTTAAGAAAACATAACAAGCAGCCAAAAGGTTAGCAAAACACCCCAACCCAACTCTAAAAGAAAGACTAGACAGACTGCATATGTAATGTCTCCTGCTTACGCCATCCATTGAATGAGATAGTTTTTATATTATAGAATATTGTCATATATAGATAATTTTACACTTTTAGTTGCTTGGTATGAAAAATTGACCTTGATTATTTCAATATATAGCTATGATTGGTTTTTTACTTGAACGAAAAGGCTTTTGAAATTGACATCTTCATCTTCCTTTTATCCCCCACACCTACAAAATGTATCTTATCTCAATGTCTCATGCTCTGGATAATTTTTAAAATGGTTTGCGTTTTGTACTTTTGTTGCAGTGAGGAACTGAGGATCATACAAAAGCTGTAGGCTGTAGCAGATAGCTAGCTATCATCGCAGATGCTGCATTGCGATTTTTTTTTTAAATTATTATTTTAAATATTGCATAGATAATATATATATATATATATATATATATATATATATATATATTTTTTAAAGCCTGGTAGAAGCTACCAGCCTAACATATAGGTCTTAAAATCCACTTGAGAGTAGGTCCGATGAGCATCGGACCTACTTTGGTTCAATGGATTTAATCACCGTCGATTTGCTTTAAGATTTGTGCGGAACGCTTCAAAATTCGTACGTATCTGTTTTAATTTTTGTGCACACAAATTTTAAATTAGATCGGACAGCCATCATGCTCGTTGAACCTAAAAGTAGGTCTGATGGACATCAGACCTACTCCGTTCTCCTTAAAATCAGATGCAAATCAAATTCAACAGTTATGAACATTTATTTCACAACATAAGCATTTTAGGTAATGTGTAACAAGAAGACTATCGAAGTTTATAAAATATCAATAACATCGCTTGAATTCTTGAGACTACGGTATATCTAGTAATTACATTCGGTTTTGCACGGTTGTAAGTTTAAAATTCGAATGAAATTTTTTTTATAAATATTTAAAGTTAGATGACATCTTGTAATATGCAGTACAATAAATTGACAACACCAATTACAGAAGTGCACTATAAATCTATAATGCATGAACAATGCCTTTCAGATTGCAAAAATATATTTTAATAAAGACCCAATTTTGGAGATTTAAATTAATTCAACCTACGAACAATTTGAAAGGAATATATTGCTCCTTTTATATATACATAGATGAGGGTTCCAAACCTCATGAGTCATGTCTTTCATACCTCATTATACCTCATATTTTATATTTTTGTTTTCAAAGTATAAATTGTCGATTCGAACTGCTCAACATGATATTCATACTAAAATATGTTTGTGGATGAAATTTTATAATTTTTGGAAATTTTTTACTATTTATTAAGATATGTACAAAATCATTATTTCTTGACCGTTCAAAAGTAGTGATTTTGTACCTATCTAAAATAATAGTAAAAAAGTTCATAAATTATAAATTTCGGACTTCAAGCATATTTTAATATGAATATCATGTTGAACGGTTCGGATCGACAGTTTAGACTTTGAAAATAAAGATATAAAATGTGAAGCATAATGAGTATGAAAACATGAGGTATTGGAATCCTCCTCGTGTATATTTGGAGACACTTTTGCTATTTAAAAGGGCTTTTTGGGCAATTTGTGCCTAGCTACTAACTAGGCATCGGCGGTCTAAGGGTTGGTGCAGCAAAAAGAGTGAAGTATTCAGTATTGTATTGATTAAGCTTCAACAATTGAACTACAAGGATATGGGCACAATCATTTGAGCTTGATAAATGAACTAACTAGAAAGGTTAGCAATAAACAATAAGTAACCGAAAACATGATTCAGGGTAATGATACTGAATTACAACATCCGGCCCCCCACAGACGGATCCGACTCTGTAGGGTCCAGCTTTTCATATCTCAACCATTCAAAATTTTCATTCGCGTATCTCGATAAAGAAACTTTTTCATGCACAAATTTCAACAAATTTGAATGATTGAGATCGGAAAAAAAGCAGCATAATTCATTCCCCCACAGACATCAGCATGGTTTACCAATTTTTGTCAACTTTTCTTCCTAAGAAAGGAAGGTTTATCTTTTGCTTTTTTTTTTTTTTCAAATAGTCAATTTAGGCAATACATTTTCAGGGGATATATTGAGGATATGAATGATTAATTGAATGTCAAAATTGATTGGTCGGTCACCACATCGTTGCAACTAGATTTCATAAGTTCCATTTAGTATCATTTTTTTCTCATTTGGGACATTTCTAGAACTATGACTGTTTAAAATTAACCAATTGTTTTACCGCCTAACTGTGTTTGTAAAAGTTGATTGTGTAGAATAGTTATTTTGTAATTTTTTATTATCTAGATCACGTAGGATGATGGATTTTGAAACTTTAAAATTATGAATATCCAGATAATATCTTTTCAAAGTTATTCTAAAAAGCTATTTTTTTGAAAATATATTTATATAATATTTTCTACATATATATTTTAAATTGATTTATTTGTATCCAATGCAAATGCTTTCAGAAAAGTAGATTGTGAAGAGTAGTTATTTTATTAATTTGAATTTTAAAAGTTTGAAATTTTATGAATATCTAGATTTACAATCTCTTTGAGGCGTGTAACTTGTTTCTTAATTATATGTCAAATTAATTTTCTCTAGTCTTTTAAATTATTATTTTTATGCATTGTAAATGCTTGACAAAAGAAGACTATATATACAGGTCATTTTATTATTTTTTTTACTCTCTCTCTCTCTCTCTCTATTTTGAAAATCTTAGCAGCGGCTGCCAAGGTCTCTCTAAATATATGATGGATTTTGAATTTTTAAAATTCATAGTCTTGTTAGACAGTTGTGTATTCAATTTTATACAATTTGATACTTGATTGATTATAAATTTAAAAGTTTAAAAATTAATGATTTAGTTTTATTATGATCAATTAATCTCCAGATTAAACTAAATTTAGCACGCAATCTATTTAACTGAAGAGAGCATATATAAATTTTACTTTTTAAGTTTGATTACGGTTTTGCCTGTTGTCACAATTGTTAAATAAATATGTTATCAATATATCAATCTTCTCTATTTATATATTAAGTTTGGTGTTATACATATGACAATCTTTTGACAATTTTATATATGCAAATTAATGCAAAAAAATAAAATAAAAAATTAAATCAGCAATTAAATTAGCAATCGTCCACGTCAGATTAGCAATTCATAAGCAATGCCTGTTGTAGATGCTCTAATCCCGGAGCTGGAGTGAGAGTTATGAAGCTGGAGTTATTAAAGAGCCCTCCAGGTAATTAGAGGAAAAGCATGCATTATTTAAAGCAAAAGCAAGGCCGAAAGGGCCCAATAAACTGTCAATGAATTTACCCCAAATCTTTTGGCGGCTCCACTTTTGATTAAACCCAGCTTCAAGTTTTGTGCAAGAAGCTTCTTCTTTTTAGTCTCTTTAATGGTTGGTGATTCCATGTGAATACGCGTTTTCTCAAGTATTATGTTCATTTCATATCGCTAATTTTAAGGATTCTTTTGATATTTGCACGCAAAGTTTATGTAGAAAAAAAAAAAAAAATCCGACACCAATGTTTTTTATGTTTCGTCATGATTATGAATTATTTTTATTAAATTTTTTAAATAAACAATATGAACTGTTACTCTGTTAGTCTTATTCTATTACTAGTCTAATCAAGAATTGAAAGATTTTTTTTGTAATTATAAGTCACAATTATTTAAATATAAGAGCTTGCCGAAATGATATTTTATTTTGATTTCATTTTTAATCTAAAGAAAGCTACCCTAATAAGCAATAAAAAATTATTGCTCTTCTTGCAGCATGTGCGCTTGAAACTTAGGTGTATCCGTGTATGTTCTTGTTCTGCACATGCTTTGAGGTGTTTATGCTATATAGTCATGACGACCACTAATTCAAATAATTAAAAATAACAAAGAGAGCTTTTAGTTCTGTTGTTAGTTGTTACTTTCACATCTATTTTACAGATAAAATATCTTCTTCTTTTTTTAACTTTAACTACTAAATCAAATCAAAGGTTGATTCTCAAAAAAATAAAATTAGTTGGTCCATAATTTGAAATCATAAACGTGTTTTTATCATTTAGATAAGCTGTCACTAAATTTAGCAAGATTTATTATACATTCTTAATTTAGTTTAAAATCTCAGCAAATTTTGATGTAAGCTGTCATGATCAAATAAATTAAGTTGTCAATTTTATGCAAAATAAACTAGAGTTTACCTATGATGAGGCCAGGGTTAGAATTTCCAGATGCCATGACCTTTTCAGTCTTCCTCTTATTGGGCTATATCTTGGGCTTACTCGGCCTGGATTCAATTCCAGTCCAAAGTCACATTACTCGGCTTAATTTTTATGTATGACAAGTGACAATTTGATTAAATGCATTTACCATTCATGACAGAATACCAACCTTTTTATCAAGATTGTTGTTCCTTTGTTTTTTATTTTATTTTTGGCAAATTTTAGGATATTGATGTAAAAGATACCTGTGAATTTGTTTATGCACTATCTTTGATCATATAGGTCTAATCTCTCTTCAATTTCTATCTTTCTCACTGTTTAGTTGCTAAAGCTCTGAACGGTTCCGAGATTATCTGGTGAAGATTGGATTCTACGGGCTCCACCAAATAGGATACGTGCGATCATATCGATATCTGATTTCAGCCCTTGTGGAACTGTGGAGACCAGAAACCAATTAAACCCTTTTATATAAAATCAAGTTGTACTTGTGTGGCAATAATTTCAGTATTGGGTGGAAGATGTTTTCACTTGAAGTGGAAAGTTCCCCCATCAACAAACTAATTATATATTGTATCTTATATTGGGTTGGGATATCAAGTCACCTTGGGTTCATGAAAGGTTTTTACCTGGGTCTTCACTCGTATCTATTATTAGAGGAGAGTTCAAATGCACTGTGATTTTGTGCTCCAATATGCTCCACATTCTTTATCTCTGTTTTTAAAGTCCGAACAGTCGATCCAAACCACTTAAAATAATCTTCATAATAAAATATTCTTGGAGACCAAATTTTATATATTTAAGAATTTTTTTACTATTTTTTTACATAGGTACAATATCAATTTTTTTTTCAGATGATCCAGAATCTCCCTAAAACAGTGATTTTGTACCTATCTAAAAAAATCTCAAAAATATCTCAAAAATATAAAATTTGGTCTCCAAGCATATTTTATTATGAAGATCATGTTGAGCAGTTCGGATAGACTGTTCGGACTTTGAAAACAGAGATAAAGGATGTGAAGCATATTGGAGTACAAAATCATGGTGCATTTGAACCCTCCTATTATTATAGGAGGTGATAGCAGGGTACTTGGTCAAACTGTTGCTTATGCCTAAATAAAGACCTTGGAAAGCCAATGCACTAGGAAAAAAGCCAAGAAGAGGGCAAAAAATAAAAAATAAACAACAATCAAATATTGTCAAATAATCTGTATTTTTCATCATCCCCTTCCTGAATTGACAAGTTGACTCTTGAGATTGCCCTAATGCCTAAGAATGATGTGAGCAAAAATTGAAGTTGATACCAAAAGAATACTTCTTATAACGTTTGATGACAAAAATACCCTTTGTATTTAAAATCAATAAAAGTGTAGTAACAAAAGCTGGAAAACAACTAATATAAGATGACAAAATTATTAGCAGGTCCTTCATCAGTACAACCTATCCATCCACCAGTAGGACACTTCTTTACTGGTATAGCCCTTGCCCCTTGTAGTTGTTGTATATTATACTTCGTTACTGGTACAATTATTACTGTTACAGAATTATTCCTGAATCATAGCATCTCAGAAATATTTGGCCCCTTCCTTCTCTTAAAATGCAAATCAGCCCCTAAAAGCTTCTAATGTTATGATTATGCATGTGATTGCTTTAAATTTGCCAGATAATACAGTAAAAGCAATAGAAATATAATGAGCACAGCTGAAGTTTTCACTGTTTCATCATTGTTCTTGATTGGTAATGTTGTTTTCAGATTTGATACATTATAACTCAAAAGAAAAAGATGCACATAAACTTTTTGTTACCATGCTAAACCATTTAAGCAAGTTGGCTTAATTGAATAAAAGATGCTGCTAAGTTGGGATAAACTAATTTGGAATAACTAGAACTAATTGTAGTTTTTATTTTATTTTTGGGATTAACTACGACCAAACTACTTGTTACTTTGATCAATCATTAAGCATAAAATAATCCCTGGCCAGAAAGTAATTTTATTCATATTTACTCGGTCTAATATAATTATTGTTATTATTATTAGCAATTATGATCGATAAATTCAGGTTAAGGTTTATATTCATGTGCTAGTTTGTATTTGTTTTTCTCAAGACTTACATAGCCAGAGCTTAAATACCTCGGTTTAACAAGTTATTTGATTATTACATATCGACTAGAATGCTAAAAGGATCGTGTACTTGTTTTCATAATTTTTAAGTACTGAACCTTTGTAATGATTTACTCCTTTTTACCTATTGTTCCTAGCAATGCTGCTAGAGTGGGAAAAATGGCACGCCGGAGCCGGCTCCGTCACGGAACGGCACGGTAACGGCACGGAACTGCACGGCACGCGTGTCATTCGCGTGCCGTGACTCGCGTGTCCCGTGCCGTGACCATCTTTTGAAACTTTGGCACGGCACGGCACGGCACGTGAAAAATTTAGTCACGGCACGGCACGACACGTAATCACACGAGTCACGTGTAATTAGGACCATTAGATATTGATTTAATGGTGAATCTTGAATAAATTAATTTAAAGTATGAATAAATGGCCACGCGAGTCACGCGGGTCACGGCACGTTTAGGCACGGCGTGACTCACGTGGCGTGACCATTCGCGTGCCATGACCACCCCTTAACATTTTAGTCACGGCACGGCACGGCACGTGAAAAATTAACTTGGTCACGGCACGGCACGGCACGAGACCAAAGTCACGGCGTGTTAGTCACGGCACGTTACGTTTTTCCCTCTCTAAATGCTGCAATGATCAAAATGGCAGCTTCAATGGAGAAGAAGACAACATTTGGTTTTATCCTAGTTTTGAAATAACAAAACTCAAAAAACAAAGATGGCAGCTTCAAAGCAATAACATACTGTAAGTGCATGACATACTGCAATTATGAATCCCAATTCAAAGCAAACCTAGAATCCCATAGAAATAACAGCATGTCATAAACAAAAATAACAATAGCATGTCATATTAAAAAGCACAATGCAAAATAACAAAATGCCCTAGTCTCAAAACATCAATACTAAACAAAATAATAAAACGCCCCTAGTTTCAAAACATGTATACATCACTCCCAAATTCAAACTTGTATTCACTGTTATCTTTGTCATCTTCACTATTACTTCCAGACTTGTATTCGCTGTCATCTTCGTCGTCACTTGCTAAGGAAATTAGTTCTGAACCCCCACTTGCAATTTCATCTCTTCTTTTCTACAATTAGAAAATATGATAATATTACAAAATTAGTTGATTAAATCATAATTTTACCCTAATTTTTCAATATCAAAGCATTTTATAGTTAAACCCAAGGTTAAATTAAAGAAAATGACTATATGAGTCCAACTTGATTTAATTTCAGTTCTATTCAGGCTAAAGAAATTGATGAAAAAGGCACATTAGGCACAAGGGTTAAATGATTAAAATAGAACTGAAATTGATTTAATTTCAATTTTTCATTTGGATCAATGAGTGAATGAGCTAAATCAATGGACACAGCGCTAGTTGGACACATATCAAAATGGTAGGATAATAATGAGGTACTTATTTGATTGATTATATTAAACTATAGATATAAATTATATTTTTTTTACACCTGATGCAAATTGAAGATTTGAACAACAAATGAAGAAAGAAAAAAATATACATGTTCTTATGGCTAACAAAAGGCTTGATAAACAAATTTACTGAATGGAAAATTTGGGTTTTCTGAATTTAGATTTCATCAGATTTCAATTTCACAGCAAACAATAAGGAAAATAAAGGGCCCTTAATCAAACTAAGTACTGCATTATATAATTTGACCATCAATAGCTTATTTCATTGTTGTTTGCTGGCTCAACTCAATAATGCTTTGATTAATAATTTGACAAGCAATAGTGTGTATATATTCGAGAGGGCAGCAGCACCTATACATTCTTTCCCTTCATCCCGTCAAACTGAGAGAATAAAGCTGCCAAAACGAATCCTTTAATAGTTTTTGTTTTTCAGTAGGGAATTTCAATTCAAGATATACATTCTTTCCCTTCATCCCGTCGAACTGAGAGAATAAAGCTGCCAAAACGAATCCTTTCTTTAATAGTTTTTTTTTTATTTTCAGTAGGGAATTTCAATTCAAGATAGGGGGATTCTGGTTAGGAACATGGAGCTTTGTTTTGTATATGTCTACTGATGTTTCTTGTTAAGATGTAATTTGGAATTGTAACCAAGCATCACCTGGAATAGGGCGGGGATGAACTCCAAGGCCACAGGTCTGGAAAAAGAGCTAACTTTCTGATTACTGCTAACAATCAATCAAACCATTTGGGTGATTCTTTAAAGAGCCAGGATCAAGGAGGCAAATACAAGTAATACCATATTTTCATATAATCACCAATATTCCTGGAAAGCTAACAATTTTGGCTTATATGCAAATACTACCCAATAGTTAAAACCAAAATACTCACCGAGTCACTGGTAAGAACAGTGTAACCAAATACTACCCTAAACCCCAAATTAGTCTTTTCCATTCCGGCTAGCGTTAAAACGTTTGGATAGAGACATTTATCCAACTAAGTCCAGGATCGTTGGATTAGTAGGATACATACTCAATTTTAAGCAGCTGCTTCCTCGTTGGTCCTAGCTTCCATCACCTTTTTACTTCTGATTGTATCTTTTCCGGCCAGATAAGTCTTTTTCGTATCAGAGTCTAGATTTTCCAAATCTTCTATTCCGGCCATATACCCATACAGCACATCTTCAATCTCCTTCTTATTTGCCTTTTTGTTGAAAGTGGTGCTATTTCCAGATTTAAGCAAGTCATGGAGGTGCTCCTTGCCATGTTTTGCTTGATAGAAGTGATTGTGGAGCTTTCCAGCTAGTTCAAAGCCAGAGCGGATTGGAGGGAACTTCACCAATATTACACTTAGGTTAGATGGTTTACCATAACTGACCTTTGCTTTCCCTTCCTCTATTCCCATTTCTGTCCATATTAAAAAAAATGAAAAAGCGGGTGACTGACATGAATTGTTGCCATTGATATTCAACAAAAAAAGTAGTTTTGACTCACAGCTTTTAAGGATGAAATAACAATTAGGAACAGAATAGCCCCATAGGTTTTGAAACGCTACAGAAACATCAATAGTCCAACGGTTCTTGTACCAAGTTGGTGACGCCAGTTCCAGATAACTAAATGGTTTGATTTTAACTAGGTAAATTTGGCTATGTCAATTTTCTGTTTGTGGTACATGTAGTTGCTTTGCATTTAGTGAATCTGTTGAATTCAGTCCCTTTTTTTTTTGTTATTTCATAAATTATGATGCTTCTGAATGTTTCCATAGTGCTCATAAAGTTATTCTAGGATTATACAAGAGATGACCCTTCGAGGACTTTTATGGAACCAAAGAAAAGCATACCTTTAAGCATGCTTCTTATCATGTCAATACTAATGGTCTTGGACTCGGAGGCGATATTATCAATAGAGCTGTTACGTATCACAACAATAGGTGGCCAGAGAATGAGGTCCTGTTTCAACACCTTGGCCTCTTTAGGTGGGCCCGCTTGGTATTGTTTGGACTCATCAGGAGATCTGAGCCAATTCCAGCCCATAAGGAGGCAAAGGGCCTTCTGGAGGCCAAGGTGAGCTGCCCTAAGTCCTGGTTTTCTTGTATGAAAAGCATGAACCACTAAATTGTGAGTCTCTGCAAATTCCTTCGACTGCCTATTAAATGGGAAAAACATACAACAAAAAGGATGAAACAGTTTAGCAATAGTATTAAGTCAGGTAAATAACTAGGAACCTATGCCATAAAAAGGGAGAACAAGTTGGAAATACAATATGAATTGCTGATGGGAGGTTTAATTTGTGCCCCTGAAAACCTCAATTGTAGTACTTATCACAAAAAAAACATGAAATAATCACCCTTCCCTTCTGTATCACCCTTCCCTTCTGTATCACAATTTCCTTTTTATAACATTAAATAAAAAAGTACATTTCATTTCATCTAATTCAACATTCACATAAATCTTAAATAGAATCAATGAAGAAGATCAGAAAGTACATTCGACTTCTGAAGTGGAGAATCAGGGACTACTGGTGCTTTTTCTTTCATTTGTCTTTTGAGATTGTGTGGGTGTTCAGTAAACTTTCATTTTGGCTAACGATTCGAATGCATTGGATGGATACCGCCTAGCCGTGACACGAGTCACGTACATTTGGTGGAGATTATTATGAGAAACATTTCTTTCTTTTGGTTTTTCTTTGAGTTATTTGCCCCATAGTCCATTTTATTTTGGATCTAATGAGTTCCTTATTTCATCTTTGATTTCATCCAGTGGAGTGTTTTATAGATCTTTGATTCTTTCAGGGCTCTAAACGCAGACGAGAAATAATAGGAATAATCGGCACTTTCTGGTTCAACGTGTTTCTGCCGATTTCTCTCAATTGTTTTCATCTAGTGGATAAGTGATTATCTTTACAAAAGAATGAATGACGAGCCCTTTACTGACGTGTCTCTTTCCCCCCCTTTTTTCCGAGGATACCTCATGTTTGTCAGGCTAACATCCTATGTTTGGTTGTTATGCATAAGAAATGGCATAACAACTAATCCACAACATCTCAAGAACCAGTTCATGTAGAAAACATTGGCCATCATCCACAACAACTAATCCCGTTACCTTGCTTGCCCATAATCTATTACTCCATAAGCCAAATATGGATTTAGATAACCCTTAATTTACAAAGCCTTAATGTCTTTTAGATTCGATCGAACTGTATTTATGCCTTTTAGGTATCACAGTCAGTGAAGGGAGAAAAACACAAACCTGCCACAGACATAGCAAACAACGCTCCCTTTTCCAGGCTGAAGGAATTTCTTCTTCTCCCGAGAGCTCCCATTTACAATCTTAGCATACTTAAAAAATGCCTTTTCAACTTGCTTGTTGAACTCCTCAGATCCCTCCGGTGGGTCCCTCAATACTGTATTGGCAGCATCCTCATCAGGACAGTTTTCATACTCATAGTTCACCTTTCTAATGTTAGGCTCATCGTCCATTCCCCTCCTTTGTAATTTGTGGGCCCGGAAATTCTCCGTTCTGAGATCCAAGGGTCCTGACTGCAGCCTCTTCTTTACACTATTAGTTCGCATGACAGCAGGCACTGCCATTTTCTGTGAGTGGTGGTGTTTCCCATGTATGACAACTGGCTTTCTAGATGGGCCAGCACGTCTTATTATTGGGTGATCGACCTCATTGAGTAGTGGAGAAGGCAGATTTAGTCGATCTTTTACTGTAATCCTTGGGTTTGATACATGACCATCTTCATCACCGTTATTATCATTGCCTACATCATCATCGTCATCTTCAAAAATACTGTCATCATAAATTACATTGTTATGAACATGGTCATGGTCATGGTCATGGTCATGCACATGTCGCAACTGGTGCTCCCTTGCCATCAGCCTTTCAAGTGATGGTTCATAACCCCGATCATTTGCATACCCATTATGTGATGGACTGTAAAATGTGTAGTGTTTGGCACAGTCGGGAAAGATGGGGCTTTGTGGTATCTCTCTCTCGGCCACACATGCAACTTCTCTCTGAAACTTGTACCTGTCCTCGAAAGGAAGTGGCGCATCACGCCTATGCAAGGGTCTTGCCATAGACCCTTGCTCAAATCTATGATAAATTGGCCCCACGTCTTTATGTGTAGAATGATGCGGAAAATCACTATAGACCCTTCCTTCCCTCGCAGTTTTAGGAGAATAAGCCGTGCCATCAACCCTAAAATAGTCATGAGACTCATGACCTGTATATGGCATCTTTCCATACATGTCGTCAAGTGCAAGGTTATTGTAATGGTCACTGACCCGGTCCCTCGACTTCCTCAGATCATCTGGTAACCGGTTACCAAGAGCAGCTCTGGAAATATCTTCTGGTGCAGGAAGGGTGTGTTCATAGCATAACCTTCCATGCCCATAAGAAGATTGGCCACCATCAAGTGGCCCCAAATGAGTAGTAGTTACCGTGACAGGGTGAGGGTGAGGGACCTCTCTCTGGTAAAGACCTTTCCCTGTATCTCTGTCTCTGTCCCTATCCCTGACCCTGTCTCCGCCATACAAATCCCGAGTATGACCATGGTGGTGATGCAAGTCAATGTCGTGGATCCCGCCGGGTAGCATATCGTCCAGTATGCTATCCTGTTTCAGTGCTTCCGGATAGGATCTGCTCGGTCCTGCCAACGGATGAGGGTGAAGATCCAACCCATGAGTTTGGTGTTTAATCCCATGACTCAGATCGGTGGGGTAATCCGGGTGCATGTAACCCGGTACATGAAGGTCATGGTGGTAATCTCTGACTGTTGGAGAGTGATGCCTCCCCCTCCCCGAATGGTGGGGAGATGGATAGTCTTGGTGCATGGGCTTGTGGTGGTCTGACTGCCGCGGTACGAGATCTCTCCTATAAGAAGAACTTCTATGCGGGTCTTGTATAGGAGGGCTCCCGCTCAGCCGCACCAGCCTTGGAGGCGGCTTATGGCGACGCGTGGCATCACTGTTACGATCCACGTGGTGGTGGCGCCGGTCACGGTACTCTCGGTTGTCTCCTCGATCTCTCATCCTTACACCCTTTTGCTTTTGCGGTTTTGCCTCACTAAAATCTATCGAATTACCGAGAAATTGCGGTTGAATAGCAACGGATTGATATAAGGGGGGTTAGATCTGATTCTCTTTAGCCAGGATCAACTCAGATTCTCTCTCACCGACTACTCTCTGTTTCGCATTTCCGTCTTGCTAGGTGGATTCGCTTGCTTGGTGGGTAAAAAGACGAGACCTATAACGAGAGATGAGAAATGAGATCCAGAAATTATCACATGAGCCCCTAATAAATTTCGGAATATGTCAGTAGTACGTTTTCTTCTTTGGTGTTGATATTTGTATCATATTAAACTTCACAAAGGATTACTTTTTTATTTTTTATTTCGTTGCTTGTTTTGCATGTACAAAGATCGTTGGTTCATATTTGCTGTATTTGAAGTTAATATGTGTTTCTGAACCAACACGATTATATCGTCAAAAATTTGATGACACTTTCATTTTGTAAAGGGTATTTATTGGTCACTTTGGTTCAAACTAAATTAAAAATAATTGGACGATTTTTTTCTTTATGAATAAATATAAAACGAACTCGCAGACTAAATCTACACCAAACTAAATTAATTGAAGTCTAATTAGATTGATTCGGTTAAACCGAAATATTATCATAATTCAGTTTATAATCAGTAACATGAATACTAAATTACTAACTTGTTAATCTATGTATGATATAAAATATTATAATAATTGCATAACATTTCTAACATTTTGATATATTTGAATTGTTAGATTTTTTTTGTCAAAATTGAATTATGACCAAAACTAGTCAATACAAATTTGTCCGATATTGCTATTTGATTCCACAAAGTACAGCCCGACTAATACACTTCGATAAGAACTTTAAAAACATATACCTATAAGTCTTTCGTAAAATCAAATGGCAATAGCGGAAGTGACAAAATTCAAAGGAAAGTAACAAAAATGATCTCTTGGGTGGTGGATATGAAAAGACTCGAGTTTGCAAATTCAAATTCTTATATAACCGTAAATTTTTTGTTACCACCTCAAACTTTCATAATTCGTACTTGCCACATGCCACGTGCGCAGACTAGATTCGCGCACCAAATAAAAATTCATAACTTAACTCTTCTGTTATGTCCTAATTAAAATATATATATTTTGGTACCCACCTAGTAAGTTCTGAATTTTTTAGAAAACGATAATAAAATGTGAATTATGAAAGTTTGTAGTAACTAAACAAATTTCGGCTTATATAACTACTACATATCAAAATTAATAAGCGAGTGAGCTCTTCTAAATTTTTTTATATTTGTATATAAAGAATTATTTATTAAAAAACTTTAGTAATATGTAGTACACCTTCAAAAATAGATGCAACCTCATCAAATTTCCTAGATTAGTTATAGTGATCAAGCTCTGCCACTGATTATAGATGCAACCTCAGCAAGTTCATGAATTAGTACATCTTTGTTAAAAATTTCTTAAAATAAGGGAGGCACATGCTAAAAAAATTATGTTTCTCACAAGATTTAATTATTTTCAATGTGCTATAATAAATGTTCTCTTGCATTGTTAATATTAATATTGATTTGATTAATTTAGGTTGCAGGTTTTATGAAGCCAGTTTATGAAGAGATTCTCAAAATATTTGGGCACATATTTTTAGTTTAATTTAGCTGTAATTTTTACAACATTTTTTTCTATTGTTTTATGATTGCTAATACTCCCAAATGCACAAACAGCCTTTGATGTGCCTTGGGTGTTTTCAGTTTTGAATTCCTTTCAGTCCTTATCATTGCTTTATTGGGTTCCAAATACTAAAATTTAAATCATTCATCCTATTTCGTTTACCTTAGTATTAATCAGAGAAGCTTAGTATTAATCAGAGAACACTTCAACAGTGCAATGTTAAGTAAAGAAACTGCGTTTACATTTATTGGGAAGTTGAATGTTACAAGTTTCTTTCACAAGCTGCCTGCCTTTTTATTGTTCTCTTAAACAAAATACCTTTTATTTCTAATAAAACAACAACACAGCATATACAAATATAGAAGGCTCCAAGAAACACCTGCTTGTAAACAATGTCATTTTTAAAGGACCTTCCTGAACTTTTACAGTTTTGACATAGCACGGCTAATGGTAGCTTGTATGGTACCATGCGGCTCATCAGTCGGCAAATATACATCGTCTGCAAACTGTTTTGATTTGCAAACAAAAATTAGGAGAGAAAAATAGCAGAGAAAGCATAAAATTACTTTCAAATGATTAAAATTGATATAAAAACTATGGAATTCTTTCACTCCAATTCATATTTGAGTTAGTTTCTTTTGCTTAGGTTCTTCTATTTTGTTCAGTAACTGCAAGGGATATAAAATTTTGGTACGGTGTTTTAGTTTTTATCAGATGTATGATTTTTCAGAGACATTTTAATCAATGAGATCAGCAATTTGGGAACATTCACAGCTTTTTCAATAGATCAGACATAGATAACAAGAATCTGACCTTGACCATATTAGGGTTTTCTTTGCTGGACAGATTAAGTGGCAAAAAATGGAGGTTTGGCATTCTCAAATGCACCCACTCTATTTCTTCAAACCTAAAAACAACAGATATTTCAAAATATAATACGAATGAGGAAAAAAAAAAGTGCTGTGTCTGTATGCAATGCTAATAATACATAAAAAGGAGAGAATGAGGCTATGGTACTGCATAGCGCATAATGGTCCATACTATGGATCAAACTCGCCATTTTCAAAGTACAAACAATCGATCTGAACCGTTGAACATGATCTCCATATAAATTTGTACTTCCAGACTAAACTTTACATTTTTTAGAATTTTTTACTATTTTTTTAGATAGGTAGAAAATCACTATCTAAAAATTATAGACCATTCAAACGTAGTGAGTTTTCTACCTATCTAAAAAATGTGAAGTTTAGTCAGCAAGTACATTGTCATATGGAGATCACGCTCAACGGTTCAGATGAACTATTCGGACATTGAAAATGAAAAATATTGATCCATAGTACGGACCATTCTGCGCTAAGCATAGTACCATAGCCTCACTCATTAGTCATTATTATTAGAAAATGACCTATTGAGAACTGCTGTAGCCATGAGATAAAGCGTATTTTGAACTGATGGGCTGTACACTCCAACATCAACTGGCCCAAAAAAAGTATCCGTTAAAACTTTTTTTACTCCATTGTATCTTTCTCTGAAACAAAAGGGCACTGGCGGAATCTGAGATATATTTTCAAACTTGTACCTGCATTTTATATTAAACATAAACCGACTAAGCAAAGCATAATTTTTTTTTCTTTGACGAGCATAACATTAGAGAGATTAAATTATACGTTTTCAATATTAAGCAACAATACTAATTAAAATAATATAAATGAAAAATAGCATACCTCCAGGAAGAGGTGACCTCTGTAGCTACTATTCTTTCTCTTGTATCAGGCAAAATAGTGTACTTGTCTCTGACAAAACCTTCAAATCCGGACTGCAAAAATTTGAGACATTATGAAAATTACTTTCAATGATTCACAAAATCATTTAATAGAAAGATATCCTAATAATTTCCAAAGTAATAGTAATTTTTTTCTTAATTGTACCTGAGTGGTCTTTAGCAGAGAGAGCTTTTTAAGTCCTGAAATTATGTTCACTGCCCCACATTTCTTCATAGTAACCTCAGTAGTACGCATTTCAGATCCAAGCTTAAATCCTTAAATAAAACAAAAGTATCCCAAAAACAGTTGACGATAAATAATTGTTACTAATTTACTCATGTTATATAAGGAGATATAGTGTCAAAGTAAAAGTCTTTAAGAGAAACAAATTACCATGTGAATGTGGCTTGCCATCTATAAAAACACGCTCCCATGGCTTTTCATTTATGCTGACTATTGCTCCTGTCACCTTGAAAAAACACGCAAAAAGTAAACAATATAAGACTTTGATTTAATTTATTCAAAAGAAAGAATTAAACTAGAAGAACAAGCTTTTTAATGTACACAAAAAACAGGTGCTGCCAAACTATTATTATTATAATAAAAAAAGTATATTTAATCAACTAAAACTGGGATCAAGCCCAGATACTAATTTGCCGTTGCATTCAATAGCCTATTTGAAGTTAACAAACAAAAGCTTTATTAGCTAGCTCCTTCCTCGTCAACCATATGAGGATTAACGCTAGCCAGTCAAGCATCAAAGCCGGCATGACTTGTGACCATGAGTGAATCAGTACCATACTGGTACCAGATTATACATTTATACTTGCATATCATTAAACTTTTGTCTGACACTTTCTGGACCAATAAACAGAAGATTTTGATGATTGACGAAATCTACGGATCAAATTGTATGGGAAAATTTAGCAATTAGGGGTATTTACCTAGACAAAGAAGTACATATTTTGTAGATGTAAGCATAATACTTTAATTACCTGTGGATAGTAAGTTGTGAAGTGCCTTGCAAGAAGAATCGCAAATTGCTCCATGGTTAACTCCTTGGTACACTCCTTTGCTTTCCCATAAACCTTCAATTTTAGAAAAAGGTAAAAAATTTCATTCTAATCCTGTGATCTTATCAGAAAACCTATCAGACTAAAATCCCACTTTGGTCTAAAACACCTTTGTACATGTAAACAAACTCGAAGTTGTTTCCCTTTTTCAAATAAAACTTCCAGTTGATACAACTGGATCTGACAAAACAATTATAGAAACCAGGGAGGGGGAAAGAATTACAGTGTTTTTCATGGAATCAGTTGCCACGATAGAAGAATTGTCGTCAGAGGTGTAGGCGGGGAGGCAATCAGAGAAGAGGCTGACGTCAACCTCCCACTCCACAATGACGTGAGCGCCGCCGGAGCTCCGGTTGGGGGGCCTCCAGACGCGAGCCACTCTGACGCGGCTCTTCCCATGCCTCTGATCTATCTTGAATCCCTCCGCCATTAATCAAAGCTTTTTGGGTACGTCTCTAGTTTTGTTTGTGTCGTAGTTGGAATCAAAGAGTCTCGGTTGAGTGGATTGCCTGGTGAGTCTGGGAAGGGAACCAATTTGGGTCCGATGCCCATTGGACTCAAAGTGAGCTTGATGGGTTCGATGGCCGTCCGATCTGTATTAAGTTCGCGCCCACAACTTTCTCGTATGATTAAAATTCGTGTGCACGAATCTTAAAGTAAATCGGACGGTTACTAAACCCATCGGACCCAAGCTGTTCTCCTGGGGAAGAGGGATTAAATAAAGCAAATTTGGTTATAGACTGGTGGAGGACTATTAGGCGAGTCCACATTCTCTGAGGTAACAGAATATTTGAGTTTAGATTCTGACCGTTCGATCAGAATCCGGACCTTCAAATGCGTGCCAAAACAGATCGGACGGTCCAGCTAAATTTAAAATTTCTGTCTGCTGATATGAATTCCTATTTGGTATATTCTTTTATAAATTTAAGGTTTAAGGGAAATGCTTCGCTTATACGGTTATACCACGATAAGAGGATCCTTTACAAGAATAAAAAGAAATTGTAAATATTTATATGATTTTAGTAAGTATAATTATAAGAATAGAGTAGTTGCTAGTTTGGTAGTTTTGTTATATTAGTATTTTTCTTGTAGTTTTTTAATTACTATTAAGTGTTAACTTTAGAGATGTAAAAACATTGTAAGTATGTAAAAATAATATATTATAATAATCAATATGTTTCATGAAGTAAAATTAAAATATAAAACGGAAATAGAGATGATTTGAAATTGATTGAGATATAACTACAAAGGTTATTAATGTGACAAAAAAATTATATTACAAAAACGAAGGTGCTATAATTATTTTAGGGTAAATTTCGCCGGAGGTCACTAAACTTTGTCCTTTGTCATGAATTGGTCACTCAACTTTGATTTGTCCCTCCATTGCCACTGAATTTTTAATTTGTCCCAATCAAGTCACTCTATAACTTTTCCGTCCAAAATATAACGGAATATGCTCATTCCATCCATAATTTTAACGGAATATGCTCATTCCGTCCAAAATACTAACGGAAATGTTATATTCCGTTAATATTTTGGATAGAAAAATTATAGGGTGACTTGATTGGGACAAATTAAAAATTCAGTGGCTATGGAGGGACAAATCAAAGTTGAGTGACCAATTCGTGACAAAGAACAAAGTTTAGTGACCTCCAGCGAAATTTACCCATTATTTTATTATAAATTGAGCCGGTCAATTTAGAATTTTAAACTTTTAATTTTTATTCCTATTATTTCCCTCTCCTCTCCGTCTTTCACTTTATTGCGCTTCCTCTCATTCTAAATTCTAATTTCGAAAATAAATAAATTCACCATGTTTTCTAATATCTCATTTTATTCCTCAAAAATCTCTTTCTGGTTGTCCCTTCTTTATTATGCTTCGCTTTTATTATTAAATTCCTGCAATAGTTAACAAAATTATATTAATAAATATTTATGGTCAAATTACAGGTCAATTAAGTTGCATGGTCAGTTAAGTATTTTGTTGATCGATTCATAATAGTAGTAATGATATTAATTTTGATACCCCAATTCTTTAACAAGAACTATTGTAATATGATCCCGATTACATAAAGTATGTGCAAATAAATATTGCATTATGTGTAAAAAAAGATGTTGCAATCTAAGGGATTCTTAAATATTATCAGAGAGATTGAATTGATATTCCTAAGAAAATCATTTTTAAGAAATTAAGTATTGATTCTTCTTCTTTTTTGTATGTCTATTTCTGTACTAATAAATCTGACTTCATTATAGAAAAACCAATTAATCAGCAATGTTTGGCAATTTTTCAACGAAATTAAGATACGATGAATTTTTTTTCTCTAAATTTAACTCGTGTTTATAGGTCGATCTTGATATTGTTTTATGACCAGTGAAAGGTAGAGGGATGCACATCTTTCACCAAAAAAAAAGTATATAAAGAAATATTTTCTTTGCATTTGATGTTCAACAAAGTCAAATAATTATTTTAAGTCGAGCGATATAAGATCTCTATTGATATAATAAATAAAGTAACAAAAATGCCATGAGACAATTATTAATTGTTAGTATGTTAGTGGTCGAGAATTCGGAGTGGATGCTTCTTTTAGAATACATTACACAAAGTGGCATTCAAGTTTTATCTTTTGTTTATCATTTTGATTTTCAATTATTCCTTGCAGTTTTATATTTGTGCAAATTGGTCCTATTATAATTATTAATATCTGTTATAAAAAAATGAAAAGTTCCATCATAATCATATTTGTATGTTGTATTGCTTCGTTAAAAAAATTTGAAGATCATCAAAATATAAGCTAATAACATGATATACTAGTGATGGCTCATTCACAATGAACAGACAACAACTCTAATTAGTATAAGATGAAAAAAAGAATATAATTTTAAAGAAGTCCTGAGTACCAATTACTAATACTTTTCAGACAATATCAAGATATCACTTAGGGCTTATACTTTTCACTTGAGCTCTTTATTTTTATATTTTTCATAAAATGAGTGCAAAATAGTTCAAAAATTGAAATGGACATGCAAAGTTGCCTGTGGCTTAGTTCATCAGTAAATTGTGGGTTGCGTAGTTGGGGACGATCAGTATTTCTCATCTTGCACAATATGATTAAAAAGACACGTGGCCACGTGGGGCTAGCAAATTGCTTACCAGTAACCAGCCCATAGTCTGGGCTTGTACATCTATATCCAGCATAGCTCATCCAGGGCGCCCATCCTCTGCGGAGTTTTATAAAACTCCGCACTGCGGAACAAAACGAACGGACTAGATTAATTCTCAGCCGCTTTGAGATTTGGGCTAACGGAGGGGCAGTATTATTGGATTTTGAGATTCGTGCCAAGTCAAAACGAACGGACCAAATTAAAAGAACCGCAGTGCGGAGTTTTAAAAACTCTGCAGAGGATTTCATTCCAGCTCATCCAACCATATTCTATGAGGTAACAGAATATTTTTCTGTTCAATCCGGACCATTCGATCAAAATCTGAATCAAATTTGGTTTGAGAATACACGGAGTCCCTTTAATATTAGTGCGGATTCTCATTGGAAAGTCTGGATTCTATCCAACGGACTTCGCATCCCGAATATATTTTTTCCTCTCTTTTCTTTTCCTCATTTTGTTCTTTATTTGTTTTTATTTTTACTTTTTGAATGTGTGACACGGTTTAATTTTTGAGTGGGTAAAGATATTCAGTTATTTTCTTTAAGAGGATAACCTGCTAATTTTTTATTTTAATTATTTTGACTATTTTAGAAATTAAAATTTAATATTAAATTTGATGTATATTTGACCATACATCTAATGACTTAAAATTCAATAGTTCTTGATGCATTGTCAAACAATATTCAAATTGCATGAAATTTAATTGTTAGACTATTTATATGTCCGATAATATTACTTATCAATTTTAAATTTCTTGTATTTCTTTTCCAAAAAATAATATCAAGAATGTCAATATATGTTTTTTACAATCAAGTGCCTACAATGACACAGAAAAGTATTATATGTTGAGTGAGCCTATGGTGCTATGCATAGCACGGATGGGGTCTGTGCTACGGCTCAAAATTTGACTTTTTAAAATCTTAACGGTCGATCCAACCGTTCAATGTGATAACCATATGAATATGTACTTGCAAACTAAATTTTATATTTTTTCGAATTTTAATACTATTTTTTTAGATAGGTAGAAAAATCAGTGTTTTCTGAAAATTCTGGACCATCAAAATTCTACCTATCTAAAAAAATAGTAAAAAAATTCGAAAAAATATAAAATTTAGTTTGCAAGTACATATTCATATGGTTATCACATTGAACGGTTGGATCGACCGTTAGGATTTTGAAAAGTCAAATTTTGAGCCGTAGCACAGATGGACTATGCATAGCACCATAGCCTCACTCTTATATGTTTGTGTATAAGGCGGAACTCTTAAACCTTTTTATCATTTCAGACCGTCATGTAAAAACTCTTGCATGCCGTCTTGTGAACGAATTTGGCCATGACTTTTTAATTTTCCCAAAACGTGGATGGATCTCTCGTTTTAGAATTAGGAAAAAAAATATTTTTTAATTTAATAACTTGATCTCTCATTATCTCACAGATATAAATATAATTACAAGTGAAAAAGAAAGAAAAAGTGACGGGCTCCATAAAATAAATAAATCACCAACTAGCAATATTTTAGAACTAAACTAAGTGCAATTAGCATTGTAACTGTGAGTTTAATTAGTAGTTACCATTAGTATAAAGATTTTACTGGTGGGTCTCTCCCATTGTATTTGGTCAAGTACGTAGATCAGCTTGAAGAATTGAATATGTACAACTGGGGGCAAGCTGTGTTCCAGTTGCGTTTCGTGGTGCCAGTTGCAAGAGATTAATGCTAGTTCATATAAACCAGAAGCAAGAAAGAAGAAGGGGTCGTATATGCCACGCTGTTGTTTGGCCCTGATTGTAAGTAATTTTGAACTCAATAATTTCATTTTTGACAATTTGTTTTACATACTACCTCAGCAATTTTTTTAAAGAATTTTACAGTATTCATGATGTGGTTTTATAGTAATTCATATTTGTGTTTTACAGTATCAATCTCGTGGTTTTATTTTTACAATATTCATACTGTTGGATTTGACTTTTTTCTTTCTTTTTATTTTATAGGTGTGGTTCTTTGAACAAATAAAGTTCACCGAAGGATATGACATTTATAAAATACTAGCCATAGTCGTAGCAATTTTATTAGCTAGAACCTTAGTAATTTATTTAAAATTGCAATTTATTAACTTAATAGACATGAAATTAGTCATTAATGAACAACAATTCATTTGAAAATAATTGTTGTGTTTGATTTTCTCTAATCTCTCAAAAAATAAAAAAAATTATATTAATAGATAATATTCTATGTATAAAGAGTTTTTTCATTGTTTTTAATGTCTTTTTTTATGTTTGACAAGATTGTTATAAACACCGTTATTGGGAGATCTTTTATCTACTAAGTTTAAAAGATGAGTTCAAGTCTCCAAGATTGTTATTATATATATAGGAGTATGGCTAATTTGTTTCCGGAAGCATTTCGACGAAGTGTTTACGGGGGCATATCTTAGTATTTGATATTCAAACAACAAATTCAAACCGTTAGATGTTCAATCTATATTAAAATGTACTTGGAGACCAAATTTTACATTTTTTGGAATTTTGTTACTATTTATCAGCTGGTTTGAAAACCGCTGTTTTTATTAAATTTCTGCAGCATTGAAAAACAGTGGTTTTCAAACCAGCTTAATAAATAGTAAAAAATTTCAAAAAATGTAAAATTTGGTCTCCAAGTACATTTTAATATAGATTGAACATCTAATGGTTTGGATTTGTTGTTTGAACATCAAATACTAAGATATGCCCCCGTAAACACTTCGGTCGAAATGCTCCCGGAAGCAAATTAGCCATATTTTATAGTTATGCTTTGAAGCTAGATCATATTAGCCATATGTATAGTTATGCTTTGAAGCTAGATCATATTTTATACTTACGGTTTTTGTTTTTTCTCACACCTTTTGTATCTAAAAAATAATGAAAACGTGATAAAAACATGTATCCTGGATGATCAATGATGATCAAATTATGAAACACCTTTTTTTATCTATGATATGACAAAAATATAATAAAAACATATATCTCGAATTATTAATGGTGATAAAATTACTTAAGAATGTGTTGTTGGATCAATTGTGAATCTAGCCAACCAAATTAAGTATTTGTTTAATCCGAAATAAAAATAATTTTATTAAATTTATGAAAATATATGAAACTATGTAGAGGCTTAACAATCAATGTAATTATCATAATTCAATTTAAGAACTTGGGTGCAATCTTTCGACGCAGAAATGGTAGTTTTGAAATCCAGAGTCAACAAAATTTTCAATATCCAAAGTGTTGCAAGCAAATTATCAAACTCAACGCTACCTTGTGTGTTTGACAGGTGAGACCCACTGTCAGTGGTACTGTAGAGGATAATGTTGTCCCACCTGTCAGTGATACTGTAGAGGATGATGTTGATTTATAAATCCAAAATTAATATATAAGATAGATGTGGCAATCCACTAACAATATTAAAAAAATATAGTATAGATTAGACCAAAATAGAATGGTGCTCCTAACCAGGCATGAATTGTATTGAACCATGGGCACAAAATCAAGGTTCCGTCTCTGATTATAAAACCAGCAATAAATATTTAAAGCTTCAAAGTGCCGGGTATAAAAATATTTCACGAGTAGGGGTGGCAAAAAAGCTCGTGGCTCGATCGTGACTCGCACCTGACTCGTTCGCTAACAACTCGTTCGTTACTGGACCGAGCTGTTAACGAGCCAGCTCGCTACTAACTTTGTCCGGAATTAACGAGTTCAAGCTAGGGCCTAGCTTGCTCGCCAGCCAACTCGGCTAGGCATCAATTTGTGAATTTGTATGATTTTGTGTGCATTTTATATTGTCTAGCTCGGTTCAGCTCAATCCAAAAAGTTTATAAAATTTATTTTCTTCTTAAAACAAGCTCCAGCCAAACCCAGCGAGCCAGCTCGTCAGCTTGCGAGCTAGCTCGGACTGACTTGTCACGATTTCAAGCTGATGTTTTAGCTCGGATACCCTAGGTCCAACTTGCTCAGCTGTAGCTCAGTCCATAATTAACAAGCTGAGCTAGAACCTAGCTCGGACCGAACCAGCTAGTTGCCACCTCTATTCACGAGTCACTTCCACAAAAAGTATTAGAAGATAGGAAGTTCACAAAATAGAACAACCTCAGGTGTTACATGATTTATATATTAACTTATCCATTACATTTTCAATAAAAAGGCAGATTAAGACAAAAAGGACTCACTATTACACTAAGCCAATGCTATCTAATCCACCTTTTAATTAATACCCACTAACTTTCAAAATGATATGATTAACGACACGCAAATACGCAATCGGATTGGTACAAATATCTGATCGGACGGTCTGAATTTTTTGTTTTGCTCTGTTTTCGTGCGAAAAGAAGAGTTAAAGTTTTTTTTTTTTTTGAAGGAAAGGAGTTATAGATTCGGTAGTACCCGCAGGAGTACCGAATTTTTTATTCCGTACTTGTGTTTTTCTTTGTAAAACGTCTGTCATGGATCTCTTTTCTATTATCATTATTTTTTTTACTATCGTCAATATGACCGCCGACTCCACTCAAACTCGTACCTACCAACACAGCCAACACCGCGATTACTCACACTACCCATACCAGCATCCATCTTTTACCATCCCTTCACTAACTGAATCAGCAGCTTTGTAAAATCAATCCCTTTGCACTTGGTCTCCTCACCAACTGTTGGCTTCCACTGGTTAACCAATGGTGCTAATTACACGATCACAGCATGCCCCATGTCGGATCTTTGTTGCGGATCTTGTGCCGCACAGTGACCTGCCAACTCAGCGACGATTAAGATGACATCAAGAGTGTCATCCGTTAGGTCTATAAAAGGGGATTTGGATTTTGGAGTTCCCTCAAGCTGTGTCTCATTTAAAGCGGCTAACCCAGTTATCAGCTACGTTAAGACAATCTCAAAGCTAAACACGTCAGCTTTTGTAGTTATTTTACCAGTAACTGTTAGGATACTACAGGATTGTATAGGTTAACAAAAACAAAGCTCTATGGTGTGTGCTCCCTTTGGTATTAGAGTCAAGCTTAAAAGCACACAATGTGCAAAATTTGGTTTGCAAATGTCCCAATTGCGAATTTCTTTGGGCACTAAGAGACTCCAATTGGTTACCAGAAGATTTTGAGAAGAGGATTAAAGGTCGAGGAATTATTTGAAAAAATGGGCATCCACAAGTGAACATCCACATTGGTTGGAATTCAATCCTAGAAGGGCTTGCATTTAATGTTTGACCAATGCCTAAATGCAATTGATATAGGATTGCCTAAATGAATGAGAGGTGTCTGAGGTGTTTTCTTGCATAGTTGTCGGGCAATAGAAATAAAAAAATGAGATTATATATGTATGCTTTTGTTGTTGTTGTTAGCATAGGTACATCTTAGATGGGTACAAGTTTCTTTTTTTACTGGCACATGCCTTTTTCATCATTCCTTGGTGCCCAATTTATTCATCAATTGAAGGTAAAAAGGAGCTAAAACAATTACAATTTCTGCATCCAAAAATCTAAACTCTGTTTTACAACCAACATTTTTTACTAGTACCAGCAATTAACCCTTATCCTGTGTTCTGCGCATAGAAAGCAAGTTGCTCTTCAACAAAAATAAAGTCGGTTATTTATCGCACAGCAACAGCCTTCTTGAAAATAAGGAAAAATTCAATAGAAAGTGCCAATCTACAGTTTGCGCCCATGGAAATATGCAACAATTAACATGTTTTTATTATACACAAATTAAATCATAACTATGCACAAACAGAAAGAGACAAAAAGACTTTAAAATTTCTAGATGTCTTTGAGGAAAGGGATGGTTTCTCTCCAATACCTCTTGATAGCATTGACGACTTCGCAAGCAAGTCCTGACTCTTCTGGATAACCCGCAATTGGGTCCTCCAGTAGCGGTTCTGAAACTTTCAAAACCCCTTCTATTGTTGCATGGAGGCAATACGCAGAGTATGTAATATGATAACCTCCCTCTTGAACTATTAACAGCCGTCCCTTGCTGTGCTCCTCTGCCATAGCTCTTACAAGCCTTCCGATTTTTCTATACCCATCCATACTCAGACATTGTCTCCCATTTGGATCAAACTGACAAAACCATAAATCAATAATAAAATGATATAACGAAAAATACATAACAATAAGGATGGATAAAGGGAAGAGATGTAAAAGTTAATAAGCTGTGAGAAGAAATAGATTTGAAGGAAAAAATACTTTACTAACCATGCTGGAATCTTGGCCAATGATAAAAACAATAATCTCAGGCTGGTACTGGCGCACTGCAGGCACAACCAACTCATCAAAAGCATACTGGTAACTCTCATCCCCGCTCCCATTTGGTAAGGGTATATTCAGGTTATACCCGTACCCGTTCCCCTCACCCAACTCCTCGATTGAACCACTTTGCGGGTGTGATGGGCCCCACGATCCATGGTTCATATGCAATGAAATCGTTAATACGTCATTTGTATCATAAAACCCTTCGGCAGTACCATTACCATAATGCACATCTATGTCAATTGTTACAACCCTTTTAATGTTAGCATTTAATGCGAGTTTTATTGCCAGGCCAGCATTGTTGAGGAAGCAATAACCGTCTGCACGTGTAGGTTGAGCATGATGACCCGGCGGTCTGACAAGGGCATATACCAGGTTTGCTTGGCCGGAGAGGATGTGATCCATGGCTGACATTGTGGACCCGGCAGCCAGAAGTGCCGCACCCCATGAACCGGGGTTCAAGAATGTACCAGCACAAAGTTCAGTGCTTCCTCTTGCATTAGCTTGTACCAAGTAATCTATGTACTCTGATGAACATAAAAGTGTGTGTTAAACCCTGTATGTAAGTGAATCAAGTAAAAATATATATTGTTAGGAACGCAAAACAAGTGCTCGATGAAATATGCACGATAAACCATACATGTTAAAGCAAAAAAACTAACACCCTTGAGAGTAAATTGAGTTTAACTTAATTAATTGGTGAAATTGGATGTGCACACCAAGCGTTCGATGAACGTCTGTAAGAGATAGATTTCGTATGGAAAGTAACTACCGCATGGAGAAATTAATCGTTCGATCAAGCAAAGGGTAAAAGGAGTGAGTACCGCGAGAGTGAAAAGAGAGGAGCTCAGCCACGTGAGCGGGGCGTCCGGAGTGCCACGTAAGAAAGCGAGAGATGGGTCCTTTTCGGAGTATGGACACCATGTTGCGCACCCGATCCGCATTCTCTGGATGCTTATCGAGTACTTCGAGGAAACCCGGGTCAAAGCCCGTGTCGAAAACTCCGAATCCGGTGACGTGATCCAGCATGCCTTCGTCCCAGAACACATGGAGCAGCGCCAGCTCGGCTGGCTGTGGAGGAGAAAGATTATCTCTATCCATGGCAAAAGAGCAGTGCCACGGGTCTGGTTTCAGAGATCTTAAGATTTTCGGTTCCCAGCTGAGGTGAAACTCAGGAAAGCTACTGACATGCGAATTCGGATATCTAAAGTAACCCAATTTTTTGTTTTGATCCGGACCGTCCGATCTACTTTTACACGAATATTAAAGGACCAGAGAGTTTCCACCACAGGCCGGATTAGTCCGAATTTCTGATCAGACGGTCCAAATCAAAACTAAAAAATTGAGTTACTTCAGCGAATAAGGACTCTGCGGGGGCAAAAATTCTGGTAAAGGAAAGAGAGTTTAGTTTTTGGCAAGGTTATAAAATGCGGTTTTCATGCGGTATACGAAAGGCCACTGCATACTGTATATACAGTATACGAAAGCATATGTAGATTTTTATGCGGACTTATATGTGCGGATTTTAAAAAAATAATCAAATAAAATAGAGCATAATAATAAGGAATAGATCTAAAAGCATTAGAATCAATTCATGCAATTTAATGATACAAATGAAATAGACCATATCTATTAGTTACATGGTACCTCTAGTTACCGATTGTGCAAATACAAACATATTAGATCCAAAAGCATATCCTTTATTAGTCCCCAGCTCATACACAAAAGCAGATCGTATGTATCATTTGGCCCAAAAGCAAATCATTCAATTCACAGCCTTTTGTTTGGCCCAAAAGCAGTGCGGACAGCTCGACAGCTAGAGACAACTCAGAAAAGAAGCTCCGGTATAATCTAAATTCTTTAGTCCCACTTCGTCTAAACAAAATAAATGAAGCGCTCCACATCCTATAAAAACAGCTCAACTGGACCTCTAATTCGTCCGGATGAGTGAAACTGGGTTTTGGTTATTACTGATACCCGATCCGTTTCTTTTAATAATATTATTCGGATTCTAATTAATTCGGATTATTTTAATAAATAAAATATTCAGTATGCGGTCCGCATAGACGATTTTTATGCGGTTGTGGGCTGCATATGCATATGTATGCGGCCGCATGAAACCGCATTTTATTACAGTGGTTTTTGGGAGCAGAGAGTACAATGGATCCGTATCCGTATGAGGCCGCATGAAACCGCATTTTATTACAGTGGTTTTTGGGAGCAGAGAGTACAATGGATCCGTATCCTCCCAGGTACCTGACTCAAGACAATTGAAATGGACGGGCCATATTTACTCTCAGCCGGTGCCTATTCGGAATAGCGCGGGGCCAGTATTAATTGTGCTTTGAGATTCGTACTAAGTTAAAATGACAATCCTAAACCATCCATTTCAATTGTATTGACTCAGGTAACCTGAGGTGATGTGAATTCAGAGTACAATAAGAGATGTTTGGACTTTGTAGCATTTGGTTAGCACGGAATCCACGGATACAGATACTTACAGTATATTCTAACAAGTAATAGGATATTCTAAAAGTATGATTATGAGGAAAGTTGGCATGTGTTATACTCATTAAGTAGTGGGTTTGATGAGCATAATTTTAAAATCTATCTGAATTAGTGTCAAACTGAATTCAAACGATTAAAACCGATCTAATCTACGGTGGTGTGTGTACATGCAAAATTTTGAAAATTTTAAATTTATTTATTATTAAGTTAAGAGGTAAAAAAACGATGAAAAATAAATGAATAATAATAACTTAGTAAAACTTATAAGACCTTATTTTTTGTCCTAATACTAAAAAATTTCAAAATTTTCAAAATTTTACATATACACGCATCACTCGTAAAGTAAATCGGTTTTAACATTTTGAATTCGTCGTTTGAAACAAATCCAATAAATTTTAGAATTATGCTCACCAAGTACTCTCGATAAGCATAGCACACGTTAGCTTTACTCCAAAATTATTATACTAGCATTAAGTAATGAAATATTATTCTAGAAGTAAGATAGTTATACTATTTATAATTTAGATAAAATATAAATAGTTTAAATTATATTTTTTTATGTTCAAAGAGTTGATTTAAACTACTTAATTATTTACATATCGAAATTTTTATAGGATATATAATTTTTCTATTGTTAGAAGGATTTCATATTTTTGAAATTTTGAAGATGATCTTATTTAGAATGCAAATATATTTACTTTTGAAACACCTGTGCAATATACTGTTCTTTTTTTTTTCTAAACTTAGTAAGATATTTTCTTGTGATTGAGTCATCTTCTTCTAATAAAATCAAACTAAAATTAGTAAGATATTTTCTTGTGCTCCTCTTGAGCAATAAAGTCACTAAAATATTTTTTTATATATATTTTTTATGAGGTTTTACGTCTTTGTATAGAAACCATTCGATATATACAAAAATAAATATTGCATAAAAACTAAAGTAGACTGCAGTAATGAGAAGGAATTTTTTTATTCTCCATGTGTCAGTAAAAAGAGAAAGCCCAACAAAGCGAGAGCAGGTTGGGTCCGATGGGTTTCGGACCATCCGATCTGCTTTAAGATTCATGTGCACGAATTTTAAAGCAGACACAAAAGTTGTGGACACGAATTTTAAAGTAGATTAGACGGTCATCGAACTCACTTTGAGTCCGATGGACATCGAATCCAAATTGACCTCCAACAAAGCACGAAGCAGCATGGAAAAAATGAAGAAGAGGAGAAAAAAATGAGTACAAGGAAAATTTTATAAAAGAATTGGAAGAGAAGACAACTTGCTTAGAGATTTTCAAAAGAAGTGAAAAATATAAAATTTCTCCTAAAGAAATCTTAAATCGATACGAGCTCTAATAGTTTTTACCGAGTCAATTAAGAAGAACATAAATTAGACTTAAAAATAAATCATAATGTTCTATTTTTTTCACGAACACCCTCTCATTTTTTTCACAACTCCTAATTTTCTGGATTTTAAATATACGATTTCTCACACTGAAAAGATGATCGTAGCCAGCTTTAAATGTAACTTTTGAAACAAAACATAAAGTAATTTCGGTAAAATTGAAGTACGATTATCTTTGTTTCTTAAGTTTTGCGACATGGGCTAAAATTTATATTATAATTTTAATGGTTAATTTATCAGTTGATACGGTTACATGTAAAATTTTGAAAATTTTGAATTATTTAGAACAAAATCAAGCGATCCCAAAATAATGATAAATTAATGGATTAAAAATAACTTGTAAAACTTTAATTTTTGACCGTTTGACTTTGTACGAAATAAATTAGAAATTTTCAAAAATTTGTATGTGTACGTACACATCATTCGTAAAGTAGATCGATTTCAACAATTTAGATTCGTAATTTGAAACCAATTCAATAAATTTTGAAATCATACTCACCAAACCCTCTCAATAAACATAATAAACATAGAACGCACTATCTTTCCTCTCAAACACCGTAATACCGTATAAATGTTCTTTTTAAGTTCGACAATAGAGGTAATTAAGCCGGTCTGATTCTCACGGGAGCAACAGTTGTTTCTTCTACAGTTCAACCGCCGAAATTTTTATTAATATCCAAAATAATTAAATAATTTCACAATCTACACCCTTTTGCGCTGTATTTCCAAATCTGACCAAACCGCAAACTTTATTTTCGGTTTTAAGCCTTCTTTTCGCAAATACAAATTCCGGTTCCGCCTCTCCAAAACCGGAGAAAAAAATTTCGGTTTTCAAAACCAAAAATTAAATTTGCGGTTCTACACCACGAAACCGGGAATAAAAACTGCAGTTTCGTAGTTTTTCACTATTTAAGCAGAGCCCAGCCCCCATTCCTCCCTGCCTCCCACCCCGCCTCCCTGCCGTCCTTTCTCCCTTTCTCTCTTATCGTCTCGTCTCTCCGACTGTCTGATCGTTTTGTACTCCAGTTCAGGTATTTTTAATTTGTTTAGTTAATATTTAATTTAGAAAATAATAAATTAGTTAGGATATTTCTAAATGGTTTAGAATATTTACCGAATAATTTAAAAATTCCAAAATGGTTTGGAATATTGACCGAATAATTTAGAAATTTCAAAATGATTTAGAATATTGTTCGAAAAATTTAGAAATTCCAAAATAGTTTAGAATCATTTAGAAAACTTCAAAATGGTTTAAAATATTTTAGATAATTTCAAAATGATTTAGGATAATTTAGGAATGTCCAAAATAGTTTAGAATAATTTATAAAATTCCAAAATGGTTTTGGAATATTATCTGAATAATTTAGAAAATTCCAAAATAGTTTAGGATAATTTAGGAATGTCCAAAATAGTTTAAAATAATTTAGAAAATTCCAAAATGGTTTTAGAATAATTTAGAAAATCTCAAAATAGTTTGGAATATTGTTCGAATAATTTAGAAAATTCCAAAATGGTTTAGAATATTATTCAAATAATTTAGAAAATTCCAAAATGGTTTAGAATATTGTTCGAATAATTTAGGAAATTCCAAAATGGTTTAGAATATTTTAGAAAATTACAAAATAGTTTAGAATAATTTAGAAAATTCCAAAATGGTTTAGAATATTATTCGTATAATTTAGGAAATTTCAAAATGGTTTAGAATATTATTCGAATAATTTAGGAAATTCCAAAATAGTTTAGAATATTATTTTAATAATTTAGGAAATTCCAAAATAGTTTAGAATAATTTAGAAAATTTCAAAATGTTTTAGAATAATATCTGAATAATTTAGAAATTTTGAAAATACTAACCAATGATGAGTCATGAAGAACCAAGCATTAGACTTAGAAGCATTACCTCAAGATTAGGTTTAGAAATCTATAAAATTGGTAAAGTATGCTTGAGAATGTGCTAATTTGGGCTAACCGTTACAATGGTTTAATCAAGCGTCACAACGGTTTAATTCAATACTTCAATCCACAACAAAATCGATTTAATTCGTTGCAACGCTCAAATAACCATTGCAACAGAATAAATCAATTTCAGATCTCAAAACTTCCAGAGAGGTCCGTTGTGACAACCGTTGAACGCTTATAAGCGTTAGGGTTTCCTAGCGCAGCCAAGGCTAACCGTTGTAACGCTTGTTCTTCCGTTGTAACGGTTAAGGCCAATTGCCTTATTTTGTTTCTTTTGCTATAAATAGATGCAAAATCTGGGTTTAGATAATCACACTAGTCGCCCTCAATTGCAATATTTCGAGTTCTTTTCAGATCTTGAAAAAATCATTGTTGCTTATTCACAAAACTTCAATATTCATACAACAATCTCAGGCATACTCAACCACAATCAATCTCGTGTAAGAAGTAGAGTGATCCTTGAGTGATCATCTTGTTTGTTTCATACATTTGAGCCTTTAGTGCGCGTGATTTCCCAAGCTTCGTAAGGGCTCACCGGTTCCACCTTATACTCCTTTCTTATTGGGTAAAGAAAGACGCGTCATCTCGAAGGTCGCGAGCCCCGGAGATATAGGAGTTAGTGCCAAACTTCGTAAACAATTATCCTGTCAAGTGTCTCTTAACTCTTCTATTTATTTTATGCACACTTGTTTAGTTTATAGTTATTCTAGTTTCCTCTAAGAATAACTTAGACACACATTAGTTAAAAGAAGTTAGTTTTAAATTTTAAAAGACCCTATATTCACTCCCCTCTAGGTGCCTTAGGGACCAACAAACTAAACGTCGAGGTTTGCTTTTAGAAACCTTACACTCAAAATTGTTCATGATATGAAACTCATTTATTGCTACCCTAGCCGTTTTTGACTCAAACACTTTGCCTACGGCCAATGGGTATCGAATGTTCTCTTTGTGCCGCCGAAAAAATTGACTTTCGCAGACTGAAAATCGGATATGTCATTAAAACTATCAACCAGATGTCTCATCTGTGAACAAGAGTATGATTGTGACTGTTTGGTCGGTCTAACATCATCATCAGAATCCGATGACTCATCTGAGAGCATTTCGTCCTCGTTCTCCAAACTGTCATCATCAATTGCTCCACGGGTACATGCGAATAATCATGGACCGGTACCGGTCTACGACCCGAATAGTTTTTGGGTCGAGTTATGGGTTCAGGGTTCCGACTGGTACTGGGTCGGGATCAAGATTCAAGGATCTGACTGGGTACAAGAGTCTGACTGTTTAGATTCAATTGGGAATTAAAACCGGTATGGTTCGGTTCTAACTCTACATACAACTTCAGAACCGGTGATCTTTGTGGGAAAGACGCCACAATTTCTAAAATCACTTCGAACGATGTCTGATATGTTACCAGTACTAATTGGTAGTCAAATTGGCCATCGGTAGACATATTAAACTTGGCTTGGATTTCCATATTTGCTTAACTAACAGTATACCCAACCAGTTTATAAATCTCATTCTGGAGATAATCAAAGTTATGGTTCACGGTTATCGGTAATGAGTATTTAGGCCGGGTACTATAAAGGACCCTGTCATCATTATATTGGATTTCCTCTCCAACAAAAATTTTCACACAAATCATTTTTGGTTTTGGTTGGTCTAGATAACAAACTACATTTTAAAAAATAATAACCCTATAAGTACAACATAAATTGAAAAATTAAATAATTTAAAATTAAAATAAATAAATAAACTTACAAAAATTCGCTTCTCGAATCCGATTTTCTCTATTTTTTTCTTCTTCTCCTCTTCTTTTTTCCTCCTCTTTTTTTTTCCTCTTTTTTTTTTCTTTACTCTCTTCACTAAAATGTGATTCAATAAGGGATTGCTTATATTATGCGCTGCTTATGAGTTTCTGTGCGTTTTGTAGGCAAAATGGTTTGAAATTGCAAAAAAAAAAATTTTGGATCTCAAACCGCAAAATATATTACTGGTTCTAGAAACTGCAAATTTGTTTTCCGATTTTGAATCAAGAAACCAGAAATTTAATCTCCGGTTCTGGAAACCAAAATTTTTTTGTCCGATTTTGGAGAGGTCGGAACGGAATTTTTATTTGCAGAAAGGAGACTTAAAACCAGAAATAAAGTTTGCAGTTTGGTCAGTTTTAAAATTCCTGTGCAAAAAGGTGTAGATTTTGAAATTATTTAATTATTTTAGATATTAATAAAATTTCGGGTTCAACCGTTGCTTAATATTATGTTAAGCTACTTTTCTAATTGTGCCATTTTTATTTTCTATGGTATGTAAATGTAAATTACGGGATGACCTACTATGTAAATAAATTAGCACATTATACGAGGAGAACTACCTACTTGTACTTTTATTATCAAAAGATTCGTATTGGTATGGTATACTGTCAAACTACTGCCCATTGAATACGCCTACTCTCGGCCAATTGTTACCTACGTACCTCCTTGTCCCTAGTTAAAAAACCAACAGCATTACCAGCTACCTAAAAAGAAAAGACTGATAATCCATTTTTAAAATAGACCCTAAGCTTTCGTCCATTTATAGTTAATCCAGAAATTGAACAGATAGAGCGACAACCTCTGGCGCTTTCAGCCTTACGTATGATAGAAAGTTTATTAAAGAGACTTGTTCTACTTGGATACCGTGCTATTTCTATCCATTCGAGAGAGGGCCCACATTTCAGTAAACCTATTGTTAAGTCTCCTTCGTGTAGACCGGATCCAAGGTGTAAATTCACCGTATAAGCTATATAAAAAACTTGTACTGTTTCATGAAAAGAATAGATACATAAATTACTATTAAATTACAAAAAGCAACCTTTTCTCCCAACTTCAGTGGCTCTTCAGTAAATTTAAGCGAAATGAGGTCTTGTTGTTTTCCGCCCTTAACTCCCCCACACACATAAGCCGACAAATGTGATGGTAGTGATGTAAATTTCATGGACTAGATGGTCGTTATGACGCTCTTCCAACCAATTGGACGGCTCAGATCGGTATCAACAACATAGAATCTTTCGCTTCTCCGAGGGAGCAGTAGAACGGTTCGTACCCGATAAGCAAAAGAAAGACTTCCTGGACCTGGAGCACAAGATAAATAACAGTGGATTCTTAACAATTGACGGAACCCGTCTAAATGTTGAGTCCGTTTCCCCCAGGTACCTGAGGTGCAATATAAATAAACGGATGGTTCAGATTAATTCCAGTTGGTCCAAACTCAATCCGGACCTACGGAAACTATAGGAGGTACGATTTAAGATTCGTGCCGTGTTAAAATAACGGTCCGGATTTACGTATTGCACCTCAGGTACCTGAGGCTGGGATTCGTTTATAAGTTTATTTATAGATAAAAAAAGAATTAAGTGTACGGTGCTCCTAGTGCAAGAGAAATATTTCACCTGAAGTGATAGTTTCTCAGAGAGGACAAAGCCAATTCTCTCTCTCTCTCATACCTTCTATATCCCCATTTTACCCCTGTCAAGCGAACGATGATGACAGCACTATTCCGAGAGAAGCCCTTCTCTCTCTCTACCCCCTCCTAAACTACTTTCTCTCACTTCCTCTCTCTCCTCTGCGAGCTTCCCTTGATGCAGCGTCGGAGTACGGCGGCGCTAAAACCCGACTCCTTAAACCGTACTCTCTCTCGAGAAGTCTCCGCACTGTACTTTACTGTAGAGCTGACAAATTGTACTCCGAAATCTCAGTTCACCTCTTCTGGAAAGATTAACCCTATATCCAAGCCCGAAACCAAAATTAATGGGGAGCGAGCTTAGAGAATCGCTCCGGCGAGTATGTGTAGAGATCGGCTGGAGTTATGCTGTCTTTTGGAAAGCGATCCGTGGCATTAACCACCAAATGTAAGTGTCTATGGCGATCATTTTTTTATGTGATGATATTTTTAAGATTTTTTTTGTTAGTGGAAGTGGATACTGGTGGATTTATTAAGGGTATATATTCGATACCTTTTGATACAGTGTGATTTTCTGAGAAAAGGTACTGATAGTTACGGTTTGGTCGGGCTTGGTTTTTGCTTGCTGCATTAATGGCATTTATTACTTTGTTCCTCTCTGTACCTATTTAAAGTTTTCTTCTTTGTTTCTTTCTAGTTCATTAATGGCAAATCATAAGTGACTAACTTAAGGCAGTATAATGGGTTCTACCAGTCCGGCTTAACTTGGATTTGAGTTTTTGTACCAAATGTAAGCTTGGAATTTTGAAACCTTTTGGAAGATTACTAAATTCTGAATTTCTGATTCAATCTAATTATGTAGTTCACTTATTCTATATTTGCTAACTTTGAGGAATATGTTATCAATATTTTTTTATTCGTTGTAAATTTCATGAGAATCCTACACTTGCAGCAACGATAGTTGCTTTATTCCTTTTGGAAACCCAGTGGAAGGTCCTGTTCTTGATTCCTTCTAGCTCTTGAATTCCTTTTAGTGGATATTAGCAGTAACTTAGATTTAAAAAAGGTATTCTATTCAATTTTTTCAATTCAGCATTGGATTCAGATTCTTCTCAGGATTGTGGTTCTTGTTTTTTTCGTTTGGTACCAATTTTCTAAATCGATACTGATTTTTTTGGAATAAAGTACCTTTATTGCTTGAAACTGCATCAAAAGCTAGATACAATTAATGGAATCTCTGGTTGTGTCATAATTGCTACTATCTCTATTTAAACTTAAAGATTATTCTTTGAAGTTTATACAATTAGGTTTGCTTGAATTAACTATTTTTACACCAAATGTCAGTGTCAATTGGGAAGCTGTCAATGTATTTTGATTATAATCTTTTCTTCCCAGTTTGATCATGTCCGTCTTTAAGTTTGATAGAATACTTCTGAATTTTAGGCAATTGGTATGGGGAGAAGGATATTGTGAAAGAGTAGCAGGTGTACCAGCCATTTCGGGTTTTGAGGCAATGGATTTACTATTGAAGGAAAAGGTGGCACAACGAAATTCACGGGAAGGCCACTCAACTGAGATGGTTGTGGCTCGGACAGATGACAGACTCAATACCCTGGTCTATAAGTTAATGGTGCACCAGGTCCATGTCCTTGGCGAAGGGTATGCTTCACTGTGGTTTAATTCTATCATCTTAACTCTTGCACTAGTCAAGTTTTGTGTGTTTGTGGTGTTATGTTCTAAATTAGTAGACCCTTTGTAGGATAATTGGACATGCGGCTTTAACCGGGAATCATCTGTGGGTTCTTCAGGATAACCTTAATGATTATGTATCAATTTCTAAGGTTAGTACAACATTTCCTTTTCCAAGTTGGTATGTATAAATGGATATTGAGTTCATTCCTTTTTTATCCCTTCATAGAAAAGTTAACTTCCATTATAGCTCTGCTATGATGCTTTGCAAAACATGCGTTTCACTATTTTGAGCTATTTGAAGTGTATCAGTATTCATGTACTGTGTGAATCATGGCATAGCACCAATTGCACAACTCCTTGCAGTTCTGTGCTTCTGCTTCTAGTTGAATTAATTGACAAACTGCCACCAATTGTTTGTATTTCAGGCATTATCAGAGATGAAACAACAGTTTTGGGCTGGAGTACAGGTTGGCAATTTGTTCTGATTTTGTAATAGATTATATTCAGGGATCTTCTTTTTATTCTTGTAGATCTAAGGACTGTTTATTGTGGTAGCAGACTGTTGCCGTTATTCCTGTGCTTCCACATGGTGTCATTCAGCTAGGCTCATCAAATATGGTACAATCTCACTTTCCTTTTATTCAATTTAAATATAAAACAGTTCATGAATGCGTATCCTTGACAATGAGGTTTCCTTTTTAAATAATGATGATCACTATTTGTAGGTTATGGAGGATATTGATTTTATAAGACAAATAAGGTGCATGTTTGCCTCACAATTGGGATGTAGTACAATTTTAGATGAATGTGGAAGGTTCTTACCTCATGGAACCCAACCCAATCAGATGCTGGGTGGTGAATTGCCATTACAACCAGATACAAACTCAACTTTGAATTCAGATTTGTTCTATACAAACTTGAAACAGATAGAGGAACAACTACTCTTTCCAAGTTCTAGTGATTTCAAATCCAAATCTGTCAATGAAAAATTTCGCGGAATGTCAATCAATGAAAATTTAAAGCAAGAGGATCTACTGTGCACCCCTTTGAAGAACGAAGGGAGTGACCTCTTCGACATATTGGGCCTTGAGCATAGAACAAGGGGCTTTCACGGCAGATCAGATGCCATTTATTCAACTAGAGAGGCTATGTCTGCAGGTTTACCTGACAATGGTGCGGGTCCCACTATCAGTAACTCAAATGAAGAGGATGTATCCTTTGGTGGGTTATTGTCAGAAACTGACCCAGACCAGCTATTAGATGCAATTGTTTCAAATTTGAGTGCACGTGGAAAGGGCATAGTGGTAAATTCAAACAGGGGTGGTTCGTCTTTTAGTGGACCAACCTGTTCATATGGTTCTGTTGGGTTCGATTGTTCTACCATGAAAGTTAAATCAATGCCTGAATCGAGTTCTGTTAAGAGCGAAAGGTGTGAGAGTAGTGACAATAAAAACTTGGATTACAAATCGCAAGTTAGTCTTTGGGCTGAAAACAGCGGTGGTGTTATTGGGCCTGATAGTAAGAGAGGAGATGAAATGGGTAAAGCAGGCCGGAAGAGACCCCGGCCCGGTGATAACCCACGACCTAGGCCCAAAGACCGGCAACTAATTCAAGACCGCATAAAGGAGCTTCGTGAAATTGTCCCTAATGGGGAAAAGGTACAACTTGTTACTTCCATTTCATATTGTAAATTCAGAATGGCCCCTGCAGAAACAAAGTTTCATATATTTTGAACTTCAGATTGTTGACACTGGTTTTTGTTTCTGGTGTCATATGAGCAGTGTAGCATAGATGCTTTGTTGGAGAAGACTATAAAGCATATGCTTTTCTTGCAAAGTGTTGCTAAGCATGCTGATAAGTTGAAAGAAGCTGGTGAACCAAAGGTACTTAAAACTTTATTGCCATCATTTTTATGAAGTTATCCTTACTATATTGAAGTGGCTATATGAGCAACAAAGATCTCTTGCTTATGTCAGTCATTTTGTAGTGGCAATGTTTCTTAAAATTTGAAATAATTACTAGTTTGAAAAAAATGCCAATTACATCATTATGCATTAATGACCAAATACCAAATGTGGATATTGTGTATTTATATATTCAAGTTCATGGGCACCAACCTGTTCCTAACATAGCATGGTAATAAATCTGATGGGTATTTTTTTTCTTTATTTGTGGAAATTAATCAATATATAGCTGCATTTTAATGCAGATAAGTAGCAAGGAAGGAGGGCTTTTGCTTAAGGATAATTATGAAGGGGGTGCGACATGGGCATTTGAAGTTGGCACACAGTCAATGACTTGTCCCATAATTGTAGAAGATCTCAGCTCCCCTCGCCAGATGCTCGTTGAGGTATATTATCTATATGAGAAATTCTTAGAAGATCTTAGCTCCCCTTTTAAATTCTAGAAGATCTCAGCTCCCCTTTTCAGATTTGTTGAACTTATTTCTGTTTTTTTTTTTGGGTTTTATTTGTACAGATGTTATGCAAGGAAAGGGGTATATTTTTAGAGATAGCAGATCAGATAAGAGGGCTTGGGCTGACAATTTTGAAGGGTGTCATGGAGGTTCGCAAAGATAAAGTTTGGGCCCGCTTTGCAGTTGAGGTACTTCTTTTACATACAAATATTAGTGTACCATCTTTGACCATAGATGATCTTAGTGTATAATATAATTAATTTTTTTTTATAACACAGGCAAATAAGGATGTGACGAGAATGGAGATATTTCTCTCTTTAGTCCACCTATTGGAACCAAACGCAGGTACCAATCTCCTACCAACTGCAGCTGATAACAATATCACTTTACCCCACAATGGATTCTACCCATCTATTCCTGCTACTGGCCTTCTCTGATTTATTCAAGAGAAAACCTTTTCTTTGCCTTATTGTACTTACGGTCTTCAGTGCTAACCTTGGAGAGTGAGGTTGTAAATTAGGGGCTGCTGGTGGTGGATTTCTTTTCTAAAATCTTTGATGTGTTGTAAGTTAATTTGTTTGTTTTCTAACCCTAGCTAGCTTCTTGTTGGATCTTAGGAGTTGGTGCCAAGAGATGTAAGAGTGGTTATAGTTTAAGGGGTTAGATTAGGAAATTTGTGATGTTATAATTATGGGCCTAGTATAAAATTTGCTTAATATTTTTCGATTTCCAAATTTTATAGGAAATTTTGCACCTATTTATGCCATTGCAGAAAGCCATAAAAATTTGATGGTTATTGGAAATTTCGCAATAATGGGATCAGATGCCTCTAAAGAACATATGAAACCCCAAAAACAGGATAATCAATTGTCTGTTCTAAAGAAAACCTCTCGTTTGTTTTTCTTTCAGACAATAATTAAGCTCTGCAGATTATTTGCATACTTTAATATAGACCTAAACTTGATTGGATATCCTAGTGACTTTTTAATTATTTTTCTCAATTTAATTTTTGTTTGGAAAGAAGTATCATCATCCTTAAAAAAATACTTCATAATTGAAGTTCTCTCTTCAAGTCGGCAGGTCATCTAAACCCATTTCAAAATGTATAATTCTTTGACTTAAAAAAAAACACATTTACGCAACGTTACGTTTGGTAAGGCCCATGTTGTACCGATTTAATTAAACGTACCTTCAAAATTACAACTGATATTTCTTACATTTTGGGCTGTAGATCTTATTCACCTAAAATTTAGAGGTGCTATCGAGTCGGGTAGGGTCCGGATACTATTATATTTGAACCCGTATTTTAAAAGTTTTCGGGTTCAAATTTTGATCCATATACTTATTAGTTTCAAATCGGGTCGGATACGGATCTGGATACCTATCTATCCGTAGATATTTCGGGTCCAGTCTTTCGGTTCCGGGTAGATAGATACCCATAACTTGTTTGTAGATTATCGGGTCCGGTCCGAATCCGAAACAGGTACATGTTACAACTCACAGACATTTGAGAAACCATTTACGTTTAAATATAATTATAATTTCTCAGACATCTCACATAATATATTATTATAATATAAATTAAAAGCTTGTTCCAAAATAATAATTATACTATTGTTCTTGTTCATAAATATTACAACATAACATGCTACATAGCAAAACAAAAATAATAGTAATCTATCTAAATTAAAAAAATACTATCCTATCGATTCAACATTTGCATGTACATTATCTCAATTACTAATTTGCCATTCGCCGTAACAAATGAGAGTTTTTTCATAGTTATTAATATATATTTTTTTATTAAATAATTATAAAGAATGGTATTATTATTTTTTCGGATATTTATATGGATATTGGGTCGGGTTCGGTTATAGGTCGGATAATTAAATCAAACACATATCCTATCCATTATGATATCGGTTCCGGTTCGGATCCGGATCGAATATTAAACTATTAATTTTGTAACTGTATCCATAATTTAACCGGTTATATTTTTTAAATCATACTCTATCTAAATTAATCGGATCCAGATCGGTTCCGGTTCGGTTCCGGATCGGATCCGGATAATCGGGTAAATGTAGCCCCTATGCTAAAATTATACAACAGTGGTTATTTGAATCTTCATTGTTTGTTGCCTTCAGCCTATCTGTCAGTATATGCCCGATTGATTCCTTTTATCTCATGGTGTGCAAACAGACCGGAAAGAATAAAGTGCCTAATAATTAACAAACTCTCAAATTTGCATGTGAAATTGTCCAACTTTTTTTCATTCCAGGGCATAAATTCATGCCCAATTGAATCTAGAATCAATTACAAAATTCATCCCAAATAAAATTTCCGGAACTCTATCAATTAACATCTGTGCCGAAAACTAAATTTTAACAAAAAAATAGAGAAAAAATGAATTCTCAGATGGCAATCAACAAGATGGATACAAACTTAAGAACTGAGGCAACAAACAAGAGCTATTTCTCCAGATATTATGGTGCAATTTTAGTATCTCCATTGATTTCTCCTTCGCCTTTGCTCCGCAATTCTCTGATTGCAAAACCAAACAAAGCTTGCCAACTGCTCCTACATGCATCATCTCGTGCAAAACTGCCGGCGTTGCCACATGTCGTGCCACCAACCATAGAATCCTGACTGCCCGTTCACTTGCCAAATGTGAAACTCTAACAATTTTCCTTGACACGATTGCAATGCCGGCTGCGTGACCTGCTACCTCAGCCCTGCCTTCAGCACAGCCACACAACCGATCCAAAACCACCAAAGCCAATTCGCAAATGCGCCTCTCAGGCTCATCCAACAACATTTCAATCAATACTGGTACTGCACCGGTACGTACCGCCTTGATCCGATTCCGTCCATACGGGCATAAACCCGCTAACACGTGCAACGCACACTTTGTCATGACTTGGTCACGTACTGCATTAACCAACTCCTTGAACAGCTCCTGTTGCACATTCACAATTCTACTCGGCGAAACATGTTCCGTGATCGATCTAAGAAATTGCACCGCATGTGATCGGATGTGGTTATCGGATTTTTGCAAAACTACCGCCAATGAATCCATTATGTCGCTGTATTTTTCAATTACTTCAATGATATTTTCTTCTGAGAGTTGAAGAGAGCACAGGATAGAGAGCGCATCGTTCAGCAAATTTTGCTCTGTAACTAAAGAGGCCAAGAAGACAACCATCCCAGGTGTGGATACCACATTCCGGCGATTTGTGTCACTCTCCGAAACTATATTTTTTATTTCTCTTAACGACTCAACACGTGTTACCGGCTTCTGTGCCGAAGCCAAGAGACGAGCCAGATGGATCGGATCGACAGGAGGTTTTGGTGTAGGCGGCGGTTCATAACCATGAATGGTGTTAGCAGAACACCACGATTGGATGAGGCGGCGGAGCGTGTGGTTTGGAGTTAGTATTAAGTCTATCAGAGGCTGACGTGTCACGGGACATGAGTGCGGCTTGTTGGTTTCAATCCATTTTTCGATGCTCGATCGATCGTAGGTGATGCCGGTAACGAGTGCTACCGGATCTTGCATAAGTTCAAGAGAAATGGGGCAGAGAAAATAGGTAGGTATCTCTACTTGCTGCTGTTCCATTTGTGTAAAATGAGATAAACACTAGATAGGTTTTTGCGTACGGAGAGATTGATTTGAAATTGTATTGGAGTTGAAAAATGGATCTGAGAAGAGTGTTTTATAGGAGGTTGAGATTTGAAGAGCACATTTTCGAAGTCTACGCGGAAGAGATAGCTGATAGCTAGCAAGAGAGGTCAAAGGCTTCTCTTAGACTACAATTTTTAATTTTTAATTCATTAATTAAAGTTAATTTTTTAATATTCAAAATCTTTGGTTGGAGAGGAGTGGGGAAGGGTTAGTGTGTTTTTAATTGTGGTGGTGTTTCTTGTAGTTTTCTTTGTGGTAGGTTACTTGCTTAGGAAAACTTGTAAGTTAAAATTTAAATATGAATCAAGTTTTGCAATTACGTAAGTATAATTATTTTTAAATCTTGACTTACCTACTTAATTAGCACAAACTGCCAAGTTGAGCTATTTTATATGAATTTTATTCGAAATTTTGAGTCTTGATGTAATATTTACTACTTTTATTAGTAACAACTACACATGAAAAATATTAAACCTAAGGTAAAAAAATTACCAATGTATATTAGTTGACTAAAAATTAACTTGATCTCATAGTAGATATCTTGTATTTTGAAAGAAAAACTACTGATGACGAGATGCACACACAAAGTTACATAGAGCTATAAAAAATGGAGATAGAAAAGATGCCACAAAGCATCTCCCAGACAAAAGGAGTAGGAGAGTGGAAGCTCCGAAGGGTTGACAAAGCGTTTTAGATAAGAAATTTGTGAGGCTGTGGGCCCCACCATTTGGGGCTGGCTCTCCTCTGTGATTTCCTTCAATTCTTTAATTCTTCTTTAATTAATATATTATTTATTACTTCTGACCTTTCTCTCATCCTCTCATTTTGCCTTTGAGATTGATGCACTGTGCCATTGGTATCAGTATGGGTCTATGTTTGACCTCGCCTTGGACAAATAAACTACACTATTTGCATATATGTCCTCCCAACTTAATACAATTCAACTATACAGTGTAGTATTGTTTGTATACCTACCCTTGTCAGAACTGATTTCTTGCATAGACGTTGAATTTTTTTTTTTTTGTTATCTTGACATACAAATATACAATGAATGCATAAATTTTAAAAGGGTTCTTTCATTCACCAACTATTTTTCTTTCCTAATAAATAAAAATATATATTTTTACTTGTAAAAATTATATATGTGTACTTGAAATTAATTTGATATGTTCAATAAAATTATTGGGTTCTTCACATGATTTTAGATCATATTCATCTATTTGGACGATATTATTGTAAATGTTGATTGTTGAATTTCAAATGTGATTTGAGTAAATATTAGTTTAATTTGTCTTAAAATATATATTCAAATTTCAATTTTATCATGGTGAATTTGCATACAAAAGAGTAACATACTAGTCTTTTTGGTCATTATTCTATAAATGCACTCTTGTTAAAATTCCAAGTTCCACATGCATTTATTTGAAAAGGATATGTATATAAATAAATCAAAGGGGATATGTGCAAAACAACCTGCCGACGAATAAAATAATCACAGGCAACGCATCGTATTAGGTGTCGTAATGTCTATCTTTGTTAAATTTTAAAATTGCATTGGTTGAAATAATTAAATTAACGCAAACTGCTAGGTTTTGTGGCCGCACAAGGTCCAACCCTACTTTTATCTCGTTTGGTGTCTAATAAGCTTAATCACATAGGTTAACTTTTACGATGTTGGATTTAGATATTGAACAAAATAAATTACAAGCTCGAGACAGGTTTCGCATATTTATCCTTTTTCATTATTATTATTATTATTATTATTATTATTTTAAAGGGAATGAAACCCCTTTCAAGATAAATTTTTTTTTAGCTTAATTAGGCAACCGAGATCAGGGGTTGCCATGAATTTTCACTTAAAACACATTGACAGTACAATATCAATTAAAAGTCTACACAACTTAATTAATATCTTAGAGCATCTACATCCCTCAAAATATTAGAGTTTTTAATCTGATATGGCAGTTGCTAAATTAGTTTTAGGAATGTAGATGAATTTCCTATTTAGCAACTTTGCTCAATAATTTCTTATTAAGAAATCGTTTATAAAATCTGACGTGGCAAAACGATTGGCCTGTATTCGCTAAAATTAGTTTAATTTATTACTGATTTGGCTTATCAGTTTTAATTTACTGATGATGTGGCTTATTAGAAACTTTAGAATTAGTTTCAGGGATGTGAACATTTAGAAATTCCGGAGTCTATAATTTCTTAAAAGCAGTTAACAGTTATTTAGAAACTCTAAGAGTTTCAGGGATGTAGATGCTCTTAATAACATTTTTTTAAATAAAATATATAAAATTGAAAAATTATGGAAATATTGTTAGCCTTTAACCTTACCAATTTAATTGATCCTATTAAAATTTCATATTATTTGAATTTCATTTGATATTCCATCATAAGTAGTTAGAGATGAACCATTGATTACAAACTTTAAATCATTTAGTAAATGGTAAAACTTGCATTAAAGTTTTACCATTTATATACTTATGATATGAATAGATTAAGATCATACTTCAGACAATATCTAGTTCTTCGCCAACTTTCGGAAAAAAAAAATACTAGATTTTAGTAATAATTAAAGTGATGCTAGCGTGTACTTGAGCTTTCCAACATAGTTGATGAGTTTAATCCTAAAGAGTCCGCCTAGCTCTCCCCCGTGAACAATCCCCCGTTTCATCCTCGTCAGTTGCATTAATTAAGATAGTTAGTTAGTTAGAATTTATAACTGTCAGTGTATTTTAGGAATTTGCAGAAGTATTCATATGTAGCACAACTAGTATTCATCCATCTATATGAATGTATTCACATTTGCAATAGAAACATATTTGGATATATTACAACAAGAAAGTAGGGGACAAACAACATGTGTGGGGGACCGCACAACTGTCAGAGCATTAATTAAGTGGGGGACCGCATAACCGTCAGCGCATTAATTAAGTGGGGGACTTCTAACTACCTTCAGCTCATTTTAGAAATTTGCAAAAAAAGTATTCATCTGTAACACAACTAGCATTCATCCATCTATAAATGTATTCATCTTTGCAATAGAAGCATATTTGGACACATCAATCACTCATCTTTTACACGTTTTTAGAGATGGGTTTTTTTTTCTCCGTTCAATCTAACCAATATTTCTGACAATCTGTGAGGAATTTTGCAAATCTAAAACCACGAATGTCTTCTACGCAATTTTCTCTTTCAAATGAGATCCATGATGACATACTTTCAAGTTGTCCGTTACACAAGGATTCACACCTCGTCATGCAAGTATTCATCCCGCATTAAGCAAGTATTCATCCTCAACGTGTAAGTGTAAATAGTTAATGTACCAAGAGTATTACACATTTTTAGAGATGGGTTTTTTTTTTCTCCGTTCAATCTAACCAATATTTCTGACGATTTGTGAGAAATTTTGCAAATCTAAAACCACGAATGTCTTCTACACAATTTTCTCTTTCAAATGAGATCCATGATGACATACTTTCGAGTTGTCCGTTGCATAAGTATTCACACCTCGTCATGCAAGTATTCATCCCGCATTAAGCAAGTATTCATCATCATCGTGTAAGTGTAAATAGTTAATGTACCAAGAGTATTACAAACATATGTGCATACCAAACAAATAAAAAGTATTCATCCATAAGATATCAAGTATTCATACATATAAGTTAAAGTATTTATGCCTAAGATATTAAGTATTCATCCATAAACGTTGAAGTATTCATCTCTAAAACATTAAGTATTCATCCATATGTACTTAGTACGCACTGTTCTAATTCACCATTAATGGAGCTTTGTTCTTTGCAAATAACTCGTATCTGACCCGGCGGAGGCGGATCTGACCCGGCGATCGACAGTGATGGATCTACTCCGGCGGAGGCGGAGGTGGGAGAGAGAGGAGGCGGAGGTGGGAGGTGGGAGACGGAGGTGAGAGACGGAGGTGGAGGTGGGAGAGGGAGGCCGAGATGGAGAGGTGGGAGAGGCGGGCAGAGGCGCAGAGGGAGAGGTGGGAGAGGCGGGCGGAGGCGCAGAGGGAGAGGTGGGAGAGGCGGGCGGAGGTGGAGGCGGAGGTGGAGAGGGAGAGGTGGGAGAGGTGGGAGAGGGAGGGAGAAAGATGAAAGAAATAAATGGAGAAAATTGGGTAATTAATTTGTAGGGCCATTAGGTAGTTAGAATTTTGAATTATAGTTAGAAAAGGTAGTTAGTTAGTTAATTAGTTGGGGGATGAAATGGGGGATGGATAGATGGGGGAAGATATAATTACCCAATCCTAAAATCTATTAAATCGATTTCAAACAACAATTTAAATAGTTGAAAAAAAAATCTACTTCATGACTAAAAACTTGAATATGAAAATAGTAAAATGAAAATAGCAACAAAAAATTGCCTCTTTTTTTTCTTGCAGTTATCTTTTTTTTTTTAATTCTTGATAACAAAAATTGTACAATTCATAACAAAACAAAACAAAACTATTGATATGATCTGTATTACTTTACTTTCACAAAAAAAAAATGTAGCATTCAACTTAACATTGATTGAAATCAAGAACTTGAAAAAAAAAACATTTAGTAATTCTCCTAATTAGTAAATTTTATAAGCCCTTGATACAAAAATTAACGATCCTTAGTCCTTACGAAAGAGAAGACTTTAATTAAACATTTAAAATTAAGACGAAACATGTCGACACTGCAAATCAATCTTTCAATGCCCCCTTAAATAAATATTTTTTTTAACGTAAGTCAATCAATTTTAAAATTATACAATTTTTTATATTTAAATAAAAACAGTTGCCATAGAATATTTCAATAAACTATATAAACAAATGCAATACAATTTTTAAGTCTAAATAATTGATTTCGTTCCGCTCAATATGATTACCGTATGAAAATATTGTTGGATGTCAAATTTTACATTTTTTAAAAATTTATTTACTATTTTTTTAAATAGGTACAAAATTACTTGATTTAAAGGTTCTAGACCATTTGAAAGTAGTAGTTTTCTACCAATCTAAAAGTATACTAAACAAATTTTAAAAAATGTACAATTTGATCTCCGAATATATTTTCATATAAAAATCAAGAGGAACGGTTCGGATCGACTATTTAGACCACAAAAATGAAAATATGAATCCGATCCATAGTAAGAACTAAAGTGCACTATACATATTAGTCATAGTACCGTAGCCTCACTCATATGATCATAGTGACAAGATTCGCGTATAATTCGTTTTTTCGACGTCACCAAACCGAACTCCGAATAAAACGCAGAAAATGTATAATACGTTTTATTCGCGAATAAAACACATATAAATGTGAGTTGACGAATTATTCGCGATAAAAACACGAAAAAAACGCCGAAATTTTTAATTTTCTTTTTTTTTTACGGGTTTTACCGTTTTTTTTGGGTTTTTTTTTTTGCTTCTTTGTTGTATTGAATCATTCCCAAATTATACCCGAATCACGAATTTTTGACCTCGCCGAACCGAACCTGAACTATTGATTAGTCACTATGCAGATGATAATGTGTAGCGGCCACAGAGAATCTGGTTGCTGAGCTGGTGATTCTAAATTCTAATGTGCAACACATGAATCTGTGATTACCGACGTACCAATACTTTCCAATGCAAATTTGCCAACTCACCATCAAGCCCCCCAACTCAGAATCTGACTTTCTATGTGGCCCTGGATTGATGTACTTGTAAAATTTAAGCATGTGATGATTTTTCATACACGGCTCTGAAAGTTTGAATTTTTCTATTTTTTTTTTCTTCCGTTGAATTCGTTAATTAATTAACTATTCGCCGTTGAGTTTTTTTTTTTTTGTATATATATATTTTTTTGAGGAGGGTTCAAATGCCTCTATTTTTCATGTCTCCACCATGCTTCTATTTTTAAAAACTTTAATAACTCAAAATTTTAAACTTAAAAATCAAAATAAAACCGTTGGATATGATCTACATCATTTTATCTATACACGTGTAAAAAATTATGACATTCAATTTTGTTTTAGTTGTCATCAAGAGCTTGTAAAAAAACATACTAATATGGATAATTTCTAGACGTTGATTTTTCAATTTATTGATTCACATAAAAACAAAATCGAAATGTGATAATTTTTTATGAGCACATAGATAAAATGATGTAGATCATATCCAACGGTTTTATTTTGACTTTTAAGTTTTAAATTTTGAGTTATTAAAGTTTTTAAAAATGAAGGCATGATGGAGACACAAAAAATAGAGACATTTGAACACTCCTCATTTTTTTTATAGATAGTTGCGGTCTCTCTGTATTTCCATCACCGACATACTTAAATGCTGGTCAATAAATTAACTTACCAAGAGAATATAATTTTGTAGTATATGTGTGGACTGTGGAGATTTTTTTTTTGTTTTTATTTCAAACAGAGGAATATCCACCAAGAGATTTTTTTTTCCCCTTTGACTCAAGAATACTTATTTCTCACGTTAATGTTCATTTTTTTTTCAGTGCACTCTTTTTGATAAAACTAGTGAAAAACAAGTCCAATTCGATGGGATGCCTATTTTAAAAACCTCAGAAACAGGTGCGGAATAAGAAAATTGAGATTGAATTTCTTTTCTTTTTTGCAAAAATTAAAAATATTGATTTTTTTTTAAAGTAGAAAGAAGCAATTTTCGCCATAGTATAATTGTTGTTTTAAGGATTACAATAAAAGAAGTCGGATAAAAAAAATATATGATTCATTAATTGTAAGCATAAAAATCCAAAGCAAAAGAAAACATCAACCCTAACCTGCAGCAAATTTTCATAATAATTAATTCAGAGTCAATCTGTGAGCCAATCAAACTAAAACATAAATTAATAAAGAAAAAATATCCACAATAATGAGAAGGCATATATATTGTTTGATATGATGCTTGATAAATGTGGGGTACCCAGTAATATATTGTTCATTAATCAGTAAAAGTTTTGTATTAGATGTTAATGGAGGTGTGCAGAGGCAGAATTAAGAAGGCATGAGATTAATTGACATTTATTTTTTATAATTTTTTTATATTTATGTATAATTTTCTATATAATTTAGAGTGAAATGTCATGGTATCGTAAAATTCACTTCTATTCACCATAAAAAAAATTTGTATCCGAAGGAAGATTGCAAGCATAAATGTAAAATGAAAAGCTTAAAAAAAAGAAAGTTTATGTTGCAAATAAATCAAACTCACATGAAACCATGCAAATGATCAATTGCCAAAATTAATTTCTGGAGAATTACTGGAGAAGAAGGAAATGCGTTGTTCGCGAAATCTGAATCGTTGCTTCTTATGAAATCTAATCACAGCCGTAGTTGATGGATAACCTTTTGACATTAAACATTTATCAGACCGTTAAATTATCTTAATGCTATGGACATCTCCAGTCCATAGCTGCATTATGATTAATGGCAAAAATGGCACGGCGGAGCCGGCTCCGTCACAGAACGGCACGGCACGCGTGTCAGTTACGTAAAGTGACTCGCGTGTTCCGTGTCGTGACCATTCGCGTGCCGTGTTCATCTTTTGAAACTTTGGCACGGCAAAACACGATACGTGAAAGATTTAGTCACTGCACGGCACAACACGTAGTCACGTGAGTCACGTGTAATTAGGACCATTACATATTGATTTAATGGTAAATCTTGAATAAACTAACTTAAATTATGATTAAATGGTCACGCGAGTCACGTATGGTCACGACACATTTAGGCATAGCGTGACTCACGTGGCGTAACCATTCACGTGCTGTGACCATCCCTTGACATTGTGGTTACGGCATGACACGCCACGTGAAAAATTAATTTAGTCACAGCACGGCACGGCACGAGACCAAAGTCACGGCGTGTTAGTAACGACACGGCACGGAAAGTTTTTTCAACTCTAATTATGATATACTATTGATATAGGGAATCTGGCTAATATGCTACGCGTATATAAGGGTCTCTCCGTGCTACGGCTCACTTTTTGAGTTTTTAAAATCCTAATGATCGATCCGAACCGTTCAACATGATCTCCATATGAATATGTACTTGCAAACCAAATTTTACATTTTTTAGAATTTTTTTACTATTTATTAAGCCACTTTGAAAATAGCTGATCCAATGGTCCAGCATATTTTACTGTTGTGTACAAATTAGTGTTTTTTCAAAGTGGCTTAATAAATAGTAAAAAAATTCTAAAAAATGTAAAATTTCGTTTGCAAGTATATATTCATATGGAGATCATGTTGAACGGTTCGGATCGACAGTTAGAATTTTAAAAACTCAAAAAGTGAGCCGTAGCACGGAGGGCTCTATGCTACGCGTAGCACCGTAGCACTATCCTGATATAGGTATAGATATAGAATATAGATACAATATATCGCTTTGCTTTAATTCACCTAGTTATAGCTATTTATTTTGTGCAGGCTTTTATCTTAATAATTAGAAAATAAATCTGCTGTGATTCTCGGGGATCACAGGACCCTGTGATTCGATCTCAACTGTTGTTTCTCGACATACGTGCATGAAAATTTACTTTCTGAGAATGTTTTCGAGATCCGTGCAAGAAAAAGTTTGAACCGTTGATGTCGAAATTTCAGAATCCTGTGATCCCGAGAGGAATCGCAGCAGATCTGGACTCTAATAATTACTCGGACTCTAATAATTACTCTTCTAGCGAAATACAATAATGACCTTTAACATCTCTAGAAGGTTTTTTTTTTTTAAATGTTTGGAATAATATCGGAGGGTGTATTATCTATATGAGTAAGACTTAAATGATATAGTTAGCATAAGATTTTTTGTACTATTTCTTAAAAACTTATCTTATAAACTTTAAATTTCAATCTAAGTATCTCAGTAAATTTGATTTTGTTTACTATTTTTTTACGATTTAAGAAAGATGACAAAAAATGTCTAAAACTTTAAAGAAAATTGCCATATTTTAGACCATTTTTTGTCATCTTTCATTAATCATAAAAAATAACAATTTTTTTAAAAATAGTAAAAGTTGATATTCTACAAGTTCATTGTATAACCAATTTGCTGAGCTACTTAGATCGAAGTTTGAAGTTTATACGTTAGATTTTTGAGACAATAGCACAGAAGACCTTATGCTATCTATGGCATAGATGTGGAGAGAGAAGGGACATAGATGTGTATGAGGTTTTTTGACCTGTTTTGATGGATATTTGATAGGGATGGAAACCGAATGGATAATATTCGATCAATATTCAAAAAATTAGATATGAATATTCAAATAGCCGTGTGGAAACAAATTAATTAACTATTCGCCGTTGATTTTTTTTTTTTGTATATATATTTTTTAGATAGTTGCGGTCTCTCCGTATTTCCATCGCCGACGTACCAAGAGAATATAATTTTGTAGTATATGTGTGGACTGTGGAGAGTTTTTTTTTTTTTGTTTTTATTTCAAACAGAGGAATAACCACCAAGAGAATTTTTTTTCCCTTTGACTCAAGCATACTTATTTCTCACGTCAATGTTCATTTTTTTTCAGTGCACTCTTTTGATAAAACTAGTGAAAAACACGTCCAATTTGAGGATTCAAATCAGCTGAAATCCGAGATACATGAACAATATTGCTGGAATTTCTGAAATTCCGAATCCAGTCATTCAATTTTTTCTGTACACGCATTTCGAAACAGTTAGTTTTTCTGTGCACGTATCTCGAAACAGTTCAACGGCTGGATTCGGAATTTCAGGAATTTCAGCGTTACTGTTTTATGATTTTGGATTTCAGCAGATTTGAATCCCCAATTTGATGGGATGCCTATTTAAAAACCTCAGAAACAGGTGCGGAATAAGAAAATTGAGATTGAACACGCTGGATAAATAAATACTATATAGTTTTATTTTCTAAGGAGAGCTAATAGTATTTTCTTTTCTTTTTTGCAGAAATTAAAAATATTTTTTTTGGGGGGGGGGGGGGTGCTAAATAGGTATGTAAAGTAGGAAGAAGCAATTTTCGCCATAATATAATTGTTGTTTTAAGGATTACAATAAAAGAAGAAGTCGGATAAAAAAAGATATGATTCATTAATTGTAAGCATAAAAATCCAAAGCCAAAGAAAACATCAATCCTAACCTGCAGCAAATTTTCATAATAATTAATTCAGAGTCAATCTGTGAGCCAATCAAACTAAAACATAAATTAATAAAGAAAAAATATCAACAATGATGAGAAGGCATATATATTGTTTGATATGATGCTTGATAAATGTGGGGTACCCAGTAATATATTGTTCATTAATCAGAAAAAAGTTTTGTATTAGATGTTAATGGAGTTGTGCAGAGGCATAATTAAGAAGGAATGGGGTTAATTGATATATATATATATATATATATATATATATATTTTATATTTATGTATAATTTTCTATATAATTTAGAGTGAAATGTTATGGTATCGTAAAATTGACCTTCATTCACCATAAAAAATATTTGTATCCGAAGGAAGATTGCAAGCATAAATGTAAAATGAAAAGCTTCAGAAAAAGAAAGAAAGTTTATGTTGCAAATAAATCAAATTCACATGAAAACATGCAAATGATCAATTGCCAAAATTTCTGGAGAATTACTGGAGAAGAAAGAAATGCGTTGTTCGCGAAATCTGAATCGTTGCTTCTTATGAGATCTAATCACAGCCGTAGTTGATGGATAACCTTTTGACATTAAACATTGATCAGACCGTTAAATTATCTTAATGCAATGGACATCTCCAGTCCATAGCTGCATTATGATATACTATTGATATAGGTATAGATATAGAATATAGATACAATATATCGCTTTGTTAAAATTCACCTAGTTATAGCTATTTATTTTGTGCAGGCTTTTATCTTAATAATTAGTTAATTACTCTTCTAGCGAAATAGAATAATGACCTTTAACATCTCTAGAAGTTTTTTTTTTTTTCATTGAAGGTTCGCATTGTGTCATTATCAAATTTTATAAGCTTTCTCCATTTCACAATAAAATTAAACGAATTATATATCTTTTTTAATGGAAAATTAGAATTCTGGTGGGAAGGCATATAGTGATTTAGCTCTTCCTAGAAATATTTGGATTCTTTTTTAATGTTTGAAATAATATCGGAGGGTCTATTATCTGTATGAGTAAGGCTTAGATGCTATGGATAGCATAAGGTTTTTTGTACTATTGTCTTAAAAATCTATCTTATAAACTTCAAATTTCGATCTAAGTACCTCAGTAAATTGGATTTTCTTTTTACTATTTTTTATGATTTAGAAAAGATGACAAAGAATGTCTAAAAATTTAACGAAAATTGCCAATATTTTAGGCCATTTTTTTTGTCATCTTTCATAAATCATAAAAAATAATAATTTTTAAAAATAATAAAAGTTGATATTCTACAAGTTCATTACATAACTAATTTTCTGAGCTACTTAGATCGAAGTTTGAAGTTTATACGATAGATTTTTGAGACAATAGCACAGAAGACCTTATGCTATCCATGTCATAGATGTGGAGAGAGAAGGGACATAGATGTGTATGAGGTTTTTTTTTGCACTTAGGTCCTTTATCTTATTCAATTGACAAAGTAGCAAAGTATTTGTTTTTGGTTGCATGAACTGGAGGCACTGGATCATTACTTTCTTTTTGGTTTCCCATGAGTTCTTGCTTGATTGAGCTCACAAGAGTCTGGTTTATGTATTCATGGGGGTTCATGTCAGGTTTTAAGTTCAAGTTGTGTATACATCACTGTTTCACTTATTCTATTTAATTTTCCAAATATGATCACATGATTAAAGTTCATCATTGTGTGCAACTAGGTTATGAGAAGTCATTTTATTGCTTATATAATTTCATATCATTTTTAATGCATTATTAGTCTTAATTACTGTTTTATTACTTTTATTCTGCCAATCTATCTTTAAAAAAAGGATTGATTGCAATTGAAACTATTTGAGGATTGTAGCAAGAACAAAAGAAAAAAAAATACAAGAACACAAATTAACACTCAAATCAAGTTGCCAAGGGGCATTGTCAGACAAAAGAAAAGGATGTTATTTACACTGAAGACCCTAGATTTTACTAATACTTATACAATTATTTTTTCTATTCTCAATTAAATTTTGTGAGATCATAGGGTGTTTGTAGACAGATCCTAGAGGCCTACTGTCTTTAACTAGACTGGTTGCAATTGAACTGAACTAATTTGCATCTAGTAAAGAAGAAAAGAGAAAATTCCAAGAATGAAAATTATCACTCAAATCAAGTTGCCAAGGGCAATTGTCAGACAAAAGAAAATATTGTATTTTACACAAAAGCACAACAATTATTTCTTATTCTCTTGTATGTATATCAAAAGTTCAAAACTATATGAAAAATCCAAGAAGTATCCTATACATCAATCAATGACTTCGGCTTCAGGACATAAACTTCAGGAAGAACAAAGCAATGGGTTGGAGAAGACGTCAGTTGGCTGAGGGAAGCCCTGAAAACATGGCAAGCACACATTCCAATCCACATGCACAGAATCCAGATGTTCAACCTTCCTAGCTCTGGTGAAAAACTTTTCTGCACAGGAAATGCATCGGATTTGAAGGAATCTCCGAATCCAGCGTGGGAATATTTTTTAGGCACTTAATACTATTATTTTTTATTTCCTCCAATATTTTAGGCACGTTGTAAAAAATTATAATAAGCTTTTTGCTGTGAGTAAAATATTTGAAAATGAAAATGCAAAGTAGAAAACATAACCACATAAATGAAAACCAAAGAACAATAAAAAAATGTTTTAGTAAAGTTTTTAAGAACAAAGACTATTTACGAATCAAACTATTATTTGTTTAAAAAAATTGAATGACATATATAAATAGTAGAAATTGCAAATAACATGATTCAACAATACTTTTTACATGACATAAAAGATCATGTAATTAGCATTTTGAATCATAAGCATTTTATGTATGAGCCAATAATATTTTTTGTATGAGCATTTTATAGAGGAGGGATCACTTACACACCATCTTACACTCTAGTCAACCACAGATCTAAATATAACCGACGGACACTACTACAAAAACTGGCTTTATACACTGCACATTGTACACGGATTTGGCAATTATATTAAAAACAGTGTACCAAATATGAGTCCAAAAGATCTGCACGATTTCTACACGGATAATTAGTTAATAATCAGTGTAGAATTATTAGAGAGAGCTACACGGTTTATTAGAAACCACAAATCCGTGTGTAAAGAAGTGGGTGTGCAAATAATTGAGAGAGCTACACGGTTTATAACTAAATATCCGTGTAGGAATATTACACACGGTTTTTTGATAATATAGCCGTGTATAAATCTTATAATTGTACACGGATTAATAACAGAAGAGCCGTGTATAAATAGTTGGAGAGCTACACGGATTATAACTAAATAGCCGTGTATAATAGTGTAGGGTTTTTATATCTTCCCTTCCTGAGCGCCGTTTTGATCAAGTCTTTTAGTTAATACATCTCGAACAGAGCTTTTTCCTATCAGATTTCTGCGAATTGATCGAGGCCAGCAGCTGAGATCTGAGATCTTTGAATTAAGTTTGTATTTTCTCCTCTCCATCTTTCTAAGGTTAGTAATATGTATTTAAATCATTTTCTTCCTCTAATTTTCTGTTATTTAGGCTTATTTAGGTCATTTCATGCATGCTTGATTTCTTAATTTTAGATGTAATTAATTAGTGTATTGTGGTCCAATAACCGACCTTTAGATGCTTTTAGGTCCATGCCCGTTCAAAATTAATCCAATAGGGATTAATTTTGGATAGTCCCCGTTTTGGGACTGCTCTTTGAATATTATGTCTCATTTAGGATGTGAACACATATTAGCGGGATTTAATTAGTATTTGAGGAAAGTTCGACAGTATTTTCCCTTATTGCTCCTACGAGTATGTGGTTCGTACGCATACTTGGGGAGTTAAGGGGAAATGCTGCCGAATTTTTCTCAAATACTAATTAAATCTCGCTAATATGTGTTCACATATGAGACATAATATTCAAAGAGTGGGTTAGGATTGTAAACCGGCCCTTTGTAAGCCCAAAATTTTGTACACGAAGGAGAATGTTGACCATGCATGATTAATTGATCAAATCATTTTTTTAATTTAATTTACAGATGGATCGAAACTGGATGTATGAAATGCGACGTGACAGTGAAGAATATTTGGTTCGCGTTGATGAGTTTATAAAATTTGCTGAGAGTTATAGAGTGAAGAAAAAAGAAGAAGACATTTTACGTCCTTGTAAAGATTGTAAAAATTTATTAAGATTTTTGGACATCGAAGAAATTAGAGCTCATTTGATTTGTCGGGGATTTAAGAAGAGATATACATGTTGGTTCATGCATGGTGAGAAATTTGGGGAAAGTAGTAGTGCCAATAAAGACTGTAATCGTGAATTGAATGATGAGAATGTTGGAATTTTTGATAATTTTGAACTTGATTGGAATGAGGATTATGAGAGTGCCGAATATTCTGATAACGTCGAACCCGAAAATGACGATGATGAGATGGAGAGGAATTTTGATGAAAATGTAGAACACGAGTTTACTGAAAATTTGGAGGATATGTTACGTGATGTGGAAGATGAAATTAGTGATAAAAATTATGATAAATTTCAAAATTTGTCTAATGAATCCAAGAAGCCGTTGTATCCCGGGTGTACCAAATTTACAAAACTGTCAGCTGTGTTGAAATTATTAAACTTAAAGGCAGACAATGGTTGGAGCGATAAGAGTTTCACGTCCTTATTACAGCTTTTAGGAGAAATGCTCCCAGATAACAACGAGTTACCCGGTACAACATATCAGGCAAAGAAGTTGATATGTCCAATGGGGTTGAAGATCGAAAGAATACATGCATGTCCGAATGACTGTGTATTGTATCGTAACGAGTACGAGGCCATGCATGTCAGTCCTAAATGCGGTGTTTCACGATATAAACGTCGTAAGGACCAGGACACTGATGATTGTAACGAGGACACAAGTGGCCGACCTCCGGCTAAGGTGTTGTGGTATTTGCCGATAATACCGAGATTCAAACGGTTGTTTGCGAATCCCAAAGATGCAAAATTATTGCGCTGGCACGAAGAAGAGCGCAAAAATAACGGTAAACTAAGGCACCCGGCTGATTCTCCTCAATGGAGAAACATTGACAGACATTTCAAAGAATTTGGTTCTGAACCGCGGAACCTTAGGATTGTGGTGAGCTCAGATGGAATGAGTCCGTTTGGAAGTATGAGCAGTCGGCACAGTACTTGGCCAGTTCTTTTATGCATCTACAATCTTCCTCCTTGGTTGTGCATGAAACGCATATATATAATGATGTCATTACTAATCCAAGGACCCAGACAACCCGGAAATGACATAGATGTATATCTCGCACCATTAATCGAGGACCTCCAAAAATTGTGGCATGATGGCGTCCCGGTGTGGGATGCGTATATGAAAGAGACCTTTAACTTGCGGGCCATGGTGTTTTGCACCGTAAATGATTTCCCCGCGTACGGGAATTTGTCGGGTTACACTTGTAAAGGAGCAAAAGCGTGCCCGATCTGTGAAGATGACACGCAGGTGCTGAGGTTGAAAAATTGTCAAAAGAATGTATTCATGGGGCATCGTAGGTTTCTTCCTATTAATCACCCATATCGTAAGAAGAAGATGGCATTCAACGGGAAAATTGAGCTTGGAGTGGCTCGTCATCCATTAGACGGGGAGAGTGTCTTCGAACGGGTAAAAGACATTGATGTTGTTTTTGGAAAATGCGCCAAAGCACTACCGAAGAATATTTGGAAAAAGAGGTCCATATTTTGGGAGCTACCGTACTGGAAATATTTAGAAGTGAGGAATTGCCTAGATGTCATGCATGTCGAAAAAAATGTCTGTGACAGTTTAATTGGTTTATTATTGAACATTCCGGGGAAGACTAAGGATGATATTAAAGTGAGAAAAGACATGGTAGAGATGGGAATACGACACGAGCTCGCACCGCAGGAGAAAGGGAAGCGCACATACCTACCCCCCGCACTGTGCACAATGTCAAAGAAAGAGAAAACAAGCTTCTGTGAATGCCTCAATGGTATAAAAGTCCCATCAGGATATTCTTCGAATATTAAGAAGTTGGTGTCGATGAAGGACTTGAAACTGGTCGGTCTGAAATCTCACGACTGTCATGTTTTATTGACACATATAATTCCCGTTGCAATTCAGAGAATTTTACCAAAGCACGTTCGTCAAACCATTACGAAGCTTTGTTCTTTCTTCAATGCAATAAATTCCAAAGTGATAGACCCTCTAAAATTGGACTCTTTGCAAAAGGAGGTCGTCGTTACTCTTTGCCAACTTGAGATGTATTTTCCGCCATCTTTTTTCGATGTCATGGTTCACCTTGTTGTTCATCTTGTGAGAGAAATTAAGATTTGTGGTCCCGTGTTCCTTCGGTATATGTATCCATTCGAGAGATACATGGGCATCTTGAAAAAATACGTAAGGAACCGACATCGACCCGAAGGCAGCATTATAGAAGGATATTCTACGGAGGAGGTGATTGATTTTTGCACCAACTACTTGACCGGTGTGGATCCTATTGGCGTTCCAAAATCTCGATACGAGGGAAGGCTCCAAGGAGTCGGGACAATTGGGTTGAGAGCCGTAGTTGCTGATCTAAATGAACTACAAAATGCACATTTTATTGTACTACAACACATGACAGATGTTGCTCCCTATATAGATGAGCACATGACAATCCTTCAACAACAAAACTACACGAGAAGTCAGAAGTGGCTTACTAACGAGCATAATCGTTCTTTTATAGGATGGCTGAAAGAAAGAGTGAAGTCACACCCCGTACCTGAAATTGTTAAACTGCTTGGCGAAGGACCCCAAATTGTTGTTAGAACATTCCAAGGATACGAGATTAACGGATATACATTTTACACTAAATCCCAGAGTGACAAGAGCACGATGCAAAACAGTGGGGTGACGTTGGTGGCGACCTCTCAAGAATTCAGTAGATCCGGAGATGGCCGGGCTGTAATAGCATCAAAGTCATATTATGGCGTTATTGAAGAAATTTGGGAGCTCATTTACAGTCCTCACCTGAGCATTCCCGTGTTTCGGTGTCAATGGGTCGAAGACCGAGGTGTTAAAGTTGATAACGACGGGTTCACACTCGTTAATTTTAACAGGGTTGGGCATGTTGATGATCCGTTTATACTCGCCAAGCAAGCCACCCAAGTCTTTTATGCCACTGACCCGAGTGATGATAGGTTGAGAGTCGTCCTATCCGGAAAAAGAAAGATTGTCGGGGTAGAAAATGTCGTCGATGAAGAAGAGTACGACTAGTTCGACGAAATACCTCCTTTTTGTTCCGACGTGCAAGCTGAGGTAGCAACACTTGAAGGGGTAGACGAAGCTGACTACATGCGGTCCGACCACAATGAAGGATTATGGGCCGAGGGTACTGTTCAAATAGTGGAAAAATGAAGGATTATGTTTAATGCTTATAATATTATCAAATATTAGTATTAGTTTTTGAAAATATTAGTTAAAACATTTAATAATAAAATAAAATAAATATTAGTTAAAATATTAGTTTTCACTAAATATTAGTTAAAATATTTAATATTAGTTAAAATATTTAAAATATTAGTTAAAATATTTAATATTAGTTAAAATATTTAATATTACTTAAAATATTTAAAATATTAGTTAAAAATATTTAATATTAGTTAAAATATTTAATATTACTTAAAATATTTAAAATATTAGTTAAAATATTTAATATTAGTTAAAATATTTAATATTAGTTAAAATATTTAATATTAGTTAAAATATTTAAGGAAGGATTATGTTTAATGCTTATAATATTATCAACTTTATCAAACATTTAATATTAGTTAAAATAAATATTAGTTAAAATCCTGCTGAAGTATTGCGGCCCGCAACCATTCAGAGCATTTTATGAACCTGGGACCCGCCTGTCGGAACGATTTATACACGGACTTTTAGCTAATAGTCCGTGTAGAAATGGAAGAGAGCTACACAGACTATTAGCTAGATGTCCGTGTAGAAAGGTGATTTGCACACGGATTTTTATGTACAACCGTGTAGAATTGGAGAGAGCTACACGGACATTAACTTAACAGCCGTGTATAATGAGGAATATTTCGAAATCCTTCTCTGCCAAAATTTTCGTAAGTCCGAAAACCCTCAGAGAATTTTCGAAATTAACCCGCGGTTCAGTTCCAAAAACCTCCCAAAGACTCCGAGCTCGATCTTCACCGCTCACCGCCTCGCCGCCTCACCGCCTCACCCGTGGTCTCTCTCTCTCTAACCCGTGGTTAGCGTCTCTCTATCTCGTTATTTTTCTTATTGGGTTTGAACCCGTTAGCCATTATGGTACTTGTTAATTTCGATATAGGGTACTTGCATGTTAATTTATATATAGGGTACTTGCATGTTAGGGTACTTGCATGTTAATTTGTATATTATGGTACTTGCATGTTAATTTGTATATTATGGTACTTGCATGTTAATTTCGATATAGGGTACTTGCATGTTAATTTGTATATTATGGTATCTTGTTAGTATTGAATACATTATGGTACTTGTTAATTTGTATATAGGGTATTTTAGGGTATTTTAGGTTAATTTAGGATACTTGTTAATTTTAGGTTATTTTAGCATATAACCTAGGTTATTTTAGGTTAATTCAAATAATTATGGTACTTGCATGTTAGGGTATTTTAGTTTAATTCAAATAATTATGGTACTTGTATGTTAGGGTATTTTAGGTTAATTCAAATAATTATGGTACTTGTTAGGTTATTTTAGGTTAATTCAAATAATCTAGGTTATATGTCAAAAATTGATTGATTAATATATTGATGTTTAATCTATTGATCTAGGTTAGCCATGTGAAAAGTTGTATGGTTAATTAATCTAGGTTATATGGTTGGTTGATTAATCTAGGTTATATGGTTTTGTTAATTTATCTCTATTTTGTTCATTTATCCCTACAAAAGACAAAATATGTAGTAGAATATCAAAAAGGTCATTATGCCAAATCCAGTAAACAAAAGGTATGCCTCGTGCTTTGCTCCTGAGACTAGAATATCAACTTGAGGATTTCAATTATTGGTCACTTATGATTTGATCTTTAATTTCATGCAGAACCATGTCGAATGAGGATGAGTACGTCGATATGATGGCAGAAGAAGAGGAGCAGCAAGCTACTGCCTCATCAGAAAGAAGGAGGAGAGGGCCGACAATGTGCACGAGCATGTCCGAGCAGACCCATCAAGAAATCTGGTTCACAGAAGACGGGCGTGCGCAGGGAGAAAAACGGCAGAAATACTCAAATTGGTGTACGAGCTTCGTGAGGCAAAAAGCGAGTATCCTTGTTGAGATATGGGATCATTTTGAGGATAAGGTGAAGAACGAGTGGTGGAACACGGTGAAGGTAAAGTGCCTAACAACTCTTCTCTTGAATTTTCACTTATGTATGATCTATACTTAAATACACTAAATTTTTGTGTCAATCAGGCTCAGTGGAACATCGAGAATGATGTTCCAAAGGATAAGACTTTGAAGATTATGAACAATGGTTGGAAGCAATACAAGAGCACGTTGAAGACGGAGTTCATGGAGAAAGGGAGAAATCCGGTCGGCTACTACAAATGGCTAAAACAAGAGGACTGGGATGCGTTTCAAGCTTTGAAGTCTACCGAAGAGTTCAAGGTATCTAACTCGTGCCAAATTTATGCTTATTCTTTCTCGATATGTACTTATCTTTCTAAAACTAACTGATCGTTATTGTCTTGTTTCTGTGAAGGCAAAAAGTAATAAATGCAGGATGACCGTTGCCTTTAACAAGTATCCACACCATCTAGGGTCAGGTGGTTACGAGGGTAAGTCGGCAGAATGGAGGAAAGTCCTGGACGCGAACAAGGATTCTGACTCACCCGTGGTTAGGATCCAAAATCCTAGGGGCAAAGATTGGGTCATGGGTAGAGCCGAGGTAACCGCTGACGGGAGGATAGTACTCCCAACGAATTTGCAACCCGTGGCTCAAAGAATGGTAAGAGTCCTTTATATTTACTTTGAGACATTCACTCGAAAATTATAACTCCGAAAGTACGTCAATTGTTCTTTTGCTTTAACTAATTCTTCTACTTGAACAGTTGGAAGTGGAGGAGGAGGTCAACTCGGGTGCCCGGAGTGTCGAACGACAAAATGATTCCTTGTCCGCAGCGCTCGAGAATCCAGAACACCCGGGCCGAGTAAGGGGTGTAGGGGGCTACAGGGGCTGGAAGGAGGTGTTCCGAGTGGAGGGACAAAAACCTCGAAGAAAATCTCGTGCCAAGGTAAACAAAGACGAGATAGTTGCGCAGATACGCGCGGAGGTGAGAAAAGAGTACGACGCAAGGTTTGCTGAGATGGAAGCAATGTTGACACAAATTAGATCAGCAACTACGCAGCCATCCGAGCAACCACCTCCCATTTCGCCGGGAATTCGGCGAAGTAGTCAAGCATCCGGCACGTGGGGCGCCTTAGACGATTTGGATAATCTCAAGGTAATCAATATTTGTTCATAATCTAAAGGTATTTAAAACCTGTTTGCAACCTTGTTAGACAATATCGCATCATTAAAATAAACAACTTTCCTATAAATTTGCAGGACCCTAGAGCATGCGACCTCGTCCTGCGGAATGGTAGTGTTTCTCTGATCGTTGCTAAGGGCGTTGTACATCCACTCGCCAAAAGTGTACACTCTACTCAGCTAAGACCCGACCATGCATGCGTGCAGGTTGAGTTAGTCGTGGATGGATGGCAGCGCGTACCCCTTCCTGTCCCTACCGACGAAGCGCTTGTGCTTGATGACGCACGGATGTCATTTGTCCAATGGCCCAAGAGTCAGATTGTTTTGGATCAGGTAATCCATAAAAAAATCCATTTATTTTGTTACATTCAACTCATTCTTTTTGAAATACTAGAATAATACATCTATAACTTGATACAGACACGAGGAGATGATGTTACCGGTACGGCGATGTCACCGGTACGTCAGGAGGTGGCTTGCGTCGTCGCGCCTGACGCGCCACAATCACCTTCACGTCCTATGGTCACCGAAGAAGAATACAGCCGTTTGCCCAATGATTTGCGCCTTCTCCATGACTACTTGATGACGGCGCCCGAAGGCATGGAGGCTATCATCATCCCTGTCCCACCTGGTATGTTTCTACACGAAGGCAGGGATCTCCTGATAACGTTCAAAGATTTCAAGGACCTCTTCCACCACTCGTCATCCGACAAATGGCTCGATGTTTCACACATCACCATTTTTCTCATGTTAGTGATATTAAAATATTTTCATTATTGTATAGAACTCAAATATATATTCTAATTACAATATGATGAGTTTTCAGGAAGCTAGTCCGAAACTGTGATGAGATGGTTGAAAGAAAGAACTTGTGCATGTTTCTGGACCCCGAGAAAGTGAGTGGTACGGCAGTGACATATTATCCGGATATGTCAATCGAGTACATGTGTTCTGCGATGCATCGTGCTAAGGCGGAGGAGAAGAAATTCATTCTCATGCCATACCACGAGGGGTTAGTTCTAATCTTAACTTATGTGTTGTTTATATTTTAATTAAAGAATTGTATAAAGGAATTAAAAGTTAAACATAAAAAAATGAAATCACACCATCAATCATAGCAAATACTCGTGTGACTTTTATATGCTAAAGTACTATAATTCTTCTCCTCAATCCCACAGCAAACATTGGTGCACGATTCTCATTGTGCCGTACCTAAATGTGGGCATAATTATTGATTCTTGTAAGCCAAAAGGAAGGACCGCGGCTGCCAAGTGCAAAGTTATCTTGCCTTTTGTGAATAAGTAAGCAATAATAATTCTATAGGTTTGCATTTCTTACTTCCAATTCAAATTATAAAATTGCTAATTACATTCACTCACTTTTGTAAGGGCTTTTGTGAAATATATTAAAGAGGGAGGATCAGATAGCACGGGCCCGGGCAAGAAAAGCAAGTTGAATTGGAAGTACATGTTGGTGAGCACACTTTATGAGTTAGAAATTTCATATCTTGTTAAAAAAATTATTGTCATTCTAACAAATGCCGCTAAATGTAAATTTCAGAGCCCGCAACAGAAGGAGGGTTGGGAATGCGCTTATTACACGATGATATTCATGTTTGACTTTGTCGAAAGAATACAATTCCAATTCCCAAAAGCGGTATGTACTTCATATGAATTTCCTATATAATAAGCAATTGATATCTACCTTTTCTGAAATACTAACTATTATCAAATTATAATTTTGTAGAATGTGACAAAGCAAGATCATTACACTTGGAATCAGATCGACGATGTGCGGTGCATGTGGGCAAGGTGGTTTGCCATGGAATTTTGTAATCCTCGATATGGATTTGCATAGATTAATTTGTAATAAAAATATGTTTCGAATGAATTTATTGCTATATGAATTTTGTATAAATTTAGTATATGAATTTCTTGCCAATTAATCTGTTTCGAATGAATATTTGTATTTCTGTTGAAAAAATTGGCTAGCAAAGCTGGAGGCTAGCCCAAAAACAAAATATACAAAAAAAAAAAGGTATTTATACACGGATATTTCACAATTGTGCGTGTACGATAGAAAAAACAAAAAAAAAATTAGCTATTGCACACGGCTATTTAACAGTTGTCCGTGTGCAATACTAATCATACACGTTTTTTTTGTTAAAAATCCGTGTATGATAGCCTTGCTGGAGGCGTAATACAAAATATCTAAAACTATTTGTACACGGATATTTACCAAAAGTCCGTGCATAATAGCTAAGAGAGCTACACGGACTTTTAATACAAAGCCGTGTAGAAAGAGGAATCGTACACGGTTAATTAGGGGATATCCGTGTAGCTCGGTAGTCTTTGTACACGTTTAATTAGGGAATATCCGTGTAGAAATCATTATAATCACACACGGTTAAATATCCGTGTGTAGTTCCTGACCTATTCATACACCCTGGCTTTAAACACAGCAGGAAATCCGTGTAGCTCTTCCATTAATGTCCGTGTGTAATCTGTAGTAGTGGGACCATGTTTTTCATTGTGCAAGGCTTAAAGTTTCGGGGTTTGATTCATGTTGTATAGTAGAACAATTATTAATTGATTGAATTGAATCGATTTTAATCTTTATTGAATAATTGTTCATATTCTTACAATACAATCTCAGTTTTATATATAATTTGCAGGAGGTTTACTAGCTGTTACAATTAATCCTAAAAATGAAAAAAAGTATTAGTGCACCAGCTGTTAGGCTGCACTGTTAGTTCTTACCAACCTTTGTTAATGTTTTGCTCTTTCTCTCGGTTTTCAGTTTTGAGACTGCACTGTTGCAGTGGTTACACGCTGGTGCTATACTGGCTATTACCAAACCAATTCTTAAGTTACTGTTATTTTTTGCTCCATTTTATGCATATTTCTGTTGTAGCATAGATGAATTGATACATCGTGCAAATGGTATTGTAGTGGACTAAAAGGCTAAAAAACCTTTTGGCACCAAACCACTTTATATGGTGAAATTGTTTGCAAAAAATTTCTCAGAATTCTTGTATTATGTCTTATATGTCAATTTAGGGCCTTGAAATCTTCAAGCAGAAGTACCGGAATACACCGGTTCTGGCCTTAACTGCTACAGAACAGAGGTGCTTGATACACTACACAAAATTAACTTTTTTTTTTTTTTCAATTTTGTGAAAAAATATTTTTTGTTGATCATGTAAACCCACATTTATTGTAGAACTCGAGACAGTGCAATATTTTAATGGAATTTATTGCAAAATTTAGGGGTAAAACTGTCATTTTAGCTTACAATATTTTAATGTGAATATTCTTTTTTTAGTTGAATCGGAACGGTTTGATGGACACCGGACTAAATCCGAATTAATGTCAGATCAAAGCCGTCCGATCCGTATAATTTTTTTACGAACAATATTAAAATTCGTGACTGACAATTTGTAAAGAAGGTTAGTAACCGTACACAAAATTTATTGATAACGGCATAGCGTAACTGACAAATTTTTTTTGAGAAAGGTAATTGATAATTAATTGACAATGTTGTGGGTAAAAAAGTTTTGAAAGTATTTTCAGTCTAAGATAGTATGTATTTTCAGTCCAAGCATTTCGTGACTCTTTCTGAAGTATTTTTTTTAATTAATTTATAAAACTCAAAGCAGTGTTTTGAGAAACAAATTACAAACAAACTTTTTTAATAATTTTTTTTGAAGATTTTTAATTGGTTCATTAGAATAATTTATAATTCTTGTAAGACAATTCACTTCTTTAAGTGCTATTTTCTCTCAAGATTATATATTTCATCAAATGAAGAAAGAATATTTCGAAAATCAAATCAATTTTCTTAGAAGAACAGAAATTAAGTTTTGTACATTTTTATACATTTTTGAGGAACCACAATATTGCTGATATTGTGCAATAAATTTAAATCATCATAAAAAACTAAAATAAATTAAAAATCATAACAGCTGTCAACAACATATGGTGCATATTAAAAATACATATAAATTCTATCAAACGGTCTAATATCCGATCCGTATTCTTATTAAAAAAAAATAAAATAAATGCGAATATAATTTTACCATTATCCGTTCCATATCCGATCCGTTTTCACCCCTGAATTATTATTTGATCTGTTCTCCGCTCTCTCATCCTCAATAAGTGAGAAACATTAATGCTTGATGGCTCTATATTGAGAAACGTTCATGGCTACATTTTTTTTAGAAATTGATAAACTAATTTGTTAGAAAACAAATTGAATGCTTTTTTTTCTTTTTCTAAAACAATAAGGACCGAACATGATGAACCGAATTTGAGTAATATTGTCGAATGATAAATTTGAGTAAAATTCAAATTTTATGAAATTTGAGTATTGTCGGATGATACATCAAGACTCGTTAATTTTGAATTGTTAAAAAACTTAAAATCAATATCATCATTTTTATAGACAAGATATATTCACTCTATAAATCATGATAATTAATGTTTGATTTTAAATTTTAATTTTCTTTGTGGTGAATAATATTGTCAAAATAAATCATTGTCAAGTGATAATTTTGTTAAAAAATATGTATTATGCTCTATTATTGTTCAATTAATATATTTAAAGTGGAATGACATTATATTATAACAGAATTAATCAAATTTAATTATAAAGATAAATTCATGGACCATGCGGACATTGTTTACTTAGTTGCTAACTAATTAATTTTATTAATTAAAAACTAATTAATTTCCACTATTGGGAAGGTAGTCGGATAGTTGTTAGTTATCCATACTTCTAGAAGGCAAATTAATTAATGTCTAAGTAAACTCTAATCCAGCTTTTATTTTAATTATTTATCATAGCTTTGAATGGTGGAACCGGAATCTGATAATTAATTAGCGGCATGTTAGCCCTTCCTTAATTTCTACTAAAAAATAAGAAAACCTCCGTAGACTTTTCACACTTTCCTAACATAAAATACAAGCATGAGGAGGCCACATAACATATACATGGTTGTATAATATTAGGATTATAAATGTATTTAACTTTTGATTTTTTTTATTTATCTCCAGCTTATCTCCATGTAATGTATACATCCAAAAATGAAAAAAAAAAAAACACATCAATCCTTCTCAAAATGTTAAATAAATTTTGTATTTTGATCTTAAAAAACATGTATCTTAATAATTTGTATATGTATTGTCAACATTAGGAACTTGAATAGGTGTCAACAGCTACCAAACTATTGATTTAATTAGCTGTCGAAAATGATTAATATTTGACTTTTAATGAGCGTTTATACATATGCATTAGGCCTAAATAAGTGTGTATTTGAATTCAAATAAATATTATGTATCTATATATTACAAAGATTAAGCGTGCTTTGGTTTTAACAGCTGTGTAATTAAATCATATATGTATATGAGAAATTAAAAAAGAAGTTTGACAATTTGAAAACTGCGTGATAGTTGTCTAAAATGAATAATTTTAACCTCTTCATGAGTGTTTATTTATACAGTTGTAACTAACTAATTATGCATCTGAATTCAAAAAATTATTCATCAAGGATTTGGAGTAAAACAATTGCATGGAAAACCCTAAGAGGAGGTAGAATTGATGGATTGGGATCTGCTGCGATCCGAAATTTGGGTACAGTAACTCTGAAATTCCTGCCTTTTCAAATTCAATCGTCCAATTTTTTATGTGCACGCATCTCGAAACAATTTGACAACTGGATTTAAAAAAACAGAGATTTCAGAGTGTTGTTCACTTGTGAAGGATCGCAGCAGATTCTCTTTTAGAATTGAGGGCATGGTTATAAAAGCTGCAATTATAATATACTTCTGACTTTTTTGTATTAAGATATTAATAGTTGAAAAGCTTATTCAAATAAACTTTAGTTTGACTTTATGAAATAAAAATATACCGTAATTACTCCTCAACTACAGGTTTTCTAAAGCTATACGTAGTTCCATAAATCAACACGTCTTTAATTTATTTGATTAAATAAATCAACAAATCTTTTTTACAAAAAAAAATAGTTTATAACAAATCTTTAATTTATAAAGGTTAAATCTGTGTAAGAACACAACCAAATGCTCTTAACTCAATGTTATGTGAAGAAAATAGTTTGATTTTTTTTTTTTTTGAGAAGGCTTCACAGAGGCTGCAAAGTGGTAAACGAGATTCGAACTCTTGACCTTTGAATATCGAGCAGTCCTAGAATTTTTTTCTAGCAAACTGTACTAATCAACTTCTTATTTGTTCTTATCAAATTGCCATAATCAAACTACAACAGGATATATATATATATATATATATATATATATATATATATATATATATATATTTTAAGTTAGAAACCGAGGTAAGCAATTATTTTGAGGAAGAATCAAACTGAAGGACAAAATAGAAAAAAAATAAATAATAGCGACCATTTAGACATTGTGTGATTTTCAGACTATTGACCCAAGAAGGTAAGACCGTAAGAGTATCTACTAGAGCCAGCACAGGCATCTCGAGGATCTGCTGGCTCGGGGGCCTTCAGTTTAGGGTTTAGGGTTTAGGGTTTAGGGTTTAGGATCTGCTGGTTCGGGGGCCTTCTATATTACAGATTTGGCATAGGTCTTGGAAGGCAGCGGCTCAATCAGGCACAGGCATCTCGAGGAAAAAATGGGCGGCATGTTTCATATGCACAATTTGGCACATATGGAAACAACGGAACAGAGTGGTTTTCGGTGACACGGCGCTGAGGTCTGATGCAGTGGCCGATCGATGTGTGCAAGACGTTAAGCAATGGCTTAGACACTGCTAGCTGGGTGTGGTTTCTTTGTTTTGTTTTTTATTTTGTTACTTTACGTGTGCATGCTCCTGTTTATAGGATGATGAGGCTGAAGGAGCTGGTTGTAACTTCTACCTTTTTTACTCAATATTAATGACTTTGGAAGTCGCTTCCAAGTTTTTCAAAAAAAAAAAAAAAAAGAGTATCTACTAGAGAGTGAATCTGACGAATAAATTGACTATTAATCAGCAAACAGACTCCTGTACAAAAATACAAAATTACATATTCTTTCTAAGAATTTTCCATTCTGGTAGTGCACTGTACTTGGCAGAGAACCACCAAACCATGTTCTTGAATATCATATCTTATCCTGATTGTGACAACAAAAACCATGTTATGGATGAATTTAAAATAAATATCGAGTATGAAGAGATGACTTTTTTAACCGCTCAGTTGTCAGAATTTTTATTTACAGAAATTAATATAAAATAATATAGGATATTAGAATGATTGATTCAGAATTTTGATGCATAGATGGAACTCTAAAAATATTCAGCCCCAAATAATCAGGGGCGGAGCCAAACTTTCGAGTTATGGGAGTTAAACATGAATGAGGGTCAATTATATAATTTTTTTGTGTTATATATGTATCGGTACGAAGAGAGAAGTTAAAGAGAGCGGCGTGGCACTAGCAGGGAGAGAGAAATTGACAACATAGTCTCGACGTAGCCTAACTACTTACATAGTACGAATATTTTCTAGCTACTAGCATAATACAAATCCTTTATTATTTTATTTTTGATGAATCTTTTTTAATGGAGCCTGACTTTCAAGTTATAAGAATCAATCACATAAATTTTTTGTGCTGCATATGGAGGTAATTTTACACAATCCATAACATTTAAAATAATATCTAAATATAATTTTTTTTGAAAAACAAATACACTCAATTAATCTCATTCTTTTAATATGGCTCTGCCACTTCAAATAATGGATCGGACTTTTTTTTTTCGGCTTCAATATTTGAATTGTTTGAATTCTATGTAACTAAATCAAACAATGTGTTATGAATTTAATAGATCCGAATAAAAATTTCAACTCCAAAAATTAGAGCCCAAACGTTTTTGTTGTTCCGTCTATGGCATCTAAAACTTACGTTATTCCATTCTAATATCCTAGATATTTTATATTAATTTCTATAAATAAAAAAATCTGCTCTGTTCCTGTACCCAAGTTCCTTTGAACTCCTGTTCATCGCTACATTAGTATATTACAAATACAGGAAATTCCAGGTTCCGTATGAGTAGGCTGCAAATGAACCGAACCGAATCGAACTTATCTCCAGTTTGAGTTTGGTTTGAATTAATTTCAAACTAAGTTTGGTTTGAATTAATTTCGAACGAACTCAATTTTGAACGAACTCAATTTCGAACGAACTCAATTTCGAATCGAATTTTTTACGAACTCAATTTCGAACTTTTACGAACTTTGTTACGACTTACGAGTTATGACTTATGGCTGGGTCATAGTTCGAAATTACAACACTTCAATAAAAACTCAGGTATTCTGAATTCTAATTACACAGTACACCAAAGTTTATATCAAAGTTCATTACAAATACCAAAATTTATATCAAACACCAAAGTTCAGTACAATCACAGAATCCAAAGTTTTCCAAATAGCCAACAGGAGCAACATCACCAAAGTTTTCAAATATTCAAAGTATTCAAAGTACAATTTAAATATCAATAGAAGTACAGAACAATCACCAAAGTCTTAGAATTAAATAAAACATTAAAGTTCATAATCAGCGGAAATCAACGGTTCACGTTTGAGTTAATTTCGAACTAAGTTTGGTTTGCGAACCTATTTCGAACGAACTAGGTCCAGTTTGAGTTTGGTTTGAACTAATTTCAAACTAAGTTTGGTTTGAATTAATTTCGAACGAACTCAATTTCGAATCGAACTTTTTACGAACTTTTTCGAATCAAGCTCGAATCGAATTACGAACTACGAATTTTTTGTGCAGCCCTACGTGTGAGAGAATTTTCAATTACAAACCTGGGGCATCTTCTCTTCTAAAATGCACTTTGTTGAGGCCTCTTAGCTTTCCAGAGAACAGTTGGGCCTGAAAGCCCATGACAGTGATGGTTAACTAGTCTATATATGGACCTTAATGTAGGCAAAAGATAGTTTTCTGATTTGGGCCGTCCAAATTAAATGTAGGGTATTTTATTAAATCATTGAGATTATTCAGGAGAGGTTTTCTACTTTTCTTATATGAATTTCAAGCTTTTCTAATACAAAATATGACGATTCAAATTAAAAAAAAAAAAGTAGAATTGTACTTTTGTGAACCAGAATAATAGTAGAAAAGTAGTTCTCCCACCTGAACCCACAAAAGTCATTGCAGTATAAGCCTAAAGAAAATCAAGGCAAATAAATTAAATCTACAGACACATAAAAAACGCATTCACTGTTACTAAATAATGGTTAACAATACTTGATTTAATTATAAAATGATTTATTTACAGCCAATTTAATTGAAAATTTTGCCAACCTATCAAACGTCTCAAATCAAATCGTTAAAAGTTATAGATACGTTTTTCATAATAAGTAAGTTGTGTTAAATTTGATGTAATTTGAAAATATGTTAGTTACTTCCAATCAATTTTAAAATTTAATGAATTGGTTTTATTGGCTTTTGAATAACGTTCAAATGATTTTTAAAATGATATATAAATTATCTAAATATTAATGAGTATATTTATATATATAATTTTTGGACTCAGGATTTTGTTATTACTTGTTGTTGAAAAAACTATTGTTACTAATTTGGCAAAATACTTGGTTAAATTTTCTGGACTATTGAGGAAATTTGATATCGGGGCTGTTGAATATTTAAATAATATTATTACAAAAAAAAATAGAAATATTTTTGAACGTATCAGTATTATCGATAGAAGTATCTGCGAAGATACCGTCGGCAAAAAATACTTTTACCTTCGCCGAATAGTGACATATTCGATCTTGTAGTCGATTGATGGTTCGCATGAGTGCCAATTCACTGCAGTTTAAAAGAAATTATTAACTATATTAGAACCGAGGTGCCCAGCGAGTAAGGTGTAATTCACTAATTTGGGTAAAGATTCTGACAGATCAGTTTTTGATTCATGCAGCGCATAGATAATACAGTCGAACAAGTGCTAGATATAACTTGTGTATTGCATGGAACAAATACTGCTCTGTTAATATTTTTACCCGGTAATTTGTTTATAGCAACTCATGTTATGAATTCTCATGGAGAAAAAAAATACGGTATGAGATCTTCATTACTAAAAAAAATAAAATAAGTTGCTTTGTTGACAGACTATGGGAGATAGTCAACAATGCTAGGTATACTTCTTGAGTTGGAGTTGTCTAATTAAGAAATTTGAATCATTGGGATTTGAAGTTGATTCTATATTAAAAGTATCTGCGTGCCATTGATTTAGGACTCTTATGTCAACCCCTGAATCCATTCCAATTGAACTACTGTTTGTATGCATTTCAAGTTTTCCCCTCTTACATGTAACTTCAATCTTAAGTGGCAATAATTATGTAGATTTGAACCAGTTTGATTTTTCAAATGATTGATTTAGGTCCGATTTGAATGCGAACCAGATCAGATGAGTTCTTTGGGTCAGGCGTTGCACTGGCATGAAATTACTGATACGGTAAGGTCTGACATCAGCCATTATTATGGATTCATATGAACTTGCTTCAGTAACATTAAAAAAATCACTTAACGTCACAAAACAACTTCAAACTTAATTAGATCAAAACAAAATTGAACTCGCAAAATACTTTTGACTTTTTTCGGATTGCCTTGAAATTGGTCCTCATCATGCATAATGGGCTAGATAAATTCGGGAGAATTTCATATGTACCTCTAAAAAAATTGGGTAAATTTAGCTGGAGGTCACTAAACTTTGTCATTTGTCACGAATTGACCACTCAAGTTTAATTTCTCTTTCTAGTCACTAAACTTTGTCATTTGTTCCAATCAAACCATTCTATACTTTTATGTTCTAAATCTTAACATAATATTCCTATTCTGTTCAAAATATTAACGGAATATATTTATTCCGTCCAAAATACTAACGGAATGAGCATATTTCGTTAATATTTTGGACTGAAAAATATAGAGTGACTTGATTGGGACAAATGACAAAGTTGAGTGATTAGAAAGGAACAAATCAAACTTAAGTGACCAATTTGTGACAAATGACAAATTTAGTAACCTCGAGCAAAATTTACCCCAAAAAATTCAAAACTACATATTTCCTTTACTAAAATTTAATATATCATATCTACTCTTCTAAATTTTAAGAACTCACAAATTACCTAATATATTGACTTTTCTATTAAAACTCATTTTAATTTTATAAAATACTCATTTTACCCTTTATTAAAAAAAATATGTAACATGTTTAAGAGAAATATTTATTTTTCTAACTAGTTGATTTTGAGAGTAAATGTTTCATTTTCTTATTTGTCACGTTCATATAAGCATATGCCCAAATATCGCTATGCGCCAGAAGTAGAGAAATGAACAATTTGTTTTTGAAAGCTGATCAGTTGAAGCATTTTTCTTATATTAACTACATATTTTCATTTTTTAATAAATGATAAAGTGGATACTTAAAAAAATTAAAATGAGTTTTAATAGAAAGGTAAATAAATTTGTGAATTTTTAAAATTTAAAATTATAAATATGATATTATGAAACTTAGATTGGAAAATACGTAATTTTGTAATTTTTGAGGTGTATACATCGAGAGAGCAGTTTATGTCGGATGATCATGAATCCATATCCTCTAAGGTAACATAATATTTCTGTTTGGATCACGGCCGTCCGATCGGAATTTGGGTCAATTCAGCCCGAGGTGGAACATACGGGGCCGCTTTAATAGTTGTGCGGATTCTGATTGGACGATCCAGATTCAAAAATAAATATTCTGTTACCTTAGGTGATACGAATTCGATAGTTATCGAGCGTACTTTTGAGTTCAATGAGCACCAGAGTCGTTCGTTGCACTTTAAAATTCGTGCGCATAAATCTCAAAGCAGGTACACACGAACTTTAAAGCACATCAGACGGCTCTAGTGCCTGATGTCTTCAGGAACTACACTTTTCTCATACATTAAATTCCCCAAAATATAAAACATAAACCGTATGAGATGAAGTTAACCCGTTGTACCATATCATTCAGAACTGGGTGTAGGTCCGATGCCCATCGGACCTTGTTTGGTTCCGATGGGCAGATCTACCGTAGGATAATGTAATGATTTGTGCGCACGAAAATTGAAACATAAATGCACGGGTTTTAAAACATTTCGCACGAATCTAAAAAAAAATCGATGGTGATTAAACCCGTTGAACCGAGGTAGGTCCGATGCCCATCGGACCTACTCCCAGTTCTATCATTTATTACATGATCAATAGGTTATAAGTAGCTAGATCATTAACTAGCTAATTGGTAAATCAACGATGCACCTCAGTACCTCACGGCCAGAGATGAATTGTTAAAGGTAGAGACTTAAGAGGCGATTGACAAGCAGGACCAGCTGATCTGTCATAATAAATGAATTGACTAGAAAGGAGTGGGGCCTACCAGGCGCACGGATGCAATTAATGAAATAACACGAAGTTGTGGTATAAGCACTTAAGCAGTGGGAGTATGCATGGGATGAAGTGCAAGTAAGATGTTGGTATTATACCTTGGATCATGGGCCCTTTTAGATCCAATTAGCCATCCCCATGTGCACCTCGCTCTCTCTCTCTCTGAATTCACAATTGATATATGCCCTTCTAATTTCTAAACTTATTTCAAGTCAAAACAACCCTCTCACGCTAGTTGCTAACATATATATAATAGATTCAATGTACCATAATCCCTAATTGTTTATTTGGATATGAAATTTTGAGATGATTTCATAGATATAGATATTAATTAACTCAGTTAATTATGGTATCGTAATATCACAAGTCAAGCAAAGAAAAAATGAAAACAGTTAAAGCTGCTGAGAGAGAGAGAGAGAGAGAGAGAAGGATATGATCACAAAAGAATATTCAAACCCTTAATTTAATCCTCATTAAATTGAGGTAGCATGCCATGGAGACACTTTGGGAGCAAGTGTTTTGGGGGCGGGGGAACTACCGTAATTATACATTCTCAGCAAATATATTATAGTTAATCCTTGTTGAATTTTACAAATACCCATGTTGATTGCTGCCATGCTTCTTGGCATGCATATGCAAAAGTCAAAACAGAGAGAATTCTAGTAACCTTAAATAACCACTTAGAAAGTAAACCTTAAATAACCTTAAATTAATAACCACCTAGCTAGTAAGTAAACCTTAAATAACCACATTTGACTAGGGCTGAGTAGGTTTAAATGTCTTAATTGTATATCAATTGGAAATAATGATATATGAATGAGTAGGTTTGAATGTCTTAATTTTTTGCGTGTTCATCATATCTCCATTTTTGAATATTTTAATAATAAAAATTCTAAAATTTACATGTCAAAATAAAAGCACTAGATGTGATATATATATATATATATATATAATGGCTAATATACAAACGTTTGTTCCTGGACTCAGGAACAAACGATTCGGTTCTCCGATTTTCAAAGTCCAAAAAGTCGATCCAAACCGTTAGATATTCAATCTATATTAAAATGTGCTTGGATACCAAATTTTATATTTTTAGAATTTTTTTACTATTTATTAAGATGGTTTGAAAACTGCTGTTTTTCTTAAATTTCTGCAGCATTGAAAAACAACGGTTTTCAAACCAACTTAATAAATAGTAAAAAATTCCAAAAAATATAAAATTTGGTCTCCAAGCACATTTTAATATAGATTGAATATCTAACGGTTTGGATCGACTGTTTGGACTTTGAAAATCGGAGAACCGAATTGTTTGTTCCTAAGTCCAGGAACAAACATTTGTATATTAGCCATTCTCTCTCTATATATATATATTATTTTTTCTATATGCACATAAAAAGTTATCACTTTTGATTTTGGTTTTATACAAATCAATAAGTTTAAAATCAACGTCCATAATTTATGTACATCAGTTATTTTCTTACGTGTCATGTCAAAACAAAATCGAAATGTCGTGATCTTTTACGTGTGCATAGTGAAAATAATACAGATCATGTCTAAGATATTATTTTGACATTTAAGATTTAAATTTTAAGATATTGTAGTTCTAAAATGGAGACATGATGGAAACACACAAAAAAATTGAGGCATTTGAACCCTCCTCGATCTATATTATTGCAATATCAATAGTAAGTATATATGTTAATTAATTACTAACTTAACAATATCTTTTTTTTATAATTTGATTGTTTATCACATTAATTGTCAATGCAATATTAAAGGAAATGTAACATAGGTTTAAGTATTTAAAGAACCTCACAAATTAATTAAAACTAGGAACAAATTGTAAGTATGAATTAAGATGACTAACATTATTTGAGTAATAATTAATAAAATTATTTATGTAACAGAAAATGTCCTTTTATACAATCAAGTAATGTACATGTGCCCTTATATATTATGTATATATATAAAAGATGAATCAATAAATAGTGGACAGTGCCAACACGTAAGCACCAATGCCAGGTTAAGACAACACCATCTATTCTTCCGGTTCAATATTTATGATGCAGTTAATGAAGAATGATGAATGTACCATAAAGTTGGTATTGTTTCTTTCAAATATTAAGTTGGCCTGTCACAACTTAATTATGTGCACACATGAGTTGCCCCTTAAGTTAATTTCTAATTATTAATCAGTCTTAATTGTGTTGCATGTGTTCGTGTAAAAATATGTTTACTGCTACATTAATTCTAATTCCTGCTCCTAATTAATGTACCCCATTCAAGATTAATTTAAACATATTCTTATTAAATAAATTTCACTTCTAATATATCGCTCCGAATTCCTCCACCCAGAAGATGTTGTTGTAACTAATGTATGAAATATTTAAAAAATTTCAACGGGATTTGCGTATGTGATAATACTTCATCGGTGGATGTCGTCGCATCCAAGTAAGAAAAAAATAATCATTCCTCAAACAAAAATGAGAAATTTTGTCAACTCCTCAAAATAAGACATTGAGGTTGCTAATATACATGAGGAGGGATCGGATGATATTTTACATTTTTAAAGTTTTTAAAGTTCAAACAGTCGATCCAAACCGTTCAATATGATGGATATATTAAAATGTGCTTGCAGATCAAATTTTACATTTTTTTATTTTTTTACTATTTATTAAGTATTTTACAAAATCCTTGTTTTTAGACCATTGAATTTTTGTATCCATCTTAATTAATGGTAAAAAAAATTCAAAAAAATGTAAAATTTGATTTGCAAGCATATTTTAATATATCCATCATGTTGAACGGTTTAGATCGACTGTTTGGACTTTAAAAATGTAAGAAGTCATCCGATGTTACAAAAAAATAGTGTCATCCGATCTCTCCTCAATATATATATAACATTATTTTTCACTAAAACTTTTGATTGAATTTTCATTTGACATAAGCTAAGCTCGTGTATGATTTATGAATAGTTGATAATTTTATTCTAGAAGGACACCATCCAACCAAAATCATGCAAAGGAATCACATCACATCAGATATGATATGCTGGGACCTCCTGCCTCTCTCTCTATACATATCTTTCTCCCTCTAACTGTTGAGTCTGTTCAACTTGAGGTAAGACAGTCAACTAGTCTACTATAGCTTCATGAGTTTATGACAGTACAAGATCACAGTTGTCTGTCAGGCCCACAATGTCATTTCACCTTATATCCATATATTACTATCCAGTACTAGTTGTTACAACTTACATTAAGAGCAACAAAAGAAAAAGAGAGAGTTAGTAGTTACTCAACGGTCATCACTCATTGAACCTTTTGATTCTTTGACTGAAAATGAACATTAGGTACTAACAATGTAATTTGTATGAATTGTTGTAATTTAAATTTTAAAACCATCTCCGTGATTTTGATGCAATTGAACATTTGGTAGAAGTAAAAATATGAAAAAAAAGAAATCTCATAGTTTTTATATATATAACATCAATAAAATTCACAGATGATATATGCAATGAATCATCCTGGTCAATAAGCAAAAACCTTGTTTTTTTTTCTCTTTAATTCTCTTAGCTTACAGTTATACAAATCACATACATAAATTAACCCCTCATATATATATATATATATATATATATATATATATATATATGCCGTGGAGATCAACACTTGTAGAGAGCTTCTAAACTTGGGCAATCTAGTGTAGTCCAGTATGTAGCATTTATGCTACTTTCTTGAAGAACAGCCAAGCTTTCATCAGGTATTAAATTTGGAAGAACCGAACAACTCGAGGAATAGAAACTCTCGTCTGAGCTATAATTATATCCACCTTCTGTGGGTAAATCCGGGGATTCGTAGCAGCCGGGATCCATGCTAAAATTGAAGTCTCCAAGCAACATATTGCTAGAGTCGCACAACAATGCTTCCTCAATTGGGTCACCTGACATGTGCCAATCCAATAACCCGTCATGACTCGGCAATTGCACCGGTAATTCATCAAGAACCGGGCCCATACAATTGGACCCATCAAATGAATCCGACTGCTCAGGCGGCTCAGGACATTTGTTCAAGTACTTGGCATAAAGCATGGCTAGATCGATTGCCGACCCGTCGGTTGATCTGCCGGGCTGACCACTACCAGTACTGTTTCCTACCATTCCATCTAGAACTAGGTCGGGTCGAACCGGAACCTGGTTCTGATGACCATTCATCGAACCAGCTTGTGCCCGTGCTGGTTTTGATCTGCGGTTTTTTCTACAACCACCTCCTACCGGTACATTTCGTAGGGACCCGCCTTTGGTCCAGTACCGCCTACAACCTTTACAGAAATATCGAGGCTGGCTCAGGCTGTAATTGTTGTAGTAGCAAAATTTGGTGTTGGAGGAATCGCACCGAGGGCAATTCGGTGCAATTTCAATATTCTCGGGTTTCCATTGCCGGTCAATAAGTGTCGGTTGTAGCTGGTACGGTAACATGGTATCATTAGTTGAGAACATTTGGTGAGAAGGAGAGGAGAGTAAAGAGTGTTTTATTTGTGTTGAGATTTTTTGAAGGGGGGAGAGGAGAGAGATGTACAGGGACGCTTTATATGAAACAAAGAGTGAGGAAGTTTGGTTGAGAGTGCATGTGCATGTGAGTTTGTATCACATAGATTTGGGACTCAGTAATTGCATTGGGATGTGATATTTTTTTACTTATTTAATTAGGTGGAGGTACTCCATTACCATAAGCAAACTTATCTGTGTAATTCTAAACCTCCCCTGTCATGCACATAGATTTTAATTAATTTGGTAGCTTTTTTAATTTTCACCATAATTTTCATATTTTTGAATATATATACAAAAAATTTGGACGTTTCAACAACCTATCGAAATTATATATAGTTACCATATATATGAAATCACAATCAGTTACCAGATCGTACGGTCAAGTAATCATGGTTAGCAAATTTGACTCTGCATGTGTTCATGTGTTGCTTTTGATGAACTCCTAATTATGAGCCAGAGCATTTCTAAATCAGTTGAAGCTGCAACTATTGCTCATATATAATATAATATCATTCATGTTAACTGTCTAAAATTTATTGAAATTACAACTCATATTTTAAATTTGGAATGTAGTCATCATAAATAATGATAGTTATAAATTCAAGCAATTTAAATGTAATTTAAAAAAAAAATGGTCCAAAATCAATATGTGAACATATAATATCTAATAATAATAATTTAGCATAAGAAATTGATTAGTAAATAAAATAGGTGACGTAATTGCCCATGGGCGGCGTGCCCAGCCGTTGTAACGAAGCCATCCGTGGCCGTGTGGGGTTGAGTTTACATCTAAATTTCTGTGCCATTTCCAACATAGTAATTTGAGTTACATACATGATTCGTATCAGCTATTGACCCACCACATGGGGAATTGAGTAGGCAGCATCACAGAAACGAATATTCATCGGGTGTTTATTTTAGATAAATAAGGCGGGTTACAGTTCCGGAGGCGGGGAGTGGGTGCCTCCCGCTGCTGGGGACACTTGGCGTTGTTTAATTGGTGGAGGAGCAAGTGCAGTCGAGGAATTAGGGTGCAAAGGGGGCAAAACGAATTATAAATTTATTATTACCTCGGGATCGGATTTTTACTATTTTTAATCAAGATTTTTATTCGTCGGCAACCGCGTCGGATGAGGAAATCAGCCAACCTGTTCAAATTAAATTTACTAGTTGCGCCGGATGGTAAGACCTGTGTTTAAAAAACGGCAGAATAGATCTTAATTAATTGATCGATTAATCAGAATTCAGAAAACAATATCCTAGCTAGCTAGTAAATAGTTTATATAGGGGGTGTTTTCCGGTTTTAAATGTTAAATTATCGTTAGACTTAATTAGTTAGTTGCTACATTTAATTAGTACGTAGCTTGTTAGAATTGAGTGCAGTGTATTAAAATTTGGTTTTATTCGGTGAATATTCAGCCGTATATTCCTATTCGGTGTCCGGCTGAATAGAAAATGGATATTCGGACCGAATATTAAATTCATGCTTTAAAAAAATTAAAAAACATTTAAAACCCATTAAAAGAGTTCCGGACCCGAATTCATAATCCATTAAATGAGTTCCAGACCCGCCAGGTAGGTGTTCTCTTCAAGCATCCCACTCAGAAGTCTTTTATAACCTCTCTACATGCTGCCTTATTGTATTTAAGTACTGTGAGATTAAATATTTAATAAAAAATCCGCATATATAAATCCGAATAAGAATCCGCATATTCGGCCGGATACCGTATATGCGGTATTGGGAAGGCCAACCGAATTCAGAAAACAATATCCTAGCTAGTAAATAGTTTATATAGGGGGTGTTTTCCGGTTTTAAATGTTAAATTATCGTTAGACTTAATTAGTTAGTTGCTACATTTAATTAGTCGCTTGTTAGAAATGACTAATCAGTATAACATTTAAAAACATTTAATTACGTATCATACATTAAGAAAACATCCAAGTTTAAAATATATATTTTTATGATAAATTCAATTTTTTAGGGTTTGGAAACGGTTAATTTCCCTGTATGAATTCTGGTACTTAAATTAATTATGAGTACTTCATTTGTTCAATTGATCTCTAGCTAGGTTAGCTGTTGAATTTGATTCAGTTAGTTTGTTCTTTTCATTTCTATATATTAAAATGCTTATGAAATTGATATAGCAATTATATGTCAGTATGTTGCTCAACAGTATTGACTTAGAACTATAGAGAGAATTGATCAATATTTATAGAAATGACAAATTTTTAAATCAGGTGAGAAGCTTATATAGTAAAGAAAAAATGTGATATAATATGACATAACGTAACTAATTATACGTCATGATTCTGTTATGTTACGGTACAACATGTGATAAATAAAAAATCACTTGAAGTGATTAAAATAGTAAAAAATAGTCATGCAAAATGATTACATTTTAATTATTTTTTTCAGATTTTAAATTAGTTCATAGAATAAATAAATAAATAAAATACTAAAAATAAGAATTGTATAGCAAGATGAATTATAATAATAAGACAATGTTGAAAAATTGATCATGTGACGTGACGTTATTAGATAAGTTTGCATGATATGTCATGTAACATATGCATCACGTCCCATGACCACAACGCGTAGCGTAACAAGTCATAACTTACCTCGACGAAACCGATAATTATAATAACATAACCAATTTCCTTACTATCATTTTAGTATTCGAAGTTCAATTAAAATTGTTGTTTGGGTCAACTAAAATATATATAGTACCTAATAAATTACTATTGGACTGCAAAAGTTAATTAATTACGAAGGAATCAAAATCAGAAAAATAATTACAGCACAACACACTACTACAGAAAAAGAGTTTGCACACGGACATTAATGGAAGAGCTACACGGATTTCCTGCCGTGTTTAAAGCCAGGGTGTATGAATAGGTCAGAAATTACACACGGATATTTAACCGTGTGAGATTATAACAATTTCTACACGGATTACTTTGTAAACCGCCGTGTACAAAGACCTGGGGTGTCGCTCTCCAAGTTACCGAGCTACACGGATATCCCCTAAGTAACCGTGTACGATTACTCTTTGTACACGGTTTTGTATTAAAAGACCGTGTAGCTCTTTTAGCTATCATACACGGACGTTTAGTAAATATCTGTGTATAAATAGCTAATATTTTTTGTATTTCGCCTCCGGCACTGCTATCATACACGGACAATTTATAAATAATCCGTGTATGATTACTCTTTCTACACGAATTTGTATTAAATGTCCGTGTAGCTCTCTTAGCTATCATACACGGACATTTGTTAAATATCCGTGTTAAATAGCTAATTTTTTTTTTGTTTTTCTATCATACACGGACAATTGTTAAATATCCGTGTATAAATAGGTAAGCTCTTTTTTTTTTGTATATTTTGTTTTTTGGCTAGCCTCCAGCTTTGCTAGCCAGTTTTTTGCAACAGAATTATACAAAATTCATATAGCAATAATAAATTAATTCGAAACAGATTAATTAGCAAGAAATTCATATACTAAATTATACAATATTTTATACAACTCTATGCAAATCCATATTGAGGATTACAAAATTCCATGTTAAACCACCTTGCCCACATGCACCGCACATCGTCGATCTGATCCCCGGTGTAATGCGGTTGCTTTGTCACATTCTACAATTATAATTTGATAATAGTTAGTATTTCAGAAAAGGTAGATATCAATTGCTTATTATATAGGAACAATTAATATGAAGTACATACCGCTTTTGGGAATTGGAATTGTATTCTTTTGACAAAGTCAAACATGAATATCATCGTGTAATAAGCGCATTCCCAACCCTCCAATTGTTGCGGGCTCTGAAATTTACATTTAGCGGCCTTTGTTAGAATGACAATATTTTTTTGAACAAGATATGAAATTACTAACTCATAAAGTGTGCTCACCACCATCCACTTCCAATTCAACTTAGATTTCTTGCGCGTGCCCGTGCTATCTGATCCTCCCTCTTTAATATATTTCGCAAAAGCCTTTAAAAAATTGAGTGAATATAATTAGCAATTTTATAATTTGATATGATTGAAAGAAATTCAAAACTTGTGAATTATTATTGCTTACTTATTCACAAAAGGAAAGATAGCTTTGCACTTGTCAAGCGCGATCCTTCCTTTCGGCTTACAAGAATCAACAATTATGCCCACATTTAGGTACGGCACAATGATAATCGAACACCAATGTTTGCTGTGGGATCGAGGAGAAGAATTATAGTACTTTAGCATATAATAGTGACACAAGTGTTTGCTATGGTTGATGGTGTGATTTCATTTTTTTATGTTTAACTTTTATTTCCTTTATACAATTCTTTAATTAAAATATAAACAACACATAAGTTAAGATTAGAACTAACCTCTGGTGGTATGGCATGAGAATGAATTTCTTCTCCTCCGCCTTAGCACGATGCATCGCAGAACACATGTACTCGATAGCCATATCCGAATAACATGTCTCTGCCGTAGAACTCACTTTCTCCGGGTCCAGAAATATGCACAAGTTCTTCTTTTCAACCATCTCATCACAGTTTCGGACTAGCTTCCTGAAAACTCATAATATTGTAATTAGAATATATATTTGAGTTCTATACAATAATGAAAATAATTTTTGATCACTAACATGAGGAAAATGGTGATGAATGACACATCGAGCCATTTGTCGGATGACGAGTGGTGGAAGAGGTCCTTGAAGTCTTTGAACGACAGGAGGAGATCCCTGCCTTCGTGTAGAAACATCCCAGGTGGGACAGGGATGATGATATCCTGCATGCCTTCGGGCGCCGTCATCAAGTGGTCGTGGAGAACGCGCAAATCACTGGGCAAACGGCTGTATTATTCTTCGGTGACCATAGGACGGGGCGGTGATTGGGGCGCTTTAGCCCTGACGTCGTAAACCACCTCCTGACGTACTGGTGACATCGCCGTACCGGTGACATCATCTCCTCGTGTCTGTATCAAATTATAAATGGATTATTCAAGTATTTCAAAAAGAATGATTTGAATGTAACAAAATAAATGAATTTTTTTATGGATTACCTGATCCAAAATAATCTGACTCTTGGGCCATTGGACAAATGACATCCGTGCCTCATCAAGCACAAGCATGTCTTCGGTAGGGACAGGAAGGGGTACGCGCTGCCATCCATCCACGACTAACTCAATATGCACGCATGCATGGTCGGGCCTTAGCTGACCAAAGTGTACATTTTTCGCTCCTGGATGTACAACACCCTTAGCAACGGTCAGAGGAACACTATCAGGCCACAGGACGAGGTCGCATGCTCTGGGGTCCTGCAATTATCAGAAAGTTGTTTATTTTGATGGTGCGATATTGTCTAACAAGGTTACAAACAGGTTTTAATTACCTTTATATTATGAACAAGTATTGATTACCTTGAGATTATCCAAATCGTCTAAGGCCCACGTGCCGGATGCTTGACTACTTCGCCGAATTCCCGGCGAAATGGGAGGTGGTGGCTCGGATGGCTGCGTAGTTGCTGATCTAATTTGGCTCAACAACCTTGATTCCATCTCAGCAAACCTTGCGTCGTACTCTTTGCTCACCTCCGCGCGTATCTGCGCAACTATCTCGTCTTTGTTTACCTTGGCACGAGATTTTCTTCGAGGTTTCTGTCCCTCCACTCGGAACACCTCCTTCCAGCCCCTATAGGCCCCTACACCCCTTACTCGACTCGGGTGTTCTGGATTCTCGAGCGCTGCGGCCAATGAATCATTTTGTCTTTCGACACTCCGGGCACCCGAGCTGACCTCCTGCTCCACCTCCAACTGTTCAAGTAGAAGAATTAGTTATAGCAAAAGATCAAGTGATGTACCTTCAGAGTTATAATTTTGTACATGAGTGTCACAAAGTAATAACAAAGGACTCTTACCATTCTTTGAGCCACGGGTTGCAGATCCTTTGGGAGTACTATCCTCCCGTCAGCGGTTACCTCGGATCTACCCATGAACCAATCTTGGCCCCTAGGATTTTGGATCCTAACCACGGGTGAGTCAGAATCCTTATTTTGGTCCAGTATTTTCCTCCATTCTGCCTTCTTACCCTCGTAACCAGCTGACCCTAGATGGTGTGGATACTTGTTCAAGTCAAAGCAACAAACGCCTCCCAGTTCTCTTGTTTTAGCCATTTGTAGTAGCCTACCGGATTTCTCCCTTTCTCCATCCACACCGTCTTCAACGTGCTCTTGAATTGCTTCCAGCCCTCATTCATTATCCTCAAAGTCTTAACCTTTGGAACGTCGTTCGGGATGTTCCACTGTGCCTGTTTGACACCAAAATTTAGTGTATTCAAGTATAGATACATCAGTGAAAATAAAGCAACGAGTTGTTAGGCACTTTACCTTCACCATGTTCCACCACTCGTTCTTCTCCTCGTCCGTAAAATGATCCCATCTCTCTACAAGGATACTCGCTTTTTGCCTCACCAAACTCGTACACCAATTTGAGTATTTGATCCGTTTCTCACCCTGCGCACGCCCGTCTTCCGTGAACCAGATTTCCAACTGCTTCTGCTCGGACGTCCCCGTGCACATTGTCGGCCCTCTTTTCCTTCTTTCTGATGAGGCAGTAGCTTGCTGCTCCTCTTCTGCCATCATATTTACATACTCATCCTCAACCGACATGGTTCTGCAAGAAATTAAAATAATAAATTTGAAATTTAATAATAATACAAAATAAAACAAATATGGATATTGTAATTTGATTGGTTTTTAAGATAATTAAAGAGAACTTAATAATAAAGAAAACTTTTAAATTTTCACAGATTTTAAGAAATACGTACTAATAGCTCCAAAATTTAAATTTGAATATTATTATATTATTATATAACATTATTCAGAAAACAAAATCCAAATTCTCATCGTATAATTGTAAGTATTTAGACAATCTAAATGTTATTGTACATAAACATACACATACACATATACATATACATATATCAATAGTAAGAAATGAAATATTGTACTCACAAACAGATTTATTAAAAACTTAAATATTTCTCTTACATAAACTACATATTTTTAATTTTCTTAATAAAGAATAAAGTATAAACTTTATAAATTTTAAATTAGTTTTAATAGAAAAGACAATAAATGAGATAAATTTGTGAGTTTTAAAACCACATAAGGCACGAAGAGAAAACAAAACCCGCATGCAACAGAGACAAGACCAGTAACCCGCATGCAATAGAGAAGGCAACAGGGGGGCAGTACCAGTAAGGCAACAGGGGGGCAGTACCCGCATGCAACAAAGATCTCACCTTCAATATTTCTCTTACAATAAATGAGATAAATTTGTGAGTTTTAAAACCACATAAGGCACGAAGGCAACAGGGGGGCAGTACCAGTAACCCGCATGCAACAGAGACAAGACAAAACCACATAAGGCACGAAGGCCGCAAGTCACAGAAAACCCCTATTGCAAAATAACGAGAGAGAGAGACGCTAACCACAGAGAGGTGGGCGGCGAGGCGGTGAGGCGGGCGAGGCGGTGAAGTGCTCGGAGGCTTTTGGAGGTTTTTGGAACTCAACCGGTTCTGGGAGGTTTTTCGAACTTATGAAAAATTTGGCAGAGAAGGCTTTTGAAATAATTATGTTTTCCTCATTATACACGGACTTTTAACTGAACGACCGTGTGCAAATGTCTTTCTACACGGACATTTGTTAAAAGTCCGTGTGCAAATATATTTCTACACGTACTTTTAACTAAATGTCCGTGTAGCTCTCTTCAATTTCTACACGGTTGTACGTAACAATCCGTGTGCAAATAATGTTTAGACACGGTTTATTAGCTAATAGTCCGTGTACGAAAGTTCAAAAAAATTAAATTGGCTTTTTATATTTCTAGAGAGGTAGTAAATTAACTAAAATTGTATATTTCTAATATTTAAAAACTTATACTGATATTTTATATATTTCTAGAGAGGTAATAAATTAACTAAAATTGTATATTTCTAAAATTGTATATTTCTAATATTTAAAAATTGTATATTACTAAAATATTAAAATCTAATACCGATATTTTATATTTTATTTTTATTAATAAATGTTTTAACTAATATTTTGATAACTAATACTAATATTTGGACTAATATTTGAAAATTTTGAAAACTAGTACTATTACCTATAAAAAAATTATAAGCTACACTATTTTTAATACTTAAATATTTAAATGAAATATTATAAGCTACACGGTTTTAAACAAAATAAATATTATACATAAACCTTTTTTTGGATTTTTCCCTTTTTTTAATCTTTTTAGAAAATTTTATTTGATAATATTATAAGCTAAAGTTGTAATATTAAAAGCTACACGGTTTTAAACAAAATAAATATTATACATTATGCTTTTTTTTTCCTTTTTCTCCTTTTTTCCACTATTTGAACAGTACCCTCGGCCCATAATCCTTCATTGTGGTCGGACCGCATGTAGTCAGCTTCGTCTACCCCTTCAAGTGTTGCTACCTCAGCTTGCACGTCGGAACAAAAAGGAGGTATTTCGTCGAACTAGTCGTACTCTTCTTCATCGACGACATTTTCTACCCCGACAATCTTTCTTTTTCCGGATAGGACGACGCTCAACCTATCATCACTCGGGTCAGTGGCATAAAAGACTTGGGTGGCTTGCTTGGCGAGTATAAACGGATCATCAACATGCCCAACCCTGTTAAAATCAACGAGTGTGAACCCGTCGTTATCAACTTTAACACCTCGGTCTTCGACCCATTGACACCGAAACACGGGAATGCTCAGGTGAGGACTGTAAATGAGCTCCCAAATTTCTTCAATAACGCCATAATATGACTTTGATGCTATTACAGCCCGGCCATCTCCGGATCTACTGAATTCTTGAGAGGTCGCCACCAACGTCACCCCACTGTTTTGCATCGTGCTCTTGTCACTCTGGGATTTAGTGTAAAATGTATATCCGTTAATCTCGTATCCTTGGAATGTTCTAACAACAATTTGGGGTCCTTCGCCAAGCAGTTTAACAATTTCAGGTACGGGGTGTGACTTCACTCTTTCTTTCAGCCATCCTATAAAAGAACGATTATGCTCGTTAGTAAGCCACTTCTGACTTCTCGTGTAGTTTTGTTGTTGAAGGATTGTCATGTGCTCATCTATATAGGGAGCAACATCTGTCATGTGCTGTAGTACAATAAAATGTGCCTTTTGTAGTTCATTTAGATCAGCAACTACGGCTCTCAAACCAATTGTCCCGACTCCTTGGAGCCTTTCCTCGTATCGAGATTTTGGAACGCCAATAGGATCCACACCGGTCAAGTAGTTGGTGCAAAAATCAATCACCTTCTCCGTGGAATATCCTTCTATAATACTACCTTCGGGTCGATGTCGATTCCTTACGTATTTTTTCAAGATGCCCATGTATCTCTCGAATGGATACATATACCGAAGGAACACGGGACCACAAATCTTAATTTCTCTCACAAGATGAACAACAAGGTGAACCACAACATCGAAAAAGATGGCGAAAAATACATCTCTAGTTGGCAAAGAGTAACGACGACCTCCTTTTGCAAAGAGTCCAATTTTAGAGGGCCTATCACTTTGGAATTTATTGCATTGAAGAAAGAACAAAGCTTCGTAATGGTTTAACGAACGTGCTTTGGTAAAATTCCCCGAATTGCAACGGGAATTACCTGTGTCATTAAAACATGACAGTTGTGGGATTTCATACCAAGCAACTTCAGGTCCTTCATCGACACCAGCTTCTTAATATTCGAAGAATATCCTGATGGGACTTTTATACCATTGATGCATTCACAGAAGCTTGTTTTCTCTTTCTTTGACATTGTGCACAGTGCGGGGGTAGGTATATGCGCTTCCCTTTCTCCTGCAGTGCGAGCTCGGGTCGTATTCCCATCTCTACCATGTCTTTTCTCACTTTAATACCATCTTTAGTCTTCCCCGGAATGTTCAATAATAAACCAATTAAACTGTCGCAGACATTTTTTTTCAACATGCATGACATCTAGGCAATGCCTCACTTCTAAATGCTTCCAGTACGGTAGCTCCCAAAATATGGACCTCTTTTTCCAAATATTCTTCGGTGGTGCTTTGGCGCATTTTCCAAAAACAACATCAATGTTTTTTACCCGTTTGAAGACACTCTCCCCGTCTAATGGATGACGAGCCACTCCAAGCTCAATTTTCCCGTTGAATGCCATCTTCTTCTTACGATATGGGTGATTAATAGGAAGAAACTGTTGAGTATTTTAGATATAATGATTTTGTACTCTTTTGCCTTTAATATTTATAAAACCTTCGTACTCAATAAATATGTTAGTTGCAAGCGCACAACCTATCGATTGTAGTATTTAGGTGTCGATCCGCAGGGAGAGAGGGAAACACTAATTTTTAATAAAGAAAACTACTTCTAAAACAAAACAATAAAAGTAAAGTGGGGGGGTTTGTTCTTAAAATCCTAAGTTGGGTTCAATACCCGAAAAAGAGGAGTTTCAAACAATAAATGTAAATAAAATAAAGGAAAGAAAGATTGGTTTGTTTTCAAGTTTAAGGAGATCTAGGGGTATTCGGTCTACAATCCCTTGCTAATTCTATTTATTCGGTTTGTTTAAATTCATGTTTGATTTGATGAGGTTTCTAACCTATGTTAGCCTTTGGAACAAATATTAATACAAATACTTTGCGCTTTATGGATTAATGTGCCTCGAATTCTAGGGCTGTCACTAACCTAGAGGGATATTTAATCTCATGCTTCAAAGCATATATCGATATTTGTTCTAAGGTGTCCTAATTAGGATTTGCCTTCGCCTTTCGGTCCTTCACCAAAATCCTAACCTTAATTTCTATAGTTCCGGATTGGATATCAAAGTACGGTCGCTTCTAACCCAACCCTAAGGTGTGTCTTTATGGTTTCAATTAGTAGTCTCCTCATGACCAATGCCGGAATTTAATAAACTTAAAGCGGAAAGACCCGATCAACGGGATTTCAAAACTACTTCAATTCAATAAACCCTAACCAGGTGAACTCAAAGGAACGAGTACTAATGAAATTCATAAAGAATAAATCACAGAAATTAACAATCAAATCCGATAACACAATCATAATAAAAACAAATATCCGAATAATCTAGAATTAAACAAGTTCATGCATTGACCTAAACCCCTAGAAAGAGAACTACTCTCTCTTGGAGAGATCCATAACAAAGATTGGCAAAAACAATAAGAAATAAGATAAAGAAATGATTACACCCTTTCTTAGATCTAAAACCTCGATCTTGCCGACTCCTTGCTTGAATCTTCTTCTTCTCCTTCCTTGAAAAGCCTCGAGAATTTCTGCAGGATCTCTCTCTCTCAATTTGTGGAAAATGGATATAATAATGGATATGTACAATAATGGATAATTTCTCATGTGGTCTCCTTAGCCTTATATAACGTTTTCTGAACTTGGAGATCAAGTCGTTTTATTTTCGGCGCCCACTAAGTCTACTAACTTCTATATTTCTAATTCTGTGATTCTGAACTTGGAGACCAAGTTATTCTAATTTTGGCACCCACTAAGCCCACTAACTTTCCATATTTAGCAGTTTTTCAGGCTGATGCGGCCATTGATACGGATGTACAGAATTATACATTCCGAATTTGGATATTTTTCCTTCATGAAAGTTGTAGATCTCTTTGTCCTGGTTCCGTCAAGCTTTGAATCACTCAAATCGGAGTTCGTATGACCAAGATATGGCCAAAATACGAACTGTGTGTCGGCTGAGTGCGGGTGGTGCGGCCCGAGTGCGTCCGCACTGCGCTCGGATTTTCTGTTTTCTGTGTCAGTGCGTCCGCACTCTGGGTCAGTGCGTCCGCACTGGGCTCGATTTCTCCTGTTTTGCTCTGAAATTCAAACGGGCATAACTTATGATCTGTAACTCCGTTTTCAGTGTTCTACCATTTTTCGGAAAGCTTGCGAGAAGATCTACAATTTGCTCAATTTCCTGTAGTTTAAATAGACTTCGGCAGTAACTTGATTCTTGGATATATTTCATTATATTCTCTACTAAAATACAAGATATTTGGTGTTATTATGTAATAAAAACTAGATCGAATGTGTATATAATTTAGACCTATCAGAAACCTACGATGCCCCATGAATACATTCTTTTGACAATTTTTCAACCTCAGCACCTGCGTGTCATCTTCACAGATCGGGTACGCTTTTGCTCCTTTACAAGTGTAACCCGACAAATTCCCGTACGCGGGGAAATCATTTACGGTGCAAAACACCATGGCCCGCAATTGAAAGACCTCTTTGCAGTACGCATCCCAGACCGGGACGCCATCACGCCACAATTTTTGGAGGTCCTCGATTAATGGTGCAAGATATATATCTATGTCATTTCCGGGTTGTCTGGGTCCTTGGATTAGTAATGACATCATTATATATTTGCGTTTCATGCACAACCAAGGAGGAAGATTGTAGATGCATAAAAGAACTGGCCAAGTACTGTACCGACTGCTCATGCTTCCAAACGGACTCATTCCATCTGAGCTCACCACAATCCTAAGGTTCCTCATTTCAGAACCAAATTCTTTGAAATGTCTGTCAATGTTTCTCCATTGAGGAGAATCAGCCGGGTGCCTTAGTTTACCATTATTTTTGCGCTCTTCTTCGTGCCAGCGCAATAATTTTGCATCTTTGGGATTCGCAAACAACCGTTTGAATCTCGGTATTATCAGTAAATACCACAACACCTTAGCCGGAGGCCGGCCATTTGTGTCCTCGTTACAATCATCAGTGTCCTGGTTCTTACGTTTATACCGTGAAATACCACATTTAGGACATACATGCATGGCCTCGTACTCGTTACGATACAATACACAGTTATTCGGACATGCATGTATTCTTTCGATCTTCAACCCCATTGGACATATCAACTTCTTTGCCTGATATATTGTACCGGGTAACTCGTTGTTATCTGTGAGCATTTCTCGTAAAAGCTGTAATAAGGACGTGAAACTCTTATCGCTCCAACCATTGTCTGGTTTTAAATTTAATAATTTCAACACAGCTGACAGTTTTGTAAATTTGGTACACCCGGGATACAACAGCTTCTTGGATTCATTAGACAAATTTTGAAATTTATCATAATTTTTAACACTAATTTCATTTTTCACATTACGTAACATTTCCTCAAAATTTTCAGTAAATTTGTGTTCTGCATTTTCATCAAAATTCATCTCCATCTCACCGTCGACACTACAACAAAATTAACATTTGCCGGCGCTACACAAGCCGGCGCTACCAAAAACGCCAGCATAAGCATAGGCGAAATTCGATCGCCCAAGTAAACGACGGCCTTCTTCTTGCGCTGAAAGTTTTGGATAAAAAATCGCGATTTCTGGCGCCAGAACAAAAACCCCCGCCAGAGACCGACCCATCTCTCTCGCTCTCTCTCTCTCCTCAAACCTTCTAGCCGCTAGACCCCATCCTTTTCGCCCTGCCCTAAACCCTCTCCGCACCATCGCGATCCATCTCTCTCTCGCTCTCTCGCCTCAGATCGGCGCCAGCACGATGCACCATCTCTTTCTAGATCTCTCGCTCTTTCGCCTCATACCCTGACCCCAGCACAGGCGCGCCCGTCAACTTCACCCCCGCACAGACGTGCCCCGTCATTTAGCACAGACCATTGTAAGGGCTCCTTGCTCATTTCTTTTTCTTCTCTATGGTGCCTTGTAAGGCTTGAAATCTGAACTCGTGTTGAGTTACATCTGCGCCTTTGTGAATTGCTTGCTGATTTTGCTTGATTGGGGCTCTAATTGCTTGATGACCTTGAAATTTAGGTTATGAATTGTTGAAGAAATTTAGGGTTTAGCCCTTTGTGTTTGATTTCCTTGTTTATGTGGTTGTTAATGGTATGTGGGCTGAACCCCCACTTCTTGTTCATCCTTAATTTTTATGCTATGAATTGTTAAATTTTTGAATCGAGAATCTTACAAAAAATCTGAAATCGATTAATGAATTTCCAGAAATTGATTAATGAATTGTGTAGTCTGTTTAAATGTGGGAGAATTGATAAAATTTCAAGTTATTGACCTTACCTTGTCAGACTTTGGTTATTTTGCAAAAAAGTCCATTTTTGGAGAAGTTTCAGAATACTCGCTAACTGGGTTTACTATGCAAATTCCAAAAGAACCCTTTTTAGACTATGATTGTATAAAAAGTATGAAGAAACAGTGAATTTTCTATAATGGCAAGTGATTTCTGTGGTGATTTCTGAAAATGATTTCATTTGAATCATGATTTCAGGAATTGTTAAAGGATGTAGTTAGGACAAAAACATATCAAAATGTTATCTATCAAAACAGTTTTCTGTTCAAGGTCAAAGTGGTACTTGATGTAGGTACTGGTACAGGTATCCTCTCTTTTTTGTTCAAAATCTAGAGCGAAACATGTTTATGCAGTAAGTCAATTTTTCCTTAACAATATGTTTTATTTTCAGAACTAATTAAATCTTTTTTTTCCTGTAGAGTGCTCTCAAATGGCTGACATGGCAAAGGAGATTGTTCGAGTAAAAAAAAACTGTAATAAGGATCATTGATAAGGCCATGGTTCACCAAAAGAATCTAATGGATCAGGTACAAATTGCAAGAACAAATTCATGTAGATTTTCTGCACCGAGGACAAAGATATATCTTTTAATGGAGTATGTTTTGGGAGAGTAACTATCTGACAAGCTAGTAAGATTCAGCCATGATTTTATGATTGAAGAAGTATCATATAACATTACTGTCCTTTACCAGTAAGAATCAATAAAGTGCCATAGAGACCTCAAGGTAATTTATGAATTATAACCCTGAAGATTATTTATTATTATCCATATCCAAAGATGATAAATGTTATAAATTCTAATGGGACCTGCACTAATTTATCATTATTACTTAATTTTCATCGTGCCCTCGAAACATTGTCTTGAACCGTTTTGTTATTATTATCTTTTACTATATTTACTTTCAAATTTATTTTGCAGCCCGGCGAACTACTATCAACCTCTTGTGGTTCACCTAGTTATGTTGCACTAGAGGTTGTTTATAATGACAGTTTAATTATTCAATTACTTCGCTACCTTGTCAGTACTATTCTTTGTTTTCTTATATCTTTATTGCATTTTCAGCTTTTCTCGGCCTTTTGCGGGAGCTGCTTGGGAATCTTGTTAGTAAGAGACAGTAATAAGGCTGAAATAACAGTATTACCTGTGTTTTGATTTTAGATGGGTTGCATTATAAAAATCCTTTTCCTAATTTCATATGATTTTAGTCTCTATCTACTTGAATTAGTTTTTTGTTTGTCTAATTCTTGTACAGTCATACATTGTTTCCCTATCTATTTGTTCCTTCAAATATCTGAATGTTGCTTTCTTCTCTTTCTCTCTCCATATATATCACCTTATTAGGTCAAACTGCTAGCATTTGCTATCGAACTGGATCTATTTCTGGTTTCTTCAGTGAAGAACAAGTTACAATCGGTGATCTTGTAGTAAATGATCAGGTTTTTTGTCTTCTTCCTATTAATTAAGTTATGCCCTTTTCCTTTCACTGTTATTCTGAGTCTCTTTAATACTGATACAATAGTCAATTTACAATATAGGAAAGGTTTTTACGTAAAATAGCACTTGTAAGTAAAATTTCCATGTGGTGCATATTTTCCTGTTTAATTTTGTATTTAGTTGGTTGAATTGAAGAATGGGGAGACTTACAATGGCCATTTGATAAATTGTGACACTTGGATGAACATTCACCTCCGAGAGGTCATTTGCACTTCAAAGGTTCTATCTCTTTTCTTTATATCTCTCTTTTTTACTATTCTAATATCAGAAAATGCAACTGTGCCTTGTGATTTGACAATAGTGACAAAACCGAGACTTGTGTGGAACCAATAGGTGAAATTATGTTTTAAGGATACTTATCTAATCTGTACTATTTTCTAATTGTTACTGCTTATCCAACACGGCCAGCAACCGATTTGGAGATGGGATTCGGGAGGGACGTTCATAATTTTGGGGCAACTCTTGTTCTAGTCACTGCAGGTATGGATTATGTATCAGTGAGATTCTTCTACCTTTAATACGAGAGAAATGAGAAAAAAAGGAAAAATAGTGTAGTATTGCTATACATGACTTTGAGTTGAGTTCAGTAACTTACTTCGCAATGTCTTTGTACTGCACTAAATCGGTCAACGGATTTGTACTTTAATTGCTTAACGTTGGCATTGCTACATCTACCAGTATTTAACTCAATTATTGGATGAGTTTGGGTCAATATTAGTACTGTAGTGCAAAATTACTTGTTTTTTGTGTTATGTAGATTGTGCTATGTTATTCTGAAAAACATTAGAAATAAGAGCTTCTTTATGATTGGCCCCAAAAACATTAGAAATAAGAGCTAATTTATTTATATACATTATTTCAATAATTGGCCTCAAAATGTGTCTCCAACTTTTTTATATGTTGAAGGAAAAGAGAAAGTAACTGGTACGCACATACATTGATCTACTCTGATGGATGCAGGAAAGACAGACAGTGCTGTTCTCTGCTACCCAAACAAAAAAGAAGTTTGCACATAATCTTTGCTATTAGCATTGTTATTGCTACTGTTGTTATGTGGTAACCCAGTTTTATTTATTTAATCCAGATATTGCTATTGTGCATATCAATATAATCATATTTTGATTGGATTTGAAGGTGTCAATGTATGCTAATTTTGATTCAGAATCCATTTGGAATTTGCATCAATGCTCTGTTAAAAGAAAAAAATGTTGTATATAATTGTTGTTATGTTTGTCAGCTTATTGACCATGCTGTGGTAGCAATTTTTTTTTTTTAATATTTTCATGACATTTGGCGGCGTTCTAAAATGTTGGGAAAAGTTATATTTTTTTTATACGCCAGGGCCTTTGGCGGCGTTTTCTAAACGCCGGGAAAAGACCAATAAACGCCGATAAAACCCAAGCAATTCTAGCGGCACTTCTAAACGCCGGGAAAGTAAAATTTCGGACGGCGCTTTATAAGCGCCGGGAAAAACCTAGGGAAACGCCAGGAAAAGCTTTTCGCGACACTTGCATTCCCGGCGCTTGGGTGAACGTCGCTAAAAGTCAATAGTGGCGTCTTTTAGGCTTTTAGTGGCGTTTGTTAATGCCACTAAAGGCTAGTTTTCTTGTAGTGCTTCACTGTCACGTTGCATTTCATACATCCAACTTCGATCCATCTGTAAATTAAATTAAAAAAATAATTTGATCAATTAATCATGCATGGTCAACATTCTCCATTGTAACAAAATTTTGGGCTTACAAAGGGCCGGTTTACAATTCTAACCCACTCTTTGAATATTATGTCTCATATGTGAACACATATTAGCGAGATTTAATTAGTAGTTGAGAAAAATTCGGCAGCATTTCCCCTTAACTCCCCAAGTATGCGTACGACCACATACTCGTAGGAGCAATAAGGGAAAATACTGTCGAACTTTCCTCAAATACTAATTAAATTCCGCTAATATGTGTTCACATCCTAAATGAGACATAATATTCAAAGAGCAGTTCCAAAACAGAGGCTATCCAAAATTAATCCCTATTGGATTAATTTTGAACGGGCATGGACCTAAAAGCATCTATAGGTCGGTTATTGGACAACAATACACTAATTAATTACATCTAAAATTAAGAAATCAAGCATGCATGAAATGACCTAAATAAGCATAAATAACAGAAAATTAGAGGAAGAAAATGATTTAAATACATATTACTAACTTAGAAAGATGGAGAGGAGAAAATACAAACTTCAAAGATCTCAGATCTCAGCTGCTGGCCTCAATTCGCAGAAATCTGATAGGAAAAAGCTCAGTTCAGAGAGATGTACAGAGGTGCTGGAAGGAGAAGATATTAAAACCCTACACTTTTATACACGGATATTTACTTATTAATCCGTGTAGCTCTCCACTAAACCATACACGGCTATTTAATTATTAATCCGTGTACAAAGCTTCCATTTCTACACGGATATATTATAAAAAATCCGTGTATATATTCCTACACGGATATTTAACAAAAATCCGTGTAGCTCTCTCAATAACTTGCACACGGACCTCTTTACACACGGATTTGTGGTTTCTAATAAACCGTGTAGCTCTCTGTAATAATTCTACACTGATTATTAACTAATTAGCCGTGTAGAAATCGTTCAGATCTTAAAAAATCATATTTGGTACACGGTTCTTATATAAAATTGCCAAATCCATGTACAGTGTGCAGTGTACAATGTATATTTTTGTAGTAGTGACATTCTCAAACCAATGCTGAACCGAGCAAACAAATTATTGGTTTCGGTATACCTTGCCATATAATTGGTTCCGATACATCAAGCATATGGATATAATTAGAAGAGTAGAGTCTCCAAAATATAAGTTCCACAAAAAAAATTTCATTTGATTATTTGAATGATATTATAGTTTTTTTTCTTTTTTTTTTTGACAGAAACAGAAGTCAAGCCTCTATTTGATTGATAAATGTTTTGTTACATAAGTCATGTTACAAAACAAGTAATCTAAGTAAATAAACTGAAAATGAAAATAGGAGCTCCAGTGGAGCGTCCATAAAACGTAAATAAAATTTTAAAATTACTGGTAAAAACTCGTAAGTAAAATCTAATTAGCTGAAGTTTAATGATATTATAGTTATGAACACAATTTTATTGTTGTCCATTCCTAGTTTATATGGCTAACCCTCCACACATATATATAGCAATCTAGAAAGAGTTTATCCTAAATGAGTTCAAGACCTAATTAAACGAGATGTGAGCTGCACACATCTTTAGACGGAACTAGTTTATATGGCCGTGACGATGATGTTGTAGTGTATTTTCATGTTTGATTGTTACTTAAAATTTAAATTTTAAAAAATATTAAATTGTTTATTTTATCTTACTGTTTTTTATTTACATTTCGTTTGATAGTTTAAGTTATGACTTAAATTTAATTTGTTTTGGAAATGTTGTAAAATAAATATATGTGTATAATAGTTTTAATAACAAAGTTTGAAATAAGTTTATCCACATGAAAATATGATTAGACTTATTCCACACTTATGTCATCTTCCTCATCACATTGTACTGTTTTATTTGACAATTTATAAGTGTGAAATGAGAGGTGTACTCAGGTGTTACTCCACGTTATATCAAAATAACTCCATGTATCTATTCAGCTGAGGAAGATTAAGCTTCATTAACGCTTCTTAAGTCTTTAATCCACGTTAAACTGTCCAACATAGTTTCCTTTAGCAAGATTAAGAATCCCTCCTTTAGCACAAAATCTAAATCCTGAGTACTCCTTTCTTAAGCGTTTGGGTTCTTTATGACCTCCTTTTAGACCAAACAATACATTTCCGTTGGACAATTATATCTCCACCACCAACCCTTCACATGAGAACCAATACATGTGCATGTCTATAGCTCACACAACTGATTTGAGTCGATTTGACAACCTAGTAATGTGTCATAGACTTTATAAGGTTTGCATAAAGGTTTCTAAGTTCAAGATTCGTTCCATTGTAAGACTCTGTGTAGAGTGGGAAAAATGGCATGGCGGAGCCGGCTTTGTCATGGAACGGCACGGCACGCGTGTCAGTTACGTGGAGTGATTCGCGTGTCCCGTGCCGTGACCATTCGCGTGCCTTGTTCATCTTTTGAAACTTTGGCACGGCACGACATGTCACGTGAAATATCTAGTTACGGCACGGCACGGCACGTGGTCACGCGAGTCACGTGAATCTTGAATAAACTAACCTAAATTATGATCAAATGGTCACGCGAGTCATGTTTGGTCACGGCGTGCCTCGCGTGGCGTGACCATTCGTGTGCCGTGAGCACCCATTGACATTTTCGTCACGGCACGTGAAAAATTAACTTGACCACGACACGGCACTGCACGAGACCAAAGTCACGGCACGACACAACACGTTTTTTCACTGTGTGAGTGCAAGCAAGTTTTAGATATATTATGATTCAAATCCAGAAATATCTTGTATTGAAAATGAGGATGATTCAAACGTTTCACATTTTTGGTTTCTTATTGTGTCTTGTATTATATATCTCTATTTTTTAAGTTCAAACTATCGATCCGAACTGTTTAACATGATACCATATTTAAATATGCTTGGAGATCAAATTTTATATATTTTTTAATTTTTTACTATTTTTTAGATAGGTACAAAATTATTGTTTTCAGATGACCAAAAAACAACAATTTTGTGCCTATCATAAACAATAGTAAAAAAGTTCCAAAAAATATAAAATTTGGTCTCCAAGCGTATTTTAATATGGATATCATGTTGAGCTGTACAGATTGACAGTTTGAACTTTAAAAACAAAGATATAAAATATGAGACACAATGAAATATGAAAGGTATGAGGCATTTGATGTCTTCAAATTCTAAGGTACTTTATTATTTTTTTTAGAAGTTTTTTAGAAAAATATTAAAAAATAAAAAAATAAAAAATTTCTAGAAAAATTGATGGAGTATATTATAATTTTGATATATTAGAAGGACAACGATAAATGACCCGAATCAAAGTTTGGAGCGTGAACAATAGCTAAACATTTTTATTTTTTTCCAGCAAAATATAATGAAAACCAATATTGTTAATAGGCATAAATGGGATCATTTGACTTGTTGTAAATATTTTTTTATCAATTAAATCTTTAGTAGGCATTTAAAACCACTAACTTTAAAAAAACAAATATGATGAAAATGTTGACCACAACAAATCCAACCTAAAAAATGCTTAGATTCGAGCTATTGACTCTGTTTCAAATTTTGAACTTCGATCATTTGTCGCAGTCTAATAGTAAAATAATCTTTTTTTTTTCTAGAAATTTTTTATCTTTTTAATATTTTAATAGTAAAAAAAAAAGTTAAACCGAACTCAATTCTTTTCTGCCGCTGGCATTTCCGGACTCCACTCTAGAAAAAAAGTAGACAGTGCAAAGTTAATTTTTTTAAAAGACTATAATATTGCACAATAAATTCGATATTGTCAAACTTTTGGGAAAATAATTTTTTCAAAGCATTACGACGTGTATATATGCAATATAAAAAAATACAAAAAGTTGGGTTTTCTTTTAGAATTATAATATATCTTAAGTAGATTAAACACCTATCTTTTAAATAAAGAATGAGAAACATAATACATACATGAGTGATCTAATATGTAATATATTTAAAAAATTGAAGACTTAATTCTCTTTATAATCATAAAATAATATGTGTATTAATTAAAAACCAATGCATTATAAATAGTGATCATGGGCTGGTTCTTTCGTTGTACAGATCCATGACATCATAAGTTCCCGGTATGAAAGAAATATAAATTATGTCTAACATAATCTTTACAGTTTCTTGAGTTCTAATTACAATTAAGTTCATATTTGTTCCTGTAAGTTAAGTGCATCTCTATAATATAATAGAAGTAAAAATATTTCGAGAGAAAATCACAACAAGTCTTCTGCATTATATATTTTTTTTTCAAAGATCAAGGTAAAATAATTTCTTTTAATTAGCGGGTCCGATAAAATTTATTGGGTTTCGGATGATCCGGATATCCGCTCCGTTTAGGTATTACTATCCGTATCCGTATCCGAATCCGGATCTTCTGTGGGTAATTGATTTTTATAATTATCCGTATCCGTATCCGTTTAAATCTGAATTCAGATTATATGCGGATTCGGAGCAGATATCCGCCTGAAAATCCATATCCGTTTACAGCCCTTGATACTCGTAATCTCTTTTGATTTTTTACAATAGATAAAATGTTAATTTGCAATCCATGATTTCTATCATTTGATCTTGGGAGATTTGGCAGTGTGATTCAGCGACCAAAACAGGGGTAATAAATGGTGTTGTCCCTGTCCCCAACAGGAACTGTTTGTTCAATAGGCTTGCTAGCTATGCTTTAACTAATACCTTCTTAGTACCACACTCGCACCAACTGCCCCTGTTGGGTCCAACCATGTGTTAAGGGCTTAAGGCTATCATATCAAATGGTTTCATTTCATGTACTTACGTTACCCAAACAGCACGTATGATATGAAAATGAATTAAATCAATATTCCAATAAAGTTACTATTATAAAGAAAATATTTTTCAATTGAAGACTAAAGACACTACTTTTCATATGTAATATTGTAGGTTAGAAACTTAATTCAAAAATTTATGTGAGTATTTAAATTATTTATTTCAAAATAAAATAAAATAATTACAAGTCTGAAGTAAACCTGTACCGACAGTAGAGACTAATGGCCTGTTCGGCGCGGTACTATGAGCGTGAGAAAAAAAAAATTCACTCAGACTGAATTTTTTTTTCCCCACGCGCACAGTAAAATTCAGTTCAAAAATTTTCTGTTCCCAAGCCCATTCCTGTTCCCCTCTTAGTGCCGAACAAGCCCTAAAGACCAATAATTTGCAAAACATACATCACTAGATTTGATCTTTCAAGATGCCAATGTTTTCTAAAATAAAGTCATTTGATTCTCTCTCTCATTAATCTCTCACCCTCTGTTCTTTCTACTGGAGAGATTGAGAGTGAATTCCGAAAATTATCTTGTTCTCCAAAGATCAAATCCTAGATAAGCCAAAGCGTCCTTTGAATATTTTGATTTGATAATTATTCATTTCAATAACAAATAATAAATATTATCTCTTGAGTTCTATATTTCTAAAATTTAGACTTTGTATTACACATTAAATATAAATTAAATTATATTGATTATTTACAACCGAATATAAAATTAATTTCGTATATTGTTTAATGTTAAATATAATTAATATTGTCTCTACATATTAATCTAATGTTAAAATAATAATATGACATATTTAATTAATGATTCAACTATTGGTCCTTAGAGCATCTCTATCCATGAAATTGTCCATGCTTCCACAATGACGTGGCCATAGTGACATTAGCATTTCTTTGAACAATTACTTATCTGATACTGTATTATTCCCATATATTATGAATTTTTTTAATTTCATGGCTAATATAATATTTCTATATCTGTATCTTTCAGAATTTATAAGTTCACTTGTTTCTTCAGAAAAATCGCTATCGAGTATTGTTTGCATTTCAAATTATATCTGCATTTTACAATCACAAATAAATTTAAAAAAGAAATGAAAATTATCAAAATAGAAACTTTTCTTTGTTCCCTATTGACAGCATTAATTACAACATTTAAGGAAGACAACTCAGCTCTTCCCTCCAAACTTCCATCCCTCTCGTTTTCATTTTGGATCTCTTTCGTTGAAATAAAAAAAAGAGTGCCTATGAGCCCAAACTTACTGGGCTGGCCCAAACCTGTTTTACCGAAATCTCCTTTCATTTTACAGAAAGGCGGGACCTCAATACATAAAGAGAAAAAAAAAGAGTGAGCCTATGGTGCTATGCATAGCACGGATGGGGTCCGTGCTACGGCCAAAAATTTGACTTTTTAAAATTCTAACGGTCGATACAACCGTTCAATATGATAATCATATGAATATGTACTTGCAAACTAAATTTTATATTTTTTCGAATTTTTTACTATTTTTCTAGATAGGTAGAAAAATCAGTGTTTTCTGAAAATTCTGGACCATCAAAATTCTACCTATCTAAAAAAATAGTAAAAATATTCGAAAAAATATAAAATTTAGTTTGCAAGTACATATTCATATGGTTATCACATTGAACGGTTGGATCGACCATTAGGATTTTAAAAAGTCAAATTTTTGGCCGTAGCACGGACCCCATCCGTGCTATGCATAGCACCATAGCCTCACTCAAAAAAAAATCCCATACTTTGTTCACCGACATTTTTATTAATATCCAAAGTTTAATACAAATTAATTAATATACCCAGATCAGTTATAAAAATATCTGTACCGGTCATTTTTTAGCCGGTACCCAATTTAATTCATTACCGGCCAAAAAATAACTGGTATCAAATTTTTTTAATACAGTACCGGTCATTTTCTGGCTGGTACTTAATTTTTTTTATATTTTTTATATTTTAGGATGGGCATAGCATAGTTGGCTAGAAGAAAAAGTCGTAGGAAACTCGGATTGAAGTTTGCACTCGATTTGGCTAAGATCAAACAAATGCATTTGGTTAGATGCGTGTGTTACATCGGTTGCATGTATCGGTGCATCATCGATGTTTTTGCAATGAAACATCGATGTTTTATTAGCCGGATAGTGCTAAAAGAACATCGGTGCGTCGCCGATGTTTTTGTAATGAAACATCGATGTTTTATTGGGATGCTGGTTATTGTCAAAAACATCGGCGACGTACCAATATTTTTTAGCACTACCCGGCTAATAAAACATGAATGTTTCATTGCAAAAACATCGATGATGCACCGATACATGCAACCGATGTAACACACGCATCCAATCAAATGCATTTGTTTAATCTTAGTCAAACCGAGTGCAAACTTTAATCCGAGTTTCCTACGATTTTTTCTTCTAGCCAACTATACTATGCCCATTCTAACAAAAAAAAAAATTAAGTACCGGCCAGAAAATGACCGATACTGAATTAAAATAAAAATTTCGGTACCAACTATTTTTCAGCCGATAACGAATTAAATTGAATATCAGTTAGAAAAAAATAACTTCCCACCGGATCTAGATATATTAATTAATTTCTATTAAACTTTGTATATTAATAAAAATGTCGGCTTTGTTCATCATTCATTAACATGAGAAATACATTTGGTCCCAGTTTATATAACAAAATAATTATTCTTTATTCGCAACCAGATAGGCTCGAAGTGGCACTTACGTGGCAAGGGTAATTATAAGCCGGTCAAAGCTCTCTTCCGGTCTTTCCTTTTCGATGATTATTCAAAACATAATAATTTAGAAAAAAAATAAACAACTGATAAAAGGCAAGAAGTTTAAGAAATAGATTAGGTGCCGGTGCCTTGCTTTTCTCCCAGCAAAAATATTCAATGGAGATAGCGGATTGCCACTGGGACCCGTGTAGCGTCTTCTAATGGGTGGGTCAATTTCCATTTGTCGTTGCTTCTTTATCCTTTCCATTTATTTCAATTGTTTTTAGACTAGGCTCAGGGAGCTGTGTGCTTTCTGCCGAACATGTCAGTTTTACGGCTTACAAAAGGTTAGTACACCGAGTTTACTCGATATTTCGCAGTGTATCTTTATTCTTCACACTTTTGTCGCATAGGAGCCACACGACAACGGCCTTTCCATGATCAACCTTTGACCGTTGACTAATTGACGTCACTTTTATTTTTGTTCGTTTCCTTCCCCACTACGCGTTTAAATATACTCCCAGCACTCCAGCAGTGCGGTCTTCTGACTGGATTCTCTCCAACCATGGCCTCAACCAACCCAAACAAGGAGAGAAAGAGAATCTCACTGAACCCATTGGAGCTAACCTCGCCTACCTTATTCCGGTGCCCGATCTCCCTTGAAGTGATGCGGTCTCCGGTAAGCCTCTCTACCGGCGTGACGTATGACCGATCGTCGATTCAACAGTGGCTTGATTCCGGCCATATAACCTGTCCTGCCACGTGTCAGCCTCTCAGCTCGACAGACCTCGTGCCGAATCTAACACTTCGCCGGTTGATCCATCTATGGTCTGGAACACCACCACCACCTCTTGAAGAATCACCAGCATCTGGCAATTCTGAGATTGGTATTATAAGTACAATCGATACAGTAGCGTTGCACCTGTTGAATGAAAGTGATCTTGCCAGGTCAGAGTCGGCTGTTGGGTATTTAACTGCAACCAAAAAAGAGGAAAAAGACAGAGTCATATTTGTACTTGCTGAAAATTTAGAACGATCTATGCAATCTTTGGTTAAGGTGTTAAAAAATAGTACTGAGATTGAGTCACGGGTCAGAGCGGCTCGGTTGATTGAATTGATCCTTGCCTCACCTATTTCTGTATCTGATTCAAAACTTGAGATAATAAAAAAGATTGATTTCTTCACTGATTTGATACACTTGATCAGAGTGGGAAGCCTCAGTGCTGTATCAGCCGGACTAGATTGTATGCAAGCAACCATAGCATGTACAGAGAAACATAAATTACAACTGGAGATGGTAAAGGCAGGCGTGGTGCCGGTTTTGGTAACAATTATTAGAGCAACGTACACAGAGGCACCGCATGAGGTGGTCGGGAAGGCTATCAGACTGTTGGAGCAGGCTGTGAGGTGTAAGGAAGGATTTGAGGAGATAATTGGAGATGCGAAGGGAATTATTGAGGCGTTAGTGCCGAGAATGATGAAGGTGGGAAGAGGAGGCCGGGACGCGGCAGTGGGGATACTTTGGGTGATGTGTAACAAAGGCGGTGACAATGGCGCAAGAGATGCGGTGAAAGTTGCGCAGGGATTAGTGGGGAGATTGCTTGTGGTGATGCAAGAGGATTGTTCGCCGGTTGTTGTGAAGATGGCTGGAGATGTTCTTAGGGTTTGCACATTGGAGAGGGATAAGGAAGGTCGCCTAAATGGAAATTATACAAAGACACTTAATACAATGCCGTTTTGAAGTGGGTTTAATTCTTGTGATCCTGCTTGTAAAACAAACCTCAATATTGTAAGAGTGGATATATTTTGGATAGAGAAAGAATGAGAATATAGGAACTGAAAGATTGTGTTGATAAGTATATTTTTAATTTGCTAATTCAAAATAAAAAATAGTTTTAATAACAAATAGTACAAAAAAATTGATCAACATTTAATAAATATCTCCCCTTGATCCGAATGAATAGTGTAAAGTATGGTATTTGAGTATATGACATGTCATGATCATTAACTATATGTTCAACTTTCATTTGTTCTGAATTCATATGTACGTAATTGTGTGTAACCAATTATCCAATTATGCACACGAAGTGAAAAGAGCTGTCCAGAATATTTGACAGTAATTTTCACGCATATATTGTGACGAAAAATAATGTTAAGAATTGTTCTGATTCCTTTTTTTTTTTTTTTTTCTTTTCCATGCTTTTTCCCAAGAAAAGGAACATTTGAATATGGGTATTTCGGCATAATTCTATAGACTTTTCATATTCCTTGACTTTGAATGCTTAGTACACAAGTCCAAATTCGGCAAATTTTTATATGGGATAATAGACTGTATAATTGTATGTCTTTTTCTGAAAGTGATATCTTAATTGTGGTAGATAATAAAAGAAACTTTGTTTAACAGCCCCATGTTGACATTATGACATAATTTCTTTCAGAAGAGATATGGATATTCTGTGTTGCCCCACTGACCCACTACAAGAATGGAAAAATATCCGCGATATACCCTCGCGGATACTCCCATTGATAATAGAAAAAATATTGTTCTGTCAGTATATCCTTGCGGATAGTCACTTTTTACCCTCGCGGATATTGTCTCATTCTTGTAGTGTGAGTCTTAGTTCTGTTGGATAAGAAAGGGAACTTCAATTGTTTTACAGCCCTGCAAAATTCATAATTAACATATTCACTTGGAGCCTACTGCGAAAAAATTGCATACATCACTAAAGACAATATTGGATATGTTTGGTTGCAAAATAAGAATAACTAAAATAATCAAATTAAGAATAGCTGTCGTTTGTCTTATTAGAATAGTCAAATCTCAAAATTCTTAAGAATAATCTATTTTAATAAGACAAAAAGTTTGGATTTCATATTCTAGCTATTCTAATCCAATCAAACATTGAATAGGCTATTCCAAATAGTCTAACTCAAAAAATAACATATTTTTAACCCAACCAAAAGATTTCAGTTTCAATTTATTTAGTGCTTAAAATATTTTTAAGTAGGATCCGAATCGCCTGTTATCCAAATGGGATGACAGGACTATGTTATTCCAAATTCAACCATTAAATTTTTTCATGCGCAAATCACAATGAAAATCAATGGCTACATTTGGAATAACAAGTTCATGTTATTTCATTTGGATAACAGCGGATTTGAACTCTTCTAAGGGATCTGAATTTGTTGTTATCCAAATGGGATAACATGATTCTGTTATTTTAAATCCAACCGTTGGATTTTTTTATACGTGAATCTCAATGAAGATCAACAGCTAGATTTGGAATAACAGGTTCTATTATCCCATTTGGATAACATGTTGGGTGTTTATCTGTGAATAGCTAGACCTCTATTTTTCTCTCAAAAAAAAAAAAACTAATATTCTGTTTTTTTGGGACTCATCTCAAATGAACGTGTGTGATTAGGGACGAATTCAGTGAGGCTCAGGAGTAGTAAGCAGTTGTCTATTTTTGAATTTTTACCTGTGAACAAATTACCTACCTCTGGATCAAATTCATTTTGTTTCCAACTCAACTTATTTTTTCTAGCTCAAGTCATTTTCTTGTCTATTCCTATCTCAATTTCTGAGTCCGCATATGGGATAGGCCAGTATGGTACTTCCATTTATGCAGAAGTCCAGAGTAAAAAAAATATATTCTTTTTTCTTAAGAAAAAACAGAGGTAAATATGAGTGGTACCTTAATTTTATCAAAAATCACTACTACAGAAATGGTAATTCTACACTACACATTGTACACGGTTTTGCCAATTTTATATGAAAACCGTGTACCATAAAGGTTTTTCTGAAAGTCCGAAAAAACTGCTGGAATCATACACTGATATTTATTAAAAAATCAGTGTAGAATTGTTTGGAAAAAAGGCCGTGTATGATTTATTAGAGAGCTACACGGATATGTAACAAATATCCGTGTACGAATAGCTACACGGATTTTTGATAATAAATCCGTGTAGAAAGACAAGAACTGTACACGGATTATCTTATAAATAGCCGTGTATGATTTGTTAGAGAGCTACACGGATTGTTAAGTATAAATGCGTGTAGAAAAGTCTAGGGTTTCATTCTAAAATGTCTTCTCCTTCCCGCGCAGTATAAAAGACCTTCTCCTTCCAGCGCCGTTTTGATTAAGTAATTAGTACTCTCTCTCTGTTATATTGAAGGTTGATCTGAGATCTTTGAAGTTTGTATTTTATCCTTTTCTAAGGTTAGTATATATATATTTTCCGTTTCTTCCTCTAATTTTCCGTTATTTTACGTTTTTCTGCCTATTTATTTCAAAAACGTTTTTCTGGAAACGTCTCTCCACTGATTTTGAGGGATATTATTCTGAAAAAGTATCATCCATTTTGAAGGAGAGAAGTAAAGAAAACGCCGAAGGTAGGTCTCCATCATCAGATCTGAGGAAAACCATTGAAAATCAGTACTAACGCTTCCGCCTAAAGATGTCTTCAATTCAGAACTGTAAGATTTAAATTCCTTTGCTATTTTATTTTGGATTCATATAAGATGCAATAATTTTTTTTTACGAAATTGATTTTCAATGGTTCGTATAAAAGATATACAGATTCAATTAATTTTATGTATAAATATTTTCTTATAATTTTTTTGATGAAAATTTTAAAGGACAATCCTTATTTTCTAATATGTATGCACATATATGTTGATCAAATGTATTTTTTATTGGAGATGCAATATGTTGGAGACCTTTAACCAAGAGACATCATGTCATGGATCACATGGGCACTCTTTTTTTATATGTTGGATCTAATACAACTAGTTTGCATGAAATTTCGGTCCAAACTAGATCATAACCAAGAGTTTTGGCAACATGAGCCCAACGAAAATTGGGCCAAACCTTGATCACATGGTTACTAAGTGGTGAGGACATAACTTTTATACAAACATTGTATTGGATCTTGAGGAGTATATGTTATTATGGATCACATGGGATTGCATGTGTACAAAAAGCAATATGTATATGTTGCACTAATTATAATCTATTAGTATTATCTATGGTTTATATGAATTCATATATAATAATCGGCCCAACGGAAGTTCATTGTATATTTTTTTATATAAATAATTTAAACCATATAACGTTATTTTTTTTTATATTTGCGAGTGTCTTGCATCTACCTTTTCTTGTTACTAACTAATACCAAATTATAATTGTAGTATGGAACAAAGCAGCAGTGTTACACCAAGGAGCAGATCGACGATATTAGATGTACGTGGGCAAGGTGGTTTCAATTAGAATTTTGTAATGCTAAATATTAATTTGTATAATTTTGTAATGCTAAATATGAATTTGTATAATTTTGTAATGCTAAATATGAATTTGTATAATTTAGTGTACATGAATTTTAAATTGCTATCTGAAAAATTTAAATACTGGCTAGCAAAACTGGAAGCTAGCCAAAAAAAAAAAAAAAAGCAAAAAAAATATATATGCAATCCTACACGGATATTTAACTAAACTCCGTATAGGAAGAGTAATCCATAAAATAATCCGTGAAGAATAAATTCCTACACGGATTATTTGATAAATGTCCGTGTAGGATTGTTTCCTACACGGATATTTATCAAATAATCCGTGTAGGAATATATTTGTACACGGATTATTGTATAAATGTCTGTGTAGGATAGTTAAGAGAGCTACACGGATATGAAATTAAAAGTCTGTGTAGAAAGAGTAATCGTACACGGATATGAAGTTAAAAGTCCGTGTAGAAAGAGTAATCGTACACGAATGTTTAGGTAATATTCGTGTAGCTCGGTAATAGGGAGAGCGACACAGGCATGTGTTCGTACACGGCTGTTTACAAAGTAATTCTACACCCTGACAGCCTACACGGTAGGAAATCCGTGTAGCTCCTCCATTTTTGTCCGTGTGCAATCTCTTTTTTTGTAGTAGTGAATGGTGGAAACAAAGCACAATTGGTACATTATATCAAAACATAAAATCTTCTCTCGAAGGCTGCTATATGTCCTGATCACTAGTAAGTATCCAGGCACCATTTCATCGAGGGGCGGATCCAGGATTTTCGTCAGGGGGGCAAAAAAATATCGAATCGGATTTAAATCTATTAACCAATTGAGTATTCGACAAAAAATAATGCTTTAACTTATACTTTCAATGCTTTAACTTGTAATTTCTGATGCTCTGACTTATAATTCTAACTACCAATAAAAATTCAACAGATTTGTTTCAATTTTAACTCTAAATTTAACTCGAATTACAAATTAAATGTCTACAGGGGGCAAACAAATTTTCAGGAGAGGACAAAATCAATCGGAACCGATAAATCTGCACTAAAATTTAAAGTCCAGGAGGGACAGCTGCCCCCCTAAAAATACTCTCGGTCCGCCCCTGATCGCACCTTGTAATAACTGTGCCACTATCAACCTTAATTTCGCCAATCGGAATCACATCTCGGTCTCACGTCAAAAAGAAAAGAGCAAATAATGATAGCAGGATTTAATATTTAAACCAACCAAAAGCAAAACAACGATTCTTCCCCATCATATCTTCATTCAAAGAAACCATTATTGAACAATCAAATTCAAGGAAAAAGAGGAAAAGATCCAATTAGAAAGCGAATGATGTTTTTCAGTAGGGCATGGGAGAGTGACGATTTGTACGTACTTTGACATCAACCCTCCAAAAAAGATACAAGAGAGAAAATAATTCCAGTGAGTGTTCTACAATGCTGATTGAGTTCTTTAAATAAGTTTTTAGTCAGGTTTCTACGAATAAATTATAATGATACTAACAAAGTATTGACCAGAAAAAAAATTAATCATGGAAATTCGTCAAATCAGAAAAAAAAGGGGTTAAATTTATTGCTATTTTTGCCGATATTTTTTTTAATATCCAACATTAAATAAAAAATATCAAATATATTAAACTTTGCTGAATAATTTAAAAAATATTCAAACCAGCCAAACTTTGATCGGTCCGTATTTTTAATAGGACGCCGGCTAAAATTTGGCCGGTCTGTTTTTCATAATAAATAAAGATTGAAGAATTTCTTTCGATCTTTTCGCTTTTTATATTAAAATAATAGAAAGTTTATGGTTTGAGATGTTGAATTAATATTTTAACATAAAATTTTATCGTGACATTTTGTTTTTTACTATAAATTCTTATTTGAAAATGATTCAGCAATTTAACAAACTTTTGTTTTTTATATTAAAATAATAGAAATTTTATGGTTTGAGATGTTGCACTAATATTTTAATATAATTTTTTATCATGACATTTTGTTTTTTACGTATTTGAAAGGTTGAATAGATTATTTTAATATAAAAAATGTTAAAATATTAGAAAATGATTCAGCAATTCAACAATTTCGTTTGACCTTTTTGCTTTTTATATTAAAACAATAGAAAGTTTATGGTTTGAGATGTTAAATTAATATTTTAATATAAAATTTTATTATGACATTTTGTTTTTTTCTCAGAAAATTCGTATTTGAAAGGTTGCATAAATTATTTTAATATGAAAAATGTTAAAATATTAGAAAACGATTCAGCAATTCAACAATTTCGTTTGATCTTTTTGCTTTTTATATTAAAATAATAGAAAGTTTGGTTTGCAATGTTGAATTAATATTATAAAATTTTATCATGACATTTTGTCTTTTTATCAGAAAATTCGTATTTGAAAGGTTGAATAGATTATTTTAATATAAAAGAATTTTAATACGAAGTTGATAAATAGATTATTAAATGAACCATCCACTGAATAGAACGTGGCTTCCATCCACTTAACGACAAAAGTTTCAATCTTTATTTATTGAAAAAAAAAAGAAAACAGACCGGCCAAACTTTGTCCGGTTCTGTTAAAAATAGAACCGGATAAAGTTTGGCCGCTCGGGCATTTTTAGAATTGTTCAACAAAGATTGATATATTTGATATTTTTTATTTAATGTTGGATATTAAAAGAATATCGGCTATTTTTGCTACCAGGGTACGCAGTACTGAAATGTATTAAAAAATTTATTTTTAGAAAACAAAAAAAAATTAATTATTGGAAAAATAGATGAATTACTTTTTTTCCATCCCATATATGAGACAACCAATGGTTCGGTTTTGGAAATTTATTAGAACTAAATTAATAGTTCAGTCCTGATAATTTTCAGAAATTACAACATACTTTGATCACAACAGATATTTTAATGAGACCGAATTATTGATTCGGTTCCAATAGATATTCTAATGAGACCAAATTATCGGTTCATTCTCATTTGTTTGATCGAAAAAACCTTATCCTTTTATCAATAATTTGATTTTTAATTTCTAAAAGTAACTTTTAAAATGTATTGATAGTCATATTTAAGTACTTCTAATAACACCTTTAGTGAACTTCAATCTATCATCGTCTAACATTTTATTTGTCGTGTTCTTTTTGTTCTTTCTTTCTCTCTTGTTTTCTTTTCATCATATTTATAGTTTCATTTTCTTTATTTTTCTTAAACTCTTTAAAACTTCACTCACTTCTATTATTAGTTAATTACAAAATTCAATAGCCATTTGCCTGTTATTTCTTAAAAAAATGTTGTGTTAGAACTACATGTTTTCTAAAATTGGAAAGAAGGGAAATGAAAAACAAAAGTACTGAATTTTTTTTTCTATTTATTAATAAGCACAGAATCATATGTTCAAAAGACGAGAACGGAGTAGGTCCGATGCCCATCGGATCTACTTTTAGGTTCAACGAGTACGATTTGTGCGCACGAACATTGAAACGAACACGCACGAATTATAAAGCGTTCCGCACAAATCTTAAAGCAAATCGACGGTGATTAAACCCATCGAATCAGAGTAGGTCTGGTGCCCATCGGACCTACTCTCAATGTCAAAAGACAGTCATAGAAGAACCATAAAAGTGTATAAGTTGGAATTTGACCCCATGTGAAAAGAAGGAAGCTAGACAAAAGGAATAACTAAAGAAATGAATGCGGTATACAAAACATACCACAATACTTAAAAAAGTATGAAGACATTCTATTATGATCATATCTAGATCCCTTTAAGGTGCACATCTTTACTAGGATTCTAACTAATCCAAAATTCCTTGTTCAACAACAAGGACTGAACTTTGTTGAATGGCATTGTATTAAAAAGAGGAAACTTTTTTAAATGGCATTGCAAGAAAAATGAGGAAAATCGAATACTATAAACGGCAATTTTTTTTTTTTTTACAATTAGAGCGCAATTAAAGTATTTTGTACACATCAGTGTAGATTACTAACTCATAGACTATGCCAAACCTTATGATAATAGTGAGTGAGTTCGGATTTGAAAATAATTCAACAAGTTTTAAAATTAATAATTCAGATATAATTCAGAAATAGTTTGTTGTTTCATAATTTAAATAATGTATCAAAATATTGATATTTTTATAAATGAGTTTTTTTGTAAATTACATGAATAATCTTCATTCTTATATTAAGCACGTAGATGTCCTGATTCACCAATAGCTTTGATTCTTTTTTATATTTGTTTATGTGTAGAGCCCAAATTTATTTAGACACATACTTGCCACACATACTCTCCACATGCAAATTGTATCATATTTCTGATTGGTCATGATTTCTTTCTATTTTTTAAATGTCATTTAGAGAACTTTTGAATTGATTAATAATTGATTGATCATGTATTCATTTCTTTCTATTTTTTTTATATAATTTAAGAAATATTAATTGTCACTTAATATGTCATTTTGTTTGAGATTCTTTTATGAAAATACATCAAAAAGATAAAAAAAATATATGTCAATAAATATGTTATTTAATATGTCATTTAAGGAATGTTATTTACGTGTAGATGTCTATTTAAGAAATGTTATTCGTCATTTAGTATAATGTTTTTATAAAAATATGTCATTTTGTATGAGATATTTTGTATTCTCTTATAGTATGTTTCCGTTACAATTCAAGAACAAATACTAATATAAGATTATTTCTATAACTATGCACAACTGAAAAAACTTTCTAAGAACATCTCGATGGTGGAAATACTTTCTTTCCCATCAGCTAAAAAGAAAGCACTCCCCAAAGATGAATTTCTCTTCTTCCTCTCTCTAGCATTTCTGTATTACCTAGATCCATTTCCGAAAAGTGTTTGCTGACCTATCGAAAACTTGATTAATAGGATAAAATGTTCGACAAAATATCAATAGGATAATTGTGTTACTTGCAAATTGCAATGCATCTACCAAGTTCATTACAAAATTTACAGTGCATGTACTGCATCTGTGTTAATTACAATGCATCTCTTGCGTGTTTCAACGCACTAGCTATATCAATATTACATCAATACATTGCTCTGTTGTAAATGTTGTTTTTGATGCCCAATTGATCCAACTTCTTTAGTTTTTATTCAAACTCATTCCAAATATAATCTCAATACCTTTAAAATAATTTATCATATTATCTCCATACAAAAAGTTTCAAACATACATGCATGTGAACACATAACACAACCATTGAGTTGGGATCCTACCCCACATTGCATGTATATATAATTGTAAAATTTTCCTCTGTTTTTGAAAATTTTAATGGCAGCTGCCATGTAAATCTCTCTTCCTATCTCTCAGTTTCATACATACAAACACAACTTACAAATTTACACACACATATAGGTATATATCCCTATCATAATCAATTCTCATAGTTCTTCTATACAGACTTTAACTGTTGGAATGGAATGTAAGATATATAGTCCAAACGTGATAAGTTTATTCTTGTACGAAGTTGACTCTAATAAAGATTGAAGGAAATATGTTCAAGAATGCACTCATTTTGGTATATACTTGAGTGGGACATTTGACAAAAAAAAAGTGCATTTTTTTTAAAGACAACTAGAAGATTTGTTCTGATTAGGACAGCTTTCTGTGTAAGGAGTTGCAGATTTAATAATCTATTATATATTTTTTTTGTGAATATTTAAAGTTGGAAAACTTAATTTCATCTCCATCTAAAAAAGTTTGGCGATTTACCTACGAAGCAATTTCATTAATACAAAACATTACAAATGATACAAAGTTTATATGTACAAATAGAAGATAGATCCAATGTCTTTTTTGAAGATAGATCCAATGTCTATGGTCATTAATGTCAAACGGTGCAACTTTTTATTTGTGCATAAATTTATAAATTTAAACCATCAAATATATTTTAAATCATGTCAATTACATGCATATAAGAAACTATGAAAATTTGACTTCATTCCGATAGTCATCAAGTGAGGTGATTAAATCGTCCAAATTTCATCTGTTGATTATGTTAGTTTTTGTTGCATATAAAACAAAGAGTGAGGCTACGGTGCTATGCATAGCACGGATTGGATCCGTGCTACGGCTCAAAATTTAACTTTTTAAAATCTTAACGGTCGATCCGAACCGTTCAACATGATTATACAATGAATATGTACTTACAAACCAAATTTTACATTTTTTTCGAATTTTTTTACAATTTTTTTAGATAGGCTGTTTTTGGATGGTCCAGAATGTTCAGATCAAGTGATTTTCGAAAAAATAGTAAAAAAATTCAAAAAAATGTAAAATTTGGTTTGCAAGTACATATTCATTTTATAATCATGTTGAACGGTTTGGATCGACCGTTAGGATTTTAAAAAGTCAAATTTTGAGCCGTAGCACAGACACAATTGGTGCTATGCATAGCACCGTAGCCTCACTCTAAAAAAAATGAAATGATATAATATTTTTGTGTATCAATATTGCAAGATATATACAATATACCATTATTCTTTCCGTTTGATAAAGAGTTATCAAACAACGTTGGAGGGTTTTCCAACAAAAAAAGTTGTGAGACTTTTTTTTTTTATCTCGCATAACATTAAACACACTAGCTAGGTTTCTAGTATAAATTTATGCAATCAGAAAGTAGCCTGAAACTATTTTTAAATAAAATTGATTCCATTCAACGTTCAATTAAACAGTTCCTTAGGTTCAGATTTTAGTAAACAATTCTGTTTGTTTTAAGAAAAGATAGCTATCTTTTTTTTTTTGAAAATTCTGACAGCGGCAAGAAAAAGAAAAAAAGAAAAAAAGAAAAAAGAAAAATAATAGCTATCAAGATTTATAAGATGAGGCAAGTATTTCGTCAAAATTATTGGTATTGAACAAGCACAAACTTTTCCTTTACCAGAACTCAGTATTGCATTTTAACTTTGAGATAATAAATATTAAGTTAAACAGTGAGAAATGCAATCATAAAATGGCTAAAAAAAATTAGCCTAAAATAATAGGCCGAACAATGCAATATCTCTGCCATAGTATGTTCAAGGTACATTGAACTGGCAATTTGCATAAACTAGAAGAAAAAAAATAAAGAAATGAACAACTATGAACAGACAAAGAATACTTATTTCATAGAAGTTTCTGAATAGCAGATTTAGTTAGGGAAGACAAATATCAGTGATAGCATCACCTAAATTGTCAGATGAAATTCTTTAAATCTTAATAAAATAACTGAATCAGAGTGAGTATTCCTAAAGTACCTGACTGTGTAGAATATTAGCAGCTGAACCAAATAGGGTTATGCTTGGAGATTCGTGTCAGATTAAAACGGACGGCTCGGATCTCATTCCCAGGCATAGAATACTAGGTAGGCCCATGTTTTTACAACAGGTCCAGAAACTGACTGTATTGGAGAAGGCCTAAATTTTCCTGATGGGTCCGTGGCAATTTCAGCGTTGGAGGAGGCCCAAATTATAATCTCGGTGTTCACGCTGTTCTACCATCGTTTGTTGTCGGCCCACATGATTTTAACACGCATTCTTAGAAACAAAGGCATAGAGCAAAGGGAGTTTGCACTTTGCAGAACGGTAGCTAGGTCTAATAAGAATTTGTTATAGGGAAACGTAGGTTTACTTTTTGTAACAAATAAACAGAGAGTAATACGCAGATAAACAGAGAGTTGGATGTCTATGGAATACTCTTAATTCAAGTGTAACTAAGCAAATTATCTATCATAAATTAAGTTTGTAGCTAAATTCATACATACTAATTATTGAGGAATACTCTTAATTCATGTATAACTAAGCAAATCAGCTACCATAAATTAAGTTTGCAGCTAAATTCATACATACTACAATATCAAATTCCTGAATTCATACAAACATAGTTCATATAATAAATTCATGCATACCAAATCAAACAAATTCATACAAATTAACTTAGTTGCTTATAAGTAATTCACACATATTCTATACAAAATTACCAATCAACTTAAGCACAGTCCAAAGTGTAATTACCATAACACTGGCTATAACTTCCATAGACCATAGTATTCCCCAACTGAAGTAAACGGATCTGATTAAAATATTAAACTACTTATATTAAATAGCTCGTTAATGACCGAGTTGGCTCGTGTCGAGCTAGGCCAAACTCAAACTCATTAATTATGGCTCGAGTCTGTGGCGAACGAGCTAGTTTTAGCTCGGTCCACTAACGAACAAGTTGTTACCAATTGAGTCATGGACTGATACCAAGCGGGCCACGAGCCACAAGCTTTTTTTGCCAGCACTAGGCCTGACCTTATCCCCTGAACAAATATTAAACTGACAAAAAAAATACTAGGTTTCAAGATTCATGTAAATGACGGGATCATTCTTTTTCCTTAAAATGGCCCGTATATTTTTTTGGTAACAAGGCCTAGGCCCATTCCATTAAATTGAAATTGAAAGTTACATATATACTAGTTTCAGCCTCTCAATTATATAGATTTTCAAATATGAGTGAGGCTACGGTGCTATGCATAGCACCAATTGGGTCCGTACTACGGTTCAAAATTTGACTTTTCAAAATTCTAACGGTCTATCCGAACAGTTCAACATGATTATAAAATGAATATGTACTTGCAAACCAAATTTTACATTTTTTCGAATTGTTTTACTATTTTTTCGAAAATCACTTGATCTGAACATTCTGGACCGTCCAAAAACAGCCTATCTAAAAAAATAGTAAAAAAATTCGAAAAAATGTAAAATTTGGTTTGCAAGTACATATTCATTTTATAATCATGTTGAACGGTTCGGATCGACCGTTAGAATTTTGAAAAGTCAAATTTTAAGCTGTAGCACGGACCCAATCCGTGCTATGCATAGCACCGTAGCCTCACTCTTCAAATATTATCAATGAGAGTACGTAATAAACCGAACTTCAATCCGGTAGTTCGGTTGAACCAAGTGCAAACTAAACCGAATAAACTGAACTTCAATCCAGTAGTTCGGTTGAACCAAATTTGTATACAAATTTGTATGCAATTTGCAAACGTGAACCGACTGTTTCTCTCTTTCTATTTCTTGCACTATACAATTTGAATTTGTTTTATTCACTTTTATTTTAATGGTTTAGGATCTAGAGAAAGATTTGAGCAAGTGCAAGGAAGATTGCAAGGTATATGAGAAGAAGGCATTGAAAAGGAAAAGCATCTCAAGCAAACATTAAAAAACATTGCTTCTTTATATTACTTGCCACCTAATGCTTTGGTTATTGTTCCTATCTGTTCTGTTGGTGTCACTGTCACGGACACATAATAATGAATTTTTTTTATAAATCATAATTAAAAAAAATATTAACTAGAAACTAACATGATTATTTTTGTTTTTTTCAAAAATTATAAGAACCGAAATTCCGTTTCGGTCAGTTATTTTTCTAATTCCGGACCGAAATGACGTCATTTTGGTCCGGTCTCCTTTTTGAATTTTCTGCAGTGGCTCATATGAAAACTTGTGAAACCAGTACCACAGAAAATTAAAAAAGAGGACCAGACCGAAATGACATTTCGGTTCTTATTATTTTTGTAAAACAAAAATAATCATGTTGGTTTCGTAATTTTTTTTAATTATAGTTTATAAAAAAAATTCCATAATAATGAAGTACAACACATCAAATTGATTCTATGGACTACTGTCCAAGCACGTACACTAAATTAGTGTCATTTTGTGCAATTGTATATTTTCTTGATCCAATTATTTCATTTCCGACTTTGTGTCATCAAGAAAACTATAGATTTTTATTTTGTTGTAACAATGAAACTTAATGTTGTGATTTTTTATACTGCTGTTAAACATTTAAAGGGTAGTACCATTCAAATAATTAGTCTGGACAATTCAAACTATTTGCATGCGCATGTTGGTGAAGTATTTACGTGGACTTTTAAAATAAAATAATATAAACATATTCACACGTGAATCATGAAATTCTTGCGGTTAGCTGCGTCGAAGAAGATAGGTTTCATGTTGAGCTGACCCCCACTTCCCTATTCGCTTTATAGGCTCCTGAATGAATCCAAATCGAACTGCAACGATAATGCAACGTAGTCAGAACACCAGTTAGATATAAAATCGAATAATAATCAATATCAGGTATTTTTATCAAAATATTTCTCTTTTTTATCAATCTCATTTCTTCTTTTCGGTTATGGCTTTCATTTTTTTTTCATCTCCTGAATCAATTAAAGGAGAGAGTTACATGTCAAATGAAAGGGATTAAGAAGTGGGGGATTAATGCATGAAAGCCACGTTGGCCTTTTTGTTTTCCCTTTTATATATACATTTTATATAGTATAAGTTTTCACATTAACAAATAAGTCCGAAATAATTAAAATAATAATATTTTTCGGGTGTTACAAATTTCTCCTCCTTTAAAGAATTTTGTCGTCAAAATTCAAACGGACATGTATAAAAAGAAGAAGAATACGAATCTATACTTGCAATGCCCAGCTCAATCAAAAGAGACAAAGTATATGATCAAGTTAGAGTGTGGGTAGATAGAAAACCAGTTAAAATTAAAAATATTTACAACGGTAAACCTATGTAAATAATATGTTTCACTACTTCACACTTATTTGTATGCGCATGAGAACGGGTGATAGGCCCATATACCAATGGCCCTTAAAAAGTCCAGACCTAGCCCAATAAAACACTCTCAGATTTAAATATACAAAAGGCCGGCCCAAAATAGAACAAAACAGAATAGGCCCCTCCCCCTACAGAAAACAGGCCACGACTCAAAAGCAGCCCGGGATTCGGACCCCCTCCCGAGGGGGCCAGCCCGAGTTCAAAAGACCGCCAGGGATTCGGACCCCCTCCCGGGGCCAGCCCGAGGTTAAAAGACAGTCAGGGATTCGGACCCCCTCCCGGGGCCAGCCCAAGGATAAAGGCAGCCCGGGATTCGGACCCCCTCCCGGGGCCAGCCCGAGGTTAAAAGACAGCCCGGGATTCGGACCCCCTCCCGGGGCCAACCCGAGGTTAAAAGCAGCCCGGGATTCGGACCCCCTCCCGAGGGGGCCAGCCCGAGTTCAAAAGACAGCCCGGGATTCGGACCCTGTCCCGGGGCCAGCCCGAGATCAAAGATAGCCCGAGGTTCGGACCCCTTCTCAGGGCCAGCTCGGGTCCAAACAAAACAAGGCTTAAGGCCTAACATGCCGAACAACCAGAGAAAGCCGACGCACGGCCTCGTCGATTCGGCTCGTGACAGATTATGCGGATGCTATCACCTATTATGTGGGCGTCAATCAACAGTATGCGGGCCTCCGTCATTAATGCTGACAAGACCCCGCTACAGTAGGGCGCCCCCCTATTTAAGGCTGAGAACCCCTCAGAAAAAGGGGACCGCATAAAGGACTTCAGTCACACTTACTACAACGAGAGGAGGTATTAAAAAGGGTTAGAGCGTTAATACCCCTCCGACACCCCGCGTGTCCACCTCTCGGCCCGTTTCCCTCGGAACGGGATGAGTTACACATTCGGCCACCGGCCTTTGCACGGCCTGCTCCTCAGGGACAGGACGCGCTTTCACCTTACTGGACCGAGTCCAAGTACGGCCCGCCCCCCGAGGGAAGGGACGTATCAACGGGTATTTGCATGGACCTTTAATAAAAAAAAAAGAAATTTCATGTATTCCCTCAAAAACGTTGAAATTACGTATTTTCCCCTCTAAAATTCATAATATCATATTTACCCTTCTAAAGTTCAAAAACTCACATATTTACTCAATTTATTGATTTTTCTAATAAAACTTATTTTAACTTTATAAATTACCCATTTTACCCTTTTCTATCTTCTCTTTTTCTCCAGTCTCTTCGTTCCAGAAATCCCAAGCCCCCATTTTAGATGTCTCCCTCTCTCTTCTACAGGAAAAAGCATAGTAGGAATTTGGAGGGTAACAAACATAACTTCCTCCAGTCTCTTCCTCCAGAGAAAGATTATTTAGTTTGCATAGTTCAAGATGCAAACAAATTTACTTTCTTGTGCCAAATTCAAGTTTAAAACCCCAACTAAAAAGAAAACCAAAAACACTATCAATTCCCGTTGGTTCAAAGATCAACCAATCTCCATTGGTACTGAGTAAAGCTGTGAAGGCCAATGATTTAGCCATCAGATCAATTACCAGCTAGCATAACAAGCTGACCTTTTCACCAGCATTAATTAATAAGTTCTAACTTCTAAATCCTTATATTTTTCTGATATGAAGCGGCCACAACTTTTTAGAGCAGTTCTTTTATAAATGAAAAAACTTACCTGGGAACAAAGAGAAATGAGAAAAAGGAAAGATGAAGAAGGATAAAATGAGTAATTTATAAATTTAAAATGAGTTTTATTGGAAAAATCAATAAATTGAATAAATATGTGAGTTTTTTAGGGGATACATGAAATTTCCCCTTAATAAAATATACTATATAGCGTGTTTGGTGGGTGCTGGCTCTTCAAATTTTACTAGCATATATGCCAATAGGAAACATTTGCATGAATAAACATCATAAATTTTCATACTTGACTATTTGCATGTGACTACCTTTACAAAGTTTTACAAAATCAGAAAAGTAATTTTGTTTTTTACATGGATCCTTCACTATCATGCAAATGATAAATGTTATTCTTGAAAAAAACTCAGATTCTAATAGTGTTTCTATCATGCGCATCAAATTTTATTTAATTCTTTTTTGATGTAAGGGGATTTGTTCTAGACGTATATATATACGTCTATCAAATAAACTCAAAATTTGAAAAAATTTAGTAGACAAATATATTTTATGGCATGCAGGGACGAGGAAACGATAGTCCAAATAGAGTTAAAGCTCCCCCTATAAATAAAAATCAGAAATTTTATTCTTTATACTTTATAATTTTTTAAGTGTTAATATTGTTTAGCTCTTTTGTAAAATTAAATTACTTTATAGTAACTTATCCAGTTCAATCTTAATTTTCTAATTTTGCTTCTCATAACATGAAAAAACTTCGACAATAACTTGGACAGTTTTTTAATTTTAGTTTTAATTTAATCATAACATTATTTTTTTTTGTGATAATATGTTATAATGTTGTAATTTGAAAAAATACGTACTGAGCCGAGCCCAATATTTTTTGCTGTTTAAACCAAACTTATGCAAGTGCACTACTAAAGGGTAAGTGCTTCATTAATCAATGTAAAACTAGTACTACATTAGCCCACAGGATTGACACGTAATCATCAGTGTAAGCAGTGGAAATACAGCGTAGCCAAGCTCAACCATCGGTGTATAGACACATCAGCGGTGACTTGGCATAAATGATGACACGTGTCAATAGGAGATGCATTTAGATGGCGCGGGTCCAGGATTTGAGTTAATGGAGACTCCATAATTAAAATTAATACGAGTAACATGATGAATCTTGTATGTGCATATTAGTGCTTATTAGTGGCAGATAGAATCAACCGAGTCATTTCCAGGTAAGACGCCTATTATAATATTGTAATATTTTAAGGACTAATAAAGCTTATATGTATATCGAATATCAAAACTTAACTTTCCTAGCTAGTGTTCTCTGTTGTGCCAGTCGTACACATTTAATTATGTAATTAAGTTTTCAAAAGACATTGTATTACGACAGATGTAATAATGTTAGTTAATAAAAGGGATTAGTTCTAAATATAGATGATGTTAAAGCATTTAAATTCATTTACATGCAAATCAAATACATACATACATACATATATATATATATATATATATATATATATAGTATGGCTAATTTGCTTCCGGAAGCATTTCGACCGAGGTGCTTATGGGGGCATATCTTAGTATTTGATGTTCAAACAACAAATCCAAACAGTTAGATGTTCAATCTATATTAAAATGTACTTGGAGACCAAATTTTACATTTTTTAGAATTTTTTTACTATTTATTAAGCTGGTTTGAAAAATCGCTGTTTTCAATGGTGCAGAAATTTAATAAAAACAGCGGTTTTCAAACTAGCTTAATAAATAGTAAAAAAATTCCAAAAAATGTAAAATTTGGTCTCCAAGTACATTTTAATATAGATTGAACATCTAACGGTTTGGATTTGTTGTTTGAACATCAAATACTAAGATATGCCCCCATAAGCACCTCGTCGAAATGCTTCCGGAAGCAAATCAGCCATACTCTATATATATATAATCTGGCTAATATGCTACGCGTAGCATAGAGGGCCTCCGTGCTACGGCTCAATTTTTGAGTTTTCAAAATCCTAACGGTCGATCCGAACCGTTCAACATGATCTCCATATGAATATGTACTTGCAAACCAAATTTTACATTTTTTAGAATTTTTTTTTTACTTTTTAAGCCACTTTGAAAATTGCTGATCCAATGGTCCAGAAGATTTTACTATTGTGTACAAATTACTGTTTTTTCAAAGTGGCTTAATAAATAGTAAAAAAATTCTAAAAAATGTAAAATTTGGTTTGCAAGTACATATTCATATGGAGATCATGTTGAACGGTTCGGATCGACCGTTAGGATTTTGAAAACTCAAAAATTGAGCCGTAGCACAGAGGTCTCTATGCTATGCATAGCACCGTAGACAATTCCTATATATATATATATATATAGAGGAGGGATCAAGTTACAACAAATTTGAGTTACAACAAAGTTACAACAACTATTTTTTTCATTTTCAAAGTCCAAATCGTCGATCCAAACCGTTCAACATGATTATCTAAATAAAATGTGCTTGCAGATCAAATTTTACATTTTTTTGAATTTGTTTACTATTTATTAAGATGGGAACAAAATTCAATGGTCTGAATATGACTATTTTTTGTAAAATACTTAATAAATAGTAAAAAAATTCAAAAAAAATGTAAAATTTGATCTGCAAGCATATTTTATTGTGGCGACCATGTTGAACGGTTTGGATCGACGATTTGGACTTTGAAAATGAGAAAAATGATTGTTGTAACTTGATCCCTCCTCATATATATATATATATATATATATATATATATATATATATCCTTGAAACCTTAATATGAGCAGGAGCTAGGAATAAAAGATTAATCATCACATCAAACTTCAATTACCCACAAAAGATTAATCGTTAAGTATCGACTTTTTTTTTTTTTGTAAAAGCCGCCACTCATAATAAATACGTGGTAACGTTTCAGTTTTTTCGCGTGCATAATTAAATGCATCCCAACTTCGATGCAATTAAATCTTAATGAACCACTGAAAAAAAAATATTCGCACAGGTGATTAACAACCCACATAAATAAAGTTAAATACCCACATATATAATACAAATTCTAATAGTATACGTAGTTGAGCAAGAAGTAGGACCACGTACATAAAATTTTATCCTTTTAAGTAGTTCTTTTATATATGTTAAATTTATGTTATATATTGTTCTGTACATTATTCAAATCTCAAGCTAGCGATAATTAGTTGACGCAATTACATAATTAAGTATAATTGAGCTTGTGTAGATGAGGAGACATATATATAATCCTCTTTTGGAAAGACATGCAGATGGCTGTCAGGATCTAATCCAATTGCTGGAGATGGCAGAGGAAGAGGAATCCAACAACCTGTCACTAATTTCTGGGTCTATATAAGTACCCCTATGTCTGATACAGAGAGACCTGATTCTCCCTGTAGTTTGCATTTTGTAGCAATGTGGATTTATCAGGGGGCTGATGTTCATCATTTAACTCATGTTTTTCTTGTGATTGTACTATGGTAGTATGGTTTTTGAAAATTGTGTATGCATGGGCTGTAGTTCTATCTAGGTTTGATATATATGTACGTACTCTATGTGCTGGTACCAGTAGTTTGGTATCTGCAGTATCCATAAAATACTTTTGGTTTCAGTAATAAAATAGGTGGGTGCATGTATTGTATATCCACTTTTCTCAAAAAAGAAAAACAAAAAGTATACTTGAGCTTGTATATACAAAAAATGCAGATATTTTCTCAACTAGCTGGTGTACGATCTGTTGATGGAAATCTTATTCTATGCATCTCTCAAGTTAGTCCCTTAACTCTGAAGCAGCCTAAGATGAATATATATATAGGAAGTGTCTATGGTGCTATGCATAGCATAGAGGCCTCCGTGCTACGGCTCAATTTTTGAGTTTTCAAAATTCTAACGGTCGATCCGAACAGTTCAACATGATCTCCATATGAATATGTACTTGCAAACCAAATTTTACATTTTTTAGAATTTGTTTACTATTTATTAAGCCACTTTGAAAAAACAGTAATTTGTACACAACAGTAAAATCTTCTGGACCATTGGATCAGCAATTTTCAAAGTAGCTTAAAAAATAGTAAATAAATTCTAAAAAATGTAAAATTTGGTTTGCAAGTACATATTCATATGGAGATCATGTTGAACGGTTCGGATCGACCGTTAGAATTTTGAAAACTAAAAAATTGAGCCGTAGCACGGAGGTCCTCTATGCTACGCGTAGCATATTAGCCAGATTCTATATATATATATATATATATATTCTCTTTGAGTGCGTTTATTGGCTAGTCAATGTCGGATGAATGGACCCAATCTGTTTATTTTATATTTTTTGAAAATCCACTCTTAATTATGTCTTTTTGAGGAATTATCAGTTTTAACGGAGAGAAATAAAAATCATTATAGTTTATTTCTCTTTTATGAATTTTTTGTTAGTTAATTACACAATATTAAAAATAAGTAGCTCTAGTTAGAATAGGTAGCTTATGTGATATATATCGGTACTTAAAATCGTTTTTTTTTTTCTAGACTCGAGTGATAATCACTATTAACGATCGATCTTATCCATTAAAATACTTGAATTGTTCATTAAGTCTTAGTGCATGCATAAAATATCATTGTTTTTATATTAATGATGTCGGGACGTGCTATATATAATCTGATATATAAATTTCCATTTGAAAGTTAACTTTTCATGACAAACATCAGCAGGGGCGGAACTAGAAAATTTTAATAGGGGTAGCTAAAAATTAAAATGTATAATTGTGGTAAGTTAAATTTGAGCTCAGGACCTCTCAACCATAAAATAAAGCTTTAACTACTATACTACAACTAAACACATGTCATTTATTGAGGGTAGCTAGACTATATAAAAAGTTTAAAAAAGATAAAATTCAATTATATTTCTATACATATAATTAAAAATTTTTAAAATTATAAGGGTGGCTTAGCCACCTTGGGCTAAGCCTTAGATCCGCTTCTGAACATCAAAATTGTCAAATCAATTAATTAATTGTAAAATCTTGATCATATCTTGATATTTTGTTTTGTGTACTTTTTGTCAATTATTATTCTATTCTTATCTTTTGAAAACTTAAAAAGGATAAAGGTTATCCACCACCTAAACACACAACAGAACACCAGGATCACATTAATTTTCGATATATATTTCCAGGTACGTACAAATAAGCTTAAGTCCTTAAAGTGTTATAATATTATATATATATATATATATATAATAGGTGTCTGACCATTAAAAGACTCCATTCTATCTACCATTCAATGAGCACTAACTAATAATGCATGCACATCCTCATTAAGACAAGATTCATCATGGTACTTATGTATTGTGGAGCCTCCACTAACTCTTAATTAAGTCCTGGACCCACGCCCTGTAAATGCACCTCCTGTTGACACGTGTTATCATTTATGCCAAGTCACTGCTGATGTGTCTATACACCGATGGTTGAGCTTGGCTACTATGTAATGTCACTGCTTACCCTGATAATACGGTCAATATCCTGTGGGCTAATTGGCTTAGGACTTAGGGGTTATATACATATGGAATTAGATATGCTACGTAGTAGCTTAACATTGATTGATGAAGCATGCACTTACCTTCAGTGCACTTGCATAAGTTCGATTTAAAAAGCACCAATTATTGGTCTCGGCTGTGTTTCTCAAATTACAACTTCATAAATGTTATTATGACAAAATATTAAATTTTATAACTATAAATTAATTTTAAATTTTAAAAACTAATTAAGTCCAAGTTATCGAAGTTATTTCATGTCATCAAATATGTTTTCTTACTAAAATTATAAAATTTAGAATTATACCGCTTACATCTAACGATTTCATTGATTAAAAACGTATTTATAACGAGTCAAATGATCCATTTTTCTAGACCTAAACTCATTTATTCTCATTAAATAATATAAATTACTCTAATCATCTAATCATACTTATCTACACTCTTAAACACCTTATTATCTCATCCCCATTTCTTTCTACGATCGGATCCATTTTCGTCCGATAGTTGCCGCGTTCCGACACTCAATCTGCTTACCGCTACGCTCCGATTGAGATGGGAGTAGACTCTACGCTCCGAACTCTGACGATACCACACTCTCAGCTCCGATCGGCCCTACTCCCTCCTATCTCCCTCATTCTCCTCTCCGCTCAAGGAGATAGAGATGAGGGAGAGGAGAATATCGTTGTGTCGAAAGTGAAACCTAAAAAGAGTAGGAGAGCATAATGGGGAGGGGTGAAGGAGGGGGTGGGTGAGGCGGCTAGGGTTTGCTGAAACCCTTTTTTCGCTTTGGGTGAAAAGAGAGTGAAACCCAAAGGTGTTGTTTTTCGTATGATTAGTATTGTTAACGTTTTAACTCAACTATTGACTTGATGGATTTATGAGCTAATTTTAAACGCCGCCTATTTAGATTTTATGGGGTGTATTAATAATAAACTAGTATCATACCCATGCGTTGCAACGGAAACATATTATAAGATTGAATAGAATATGGAGAGACTTTTTTGTTGACATTAACTTGTTTAACTAATACGGACATCTTTTTTATAAATGTAGCCTATTTTTGTTTTTGTTTTTTTTTTTGTAATTTGAGCATGGTACTGATACTCCATTAGTTTTTATTATTATGATTAGAATAAATCCAAAGGTCAATAACTTCAATACATATATGAATTCAAAAACCAATTATGCGACGAGTTAAATTTCTATTTCCAATTCCAATGAATTTGCAAATATCAACATCATATCGAATATATCATCACAATTCCAATTAATATCTTTTGACCCCCAAAAGACTTAATTGCTATCATCTTCTTTTTTTTTGTCAATCGTAGGAGTAGCTGTAATAATTGAAGTTCTTAATTAAATTATTAAGCAAAAGCCAAATGCAATTTTATTAATTGACTTACTTAACTACAATCACCTATATATTTAAGAATCACCGACTTACTCATGTCGAGTAAGATCTAGAATTCGCTCTCCGTCAGTGACCACAATTACCTGGATGCTCTTCTCATGCCAGTTCTTCAGCACTTCTAGTATTTTCCCTCTATAAATAATGATGATGACCATTAATTATCATGATATGATCAACAATAATAAGCCATCCTAATTTTCTAATTTAATATATTTTAAATTTTCTATAAACTTTTAATTTTTTATACCTCTCTTTAAGACTAATATAATTCTGGCAACAGTACAAATCCTGAGGTGTATCAGTAGAAACAAACTTTCTCATGACATAGAAAACAGTAAAATAAAGAAATAGATAATTGCGTAGTGAATTAAAGAAAAATGAAGAAGCTAACATCAGGTGTCTAGTGAATTAAAGAAACAGTAAAGTACAAACAGATGGTTGCTTCCCCAAAAATGACAGCCTTTCAAATTTCTAGAGCTTTTCCTTCTATCGCATTTCTTGGTGACCTCTCTAATTTTGTTTTGTTTTCCTTCTTTCCGTCCGGTTGCTTTGTGCTTCTATGAGTTTTTCTTGGTTTTATTGGAGGGCTTCTATGATTTTCAAAGAGCCGTTGGTTAGATTTGTATATATATAGAAACAAAAGTGGAAATATATTCTAGTTTTTCCACAGCAATATGTTTAGAAACAAAGAAAGAGAAATAAGAAAATAAAGAAAAAATCAATTTTCATTGTGATCCGTATAGAAACGAAGAAGAAGTAAGGAAACAAAAATAAAACAAGAAAACGGAAGGTGGAGTCTGTTCAATTGAATAGGGAGAAATAAGGAAACAAAGAAATAAGAAAACGGAGAAATATATGCTAAATTTTGGATTCTGCTCAATTTTAATTGTAACATATCGTGTGACAGTACGTGTGACGAGTATGTTTTTAACTAAATTTAGACTTTTACACATAAAACATACGCATTTAAATAAAAAAAGATAGATTATCTGATTGGAAGGCTGAGATTAAATCTGAAATTTCATCTTTAATCGTAACCGTTAGCAGATCGGATATCCAAAATGCTTAATAATGAAATGGAGAAATGGAGATTTGTTGCTTTAAGATTCATGCTGATCGGTACAGTTTTTTACACTTATCAACTTAAAAGCTGAGTTATCTCAGAGGATGCGGATTCGAGACAACTAGGGGTGCGGGGTGCCAATGGGTATAATATATATGGGATGGGGCAAAAAATTTATATATCCATATATACTCATATAAAATTAATCTTATCTATATCCATTAAATTTTGGCTTTATCGAAAACCTACCATTACCCGTTAACATAATTAATATATATTTTATATTATTTAATCTTAAAATATAACAAAAAATAATAATTATTAAATGGACGTAGTATCATAAAATTTTGAATATTATAATTTCTTATTAAAATATATAAATTAGTACTCAAATATGGCGGTGTAAATGTTGTATAATTTAATTTTGTCATAATTTACTAATTAAAAAATAATATTAAATATTGTATAAATAATCCAATTGAAATAACAAAAAAAAATATAGCACACATAAATAAATAAAATGTCATTTATAATTTAATATTTATCAAGCATCCTATAAGATAATGGGTACAAAAATATTGCTCTTATTCATATTTTTATCTGATAAGTTAAAAAAAGTTCTTACTCAGACTCATATATACCCATTAAGTTAAAAAAAAAAAAAAATTCTTATCTATATTCACTTTGTAATTTCGTTTACACCCCTAGAGCCAACTACTTGATATGTGAGTAGGGCTGCCAAAAAAGCTCGTAGTTCGGATTCGATTGACTTCGATTCGAAAAAAATTCACAATTAACTCGTTCGATTGAAGTTCGTTCTGAAACAAATCAAACCAGTTCGGTTCGAATCTTATTCAAACTCAAATTGGGTATAGTTCGCGAACTATTTAGGTTCGAATCTCAAATTAACATGTACCGTTCAAATTAGAGCAACGCCGGTGACTCAGTGCAAAATCAAGATTTTATTTCAAATAGGTACAAATAGGTATCTGATATGATCAGATCCAATGCAATGTTTTTTTTTTTTATGGTTGGCGGCATGCCGCCAACAGATATATTGATAATAAAAAAGGTTATTTACAAAACCAAATTATAAAAACATCAAAATACCTAAAAATTCAAAGCTATTCAACTCGCAAAAATAGCCTATCCAATGCAATACTTAGTTTAAACTATCCAATTTTCAAAAAATAATAACTAAGGGCGGTAGGGCTGCCAAAAAAGCTCGTAGTTCGTGATTCGATTGACTTCGATTCGAAAAAAAAATTCACAATTAACTCGTTCGATTGAATTTCGTTCTGAAACAAATCAAATCAGTTCGGTTCGAATCTTATTCAAACTCAAACTCAAACTAGAGTAAGTTTGATTTGGTTTGATTCGTTTGCAGCCCTATATGTGAGGCTAGATAACGTAACAATATTCATTCAAGAAATTAATTACTAGCTAGACCTCTCTCAAAAAAGAAAAAGAAAAATAGTTTTTTTTTTTATATAATAGCTTGTAGGCTTTACTCATTCACATACACACTTCATTTCCACACATTTATAATTCGAACTCTTATCTTTTAGGAAGATTTATATCACTACCAACTACACTAAGCTAAGCAATGGTGGCAAAAATAAATTAGCTACTAGACAACTTGTTAATAAAGATCCTGTGCTTCCAATAATTTGACGAAAATAGATCCGCACCACGTACGGACACCACAATTCAAGTTGTGAACTCCATAAGGTACAAGGTACTTTATTTTAATAGGTCTAATAATACATAACTTTTAGCTGGTGCTCCTCTAACTTCTAGTATATATATTTGTGTCTCCCCGAGCTATAATTAAGCAACATACATCTCCATCCAAAAGGAAAGCAAATCTTTCTATGGAAGTACGCTCCAGAAAGCTTTTATCCCAAACAAATATCAACAAATTATTAACAAGCATGCCACCCCCTCCTTCCCTCTCACCAATCACCCAAGACAAACTTAACCAGACCCGATCCGAAGCACTAGCCCGAACTCGACTCGGTGGCCAGTTCAGCACCTTCAATGCCGACATTGTGCTGATCCTCTCCATTCTACTATGTGGCGTAGTATGTGCTGTAGCCGTGAATGTGGCAGTACGCTGTATCCTTCGTTTTACATGTCAAACATGCAATCACGGATCACCCGACTCATTGACAAATGACGAGATCCAAACCCAATCATCAACCAAAATTAAAGGAAAGGAGGCGTTGCAAGTCTTACCGAGATTAGTATATTCATCTACGCTAGAACTCACTGGGTCTGGATCTGAGTGCACCATATGTCTATCGGAGTTCAAACACGGGGTGCATGTTAGGGTATTACCCATGTGCAATCACGGTTTTCATGTGCGATGCATCGACAAGTGGCTGTCGACACAGTGCACCTGCCCGACCTGCAGACGGTGCCTGTTTGGGATTAGCCAGCAGGATGTTGGTCAGGTGGGTCCCACAGTTAATCAGGTTAGAGTTGAACCCGTAGAAGAGAGTATGCAAGTATAGAAGAATGGGGAAAATCAGGAAATATCTCTGTTTATTTGACTATTTGTGCATAAAAGGTAGTTTTACTTCTACATTAAGTGTCAGAGTGTTTTAATGCAGGAGCCCAACTCTCTAGATTTTTCACATTTTTAGAACTTGTTTGGGCTTTTTGTAAAATTTTGTTGGGCTGGGGATTGATTATTTTATGTATATATTCTGCTCTAACGTTTTTAGATTGTTATTGTGCTTTTAGTTTTTTCATCTATTGTTTAAACTAAATATTAAAATTATAGATGTATTTCTAATTATGAAAATAATGGTACTTATTAAATTTGGAGTTGGTTCACGGTGCTTTATGAAGTAAGGGTCCTCTTTTACTCGCTTCTTTATCTTCGTTCTTCAAGTTCAAATAGTCGATCCGAATCGCTTAATGCGATCTCTATATAAAAATATACCTGTAAATTTAACGTTTTTTTTTTACTATTTTTCTATATGTAAAAAATCTATTAATTTGAAAGTTTGTGGAGCATTTAAAAATAGGAATTTTCTACTTATAAAAAATATAGTAAAAAATTTCTAATAAATGTAGAATTTGGTCTCCAGACATATTTTCATATATATGGAGATCATGTGAGCATATCGACCTTTTGAACTTTCAGAGTGAAAATGCATACGTGAAGATAAAGATGACCATTACTTCATGAAGCACCATAGCTAACTCACTAAATTTGAATTAATTATAAATTTTAGATAATCGTCTTTCATTCAATCATTAAAATTTTACCGTTAAATTTTTTAATTCGTTTGATGAAACACTAAAAATATTTCGAATAGGTCCCAATTTGGTATGCATAATAATAAGAACACATATTATTTTTGTTCTTCAGATAATTTTTTACAAGATGTCAAATAAATCTATATAAAAGTTGAATATATGTTAGAACTATCAAACTAATTTGGTTTTATTTTATGACAAGTATGGGCATATAAATTTAACGCAGGAGTAAAGCTTAGTGAGAACTAAAGCATGTGATGGCTTCCTAACTCGTTAAATTGATTCATATATGTTACGACGCGCCATCCAAACATATTAATTGATTCATCTATGTTAATTTAACGAGTTAGGAATCAATATATGTTACGACGCGCCATCCAAACAATACATGTTGGGGAAACAATAAGTCACATATTATTTACTTGCAATGATTTGGGTTCCAGCTCCCTCAGCTCAATTCAAATTCCAACTATTACATGCCATATGTTGTGAAATTTGGTACGGACTATGGAGCCTCATTAAGCAGTCGCCTGCTGGATCCTAATCAGGGAAATATACCTGATGTTATTCCAAGGGAATAACATGAATCTGTTATTTCGAGCCCAACCATTCAAATTTTTCAATGCGCAAATCTCAACGAAAATACTTTTTTATGCACGAATCTCAATAATGATTAACAGTTGGGATCAGAATAACAGATTCCTGCTATTTCTTTGAAATAACAGCAGATTTATTTCCCCTAATCAGATATTCTACCTAATCTGCTTTATTTTTTTGGAAGCAAAATCGTACAATCTGCGTACACAATATAAAGACACCAAAAGGCCCAAAGCAAACCGAATCGTGACAACATTAATTTGAGCCTATTAGGCCCAATATAAAGTTTCCAAGAATAACACATTTCCTTTTAGGGCCTGTTCGGCTTCCAACTGGAATTGGGAATGAGCTCGGAATATGGACCAATTTGAATTGTTTGTTACTGTGTGCGTGAAAAAAAAAAATTAAGTTTAACTGAATTTTTTTTTTCCCACGTGGACAGTAACCGCACCGAACATGCCCTAAACTCTAACTATGATAAGTATGACCTTCCATTTTGAATGTCAAAAGTTCAGCTAATTGACAGTTTGGAATTTGGATGCATTTTAATACATTAGCGAGTCAAATTGAACTGAAATTAGGCCAATTTGACGCACATTTTTCCTTAGTAAGGAACTGAATTTAACCCTGTTACGTGTTTGCATTAAATTTAGTTTGAAATCACCTCATCAAAAATCTTGTCATTTTGAAAACTCAACAATTTCATCTATCAAGTGTGGTAAATTATTTCTAAATTTCCATTTTTAAGGGCTTAGTAATTAAAACCAGAATTTTGAAATATCAAAATTCTTAAATTGAAATCAAATAGATTATGAATTAAATAAATAAATAAATTCAACACAAGATTGAATAACTGATGATGTGCAATCTCTAAAATTCGCATTCCGAACAAATATTACTTCTTTATTTTGAAAGAACAAAATCAAACACCAAATTTGTCTACTAAAGCCAATAAATTTTTATTTGAAATGTGAAGAGTATATTTACAGGAGGAGGAAAACTGAAGAAGAAAATGAAAATCCTCTCCTTGTGTACATATATTTCTAAAAATATTATTTAACTCAAAAAAATTAAAATTATCGATATATTCTCAATTATCAAGATAGGGTGTGTATTAATTTTCTCTACTTTAAACAAAAAAGGAATAAAATCGAAAGTCTTGTCATCTATAAAATGAGTCCGTTTGAAATTTGATTGGTTATTCGTCATAAAGCCATTAAAATTACTGTTTAAACTTTTAAATTGTCTGATAAAATACTAGACATTTTTCAAATCGATTCCAGTTTGATAAATATATTATCTAAATAATTAAAAATACATTTAATTCATATAATATTTTCAAAATAGATGGACTATGGTGATTTGTGAAGTAAGGATTTTGTTTTACTTCACGCTCATATTTTTGTGATTTCAAATTCGAAATAGTCGATCTAAACCGTTCAACATGATCTCCATATTAAAATGTGTTTGGAGACAAAATTTATACATTTTTCGTAATTCATTTATTATTTTTTAGATAAATAGAAAATTATTGTTTTTCGATGGTCTAGAATCTTCTAAAAAACAGTGATTTTCTACCAATCTGAAAAAATAGTAATTTTATTTTCAAAAAAATATAAAATTTATTATTCAAGTATATTTTACTATAAAAATTATGTTAAACTGTTCGAATTGATTGTTTTGAACTTTAAAAACAAAGACGCATACATGAAAAAAAAAAAAAAAACGCTCACAAATCACCATAGGCCATAGCCCATCTCTTTTTAAATATATATGTCATATAAATTGAATTTAATATTTAATATAAAAGTTAAATGGATGCTATAATTATTCTTACAAATTACGGATGACTTTACAAGCCATATCTAAATTCCTTTATTTATATGACTTGCGGTGAAAGTTAATAACATTTATATGACAAGCCGCCTCTGCTGACGTGTACACACGATTTTCTAATGGCCCCACTGTCTGCCGAAAGTTATATCAGGACGGTGCATTTTCCACCATCATCCTCTCCATCTAATGGCCCACAATTCCCTTCTTAGTCACTGCCAGCTCACCTTGCCATTTTCATTCATACCAGAGTAGCAAATTAGCATAGAAACAGTCGGACCTTTGATTGCTAGTGTGGCGTTTTAGATACAAAACCGGTCATCTTTCCATTTTCTTGACTAATAATCAATACTGGCAAAATTATTGGGATCTAATGTTCTTACTTCTTAGTGTAATGGGGATTGCCACCTTGCTGTCAAAAATATACAAAATAGAAATTCATAATAAGTACCCAATTTATATTAATTTGATTATTCGTTAGAAATTTTTGAAGTTTGATCAAAACACAGTACAATGAAATTATGAAGGATCAAATTATTATGTTCTTAAACTAACAATATGTCCCAGGAGAAAGTATGAGGTTGTAATTAAGAAGTTAATACATAACAATTATGTTCTTAAATAATAAAAATATTGTTTTGTAAGAAGTGAATACATAAAAAAAAAATTGAAGAAAAGATATATATAAGATGAGATTGTATCTCTAGTATGTCTTTATTTTTTAATTATTGATAGCTCCAATATGATATGATTTATATTATTTTTTATTTGTACATTTTTTCATAGGCATCAAGGTCTTGAAAAAAAAAATATCCATAGATATTTTTTTGAGATAGAAAAAATAATGTCTTGCCTACTAACTTTTATTTAATTGTCCATATGAGTTTCAAACCCACAACATTCCACACTGAGGGTGTTGTTTTTTGCCACTGGACCAGATGTTGGTTCTTACCAATAGATATTTTTAGGACATTACTTTTTTCAAGTCTTTAGTTATCATCTAGTGGTTATATAGACCATATCTAGATGTGTTATTTTATTATTTGAATTTTAAAAAATTATCATGGTTGAATTAAAATAAAAAGGATTAAGAAAGAATTAATATACATAAATATATTATTTCAAAAAAATATACATATACATAAATATTTGTTTATTTGTAAGCACACTTAAGGATAAATTATGGGCATTTTCTTAGTAAAAATATGTAGTAGCACACCTCACACTCGCCCTCCTCTTCCAACAAAATAAAATAAACATTAATTTTATTGCTCAATCTTACTAGATTTGATTTCTGAAATTACACTACATGAAAAACTAGACCACCACAAGATTAAATTGTAGCTTCGATGACGGGGTATTTTTGTGAACTTGGAATAGTTCAAATTCTTTCTTAATGTTTTGTTTTGGACTCTTCCATAATTCAAATGCTCTTAACTTCAAAATAATACAATATTTAAAGCTAAAATAACAAAATAAAAAATAAAATAAAATAAAATATTCAGGATTACTAGAAGTTTTCACGAGAGTATTTACACGCCTAAGAAGAGAGAAGCGTAGATTCTTCAGATGAAAAATGCTAAACTTCTACATGGGTCCCATTTGGAATATCTCACGTGGCATCGAAATTTTGGTAGCGTAGAACGGCGGTATACGACGGACGGTGTCGAAATTTGAAAAGAAAGAAAAGTAAAAAAAAAAAAGGTAAAGTTGGTAAGTGGCTGTATAAAATGCTCTTGCCTTTTCCTCTCTATTCCTCTTTAATTTTCTCTCCTCCCCATTGTTAAATTCTCTCAGCGCTCTACTCTTCTCATCCGATTTATCTGAAAAGGTGAGGTTTAATCTCCACGGTAGTTTATTTTGCATGCTTGTTTGATGGCTTGATCGTTTGCTCTTTTGTTCGTAATTGTTCGGGAGTACAATTCAACAAGGGTCTGATTTAATTTTTAAAGTAGTATTGAACTGACCTAAGATGATCTCGACTATAATTCTAACATAGTTTTAGTTAAAAGGAAGGTTCCGGAGAATTTGATTAAGTTTTATGGTTGGATTTGATCTATCATAGTTTCAGTTAGCACCTTTTCTTTAGAGTGTGAGCAAATGAAGTTTCAATTCTTTTCTCTTTCTTTTAGTTCAAATTCAGTGTTTTGAAATATGGTTTTGTGACAAGTTACTTATTTTTTTAATACATGTATGTATATAATAAAGGTTATATTTAAATTATTTTTTTATAAATAAATTGACAAATTGAGCATAAAATATATTTTTCGTATTATGTTTATGAGAAGTAATATCTGATCTTGCTTTGGCTCTATTGATTTCAGAGTAGAAATTTTTTGAGAAAAGATTTATCAGTAGAATTTAACTTATGATTAAGTAGCTAATTAATTTCTGATCTTGACTGTGGTTGATTGATTTGACAGTTACTAACGTTACTAACTTTTAAATTGCTTCAACTTGCAGTTACAGTATCCTCAAAAAATGGCAGATGTAGAAGATATTCAACCCCTTGTATGCGATAATGGAACCGGAATGGTTAAGGTGATTTGTTACTCATAGAACTCAACATATATTATGTTAATCAATATTTTTGGGGGCAGTGAAAATTCAGTTGCCCCCCCCCCCCCCCCCCCCTATGGCATCTTTAGAATCATTCTATTGAACTATCACTTGAGCTATTAGGCCATGTCAATCATCTTGATTTTGGACAAAAAAAGATTTTAACTGATTAACTCCCTTGCTTCATACTAGGCTGGTTTTGCGGGTGATGATGCACCAAGAGCTGTATTTCCCAGTATTGTTGGCCGACCCCGTCACACTGGTGTGATGGTTGGTATGGGTCAGAAAGATGCATATGTAGGTGATGAGGCACAATCTAAGAGGGGTATTCTCACCTTGAAATACCCCATTGAGCATGGGATTGTCTCAAATTGGGACGACATGGAGAAAATTTGGCACCACACATTTTACAACGAACTCCGTGTCTCACCAGAGGAGCACCCGGTACTGCTCACTGAGGCCCCGCTCAACCCAAAGGCCAACCGAGAGAAGATGACTCAGATCATGTTTGAGACATTCAATGTGCCGGCTATGTATGTGGCTATTCAGGCCGTGCTTTCTCTCTATGCTAGTGGTCGTACAACTGGTATGTGGTTAACTTATTTTTAGAAAATATCAAAATATCCTTTAGTTAAGATTATACTATTATTTCAATTGGGCCATGGTTAGTGTCTAGTTTTTTATGGTTGCCAAATAGCAAGGTAACAGTAGATTGTCCAGTACAATTCCAAATGGGCTATTTAAATTACAAATAATTAAATACATTGATGAAAGTTCAAATAAAAATTTAAGTGATAAGTTGACAATGATGATGACAGTAATGAAGGAATGAATAAGCAAAATAGATAGAACTAATAAATATATGAACTACCATGTTGGCACTGATTGTACATAGTATTTTTTTTTGACAGTTATTAAATATTTGAAAAATATAAAACATATCTTGGGTACAAATTTATGCTTGGCTAATTTGAAATCAACTATTTTCATAGGCATTGTGCTTGATTCTGGTGATGGTGTGACCCACACAGTCCCAATTTATGAAGGATATGCTCTTCCACATGCCATCCTTCGTCTTGACTTAGCTGGTCGTGACTTGACTGACTGCCTGATAAAAATTTTGACCGAGAGAGGCTACTCCTTCACAACCACAGCCGAGCGGGAAATTGTGAGAGACATCAAAGAGAAGCTTGCTTATGTTGCATTGGATTTTGAGCAGGAGTTGGAGACTGCAAGGAGTAGCTCCTCTGTTGAGAAGAGCTATGAGCTGCCTGATGGCCAGGTCATCACAATCGGTGCTGAGAGGTATGAATTTAGATGAAGAACTATTATATGAGTAGATCCAGGGTGTTCTTAAGCTCACCAGTGATAGGCTTAACTCCAAAACCTATCGATAGCTTTCAAATGACGAATCCAAACCGTTGAAACCAGTGTACTTCATGAATGATGTGTTTACATGTAAAATCTATAAATTTTTGAATTAATTTAGTATAAAGTCAAGCGGTCCAAAAATGATGAAAAATGAATGTATTAAATTAACTTATAAACCTTTTTTTTAGACCACTTGATTTTATACTAAATTAATTCAAAAATATAAAATTTTGGATGTAAACGCATGACTCGGGAAGTAAGCTCGCCAAGGACATTGTGAGCTTTAAAACACCCTAGTTTACTCATATTACAACACACTTATCTGATACTTGATATGGAACAGAGTAATCTTCCTGTTCACCATATCCTTTAATTAATTTGTTTATAAGATTTGTTTGAGAAACTATCTACAGGTAGAATTGAAAACTTCAAGCTAGTCCTATTTAAAGTAAAATAAGATCACGTCAAGTATTGTACAAGTTTCTCAAACAAGTTTTTTTTTTTTTTTTTTTTTGCATAAAGCTCTGTTCTTGACAGTACCTGTCATTAATTTACCAAATTTTTTTATTGGATTTTCTTTCTTCACAAAAAAGAAGAGAATGTCATTTTTAAAATTGATTAAAAGTTCTTGGAATTAAACATGCTATCTAATAACTTGATTAAAGAAAAGTAATCTAACAGCATAACCACAAATTTCAGGTTCCGTTGTCCAGAGGTGTTGTATCAACCATCTCTGATCGGGATGGAATCCCCTGGTATTCATGAAACAACCTACAACTCAATAATGAAGTGCGACGTGGATATCAGAAAGGATTTGTATGGTAATGTGGTTCTGAGTGGTGGGTCCACCATGTTTCCCGGCATAGCTGATCGTATGAGCAAGGAGGTTACCGCACTGGCTCCCAGCAGCATGAAGATTAAGGTGGTGGCCCCGCCTGAGAGGAAGTACAGTGTCTGGATCGGTGGTTCAATTCTTGCCTCTCTCAGCACTTTCCAACAGGTTGGTTTTTCCTTTTTATTTAATCTAAACAAGCGATAATTAATATGGGTATCAAGCTGCAAACTAGTCCTATTTAAGCGATAATCAACATAAATTGATTTAAGCGATAATCAATATAAATTGGTATTTAGCCTCTTTAATTCATGCATGAAGGAGCAAGGGTTTATAGGTTGTTTTGTTTTGGTTCTCCTTTATAAAACAAAAGGAGACGTTATAAATGAACTGGTGCAAGAGATTCGTGACCAGTGGTGCTTATCGAATGGCAGAAGAAGGCTATCGCAACAAGACTGAATTTTTTTCTTCTTTTTTTTTCTTTCTTTTCAACTTTTGTTTTTGTTTTCAATTTTCACTTCTGTTTTCGGTTTTTATTTTGCTTCTACTTTGTTTTTCATTTTAAATACATAGAAGGGTTACCACTCAAAACCCTTCAAAACCATGTAACCAATCGCGGTTAATAAAATAGGAGCTTGACTCCTGTCTACTTTCAAAAAAAGAAGAAAAAGGAGACGTTATATGAATGTAATTGGATGAGTAGGGGGTTTTGGATTGTCTAAAGACTGAAGATTTGGTATGGTAAACTTAGAATATTCTTTTTTTTTATTCCAATATCAGATCTGAGTTGAACAGTGGGTACTTGCTGAACTTTAACTAACAGCCTTTCTTTCTCCTTGCTAACAGATGTGGATATCGAAGGGAGAGTATGATGAGTCTGGCCCTGCCATTGTCCACAGGAAATGCTTTTAAATAATGTTAGCTTGTCAGACCGTATGCTATAGGTTGAATTAGTTTTCTTGAGATGGTATTGATTGAAGTTGTTACCTGCGGGGTTGAGATTGTGTCTTTTTTTTTTGTTCTTGTTTTGTTTTTTACTTTCTTGTTTGCTTATATTTAGTGAGTGTGAATTTCACAAGTTAAATGGTACATAATTGTTTCAGTGAAGTATTCTTTGAGATGAAAGTTAGGTTAAATGGTGTTTGGAAGAAATGCTTTTGTTTTGTTAATTACCATTTCAAAGTAGGTCCGATGCCCATCGGACCTACTCTCAAGTTATCGGTCTCATGCCTATGATTGACCATGTTTTCCTTTCTCTTTTTACTATTTACTTTTTCTGATGTGGTTCCTTATAGTCGAAAATGTAAATGATAGATATAATAAAATCATAACGTGTCTGGCAATTAGAACACAAATAATTCATAATGCGTATATCCAAAATAAAATAGCAAATGTAATAAAATATTATAGTTTTGGAGTGATGACATCGTTAAGCGGAAGCATAAATACTGATCATCAATGGTTTTACTCAGATGTGATGATGGAGACCTTAAACGTTTTTCTTTTATTTCTCTATTTATTGTTATTGACAAAAATTTCAAGATATGGTGTGTCCAAATAAAAGAAGTATTTAATAACTCTAAGGCAATCTTTGATAATTACATAAAAACTAACAACAAATAGATAATTTAAATTTACTTTTAGAATCCACCAAATAAGCAAAAACTAATTTATGGATAATTTTACCATGGAATCCGAAGGATACATCCAGTAATACCTTTTTCTTTGAATTTAAGCCTTTAACATGGTACATTATTTTTTAGCAAATATCCATTTTGGGTTTATATAATAGTTTAGGAATTTTTTAGTGGTTGCATGTTTCTTTCACTATTTATATTTTTTTTTCATTGCTGGTTTTTAAAAATAGGGGGAGAGGGATGACAAGATAATAGCAGTTTGTGTTGATGGAGTGTAGCTTGGGTCCGATCTACTTTAAGATTTGTGCGCACGAATTTTAAAGCAAACGTGAAAGTTGCGGACGTAAATTTTAAAACAGATCGGACGGTCATCCAACCCATCGAACTCACTTTGAGTCCGATGGACATCGGACCCAAATTGACCTCATGCTAATGACCCAGAATTCAGGCATCTGAATGACCTCGCGGACGTAAATTTTAAAACAGATCGGACGGTCATCCAACCCATCGAACTCACTTTGAGTCCGATGGACATCGGACCCAAATTGACCTCATGCTAATGACCCAGAATTCAGGCATCTGAATGACCTCAGCGAGCTCTCCCCTCACCCTCTCCAGGAGATTCGCCACTTTTTCGAGGATTGTATCCTTTTACGACAAGCTTTATTTTATAATGGGACACTCTAATGCATTTTCTGAATAAGAACAATATTGACTATTTTGTGTTTTTCGGGTTGATGTCTGCTTCAAATTACTGTGTATTTTTGTGAAGAAGATTAACTGGTTATTTTTGGATTGTACTTAACCAAATTGGTCAGGCAAGAAAAATGAGAACAAGGCAGTGGCTGTGGATGAGTTCTTGCCATCAAACACTGCGCGTGAAGCTATCCAGTACTCCATGTAAGTTCTTGTTTAACTCCCTTTTCATATTTTTTGAGAAACAGTCCCTTTTTTTTTTAAAGCACCAGCTCACTGGTCTCATCTTTGAGATTTTATAATTATGATCCAATAAACTAATGTTATTACTATACTTTTTCTTTGCAATTGCAGGGATCTCTATGCGGAGTACATTTTGTAAAGCTTGAGACGTTAGATTGCTGTGGTGAGTATTCTTCAACAATAAGTTGATTTTTGCAGCCTTAAATTTATGAAGTCTTCCATTTTGATGGAGTCGTGGAGTCCTTTTATTTTTGGATTTTGGATTATATGTGAAAGAAAGTATTGAAGCTTCTGCTCATTTATTTTATCTGGGCATTTCCGGGATTGCTCTTCTGCTTGTTTGTTTATTTTTTTGGTTGTATGATACTGGAAGAACAAAATTACTATGGATCACTTTTTTCATTGTTGGATTCAAATGAGCTGAAATCCGAGATACATGAACAGTATTTCTGGAATTCTTAAAATTTCGAATCCAGCCGTTCAATTTTTTCTGTGCACGCATCTTGAAACAACTAGTTTTTCTGTACACATATCTCGAAATAGTTCAACGGCTAGATTCTGAATTTCAGAAATTTCAGTGTTACTGTTCATGATTTTGGATTTCAACAAGATCCTTCATTGTTGGCTGGCCAAATGAAATGATTTACAACAAAATTATTTTGGTTGTAAATTATTATTCAGTTTCTCAATTCAAGACGAAATGCAATAAATTTCGTCGGAGTTGAGAAACTGAATAATAATTTACCGGCCTAAATTCAAGGTACTGAATATTATGTTCTGGCCTACACTTTACTGATATAATCCCACTGTTCAGATTGAAGTGTGATCTACCCACAGCTGTGTGCAACTTTTAACATCATTATTAATTATCTGTCATGTAAAAGCTACATTAAAAATATCCTAATTACATGAAACGATTTGTGAAAGAAATCTGAATAGACAATTTAAGCTGTGAAAATAAGTACCAAAGTCTTCAGTTAAAAATCATTGTGGCTAATAATGTTGTTGCCAATATGTCTAATAATGTTGAATGAGGAGGGTTTAAATGCATTTGTGTCTCCACCATATCTTCATTTTTAAAAATTTTAAATAACTTAAAATTAAAACTTAAAAATTAAAATAAAACCGTTAGATGTGATCTATGTTATTTTCTCTATGTGCTCATAAAAAATTATCATATTTCAATTTTGTTTTTATGTGATCAATAAGTTGAAAAATCAACGTTTAAAAATTATCCACATTAGTACGTTTTTTACAAGCTCTTGATGACAACCAAACAAAATTGAAATGTCATATTTTTTTTATACGTGCATAGATAAAATGATGTAGATCATATCCAACCGTTTTATTTTGACTTTTAAGTTTTAAATTTTGAGTTATTAAAGTTTTTAAAAATAGAAGCATAATTTAGACACAACAAATAGAGACATTTCAACCCTCCTCTAGATAGACATGTTATTCATACCCTTCAAAATTAGATACAAGAAATTAACTTGACTGCTCTAGATGGTCGACAGAAGATGCCGAAATTTTTATTTATAACATTTTAACAAAATAAATTAATAAAATAACCATCGTTTCTGGTCAATTCTAAATCTAACACGGCCGCAGAATGCCGGAGCGGACCCATATGAGGGAGACCGCAGAATGCCGGAGCGGACCCCCATATGGGTCCGCAGAATGCCGGAGCGGACCCGGGTCCGCACTATGCCGGAGCGGACCCTGTTCTTTATATCCCGAAAATGACAGAGAAATTTCATTCCACACTCTCACACCTTCTCTCTCCTGAGTTAGCTCTCTGATCTGTAAGTTTTTTCTCTCTTCTTTTAAATTTTTATTTTTATTTCAGTAGATTAATAATTTAATTAGAATAATTAATTTAGCAATAATTAAATTAGCAATAATTTAATTAGAATAATTAATTTAGAATAATTAATTTAGTTAATTTTTAATTGTAGGTTTTTTCTGTATTGAATTGGAAAAATGGCTCTTATGGTATCCATCTACACTGGTGGGGATGTTTTAACAGGTCCTAACGGGGTTTACTATAGTATTGGACCTGTTACTGTGATCCCGGTATTGCCGGGTACTGATTATTTGGGACTTAAATCAAGTATAAGTCAGAATTTGGGGTTGGATCAGGGTCAGTATGACCTCAAAATTGATGCCAAAATTAGCATGCCGACTAGTTCGGCACAAACCTGGTTCCAACTATTTCCAGTTCAGAATGAGGGAGTCTGGCAGGTATTGTACAACCAAACCATGAGTTTTTCTAGGGGTGCATACATGATAATTGACCTATATGTGGAGGTTACCAGAGCCCGGCGTTCGAACCCAGTTATGAGGTTAATCCAGGGTCGTAGTCGGGGTAACTCATCCGGCTCTAGTCCGTCCCCTGTCCAAATTGACCAACCGTCCAGTAGTCGGGCCCCAGTTCAGAGGGACCGACCCTCCCGTCGGGCCCCAGTTCAGAGGGACCAGCCTTCATCTAGTCGGACCGCTCATTGGGGTCAAACTTGTGATCCGGATGAATCCGATGAAGAAGTGGATCCGGAAATACTAGAGGCAGAGGAAAATTGGGGTCCTGTTGATCCTGAGGGTATGAGCGATTATTCTGACCAGGAAGATACCGGGCCTGTGCTCGGACTATCAAAGAAATTCAAGATGGATCGCGGGTTTCGGATAATGGATTGCGGGTTTCAGCACCCGATTAATGCTTTCAACGACACATCAGGGTTTATGGAAGCCAATTCGGGTTTGTTTGGAAGTAGGGCAGAGTATGATAATGAATTGTCCGAGGGACAAACATATGACTCTAAAGAGGAAATGAAGAGCGCAATTGCCAGGTTTCACATCCTTTGCAACAAAGAGGTAAAACCTACGCACAGTGACCGCACAATAATGAGGTTCAAGTGCAAGGACAGTTACTGTGGGTGGTACATACTCGCAAGGGCCACCGGTTATGGAACACAATGGCGTGTCTCCAAGTGCCCAACACAACATTCATGCCAGGCGGATGCGACAAGAACAGATCACGCCCAGTTGTCAGCTGCTATGGTTGCCGAGTGTATGTCCGCTCACATGAGGAACGATGTCGACTTGAGTATTCAGGCTGTCCGAATTGCTGTTGCTGAAAGGTACAACGGTCAGATACCGGCGTACAACAAACTATGGCGTGGCCGTGAGTTGGCAATAGCCCGTCAATTTGGCAGTTGGGAGGGGTCATACGCTCTTGTAGTTCCATTGTTGGAGGCAATCAAAAGAAGCAACCCAGGTACTACATTGTTCCTTCAATTTTTATGTCATTTCATTCTCAATCAAAAATTGAACTTATTTTTTAAAAATTTTTGACAGAAACATTGTTTGAGGTGACCTCATATCCCACTGGTGAACCTGGACCATGGAGGTATTTTCATAGGGCGGCTTGGGCATTTGGACCGTGCATAGCTGCTTTTCAACATATCAGACCGGTCATCACAGTTGATGCATGTTTCCTGTCAGGCCGGTATAAAGGTAACTAATTTGGTTGTTTTCACTTTATTTATTTTAGTTGATTTCGGCTCTTACAAAAATGGGTTTTAACCATAGGCAAGCTGTTGATTGCAACCGGGTACGATGCTGAAAATCAGCTCCTCCCGTTGGCTTTTTCACAGGTAGAATCAGAGAGTTATGACGATTGTGCATGGTTCATGAAATGGTTGCGCCGTAATGTAATCCGCTCCAGATTCATGTGTGTCATCACTGATAGGGGAAAGGGTATCAAAAAGGTGTTCAGACAAGATGATATGGGGTGGAACGAGGAGGATGAGGATCAATGTGTTCACCGTCTTTGTGCTACTCACATAGCCGAGAACATGAAGAAGAACGGTTGCAGTGATAAGGCAATCCGTTTTTTTAGAATATATGTGGCTAAGAGGAAAATGAGGAGGTACGAGCAAGGAATGCAAGCAATGGGGCAGGCATGTGACATTGCCCTCAATTGGCTGGACGGGGTGGGTAAATATTTGGATCAAGATGAGAACGAGTGCCCCAAACCATGGAAGATATTCCAAGCACTGGACGGTGGTTACCGTTGGGGCATCATGACTACAAACGGGTCCGAATCGCTTAATAAGGTCTTCAAGTCCTCTCGTAGGCTACCGGTTGCAGCAATAATTGAAGACACATTTTACAAGTGTATGACATGGTTTGCGCAAAGGAGGGCCAAAGCAGAATGGGAAGTCAGTCAAGGTCAACAATTCTCGTGTCGTGTGCATCAGGTACTTTTATTTGTAGTTCTTTCTTCATAATTTTTAATTTAATGAACTTTGTTAAAAAAATCTGACTTCTTCATTATTTTTTAATTTTTCGTAGCTGATCAACAAACGATTCGAGAGGTCCGATAAAATGAAGACGCTGGGGGGCTTTGGAAACAACAACGAGTTCGAGGTAACCTCCACACAGGAGAGAGTTCACGCTTTCATACCTGACGATTCTGGTCGGTTTACCAAGGCCAATTACAAATACACGGTGATAATCGGGGATGATCACACGGTAACTTGCACGTGCCAGAAGCCTCAATTGGAGAGAATACCGTGCTCTCATGTTCTGTCCGTGTGTCGTCTCCGAGGCATCGACCCTGGCGTATTTGTAAGTCACTACTATCACATCCATACACTTATCAACACATGGAGCGCACAATGGCATGTCTATGGAAATCAGTCGGAATGGCCTCAACACAATGGCCCGGTCCTTGTTCCAGAGAAAAAAAACATTGCTGTGGGCAGAAGACAGCACGACAGAATTCCGATGTGGATGGACGTTCTACATAATAGGAGAAGAGGACACCAAGCCGGCCGAGATACACAAGAAAGACAAAACAGAGCTGCTCGAGCTGCACGAGATTGAGAGTTAATGTTGCTTTTTTAATTGTACTCGTAGAAATGTTGTTTATTTTCGGTTAATTAGACGTATTTGTAATTTCCGATAACATTAGCATTATTCTATTGTATGCTTCTTTATATGGCTTTCTATTGTAATGTTTCTTTTGATCAAACAAACGACGAACAACAATTTCAGATTAAACGACATTTCAAACATAATGCTATCAGATTAAACGACATTTCAAACAATTTCAGATAAAACGACAGTATAAACTTTACATTTTTGATAAAAATTTCCAAAACAAAATCATAATCAACTTCAGAATCAGATAAAAAAAAAAAAAACATGGGCCGCTCCGGCATAGTGCGGACCCGGGTTCGCTCCGGCATTCTGCGGCCTCCCTCATATGGGTTCGCTCCGGCATTCTGCGGCCGTGTTAGATTTAGAATTGACCAGAAACGGTGGTTATTTTATTAATTTATTTTGTTAAAATGTTATAAATAAAAATTTCGGCAGAAGATGTGGATTCGTGATGGATCCATGCTGAACCCATCTTTTCGGATTACATCTTCATCACAGAGAATCCAGATCCCTAAAGTACTCAAAATTTGAGTTTGATTGGACCGTCTGATCAATCCAGCTCGAGATTGAATTTACGGAACCTCTTTAATATTCGATATAGATTATGATCAGACGCTCCACTCAAACTTTTGAGTTATCTTAGAAGATCCAAATTCCATCACAAAGTTATTAAAATGGTAAAATCTGATCTGATTCAAAGGATCTGTCCAATCTGATTCAAATATAATCTTATTTGAGATGATCTGAGATCCGAATTATATGGTTCAAATTTAGACAATTCAAAATTCGATATGTGACAAGTCACTCAACCATTCTTAAAAGTCAAATAAATTCGACCCGACTCAAAAATGATTTGGCATTTCTTATGTTATTTTAGAAGTAATAAATCTTATCCAATTCGAATAACCTGTCCAATTCTACTTGAATCTGATCATCCGATTATTTTTGAAAACGTTTAACTAATTCGGCCAAATTTGTTCGACATCCGAATATGATTTAATATTGAACGATTAAAAATTTCAACCCGACCCGTAATCCAACAATTCTCGAAAATCAAATTAATTCAACACGCCCGATTATCACATCTACAAGTTGCCAACCAAAGAAATCTGACTTCTTTTGTTTATTAATCGGACCACGGTCGGTTTTGATTTGGCTCCGACTTCAGATAAAATCGATTACAACTTCATTCACAAAAAGTTATCCGTTACTAGGGGTGTTCAAACGGTCGGTTCGGTTGAAACCGAACTAAAATAACCAAACCAAGTTTTTTTTCGGTTTTCAAAAATAGAACCGAACCGAACCGATTAAACTTATAACCGATTAAGAACCGAACCGAACAAATCGAAGTAAATTTCGGTTTGTTCGGTTCAAACCGAAGTAAACCTATTAGTGCCATTATTAACGAAAATTATACATGTTCACATACAAGTTCAATTACATACAAAATATGTAGATGTTCTAAAATATTTAAACTAAAATGAAAGAAGGAACCATTGATTGAACCAAACAAAATATAAATCATACTTGAACCAATATAATTCGGTCGGTTCGGTTTAGTCGGTTTGAAAATTGTAAACCGAACCGATCCATTTAAACCGAAATAATTCAAAATTTCAACCGAACCGATCCATTTAAACCGAAAAACCGAACCATTTAAACCGAAATTTTTCGGTTCGGTTGAAAACCGAACAAACCGAACCGTTTGAACACCCCTACCCGTTACAAAGATAGAAACAAAAAGCTTAAAAAAAATAACAAATTCAAAACTTTTCAATTTAAAAAAATAAATAAATCTGCAATTGACATCGCGTAACTACGACGAAGAAGAACCTATTCGCACCGCACGTCCACTAATCTTTCATCCATCCTCTCCATTTCAATTATGTTGGCCTGGCAGTTTCTACGTTAGATCACTCTCTCCGTTATTATTGAGAAACGCAGAAGAACCAGCCGACAGTTTCTTGGTTAAATCTCAATTCTTTCAGATTCGGTTCCGTCCATCCTCTCTGCTAAGAAAGATCGGAAAGAACAAAGCTAGACTCCATTTATAAGATTCGCTTCTCTCTCTCTCTCTCTGACAAGATAAAGGAAGTCCTAATATTTTGGTCTGATTTCGTCTTCTATTAATCGATGAAGATCACAGCTTTGCTGGTGTTGAAGTCGGACGCGTCGGCTTCTTCTTCTTCGTCGGCGACGGGGGAAGGTGATTCACTGGTTCTAGCCAACGCAACAGATGTTAGCCATTTCGGGTACTTCCAGCGTGGCGCCGCCAAGGAATTTATTCTCTTCGTCGCTCGCACCGTTTCCAAGCGAACCCCTCCTGGTCAGCGCCAGTCCGTACAGCATGAAGGTTATTCTCTATTATTCACAGATCTATTGACGTTTCCGAGAAATTTGGGGGAAAAAACTGTGAGGAACAAATTATGGAAAAATATCAGATCTTCGAGTGTGTATTGTTCTCGAGCGACAATATATATTAGTTAATAGAATCATTAAGCATTCATTTTGTGAGACTCAGTTATTTCATCAGGCTGATTTGGGATTGTTTTTGTTCAACTCGATTTCTGTGACTGTCATTCAACAATTGACCATCTAATGTGTAATTGAGGGTAAGCAGCTTGAGAGGGGAAATAAGCACAATTACATTTGATGGGAAAATCCCAACGTGTTTGATCAATGCCAGTCCTATATGAATATCAATTGCAGGAACTGGGATTCTTTTTATTCTCTTTCTGTGCTGATCAGTAAACCAGTCCAGTATTAATTAATGCAGCTGTATAATTAACATCTTTTCCATGACATCGGTTTCATTCTTCTGAAACAAAATAGTACAAACAAACCAGAAAGCATTGCTGGGACCAATTTGTATTCTTTCTATATTGATGTTAATAAAGATGGAATCCTCAAACTCTGGTCTTGGTTTTCTCTCTTTACATATGCAGAATACAAGGTGCACTCATACAATAGAAATGGATTATGTGCTGTAGCATTTATGGATGACCATTATCCTATCAGAAGTGCCTTTTCGCTTCTTAATAAGGTATCTAATTGTTGTTGAATTTATTGTTTCCTGTTGAAATGTAGAAGATAAACAAGTCCTCTTTTTCATAAATAAAATTTTCAAGATAGTATTAGAGGATTTGAGCTCAGAATGTTGAATTTCTTGATGCAAGATCTGGTAATTGATGGTGAGTTGTCTAGTACAAATTATCAACAGGTTACTTTGAATTTTAGCTCTAACTTCACAGTTCTGACTGGTACATCTAGCTACCATTCCAAACTCAATTTATGATAATATTTCTGTATATTTTTAGGTACTTGATGAATATCAGAAAGCATTTGGTGATTCATGGAAAGTAACCAAAACTGATGCAACCCAGCCATGGCCTTACTTGACTGATGCTCTTACCAAATTTCAGGTACCCTAATTTTTACCTTTTGCTTGTTGTGATTCCTTCGAGTACTTGTCACTTTAAATGCCTCAAATTGAATATATAAAATTAAATTTAATGTGCATCAACTATTATGTATGCAACATTTGCAAATTCAGAATTATTTCAAGAGCGGTTGGTTGCAATTTCAGCTACTTTGTACCATTAGTGGTGACCTGGTATACTGTAGTACAGAACATTATTATAAATTATTCCTCTGTTCTTGGGCTGTGCTTGTTTTGTAATGAAATGTTATGTTGAGGTCAATGCTAGTATAGAGCTTATTGGCTGTATTTATATTTTTTTCTTTGTTACAAGCTGATTATTGGTTGTAATTACATTTTTTTTTAATTTGGAAAGTATAACCAGATTTGAAATTTGTATGTGTATAGGACCCTGCGGAGGCAGACAAGTTGATGAAAATTCAGAGAGACTTGGACGAAACTAAAATTATCCTTGTAAGCTCTATATTATCTTGTGCTGATCTGGAAGCTTTTAAATGATCTGGTTTAGTATATTAATTGAAAAGAATTCTGATGATTTCAGAAGCTAAGCAAATTTGACTTCTAGATTTAAAACCAAAAACTCTCTGCGCTTCTCTTAAATCGCTTCCTTAGAAAAGAAAATTATGATGTTGCAGAATATTCTGGTTCTTAATCAAATATGCTTTGTCTCTTAGTTTATTTATTTAATTAGTATGTTTCTTTATCTGTTACTTTGATGTGCTTCCATAATTATACTAATTTTAATTGATTTCCAAATTATAACAAGGCATGAGAAGTTGCCAAAACATATGGTTCTTCAAATATATGCTCTTTATTTTCTCATTTTATTAAGTTGTCTCTTGTAAGATGTTATGGTCTCGTTTTGTAGAGTATGTTGGCTTCTGTTTAGCACAGTAGGTATTATACTCAATTATACACTTTGGTATGTGTGGCATAATCATTCTAATTTACCCTTGGTTGGAATCAATTCTTTCCCATCCAGATGAGAAATTATTTCATTTATAATTATTTGGAGGGAGATTTTAGCCCACTTAAAGCTAATGAGTCGGGATGGTATTTGGAGGGAATCAAAATTTTCAAATAAAATTCTATATCCCTACTTTTTCTTTCTTTTCCGGAATTTTTAAGAATGGATGAAGAAGAGAAGGTATAGTTGTCTTTAATAAAAGGAATTCTTCTTATGAACTGGTCTATCCGATCAAAAAGAAATTCACTTCAAAATAATTTATTTTGAACTCTTGCAATTCAATAAATTTGACTCTTTTAACAAAAATTCATTCCGATCATTGCATTTATCTACTTGAGAAATTACAATACAGCATAAGAAATTGCATAGTATTTGGTTCTTTTATTTCTGTTTATGTTTCTTTCTTTTATTATTTCTTTTATGTAAAAGAGTAAGTTCTGATTCACAGTCTCTTGTGTTTTTTTTTCAGTAAAATAGATATGGGTTCTACTCATTTATACATTTTGATATGCTTGCACAATTATACTAATATTGATTAAATTTTGAAAATGTAACACAGCATAAAACAATAGAGAGTGTACTTGAAAGGGGTGAAAGGTTGGACAGCTTAGTTGAGAAGAGCTCTGATTTAAGTGCCGCTTCCCAGGTAATTGCAATATATATTTGTAAATAAATATAGCTGTATGGACTGTAAGAACTAGGAAGTTTGTGTTATACATTGCTAAAGAATATTGTCAAGTTTGAGGTAAATTTGCATAACTTCGGTTAGATTCGCAAAACCTGGTTTTGAGTTGTTTAATCCTCAGTTGCACAATTTGATGCCTAATATTAAATTATTGGAAGTTATAGGGATCACTAAACCCAAACTTAATTAGGTAAAATATGGGAATGTACTTCACCAAATTATGGTTAATAAAATTGTCAAGTTTGAGGTAAATTTGCATAACTTCGGTTAGATTCGCAAAACCTGGTTTTGAGTTGTTTAATCCTCAGTTGCACAATTTGATGCCTAATATTAACTTATTGGAAGTTATCGGGATCACTAATCCCAAACTTAATTAGGTAAAATATGGGAATGTAATTCACCAAATTATGGTTAATAAAGCTGTAATTGGTTAGGTTGATCAGAATTTGGGAGTGGTGGTACCATATAGGAATTGAGATCCTTGCTGCAAAGCGTGTTAAATTTTCATTTGTTTTCGTTATTATTTCTAGTTTATCTCGAGTAAATTACACAAATGGTCATTAAAAGTATACTTGGATACAATTTTCATCTTAAAAGTTTCAAAGGTATAATTTTAGTCCTTAAAGTATCACTAGTTTATCATTTTGGTCCATAAAATTTTTTATTTGTAACAAATTAGTCGTACCATTTTCACCGCTCAACAAAACTGAATAAAGATTCATATTTGCATCCATGGCAAAATGATATACTTTTTGATATTTATGGTAAGATATATGTAAATATTATTCTAATTAATTTATGATAGCATGAACATTAATACTAATATAAATTCAATTGCTATTCCATGCCATGAATAATTATACCTATTTTCATATTATTTATATTATTTGATGACTACATCCACACTAGTTTCAACGCTAAAAAGGTGACACTATGATAGATGAAAATATCATTTTTTCGCAATAGATGTTAAATGTACGACCATTTTGATTTAAAATTAAGAACTTTTAAGGACCAAAATGATATTTTTGAAACTTTAAGAACCAAAATAGCAAGCGAATGATACTTTAAGAACCAAATTGTAAATGAGTGATACTTGAGGGACATTTCTGTAATTTATGATTTTTTATCTTCTAAAATGGAGCACCTTATATTAACTCCTTATGGTACAGATGTTCTACAAGCAGGCGAAGAAAACTAACCAGTGCTGTACCGTGCTCTAATTCCAGTCCAAACATATTTGGTTGCCTCTTCAATATGTAATGGTAGATCTTTGTTGTTGTTTTTTCCTTCTTTTTTATTACTTTTTTATCTGCATATCTATTGATGGTGATCGTGAAAATGTAGTGTTGAATGTTACAAATTGATATTATTTGTTTGATCTGTGTGTTTATTATTGTCCACATTTTCCAGCTTTCACCTTCCTACCTTTATAGCAATAAATATCTGAAAAGAAAGATACTTCATAGATCATATTATGGTTTTCCTTATTGTATTGTTGCATTTTTCAAATGGTGCGACTAAAATAATTTGTTACAAATTTGCTTGTTTTGTGTGTTACCAACGTGCAATTTTTTAATGTATTGCTCTGAGTAATTATCATTACTGAGTGAGTTGGCATATATGTTTTATTATATAATGGTCAAAGTTTGTGTTCTTTATAATGCCATTTTATGGTTAACTAATATAGAATATTAAATGTTGAGCAGTATATTGTTGCTGGTAATGATAATAGTTTCTGAACCTTCCATCCTTCGCTATATTTCTTGCAATATATCTTCACTTTATTAAGAAGAGAAATATTATTAAGCTTCTCTTATCATCTCAGTGGTTGAGGCATACTTTACATCAAGTCTCGGTGTCTTTTTGCGTTGCAACCACAACAAAAGGTTGTGCAAGGAAAAAAAAAAAAAAGTTGGTCTCACAGAAAAGAAAAATGTAGGTCTAATTGTTTGCACCAAAGAGATGAGGCTTTTACACGTTGGTATCATGGTATCCGAAAATTTTATTAATACCATAGAATCCGGCTAAATTGCTTCCAGAAGCACTTTGGTCGAAGTGCTTATGGATCAAATTTTAAAATTTTATGTACGAAACATCAACCTAAGTAGCTTAATAAATTAGTTATATAGTAAACATGTAGAATACCGATTTTTATAATTTTTGAAATTTTTTACTAATTTTTATGATTTTTGAAAAATGGCTTCTTTTAGCCTAAAAATAAAAGAAAAATCATTTATTTTTAGGTTAAAAGACCATCTTTCAAAAATCATAATAAATAGTAAAAAAAATTCAAAAATTGTAAAAATCGGTATTCTACATGTTTACTATATAACAAATTTATTAAGCTACTTAGGCCGGACTGTGTGTGTGTGTATATATGTGTGTGTGTGTGTGTGTGTGTGTGTGTGTAGAGATAGACTATGGTGAGTTGTGAAGTGAAACAACGTTTCACTTCACGTCATATTTTTATTTTGAAAATCCAAACAACCAATCCGAACCGCTCAACATGTTCTATATATTGAAATGTGCTTGGAGACTAAATTTTACATTTTTTGGAACTTTTTTACTATTTATTAAGCCACTTTAAAATCGTTGATCCACTATGAACAGTAAAAAACAATAAAAATTTCTGGACTCCCGGATCAGCGATTTTCAAAGTGGTTTAATAAATAGTAAAAAAATTTCAAAAAATGTAAAATTTAGTCTCCAAGCACATTTCAATATAGAGAACATGTTGAGCGGTTCGGATCGGTTGTTTGAATTTTCAAAATGAAAATATGAGCATGAAGTAAAAAATAACCTCTTACTTCACAGCTCACCATAGCCCAGCTCATGTGTGTGTGTGTGTGTGTGTGTGTGTGTGTGTGCGTGCGTGCGTGCGTGCGTGCGTGCGTGCGTGCGTGCGTGCGTGCGTGCGTGCGTGCGTGCGTGCGTGCGTGCGTGCGTGCGTGCGTGCGTGCGTGCGTGCGTGCGTGCGTGCGTGCGTGCGTGCGTGCGTGCGTGCGTGCGTGCGTGCGTGCGTGCGTGCGTGCGTGCGTGCGTGCGTGCGTGCGTGCGTGCGTGCGTGCGTGCGTGCGTGCGTGCGTGCGTGCGTGCGTGCGTGCGTGCGTGCGTGCGTGCGTGCGTGCGTGCGTGCGTGCGTGCGTGCGTGCGTGCGTGCGTGCGTGCGTGCGTGCGTGCGTGCGTGCGTGCGTGCGTGCGTGCGTGCGTGCGTGCGTGCGTGCGTGCGTGCGTGCGTGCGTGCGTGCGTGCGTGCGTGCGTGCGTGCGTGCGTGCGTGCGTGCGTGCGTGCGTGCGTGCGTGCGTGCGTGCGTGCGTGCGTGCGTGCGTGCGTGCGTGCGTGCGTGCGTGCGTGCGTGCGTGCGTGCGTGCGTGCGTGCGTGCGTGCGTGCGTGCGTGCGTGCGTGCGTGCGTGCGTGCGTGCGTGCGTGCGTGCGTGCGTGCGTGCGTGCGTGCGTGCGTGCGTGCGTGCGTGCGTGCGTGCGTGCGTGCGTGCGTGCGTGCGTGCGTGCGTGCGTGCGTGCGTGCGTGCGTGCGTGCGTGCGTGCGTGCGTGCGTGCGTGCGTGCGTGCGTGCGTGCGTGCGTGCGTGCGTGCGTGCGTGCGTGCGTGCGTGCGTGCGTGCGTGCGTGCGTGCGTGCGTGCGTGCGTGCGTGCGTGCGTGCGTGCGTGCGTGCGTGCGTGCGTGCGTGCGTGCGTGCGTGCGTGCGTGCGTGCGTGCGTGCGTGCGTGCGTGCGTGCGTGCGTGCGTGCGTGCGTGCGTGCGTGCGTGCGTGCGTGCGTGCGTGCGTGCGTGCGTGCGTGCGTGCGTGCGTGCGTGCGTGCGTGCGTGCGTGCGTGCGTGCGTGCGTGCGTGCGTGCGTGCGTGCGTGCGTGCGTGCGTGCGTGCGTGCGTGCGTGCGTGCGTGCGTGCGTGCGTGCGTGCGTGCGTGCGTGCGTGCGTGCGTGCGTGCGTGCGTGCGTGCGTGCGTGCGTGCGTGCGTGCGTGCGTGCGTGCGTGCGTGCGTGCGTGCGTGCGTGCGTGCGTGCGTGCGTGCGTGCGTGCGTGCGTGCGTGCGTGCGTGCGTGCGTGCGTGCGTGCGTGCGTGCGTGCGTGCGTGCGTGCGTGCGTGCGTGCGTGCGTGCGTGCGTGCGTGCGTGCGTGCGTGCGTGCGTGCGTGCGTGCGTGCGTGCGTGCGTGCGTGCGTGCGTGCGTGCGTGCGTGCGTGCGTGCGTGCGTGCGTGCGTGCGTGCGTGCGTGCGTGCGTGCGTGCGTGCGTGCGTGCGTGCGTGCGTGCGTGCGTGCGTGCGTGCGTGCGTGCGTGCGTGCGTGCGTGCGTGCGTGCGTGCGTGCGTGCGTGCGTGCGTGCGTGCGTGCGTGCGTGCGTGCGTGCGTGCGTGCGTGCGTGCGTGCGTGCGTGCGTGCGTGCGTGCGTGCGTGCGTGCGTGCGTGCGTGCGTGCGTGCGTGCGTGCGTGCGTGCGTGCGTGCGTGCGTGCGTGCGTGCGTGCGTGCGTGCGTGCGTGCGTGCGTGCGTGCGTGCGTGCGTGCGTGCGTGCGTGCGTGCGTGCGTGCGTGCGTGCGTGCGTGCGTGCGTGCGTGCGTGCGTGCGTGCGTGCGTGCGTGCGTGCGTGCGTGCGTGCGTGCGTGCGTGCGTGCGTGCGTGCGTGCGTGCGTGCGTGCGTGCGTGCGTGCGTGCGTGCGTGCGTGCGTGCGTGCGTGCGTGCGTGCGTGCGTGCGTGCGTGCGTGCGTGCGTGCGTGCGTGCGTGCGTGCGTGCGTGCGTGCGTGCGTGCGTGCGTGCGTGCGTGCGTGCGTGCGTGCGTGCGTGCGTGCGTGCGTGCGTGCGTGCGTGCGTGCGTGCGTGCGTGCGTGCGTGCGTGCGTGCGTGCGTGCGTGCGTGCGTGCGTGCGTGCGTGCGTGCGTGCGTGCGTGCGTGCGTGCGTGCGTGCGTGCGTGCGTGCGTGCGTGCGTGCGTGCGTGCGTGCGTGCGTGCGTGCGTGCGTGCGTGCGTGCGTGCGTGCGTGCGTGCGTGCGTGCGTGCGTGCGTGCGTGCGTGCGTGCGTGCGTGCGTGCGTGCGTGCGTGCGTGCGTGCGTGCGTGCGTGCGTGCGTGCGTGCGTGCGTGCGTGCGTGCGTGCGTGCGTGCGTGCGTGCGTGCGTGCGTGCGTGCGTGCGTGCGTGCGTGCGTGCGTGCGTGCGTGCGTGCGTGCGTGCGTGCGTGCGTGCGTGCGTGCGTGCGTGCGTGCGTGCGTGCGTGCGTGCGTGCGTGCGTGCGTGCGTGCGTGCGTGCGTGTGTGTGTGTTAATAAAAATTTCGGCATGGTGACTCACTAATAATATTACTGGGATATTTAACTCCACAGAGTTTAAATACATCCATTTTTTGTGAGTTTATTTTGCCTTCCCTTCTAAATTTTAGTAACTTAAAGTTTGAAACTAAAACATCGAATAGTTTAATAGATATGATTCATATCATTTTCTTAATGTTTATGTAAGAGATTATGATATTTTGACTTTGTTTAAATTGACATCAAGAGCATACACAAAAATACATTAATGTGAATATTTTTGTAATGTTAATTTGTACTTGTTGATTCATATAAAAATTTAAAAAGTGATAGTTTTTTGTATCTAGAGTAAATGAATAATATATATTATATTTAACGGTTTATTTTAACATAAGTATTTATAAGTTTATTATTAAATAATTTAAAAGTGATAAAATGAAGAAAGCATTTTATAAAAGTATTTTAACCATCCTCATCTAACTTATAATTAAAAGTATAAATATTCTGATGACTTGTTTGATGTGTCTCAAGCTTTAAGAAAATTCTTATTCGTCTAGTACATATTGCAACTTTATTTCAAAAGTATCATCGCAATACAATATTTGTTCTTCGTGGTCTTCTTTCTCCGAAACTGACGTGTATTACTTGGTGCATTTTACCTTTTGTATCGCAAAAGTATAGAATATCCATTTTTACTTGGAAGATTCTTGTTAGCATTTTAAGTTTGAAACTTTAGTTGGAAGAAATATTATTTGTTGACCTTAATTTTCGTATGATATTTTATATCTTGTTTAACAGTTGAAGTCACGACTTAAATAATCTGACTAGCTAGAAGAGACAAATTGGAAAACAAATCGAGTAAGACTACGGTAATATGCATATTACGGATCGACCCGTGCTATGAATCAATAACTCTATTTTTAAAATTCAAACAATCAATTTGCACCATTAAACATGATCTCCAAAAATATATACCAGTACAAAATTGATAAACATGATTTCATATTTATCAATGATCTTATAAGATAACATGTACGAAATTGCTCTTTACTTGTACCCTCATCTGATAAGTTAATGAAAAAAATCATTATTCATACTCTTCTCACCGAATACGATATAAATAGAGTAAACAGGTAAAAAAAATTCCTTGACAGTCCTAGATAATAGTTCATATTAGTTTTTGTTATCTTTACTGGCACAGCAAAGTGCACCTGGAGAAGTTACAAAAAATATTAAGTTTGTACCAAATAATTTTTAATCATAACTTATCAATATAAAACTTGACAGCTTCTGTCAAGCTTCTAAAAAAAAAAAAAAAAAAAAATTAATCGTAACCAGTGTTTTCTATGATATGATTTTTTTATTTTTATTTTTAAATTATAATTTCCCTTGTTATAAATTTAACTTCCCATAACCATAATTTTGGAAAATTGTTAAAGAATGAGGTAATGTTACTATATATATATATACATAGCACATATTGGTCTGTACTCTGAATCAATATCTGCGTTTTCAAAGTCCAAACAATTAATATCAACAGTTCAACATGATATTCATATTAAAATGTACTAGCTTGTAGATTAAATTTTACATTTTTTGACAATATTTTTACTATATATATTGTAGAACACAACCTTAGGCACGCCCTCTTTGAAGTAAAGTCCCATTTTAAACAAACGAAACCCTATGAAGACATCCTTCGTTAACTTTTCGTTGGTAAATTTTTAATCCCAACTGGGAACAAATTAAAAACCATACAGTAATTAACGTGGGGATCTTTAACGATATTCTTAGCATAAAGGAATCTCAGTGCACCAAATCAATTTTATGTACATCACCATTGGATCACCTGACAGTCTGACACCCAACTCGCTGTTAGCATTTCTGAAAATACTTGTCAATTTCTTCTTGGCTTATAGCCTAATACTATGATCCATCACAGTCATGACGAATTCTCCATCTAATCAAGCATTCTTTGGAAAATAAATAAATAAATTGTTGGCTATTTCTTTTTGCCTGATTAATGGTGCTTTTAGGATAATTGAATATAGGGTAATAAATTTGGATTGAGATGTTGGCTATCATGGTATTTTTATAAAAAAAAAAAATGGTTATTTCAAACATTTGTATGGGCCAACGGGAAATTTTCCCTAATATTTTCTTGTCGAATATCTCCGGTCCACCGATAGCAATGTTTGATGTACGTACTTGTCCTTTGAAATTAAGTATAAAGTCCGTACATATTATCATGATAAATTAAAATGTATATAAGATTTACAGAACCATTTAAATATTATAAGAATTTACTTAAGCAATTTATCTTCAAATTAAAATATAATAAATATTTTATTTACATTAGATTAAATTAAACTGAATTAGACCCAAATTGTTCTCACTCAATCAAAACCAAGTCGAACTAACTGAACCGATGAGTATTGTATTCCGTAGTTAATCAATTAAATTCGAAAGCTAAATTAAAAATAGTAAAACGGGGAAAAGGGTTACAAGTACTTAGTTTAGATTTTAATTAATTTATGTACGAATTACAGGTCATCAGATCTACTTCGATTCAGATCCGTGGACCGATCCTATGGGCGACTATACCGGAGCAGGCGATGATTCTGCAGACCGTGCCGGTGATTAGAGCTTGCGTACGCTTTCGGCCTGCTATTCAGGTGTAGGATATCTGAATTACTTTTTCATGGCGTACTTTTACCATCGACCACTTGACCCGTCATCCGTTTTAAATTAAATAGTTGCATTGAAAACTGTAGAGCATGTTTATCCTTTCTGAGCTGTAGATAGGATTTGCATAATCCCTGATAAATGATAATTTACTGTATTTTAGGAGTAGAGTAACTTAATTATATATTATATTATTATATTAGTTTAGAATATTAGTTGTCCTTTTCTCGTAGAGGACAATATATTATTATGTAGTCATGCATTTGCATTAGTGAGTGTTGAGAAGAAGACCAGTGACTGCGTTCCAGCTTGTTATGATGGAACGAGTCGGCCCCGTTGTCACTGCCCACTGAGCCGAGAGATCACTTGATTTCTCAGGAGGTCTTTTAGGATTACTATTATATGTATTAAAGTTGATATTATATATTTTTTTCAATCATTTTACCATTACGTGCGGGCCGAACTCAAGCCCAGAGGCACGAAAACAATTCGAGATTTGTCTCCCCTACATTAGGAGCTACATGCCTAGAACGGCTTCCGCAAGTTGCGGTGGCATATTTTATTTTATTGCACAGGACCGGGACTCGAGCCCTTTCCCATTGGTCAAGCCGGACGGTGGAGTCCCGTTGTCTGCTCATGAGGAAACAGGTTAACATATTTTTACGACATGCTTGTATGATTTCTCCTATTTTATATATTTGGTTGAAGAATCGTTTTAGGTGAGTTGATACCCAGAATTGAGATATGTCCATCTGCATTTGTAGTACACAGTGAGGCTCAATGCTCGATGTCATTAGGCAACGTGTATCATTGGACTGGCTAACCAGTGTACTTGGAACATATCTCGTTGGATCGTTCAATCCGATTTGAACAGCACGGGGTGACTTTCTATCTGTATTATTATTATATTAGCTTTTACACACAGTACTTAGGTACTGGACTCCGAATTGAATGTGTATATATATACCATTCTCTTTGTGTTTTATTTTTGGGAATCCTTTGCATGTTGTCATTATAGAATAATAGCATCATTGCATCTATTATATGTATTTTCTTTTAATAGTTAAATTGTTAGGTTATTTATAATAAATCATGTGCATATAAATTAGTAAATTACCATTTATAAAACTTTACGTAATTTGAAATTTAAAAATACTTTGACCAACGAGGATTCCTGAAGAGTAATTCTGGGTCACATACTGGGCGATTGGTCGCTCACTACCTTTTGATGTGGGATTTTAGGTACAGAAACTGGCGATCAGCAGCAGGGTTTGCCAGGAGTTGTCCCCGATGACCACGCAGTTTGAGTTAGCTCTGATAGGACTTTTGTTAGGATTTATAAGTCTCGATACTTTTGTTTGTGCATCAGGACCGTAGTTCATGTACCCCTTTTCTTAGATTATGTTTTATTATTATGTGGGTTGTATGGATTATATGTGTATATTTATTTATGGATTGTAGACTCATGCTTTTTATTGATATTATTCACGTTTCTGCTTTTGTTATTTATTTGTATTTGTTTAGTCTTGTGTGTTTACTGATTAATAAACACAAGACGAGAATTAATCATGTCTTTATCCGGAATTTTCGGTTTGAGGTGTGACAGTTGAAGATACTCTACGGGATGTTGAAGAAACTGTTTGTAGTGTAGGTACACAATTGGCCTCAAACAGATGGGTACAAGCAATCAACCTTCAACCTTTTTGGCATCTGACGGACGCGGTCGCGTTCACTTTGTACTAGAAACAAAAATCCATAACTTCCTCTAACCTCAATCCAAAACGGACAATTTGGCATTCTCCTCTCCATTTTAATTTAAATGGAGAATTCATTCTTTAAAACTTGGAGCACGGCTGACATGAATGCAGATCTCCAATTGAAAGAACTGGAGATGACAAATCAAGTCCGAAGGCTTTAATGTTATCTTCACCGGCACCACGAGGCTAGATTCACTGCAACAACGCCACGTGTCATCAAACTTCCGATTTACCCAGCGGATAGCCCTATCTCCAATCGTCATACTCCAACGCCTCGTTTACTAATAACCATTTTGATTAGATTTATCAACTTAATCATAGTTCTGTGCACACTTAAAAGTATTTTAAAGAAGGTAGCGTCGACCGTCAAAACCTGGCAGTTAAGTGGCAAACTTATCCGAATCCGACCCGTTTATTGGGTCCGGATTATAATCCACACCTTCATTAAACCGTAAATACTATATATTTGCCTATTTTGTAACATTTAACGGGTATCGGGCGTTGTGTTTAGTGAGAGAATAAAACCCAATTCGACATGAAGGGCGTCTACTTATAATCGCCCGCCATTTGAAGTTTCCGATGCTCCAACCGTCTGGCTGAGAAAGAGAGAGACACAGAGAGAGAAAGAGAAGAGAGAGAGAGTGAGAGTTGAGAAATCGAAGCAACCATGGATCATGTGGCGGAGGCGCATCGGACGGATCTGATGACAGTAACCCGGTACGTTCTAAACGAGCAGTCGAGGTATCCCGAGGCTAGAGGAGACTTCAGCATTCTCCTCTCTCACATCGTTTTGGGTTGCAAATTTGTCTGCACTGCTGTCAACAAAGTATTTTGTTTTTCTATCTGTGTTCTTCTTTTAATGATTCTTCTTCTTCTTTTTTGCTGAAATTTGTGAGAAGTTTACTAATTTGGTTTTAATCAATTAGGCGGGTTTAGCAAACCTGATTGGCCTAGCAGGAGAGACGAATGTTCAGGCAAGCTCTTCTTTTACCATCTCTTGTGAATTTCCTTTTCAAAATAAGACAATTCTTGTTTATTCTGATTTGTTCAATTCTGTTTCAAATGTAAATTCAGGGAGAGGATCAAAAGAAGCTTGATGTGCTGTCCAATGAAGTGTTTGTTAAGGCTCTTGTCAGCAGTGGTCGTACTGTATGTTTTCTTTTTCTGTTTTTATTCATTTAGGAATGAATATATATTTAGAAAAAATAAGTAAACTTAATTAATTTATCACGCTACTTTTTTTTTTTTTGGAATGAACAGTGCATCCTAGTGTCCGAGGAAGATGAGGAAGCTACGTTTGTAGACCCTGCTCTTAGGGGAAAGTGCGTATTTATATAAAATTTTCTTTTTTTTTAATGAATTTTTTTTGTGACATTTAACTGTCTAGTACTAATAATAAATAATTGCGTTTAACGCGGGGCACAGGTATTGTGTAGTGTTTGATCCACTGGATGGTTCTTCCAACATTGACTGTGGTGTCTCTATCGGCACGGTATTAATTTATTTCTCTAAAGTCAGAAACCTCTTTAATTTATTGATGGAATTGGTCAATTGAACCTTGAGCATCACTGGTTTTGTAAAATCAAATTAATTAATTTACTGATCAATCCCTAGAATAATTAGGGACACATTAAAATGAAGTCTTTAATTATAAATACGATATGTCAAAAGCTGTTGTAAGTTGTAAAAAAAGGTAGAACATATTCCTATTAAAGGGAAAGAAAGAATAGTGCGTTTGGCAAATTGTTTTTTCACTTTATCGTCTCCGTTGGAAGTGCAAATTGTTGGTTTTATGTCTTGAGTAAATTACAAACAAATCCCTTTTTTTAATATTATTCTTGCTTTGGTCCATGAACTATGAAAATTATACTTGTTTTATGTAGATATTTGGAGTTTACATGGTCCAAGATACAAAGAATGTTAGTCTAGAAGATGTGTTGCAACCAGGAAGTAATATGCTTGCTGCTGGTTATTGTATGTATGGCAGTTCATGCAATGTAAGTTCACATATCTATCTTAACTTAAATAAGTATTTATTTTTTACTATGTGAATTTTAATTTTAATAACTAAATTTGTGAATACAGCTGGTGATTAGCACAGGTAATGGTGTAAATGGATTCACTCTTGATCCATCTCTTGGCGAGTTCATTCTCACTCATGCTGACATTAAGGTCTCTGTTAATTTCTGATTTATTCAATTTTGTTAATTTCTTACTAACACTAAGTTGGGCACTTAATTATCTAAAATTGAATCAATGTAGATACCAAAGAAGGGGAAAATTTATTCAGTCAATGAAGGAAATGCAAAAAATTGGGACGAACCGACAGCAAAGTAAGCATTATTTCAGATCTTATATTTTATATATGTACTCTTTTAAACCTCACGCGAATATATTCTTTTTCGCAGGTATGTTGAGAAATGTAAGTTCCCAACAGATGGTTCATCACCCAAATCTCTGAGATACATTGGAAGGTAAGTGTATTTGAAATTCTAAAATTCTACCTAAAATGTAATTTTTTTTTCTCATACAAGTTTACAACTTGATTCTTTTTGCATAAAATGTGCAGTATGGTTGCTGACGTGCACCGTACCTTACTCTACGGCGGAATATTTCTGTACCCTGCTGACAAGAAGAGTCCCAATGGAAAATTACGGTAATATATATAAATTATATCTAACTAATATGTGCCATATATTGTGTTGTTGTTGTGTTGTTACTTCTGTTCTGAAATGGGTTCAATTTTTTTTGTTAATAGTGTTTTGTATGAAGTATTCCCCATGTCATTTCTGATGGAGCAAGCAGGGGGTCAGGCATTTACTGGAAAGGAAAGGGTATGATACTTACATCAGTATGTATTTCTATATACCAGTTATAATTTACTAAGCTAACTATTGGATACTAAATATGAATGTAGGCTCTTGATCTGGTGCCAAGTACGATACATCAGAGATCTCCTATTTTTCTTGGAAGCTATGATGAGGTGGAGGAGATTAAGGCTCTTTATGCTGCTGAGAAAAAATAAACTTCAATTACAAAAAAATTCTTTATTTTTACCTCTTGTTGTAATTGTATTAAATGAGTCACCTCATGTATGATAGCCGTGTCGTGACCGATCGATCATACATTCAGAGGACAGAAAGTTCTCATAATTCCTCTGGGTTGTATAATAGCTGTTTACTCATAGAGTACTTGGAGCAAACTCATATATTATAACTAGCACCGTAATTTTTGTTTAGAATGGAAACAACTTATCTAACATGCATATAAATTTTGGTACTTTTGAATGGAAAGTTCTGGCATGATTTTTTTTTTTTAAAATAGACAAAAATGCTCTTCTATTTATATAAAAGACTTACAAGATCAGAAACATAAGAAAAACAAAACTGTCTTAAAAATCTAAAACCTGACAAGTGCCAACAAAAGGAAAAAATGCAGATGGATTCCTAAAAACCCATAAATGCCGTAAAATGGTCTCAGGATCACCTAACAACATCATAAATCAGATACTGAACTCTGAGAATAGCAGTATCAAAATTTTTCAGCTGTATTTATTAAATGCATCACTGACTAGGCAAAACACAAAATCTCTAAAGCCGAAAAATGTCAAAAAAAGCACTAAACAAAATGCCACAAGTTGCAACATCCAATAAACAGTCATTACATTGGACCATGCCAAGATTATTAAAGCAAATAACAACTGCCAAGCACAACCAAATATCTCCTTGTGTGTCCAAGTCATAGGGTTAATGAGCAAGAAGCATTGGTCCACTAGAACTGTTACCGCCATTTATCTCAAGGGCATCAGCAAGCAGGGGAGGCACGATCTGAAGGGGCACCATGTCCATATCCTCAGGGACCCATAAGTGTATGTGATGTATTGGTTTTTTCTTCTTATTGTCTAACCAGTAATCCAACAAAGAACAAGTTAGTAAAACCATTTGTCTAATTGTAGGAATGTTTTTATTATCAAAACAGACCGAGTTTCGAGTTTTCCAAATGGCCCAAAAAATAGCACTGAGCACCATGAGTATTACTTGCCTCTGACAATGTGGCATACTCAAAACAAACAGTTGTATGTCCTCTAAGGACTGCAGTTCTGGCATGATCTGTAACGAATAAAAGGGGAACCCAAATAATCGATCGCATAGCAGAATTTTTTATTTTTAGAAATTAATATAAAATAATATGGAAAAATAGAAAGAGTAGCTTGAATTTTTTTATTTGATAAAGTGATCTATTTTTTTTTCTCGTGAACCAAATTTTAAAGCTAGTTTTTATTTTGGGAAAATTGGTTCCATGCCACCCCAAAATGCCGAATTTAGAAAAATGCCACCCCAAAATTTTGATTTTGTTAAATGCCACCCCAAATCTCATTTATTAAGAAAAATGCCACAAATACCATATTAATGTATAATTTTAAATTAACAATTTACATAATAACTGAAGTTACCGAAATAACCTTGATCCAAATTTCTTTTTCTCCTTAGAAACGCGGTTTCAAAATTAACGCCAGATGAAGGTAACGGCCTCCTGAAGATTAAAACCGTGGCAGAACCATACATGGTAATAAGCAAGACTATACATGGTAATAAGGAGGGCCCAGAGTAGAAGTAACGGGAGGTTTACTCGACGAATAACTGGAGAGGGTGCGATTCATCTGTTCCGCGTGACCTCTTCGTGAGTTTCTCTGTAGAACCACTTCGCGAATAACTGGTTCCGCGATTCAAATATGTAGAACCATTTCTTTTATGCTTTGTTATTATGAAAATTGTGATTTCTCGGTTGGAGAATCCATATCGCTGTTCTTGCTCGTTTTACCTTTTTCCTCAAATTACTTGTTCTTCTTACTAGAAATCGATTCAAATCGATTTCTCCTGCATCTGAGATTTTAGCTCGTTGCAGGAGGAGACGATGATATGGTGGAGACGAATAGATGAGGAGACGAAGCCAAATGCATGTAATCGGACCCATTAAGGGTTACGGGTGAGGGTATTTTTGGAATATACAAAAATACTACTCAAAATACAACATATTATGTTTATTTTTTATTACAGATGTATAATAATTTGTTATTTGTGGCAATTTTCTTAATAAATGTGATTTGGAGTGGCATTTAGTAAAAGAGAAATTTTGGGGTGGCAATTTTTTAAATTCACCATTTTAGAGTGGCATGGACCCAATTTCCCCTTTTATTTTCGGATTCAAATCATCCCACACACCACAGATCATGTGTGGACATGGCCACATGGGATCCAAAATTTTTTAAAAACTTTGAATACGTGAAAAATTTAAGGCTCTAACTTAATTATTTCATCCACCCATCCAACGAATTGAGATCAGCTGAAATCTCCAACCCCGATTTCAGAATCCTGAAATCCCTCCTCTCTCCCTATCTCTCTCCTCTCTCTTCTTTCTCTCTTCTAAAAGATCAGGAGAGTATTCACTGTTTTGTTTTTTTTTTTAGATTTCTTTAGGTTTTTGTCTTGTGGTGGTTTTGTAACTGTATGCACGTTTTTACCTTATTATTAATCCAATTGGCAGCTACTGCCTATTTCTCAAAAAAAAAAAAAAGATCAGGAGAGAGAAAGAAGAGAGAGGAGAGAGATAGGGAGAGGAGGGATTTCGGGATTCTAAAATTGGAGTGGGGGTTTCAACAGATTTGAACGCCCCATTCAACCCCCCTCTCTCATTCTCCATTCTTCTTCAGACCGACTTCAAACAAAACATCTTCAAATCTGTACTGATAAAAAATAGTTAGCTTGATAAATAAATAAAAAGTCTTCATTTCTTGACTATTTTCAAATTTGTTTTGTGCTTTTAAGCTTCAATTTTAAAAGATGATTTTATACACTATGATCTTGGCAAAGTTTGGAATCGAATTTTTTTTTTGGATTCAAAGTGCTTCGTTTCTACGTGTGGTCAGTGTGTTATTGTGGCCACCAGGTGGATCACTTTGGATCCGGAAAAAAAAAAATCGGCTTCAAATCTGTCTCTGTTTTAAAAATCCCATTCAATCGTTCTATTTCTCTATATTATTTAATAATGATTTTTATAAATAAAAAATTCTGATCAGATAGAGACTGTCCTGTCAACCGCGTTGGATTGTAGTAATCACTTTTTCTCAAAGGATTAGAAGCCTACTGGCCAACACGAAATCATGTGGTGCGCTACAAGTCTCGCAATAACGGCACAGGAGCACAATTAATTGCTCAATTCTATCCAATTCGCTTTCTTGGTTCTGGCAAAAATGAGGAGCCTTGTATATACTTTTTTTGTTGAATCTGGCACTGTCAATGGATCCAATTGGAATAGAATTCTCCGATAATCTGCATATGAATTTATTTAAATTTTATAAAATTTATATGTAAATTTTATATTCAATAAAAATTTGATGATCTTAATATAAATTCATATTTATTATTAGAGCGGATTTCAATACATACGTAACACAAGTAAAACATAATTACTTATATTATAAATGGCTTTACTTCAATAAATTTATATAATTAATTATAATTTAATATCTTTGTATGTTTAGTTATAATATAATACATATAACTAACTATACTAGCTAAAATAACATTACTTGTCCAATTCTTAACGAATTTAAAATTTGAATCCAATATGTAAAAAAGAACTTTTTTCTAAATCTATGCAAGGATCTAATTAAAGATTATATATAAATCTTATATATTCTATATGCAGATTCATTCATATAAATCCGAGTTATATATCCATTAACAGCCCTAGACTACTTCAATCTGAACAGCCGGTTTATATCAGCAAAATTAAGGCCAGAACACAATTTCAGTACCTTGATTTTAGGCCGGTAAATTATTATTCAGTTTCTCAACTCAAGAAGAAATGCAATCAATTACCAAACGAGCAGAAAAATAAAAAAGAATTCCATATAATGAAAAGCGACCCACAGTAATTATATTCTTTCAGTATCATACAACCAAAAAAATTAAATTAAATAAACAGAAGAGCAATCCCGGAAATGCCCAAATAAAATAAATGAGCAGAAGCCCATATCTATACTTCAATACTTTCTTTCATATATAAATCCAAAATCCAAAAATAAAAGGACTCCACGATTCCATCAAATTGGAAGACATCACAAATTTAAGGCTGCAAAAATCAACTTATTGTTCAAGAATACTCGCCACAGCAATCTAACGTCTCAAGCTGTGCATAATGTACTCCGCATAGAGATCCCTGCAATTGCAAAGAAATACATCAAGAGACTCAGATTTATTTTTTACAAATTGTTTTGAGTTGTTATCAGTATTGGAAGGTTCCAATTCAATCAGTTTTCAGAAAGAAAAATGAGAAAGGGGAGCTGATGCTTTAATAAAAATATATACAGGTTCTCATTTATTCAGAAAATGAAAAGGGAGTTGAACAAGAAGTTACATGGAGTACTGGATAGCTTCACGAGCAGTGTTTGATGGCAAGAAATCATCCACAGCCACATCCTTGTTCTCATTTTTCTTGTCTAACCAATTTCGTTAAGTACAATCCAAAAAAATTATAAAAAATGTAAAATTTGGTGAACAAGTACATTTTGATATGAAGAAAATGTTGAATGGTTCAGATTGACTGTTTGGACTTTTAAAACGGAGATAATGAGTCCATATCCTGGATCGTTGTGTAATATGCATATTACCATAGCCTCACTCTAGCTGAGTCTTATTTTATTTTTATCATAAAGACCCGTAGGTCTAGTGGAATCTTATTCAACTGAGCTGTCAGAACTCAGGAAAACAGACTTTATTTACCAAAATTTAGGTAGATACCTTTGGATTTTCGTAAGTCCTAAAATACATTAGAGTGTGCCATTATAAAAAAAAGCATGTGGTAGAAGGATACAGTCCTCGAAAAAGCGGCGAATCTCCTGGAGACGGTGAGGGGAGAGCTCGCTGAGGTCATTGAGGTGCCTGAATTCTGGGTCATCAGCACAAACTGCTATTATCTTGTCATCCCTCTCCCCCTATTTTTGTTCAAACCAGCAAAGTAAAAAAAAAAATATCACTAAGGAGTGCTTACTTAAATGATATATCTAAAAGTTTTTGCTTATTTGGTGGTTTCTAAGGAGTGCTTACTTAAATTATATAACTAAAAGTAAATTAACAAAATTACATGTAACAATCCAAAGAAGACTTCACTATTTACATTAACCTTGCCAGAAATAAGTAAATTGAAATTAAATAGAAAGGAAAACCTGGTCAATCATAGGCATGAGACCAATAGCTTTGGCCCGGAGAAAGCAACCAGGCAGAACCGGCTCCTAATACAAGAACACATTTTTCAGACTAAGTAAGAAAATGCCCTTATATAGTTAATGTCAAATCAAATTACTATGTCAAAAGTCAGACGTGCAGTTAATTAAAAATATACCTGCATGAGCACTAGAACATCCATCGGGTCATTATCTTCACAGAGAGTGCGTGGAATGAACCCGTAGTTGTGTGGATACACAACTGATGAGTATAACACACGATCAACCTACAATTCATTTGTACAACATTTATCAACAACGTATTATTGAAGTAGTTAAAATGTATGAAATTTATCAATCCCTCGTTGATCTATCCTTGCCAGATCACTATCAGTACCTTAATCAATCCAGTTTTCTTGTCAAGCTCATACTTGACTTTGCTCCCCCTTGGGATCTCAATAACCTGTTACAGATAAAATAAGAAGCAAAAATTATCAATAATGTTAAATTACATATATCAATAATGTGTAAGATTTAGTGAATGTTCCTCAAATAAAAGTTTTGTATCAAAAAGCACTTACAACATTGAATATAGCTGGAGCTCCGGGTCCTGCCCTCGATCAAAATGGGAAAAGAAAACGAATTTTTCAATTAATTAAAACTTCAATTTTCTTAACGAAAATTAGAACATAAAAACTTGAAAGAAAAAGGGGAAGCACGATAGTTGTACCAATTTCAAGGTCATGCCAGGAGTGTGCAGCAACAGATCTTCTTTTGAGGGATGAGAGAATCCTTTCATTCAGTTTTGGCGTTTGTCTTCTATCTAGCACTTTTTTCCCGTTTTCTTCACCATTTTCCTGCGCATATTCTGATTCTTGCCCATTTTCAAGGGTAAGATTTTCTATTTTTGTTTCAATTTCCTGGCTCATGTTTCCCTAGAGATGAATCAAACAAGATTTTTCTTAGTTTTGATCAATCTCTTCTGTTAAGCTAAATATACATAATCATCACCAACATTTTGCGTACCAGTACTGCTTCTATGTAGATTATATTATTATTACGGTTTATATGAAATTATCATTATGATTACAGTAATCATTATATTTATAGATGAATATAACAATAATTTAACCACAAATGACAAATAAAAACAGACTTTTGAAAACCAATTGATGTGGACTTAATATTAGGAAATCCATTAACACAACAGGAAGCACACAAATTCGTATCAAATAAGTACCAATTCATGCAAGTTAGTACAGATTCTTCTACCACTGGCTTAGCTACAACTTTCCCATTTTCTTCATTCTCATTTTCCTCTTTCTCATTTATTTGGCTAAGTTTTTCTTGTTTGTGGTTTTCTTGTCTGATCTCTCCCTTGACAAATCAAATAAGATGGTTTACCAGCTTTTCTTATTATTTTTTCGTTTTATTTAATATATTTTTCTATTCATTCATTTTTATCTAATCAAATCTCTATGGATGCATTTTTACTACGAAAAGCTTGACTTTATTACAACTGTTTAACAAGTTTTAACTTGACGAAATTGAGATTAGTGTGGAAATACAGAGAAAATGGAAAAGAGAAAAATCTAAGATTTGCAAAGGAAAATCAAGTACCAATCCATGCAATTGCTCGCCTACACGTATCGGCAATTTTTTAGTGCATGTGATTGCACTAATATTTAGTAACTACTAATAAGTAATAACAAATCAAAAGAAGAACATACGAATAGGGATAAATAAAACAAGGTTAGAAGAGAAAACAAAAATTAATCACCTTGGGGATTGAGATGAGGCGAAGCAAGGAAGTACTAGAGAGCTTGATCAAAGGGGAAATATGCTTCTGCTTGAATTGGTTGGTTATTTCTCTCAAGGTCCTCCTTTTTATATACCTCTGGAATAACGAAAAGTGAAGGGGAGAGAGAGGAGGAGAGTGGGAGGGGTGAAAGTGTGGGATCGAACTCTAAAGTAACTAAAATTTATAGTTTAGAAGGAAATGCATGTGGATCCTATAATATCCGTGCTATAGAAGATCAGACGGCCTGGATCCAAAATAAAAATTTGAGTTACTTTAGGAGATCTCAATTCGGGTTCAAAGGGTAATTATTCGGACGAGACTGCCATGTGGAACTGAGGAAGCACTGGAGAAGAAAATCCTGGAGACTGGAGAGCACGAAACAGATATCGATGCCAGAGCATCTCACGCGCCTAGCGCCCTTTTATTCAGCGAATCTGGATCCTCTGGAATTCATACTCTGTAATTCACTAACAGGCGAGTTGGCCAAAAACTCTGAGCTGGCCTCTTTCTTCAACGGTAGTTGTAGCTTGTGACATACACTGTTGTAATAAACATGTTGCAGAAAATCAATAGAAACAACTCTTCTCAGTTTCTAGCCTTCTCCAGTCCTTACAATGTTGATTATCCGGGCGGATATCCGCCCGAATCCGCATATAATCTGTATCCGGATCTAAACAGATGCGGATATTACGGATATAGATACGGATAATTATCAATTACCCACAGAAGACCGGATACGGATACCTAAACAGAGCAGATATCCGGATCATTCGAAACTCAATAAATTTTTTCGGACCCGCTAATTAAAAGAAATTATTTTGCCTTGGAGGGGATTTAAACCCATGTCATGTGAGGTGAGAGTCTAAACTACCAAGTTACAAATCACTACACCACACTATCTTTTGTTACTACTTCTTTATTTTATTTATATATTATATCAATGGAATGAATATCTTATATCTCCCATCTTTTCAACATTAATATCTCCATCAACTTACAATTATTCATTTATTTTCATATTTAAATTTTATTAATTATTAATTATATCTTAAAGTTTATATAACTCAATATCCGACAATTATCTGTTCTATATTCGTATTCGAATCCGTATCTGTAAATTATCCGCTCCGTATCCATATCCGTTTAAGGTGGATATGGTTTTAAATTTTGATACCCATTTACTATCCGTATCCGTATCTGTATCCGCTCATTAAAAGGCGGATACAGATTTGGTATTAGCATTATCTGCTCCGAATCCGATCCGTTTACATGACTATGGAACTTGATTTAAATCACTGTTAGGGGGCCAAAAGGCATCTTTTTAGATTCCTTGATGTTCCGAAGGCACGTAATTTCCTTTCAAGAAGTCTTCTACCATTAAATTAATTAATTAATTAAATGATATTTTTCTAATTTTCTGGGAAACATGCCCACTACGTCAGTGATGGTTCCCATGTATTGATCACGTTTTCATTATTTTTTTATTTTTGCCAATATCACATTTTCATTAGAATACAAGTAAAAGTTGAACTTTTCATGCAATTGAATGAAAATTTTTACTTATATGAGGGGTTTAACTTACATTGAATCTTTATTATCCGTCATGTTTTTCTTTTTCAAATTAAGAAGATAGCACAAAACCTCCTTGACAGCTTCTGTCAGGTCTTTCAGAAAAAAAAAAAAAAAAAAACAGCACAAAATGTGTATCCGAATTTTTTGGTTGAAAGTCTGTAGACAATTGTATTGATTCAAAAAGTTACAAGCTAAGTGTTACATGGTATTAGACAATGAATGTCTGTAAAAGCATGTAGATGTAAATAAATAAAAACACATAGGGAGTATGTGCATTATGTGGATATAAATTTTATCATCTTTGCCTGATTATGATGGTAGGGTAAAACGGAAATTTTGTTTTATAAGTAATAGATATCAAGGATAATTAATAAGATGGGGGAATTTCATCAATATCCTTCAAAATAATAGGAAATTGCGTATTTTCATCTCTAAAATTCATAATATCATATTTATCTTCTGAATTTCTAAAACTTACGGATTTAGTTACTTCATTCTTTATTAAAAAATACGTAGCGTGTTTAAGAGAAATGTTCAATCTTTTAATTAGTGAATTGTGAGGCAAATGATTTTTTTGTTTTTTACTTGTGACTCACACACGCACAAGTGTATGCCTAAATATCAATGTATATGCATCACAAGTAGATAATTGAACTGTATGTCATCAGAAATCGACCAATTAGAATACTGAATATTTTTCTTACATATACTATATATTTTTTATTTTTAATAAAGAATAAATGAGTACTTTATAATTTAAAATGAATTTTAATAGAAAATGTAAATTAAATAAATTGATGAGTTTTTAAAATTTAGAACGATAAATCTGATATTATAAGTTTTAACAGAGAAATATGTAATTTCGATATACTTAAGGGAGTCCGGCTAGTATAACATTGGTGTCATTTCGGCCTATATAACACCAACTCCAAAATCTATCGTATCGACTTCAAACGGTTAATCCAACCGTTCAAACCCTTCTACTTTATGAGTTGTGTGTTTACATGCAAAAAAAAATATTTTCTAGTTATTTTAGTACCAAATCAAGCGGTCAAAAATCTTGAAAAATGAATGCATTAAAATTAACTTAAAAACTCACACATTTGACCGCTTGATTTGATACTAAAAAAATTCAAAAAATTATAAAATTTTGCATGTAAACACACAACTCATAAAGTAGAAGAGTTTGAACAGTTAGATTAACCGTTTGAAGTCGATACGATAGATTTTGGAGTTGGTGTTATATAGGCCGAAATGACACCAATGTTATACTAGCCGGACTCACTTTAAGCTGTATATAAAATTCTCCTAAGAAAGCGTTCAAACATGTCTAACTGGTTGCACATTCTCCTATTGAGAAACTTTTTCGGTGCTCTCGGTGCACATGTGAACAACAATAAAAATAGATAACTACGCGTATGCGCGACTTTTGAGACCTTCACAAAAAGTTATTATGCGACCATTATTTTGTGACTTTTAAGAAGCTTCTCACTGTGAGAGTAAAATATTTAATATGACAAAATTGTTCTGTTATTAGTTAAGAAATTAGCTGAAGACATGCTGGACCGATTCGAACATGAAAGCAGCTGGTGCTTTACACATGCTTTTTAAATATTGAACTGGTTTGAACAGAAAAGTAGCTAGTTTACAAATATTAAATTATTATTTACAAATATTGAACTGGTTTGAACAAAAAATTATAGATACTTAAAATTGACAGAATTAATGTTTCTTTTTTATTTTACATAGCAATGCTCAGTCGATTCTTGAAATATTATTTGTTCTTATTCTCCCAATTAACCTGATCTCAAAGGCAGAACAAAATAATTTATATTGAGAATGTTTAAATGTAAAATAAAATACATAATGTGTGATAATTTAAATTTGAATTCAAATTTTCACGATTTTTAAGTAAAATTCTGACCACTAAGTTATATGTACATAGTTAATATTTTATGAGAAAAGCTTGATTATATATATGTTTAAACATATATTAATTAAATTATAATATACATAGATGATTAAGCGTTTCAATTGTCTCTCCTTTTACTCGCATTTTTTAACAGTTTTCATTTTTTATTCATGCTTCTTAATGATGCATTGTTTTCATTTTCAATTGTCTCTTCTTAATCATGCTTCTTAACGATATTTCATTCGGAGAATAATACACTTTACTATTATTAGATCAAAAATTGATTCTATGCTCGAGCATGTTTTTTTTTTTTTTTGTAGTTTAATTCTTTTCTTCGAGCTTCCCTTTGTTCAAAAGGTGATTTATTTTCTTGTTTTTAGAGTTGTAGTGTATATCCTTGTCATCCAATATATTCCCCATCTATTGTACTATTTAACTTGGTCGTACTCAGGGGTGGACTCAGTGTATTCCAGGGGGCAGCTGCCCCCTTAGATTTTGAGTTTTAGTAGAAATTTATCGGTTCCGACTGACTTTGCTCCTCCCTGGAATTTTTTTTGCCACCCTCTGGACGTTTAATTTGTAATTTGAGTTAATTAAAATTGAAATAAATCTGTTAAATTTTGATTGGTAATTAGAATTATAAGAGCATCAGAAATTACAAGTCAAAGCATTAGAAAGTATAAGTTAAAGCATTGTTTTTTGTCGAGTACCCAATTGGTTAATGGATTTAAACCTGATTAGGTATTTAAATCCGATTCGATATTTTTTTGCCCCCTGACGAAAATCCTAAATTCACCCTGGTCGTACCGTTCCATCATTATTATAGTTCTGAAAGGGTTATTTTTACTTTGCAGAGTTGTTACAATAAAAACTAATTGTATTAAAATAAAAAAGACTCCGTCCTTGGCATTGTCATCAGAAAATGTAACTTAATTTTAGCCAGTCATGACCTGTACTAACATGCAAGGACCGACTTAGCAACGCTTCTACATCCTACGAATTCTTCCAAGTTGATTTGATACCTGAATTCTTCTAAGTTGTTTTAATACCTGGTCTCTGGAAAAAAAAAATTAACACAATGGGTAGAGAAAATTTAATTTCAATCATGCATGCATAGCATGAAATTTATGTTATTTTCAACAGTCAACACGCTTGTAGGCATAGCATTATATCGTCGTCCTTTTGCAGGAATACTTTTCAACCCACCAAAGAAAAACACGATTGCACGAGGTTATTGCAGATTGTTCTTTAGACATTACAAAGCAAATCCCTCAAAATTACACGATTGCCCGACTACCGCCATCACAGAAAATGGAGGAAATAAAAGAAAAGACACACAAAATATTGGTTGTAAAACAACAAAAGATAATCAGCATGAAACGACCAACAAAAAAAAAAGCAAGAATTCCACATGTAATACTAATTTTGATATCAATTAGGTGTCGTCAAACTCATAAAAACCACTTACAAGCCATGGTCATAATGCAATAGCATGCTCTTTCATAAGAAAAAAATACCAAGCAATATCACCATTTGATCTCAAAGCAACTTTTCAAGAGAATACAACCATAGTAGCATGGGAATAGGAGTGAGAAAATCGCTCATAACTTGTGACTCACTCGTAATTCGCTTGCTAAAAACTCGCTATACAAAAATTGCATGGGAATAGGTATGAAAGTCTAGTTTTCAGATAATATAACTTCTCTATACAAAAATATTACAGATTTGTACAGTTTTAACGATTAATTGACAAAGGTCAGAAATCAAAAAAACTAAAATTTCAGTGACCAGTCCTATAATTTTGATCTGATTCAAAATTCAATTTAGAGAAAATGGCTACATATATTTTTGTGTTCTTTATATCAAAATAAAAGTATGAAAGTTTAGTTTTCAGATAATATAATTTCTCTATACAAAAATATTACAGATTGGTATAATTTTAACGATTAATTGACAGAGGTCAGAAATCAGAAAAGCTGAAATTCCAGTGAGCAGTCTTATAATTTTGACCATATTCAAAATTCAATTTAGAAAAAATGGCTACATGAATTTTTGTGTTCTTTATATCAAAATAAAGGTATGAAAGTCTAGTTTTCAGATAATATAATTTCTCTATACAAAAATATTACATATTGGTACAGTTTTAATGATTAATTAACAGATGTCAGAATAGCTAAATTCAGATTGGGTCCGGTTCTACACAGTGCGGTCCGGGTTTGGTCCGGTCCGGTCCTACACAGTTCTAGTAAAAATGAGTGACACAAATCCTTGTTAGAGCCAAGGTCCGATCCAGTCCGGTCCGAATTTGGGCATGATCCGGGGCGGTCCGGGTCCGAACGACGAGTTGTCCGGTTCGGTCCTGGACCGGCCAGGTTATTTCAATACACTAGTACCAGCTAACATCATCTGAACATTTATATCTTAATTGAGAGTCCAATCAAATCCTTAGACAAAAAACATAAAAGAGCCAAATAACAAAAATAAAACAATAATTAAGCTTTTTAAATTTATTAATTTGATCATTCATTAAATTTCTTAAATTGTGATTAAACTAATAGTTTAAAATAGATTAATACAAGAATTGAAACACAAAACTAAAAATAACTTCAAATAGCATTGTAGTTGTACAATAATGATTGATCAAACACAAAACTAAAAATAATTAAACAAAACAGAATTTAAAAGTACAAAAAATTTCAATTAAACAAAATTTCCTAGCAAATTTCTCATGCATTTGCTGAACACCTACATTCTAAAATTTTCCATAAGTTAAATGATTTTGGTTTTGACAAATTAAAATTCTCATTCTCATATTAAAAATTCTTATTCCCCAAATTTTCATGTTGCCGAACAGGCCCTAGAAATTAATCATTTTTTTCTCGAAAACCTACCAATTAGAAGATTGAACATTTTTCTTACACAAGCTAAATACTTTTATTTTGGTATTATAGGATAAAACGAGAACTTCATAAATTTAAAATTAGTTTTAATAGAAAAGATAATAATTTAGTAAATTGGTGTGTTTTTCAAATTTAGAATGGTAAATATGATATTGTCAATTTTTGGGGGGAGTACATAATTTCGAGGTTTTTGAGGGATATATGTGAAATTCCCCCAATAAATTTCAGCTATTTTGTTTATCCTCCTCCACCCAACTCCCAACTCCCAACTTCTGCCATAAATTGCTCAAAGAACATTGAGCAAATAAGAGGAAAGACAAAATATTGGTTGTAAAACAACAAAAGATTGTCAACATGAAACAAAAAAAAAAATTAAAGCAAGAAATCCACATGTAATACTAAGATATCCATTAGGTGTCATTAAACTTGGAAAAACAAGTTACAAACCATGGTCATAAACTCATAATGCAATAGCATGCTCTTTCATAAGAATCACCTCAAACAGTTTTTCAAGAGAATACAACCCTGGTATACTTCTTCTCGGTTTAATTTTATTTTAATTTTTACTTGCAGTAAGTCAAATAGTTACTCTTGAACTTTGTCCTCGGGCTTCCACTGGGCCGGAGTGAGGGCCTTCTTGATGGAGAGAGCATGGATCTGTTTCATCTGCTCGGCGAGAGCGGTGTTAACTAACCGGTGCCTCTCCAGTAGCCTCTTCCCTTCAAACTGCTCTGACACTATCTCCACTTCAAAGCTAGCACCACACCTTACCAATTACAACAAATGTCGGTTATTAGAATAGAAATTGTTATATTTATATAGGAATTCTGAGAAAGAAATTTTTTGGCTTGGACAGATTACAAAGTCCGATCATACTTATATTGATAATGGAATCATAACTAAATGATGGTACATGGAGTGCTTTTAGGGTTTCAGTACAAAGGAGAAATATTCATTTGGGGTTTTAAAGCACTTATCCCTGACCTAACATCAGAGGTTCAAAGTACTTGTGCGGATCCACAAAAATCCAAGTACATAAAAGGAGAATTGGTTGGAACAGAGCTTCTATTTTAGCCGAACAACAATTAAATTGAGTAGAATTGCGAAAATTGGAATAGTGGAATTGGGTTTGAAATTTTGCAATCAAACCCTGCTTTTTACAAGTCAGTCCCTCCTCTATTCCACTGTGAGCCAATTCTCCATTCTGCAGAGATGATGGAATAGTGGAATTGAGTCTTTTTCAAGAGATGGAATTGGCTCTCTACCCAATACTTTTTTATTTTCCACTATTCCACTTTTCCACCTTCAACCGAACACAACCAGAATAGTGCGGAATTGAAGCCTATTCCAAATTCTACTTTTCCTCTATTCCGGTACTTCTCCGAACAGGCCCAAGGAAAATAGATAGAGGATTAATTGGTACCAAAACCAGTACTTACCTATAGAACGCATTTTACCAAACCAAGCTTAAATTCTACCAAAATTCAAAAAATCCATGAAAAACATATTTTTGCCCCAGGTTGTTTACCAGTTTTGGTAAAATGGTACCAGTAGAAGCACACCAGCCCAATTTCAAAAAATTAAAACATTCACAAAAATACAGTCTGAACGAAAAGCTATCTATTTTCTGTAGTCAAAATTGAATGGTAATGAATAGCTTAGCTATTCTTGTGTAATACCACATAAAACAAGGGTAGAGAGGAATAATTCCAAACTTTAGGGTAAACATGAAGATTCCCTCAACTAGTAATAACACGATAATCAAGCAAATCAGTTTTGTACACTAAAAAATAATAAGATCAACGAAAACAAATAGCAATTAAAAGGAGATGAGATATTTACCCTCCAGACGTATCCACCACTTCCTGAAAATTAGAAAAATAACAAAAAAGGTTAGGAACAAATCAGTTAAGAGAGATTAAACAACAAAAAGAAAGAACAGGAACAAATTCGAGAGGAGAGCTCAGGATACTTACTAGATGGGTAGGCTTGAGAGTGGAGGTGAGCGTAGTCTCAACATCCTCTTTTGTCACTCCCATTTTTTCTGATCTCTCTCTCTCTCTCTTTTGTTTCGTCTCTTTTAAATTGGTGGTGTGTGCTCTTCTTATTATTACTTTGATCCTTTCACCAATTGGGTCAACTTGTGTATCTGGACGGTCAAGATTGAAAGAATCCTTCAGATATAACCAAACCGGCCAGGCTATGAAAACTGTCGTGGGTTTGGGTCGAGTCAAGTGTACCAGGTATCCGACAAACCCTAATTCAGTTTTCCACCCTTTGTTTTTAGTTTATAATTTATAAAAGTAGAGTTTCAAATACCACATGTTTTTCATGTTTTTGTGTCTTACAGTTTATTTTTATTTTTTAGATTCAAAGAGTCAATTCGAAGTGTTCAATATAATCTCTATATTAAAATATATTTGGAGATCAAATTTTATATTTTGTAGAAAAAATAATTAGATAGGTACAAAATTATCATTTTTTATAAGAATTTAGACCATTCAAAAACAACGATTTTGTACCTATCTAAAAAAAATAATATTATTTTTCCAAAGATATAAAATTTGATTTTCAAATATATTTTAATATAAAAATCATTTGGAACAATTCAGATCGACTACTTGATTTTTGAAAATAGAAATTAAAATATTAAGCACGATTGAGATATGAAAAACAACACATTTAAACCCTCATCTTTATCAAATTTTCCAATTGATAAAGCATTTTTCAAATAAAGCTTAGAGCTTCTATTGTGCAATATATTATTGCTACTAATTGTAACATGGCTGATAAACCTGTAATAGCCACGACATGCCTATCAGCATTCAAATTTTCCAATAAGAATTTGATACTCTCTTGTGATACATACTATTGCTACTAATTGTAACATGGCTTATAAACATGTATAATAAACACGACATGCCTATCAGCTTCGCTAATATATTTTTGCTTCCGCATACCGTAAATTTGCCGAACACAAAAAAAAAATGCTATATAAAGTGTCCCTAAATAGACTTTTCCTGTGAATGTGATATATCTCATTTTTCACGATGAATTGCTTCATCACGCTACTATTTTTTTCTCGAAAACAAATATAGTTATGAAACGAAACATAACTAAATTAGCCTGTAATAAGCGTGACATGACTATCTAATCTAGGGGTGGCAAAAAAGCTCATTGCTCGTGGCTCGATCATGATTCACACCTGACTCGCTCGCTAACAGTTCGCTCGTTACTGGACCGAGCCAGCTCACCACTAGCTCGGTCCAAAATTAACGAGTTCAAACTAAAGCCTAACTTGCTCACCAACTCGTGAGCTAACTCGGCTAGAAATCAATTTGTGAATTTGTGTGCATTTTATACTATCTAGCTCGGTCCAACTCAGTTTAGCTCGATCCAAAAAAATTATAGAATTTATTTTCTTCTTAAAACAAAATCTATCCAAACCCAACAAGCCACGTCAACTAGCTTAGACTGACTTGTCACGATTTCAAACTGAGATTTTAACTCGAATGTCCTAGGTCCAACTCGCTCGGCTGTAACTCGATCCAAAATTAACAAGTTGAGCTAAGGCCTAGCTCAGACCGAGCTAGGTCGTTGCTACCCCTAATCTAATCCAACAAAAAATATATATCAGATTGCAAAATAAAATATTACACAAATGGCAAACATTGCATCTACTTGTAAGATCGACCAAGAAAACAATAACAAAATAGCACCACAAAACTAAAATAAATCTCCTACTGTTACACATGCTCATCAGATCAAGTCATCCTCACTTTTGCCATATATCAATCATTTAAAAGATAAAATTACTAGTCTAGATTACATCATAACATGCCAAGTAGGCAAAATCTGAATCTCAAGCCCACCTAGAATCAAACAGTTCTGAGGGGTGGAGACACTAGTATCACTCCATCTCCTCTGACAAACAGAAATGGTATATTTCGCTTTATTGTCTGAAAATTAACAGGAAATAAAAAAAATGGGAAACAATTAGTTACCTCAGTCAAAAACAGAATACAGAATTGGCACTTAAAAGCACTTGCTATAAAATGAAATTCTACATCTTTACATGCTACTAAATCACAGTTCATTAATGTCAAATTTAACAATCTAACACATTATTACTTTGACAACCATATTGAAATTTCCTAACCTAAGGGCAGGTGCGGGAAGACAATGGAGAAATATATTTGTGAACTGAGTATCAAAGAAGAAGAAGAGGAAACCAAGAAATGGTAAACATACCCGAACTATCTCCTCATATGTCTCGTCATCGATTTCAACAGTAGTGACAACCTCTTCCACATCTCCAAGTATCATATTCAAATGCTGATCATATGCCTTAAATTCAACCAAAATGAGATGGAACATGAAATTGGAAAAAGATAAAAAAGGCATCCAAATTTTTCTAAAATTCATATCGTCTTAAAAACAAAACACAAAACTACTGCCCAAAAAACACCAGCAAACTACTAGCTCGTTATACCTAATTAAATTGTGTCATGATAACATATTTCCATTTTGCCTTTAAAAAAATGTCCCAATTCAACTGTTTCAGAACTAAATTTACAATTTCAGAAAAAAATTCCATTGTCCTGTTCAGTTATTTGGTACATGTACCAAGAAAATAACTACATTTTATAGCTTTTCGTGCTATTGAATCAGTTAAACAAATTCCAATGAGGGTACAATAGAGAAAAAAGAAATAGCATTAGGATCTTGCTTGAATTCAATCTTGGAGGGTTTTCTCTGCTCTAGCCGCAACACTTCCCCTTATGTCTTAGAAGGTCGGATCTTTATAATTGTAAATACAATAAAAAACAAATGCCTAGCTAGACATATTGCATTGCATATCATGAAAAAGGAAATTGCAGATATGGCCGAATGGTAAAATGCCTCTTTGCCAAGGAGAAGACACAGGTTTGATTCTTGCCACCCACAGTCATCAAACTCTTGTGCAAAATAACTCTTAAGGCCATTATCAGTTTAAATCTGACAACTTGGTTTGCAACTAGTCTACATTTAGCTTATCAATTTATCTTCTCTTTCACTTTATATTTCTATTTCTCAATAAAACTCCGATTTTTTTCAGTTCTTAAACCCTAGATATCTCCCCTCCTTTTTCTGGCCGCACCCTCTAACAAAATACCTTATAAACTCAACCCATACATCAATACAAAGAGTTGCACTTTCTTAGCAAATCATTAGCAATTCTACTTCTAGAAAAGCGCAAAAGCCTCGAATTACGAAATTTTCTAGATATACGAAGAACAAAGAGAAAAGAGAGAAGAAATACATGAAGCTTGCCACGGAGCTCGCGGTCGGAACGAAGCTTAACATAGATGCGCTCGTCGAGACTGAGCCGTATCAGATCCAATGGCTCCTTCACTGCTATTTCCTCCTCGCTCGCCATATTTTACCTTTATTGAAAAGCTCCAAGCTATAACGAGAGTGCGGGAGAGAGAATCAAAACCCTCGTTTCTGCGCCTTTCTAGGTTCCCAGAAGAATGAAAGAGGAAGACATTTAATGTTAGAACCAAATTGGGCCTCTACTAGCCCATTAAAGTTTATAAAACAAAAATTGGTCTGATATGGACTTTTTAATAAATGGATCTTAACAGGCCCAGCCCATTTATCAAAAACAGGTGCCGGGCCTTTATTCACTTCCACAGTTGCACGTCTTTTTCTTACAATATCACCCACATAATTTCAATATTTAGTATTTGTGGGTGACAACTGGCAAGTACCACTCCGTTGTGGTATTTTATTTCTGTACGCAAAATGTTATTATTATAACCAATTTCCCATCCCATTTAGAATTTTTATTTTCGAAGTCGAAATCCGGCATTTTTATTAATATCCAAAGTTAATTACAAATTAATAAATATACCCAGAATTCGATCCAATATCGAAAAATGCCCAAACCGGCCAGAAAATGGTTTCTCTGGCCGGTTTACTCTTTTTTTTTTTTTTTAAACCCGCAAAAATTCTATAAAAGAGCACCCCCCCTTCATCCCCAGGCACACAGCCCGAGGCAGCAGCAAATAATTAAGGTAAATTTAATTTTTTTTTTATTATTATTTTTTATTATTATTTTTTATTTTATAGAATAATTAATTATATTATTAAAAAAATTAAATTTAATTAAAAAAAATCCAATACCCAAGACCCTAAACCCTAAACCCTAAACCCAATACCCTAAACCCAATACCCAATACCCTAAACCCTAAACCCAATACCCTAAACCCTAAACCCAATACCCTAAACCCTAAACCCTAAACCCAATACCCTAAACCCTAAACCCTAAACCCAATACCCTAAACCCAATACCCTAAACCCTATACCATATACCCTATACCTTATACCCTGAACCCTATACCCAAAAATGTAGTAGTAATATGTCAATTGTTTACCAATTAGTTACCTGACAAATGTTTACCATGTAGTAACCTGACAATTGTTTACCATGTAGTAACCTGACAATTGTTTACCATTTTCTAAAATGTAGTTTGTTTATCATGGCCTTCATTTCATTACACTATGGTGGAAGATGCTTACTAATGCACAAGGGGCTTATTACAACAAAGATGCAGCTCATTCATTAATGATTCCATATGACATCTCACTTTTAGACCTCAAATCTATAGTTTACACACACACCGGTTACAACCCAGAAAGGTGGGACCTAGAATTGGCAACCCGATATTGCCATCCCTCCAGCGGGAAATGGATAGTTGCGAAACTGGTAGATGAGAGTACGTGGAGAGGCATGTTCGGTTATTTGAGATCCGAAGAGAATTTTCTAATCGAAATATTTGCTAGAAGAGTTCCGGTAGAGCCCGGGATTGGAAGTTCGGGTTCTGGATCAGCGGCACCACATTATACCCCACAACCGGAAACATACAGACGTGACTCCACCTTACCCCTCAACGAACCTGACTCAGAAACTGACAACTACGTCACTCCACCAACACCTCAACGAAGACACTCAGTTTCATCCCCACCCAGACACCATCGAGGCAGACCAAGACACTCAGTTTCAATCCCACCCAGATCCGTAAATGTGGCTCCTTTACCGTTACCTCTAATATCACCTTACCCCAGACCTGCACCAGTAGACGATGCAACCTGCCCGACGTGTATGAGCATCCGGACGGTGGTAGACATTATTTTGGCTGTGTACAACAATGTGACACCTAAATACAACCAACTGTGGAGGGGCCTTGAGCTTACAATCGCCCGACAATTTGGGAGGTGGGAGATTTCATACAGCTTACTGAGACCACTGTTGCTTGCAATTTGCCATAACAATCCCGGTTCGACCCACCAGTTTCTTACCAGCCCGGTACGGAATAAGGAAACAGGACTAATCATGCCAGGTGTTGCCCAATTCATAGCCGTAGCATGGGCGTTTGGTCCATGCATTGCAGCGTTCCAGTACCTGAGACCAGTGATCAGCATCGATGCCTGCTTCTTATCTGGGCGATATGAGGGAAGGTTTTTGATAGCTTGCGGCTACGATGCCGAGAACCAATTGTTGCCTATTGCATTTGCAATTTTGCGGCAGGAGGATGCTGAGAATTGGGGTTTTTTCCTGCAGTGGTTGAGGAATTAAGTGCTCGGAGCTTGCAAATTTATATGTGTTATATCGGACCAGCACAAGGGGGTCAAAGCTGCACTGACGGCTGAATACGAATGGCCTCCCGAGCTTTTTGTGCACAGGGATTGTATGCAGCATGTTGCTGACAACCTGGTCCAGAACTGTGGAGGAGACAGATGGTACGGATGGAGGTTCAGGGAAGGAGCAAAGAGGAAGAAGCCGAGAAGGTTGAAAGAGATGTTCAAAGAGTTTGCTCATGTATGTCTAACTTGTAACATTTTGTTTAATTATCTTTTAAGAATTGTATGAAAATGAAATAACACCCCTTTGTTTTTGTGCAGCTAAATCCGCAGTGTAATGCATATTTGAAGAGGGTGGGCAAAGTACGTCCTAATGATGTGATGGAGCCGTCCAATTATGAGACGATTTTTCAAACATGTGACGGAGGATACCGGTTTGGTATCATGATAACAAACGGCTCCGAGTCGCTCAACAATGTCTTCCGAACAAGTCATAGATTGCCTGTTTGTGCCATAGTGGAGGATACGTTCTACACGTGCAACAGATGGTTTGTTGAGCGGCATCAACGAGCAATGGAATTACAAGACAAGGGACAGGTTATTTCTGACCGGGTTTTGCAGAAGATCAAAAAATGTTGGGAGAAAGCTGGAAAAATGCGGTTGGTGCGTTACACGCAGGGCCAAGGTCAGTACCAAGTTTCATGCCCAAATGAGTACATTTATTGCACCCGTAGCGACATGGACAACATGGAACCCACTCACAGGGAGTCATGTATATTGTGACACGCGGTCCCGACAGACAAATGGAATGCACTTGCAGAGGTATCCAATTAACTTCTATTCTGTGCGCTCATGTCTTAGCTGTTTGCCGTGACCAAAACTGGCAAGATGACGACTTTGTTGCAGACTGGTATAAAATGAACTATCTTGTGAGTACTTGGAACCATGTGTTCATTCCAATTGGCAATATGGGAGACTGGCCTCATAATTATGGAGACAGAATCCTTCCGAGTTGTGGTTGGATTAGGAAGGGGAGGCGAAAACACACCCGTCATGTAATGACGATGGATGAAATGGAAGGTAGACGAAGGGGTCATCAGCCTCGCCGTTCCACTTCCAATAGGCAACGAAGAGGTATGTAACATTCATCCAAAATTATTTTTCTTTTCAATTTATACCAACTTACTAAGTAACACATGCAAATGCAGAGGCAAGAAACGCAGCAAATGCGGCTGAAAATGAGCGAGTAATGGCGTCGGGAAGTGGGTCCGGAGGGTCACGGCGTAGCACAGCTACGAGCCGTTTAGATGCAACTGCTATGTATGCCGAAGTAATGGGAGAGACGGTTGACATAGGAGGAGAGGCGGTTGGGGTGCAAGGGGAGCCATCTGTGATCCAACCGAGGAGGTCCACTACTAGACACACAACAAGGGCATCTACAAGCCAAGCAGGGCCATCTACAAGCCAAGCAGCGCCATTTGGAACACAAGCCGGGCAATCTAATGAGCAACCAGAGCCATCTGTTAGGCCATCTCGTAGGGCATCTTTCGCAAGTGGTTTACTACGGAAATTAAATTTTAGACGTGGTAGTAATAGGTGATTTATATGCATGTTGTAAAAATTGTGTGGACTCTATTTGCATTTTGTGTGTACTTTATTATTTGTACGGAACTACAAGAAGTAATGAAATTAATTAATACTCAAAGAAATTACAACCCACTTCATCTAACTACAATAAAATACTAATTCTTAGAACAAAACTCAAATGCATTCAAATTTTTAATCATACTAATACTACCACGTCCAGATGGTGCTCTTTTATAGAATTTTTGCGGTTTAAAAAAAAAAAAAGAGTAAACCGGTCAGAAAATGGCCGGTTTAGGGGGGGAGTAAACCGGCCATTTTTTGGCCGGTTTGGACATTTTTCGATATTGGATCGAATTCTGAGTATATTTATTAATTTGTAATTAACTTTGGATATTAATAAAAATGTCGGAAACCATAGCAGTCGTAACATGTAAGTGGAGTATGATACCAAAATACGATTTGTAAACTTTTAGTATAGTTGTGGCGTGTGATTAGATGCACAAGTAATCACGCATGGCATCATGATAATTAATATACTACTATTTATAATACCTGGGGAAAAAATAATATCACAAGTAGCTTTCATCCGAAATTCCAGAATATAAGTGCTGGCGCCACTACATAACTTGCAAGCTTGAAATAAGAATCTTTCTTGATAAAGGGTCTAATAAGATGATAAACTAAATTAAATGAGATTGAAACTTTGTGCTGATTGGGACCCTGATTGCTGGGCTCTTTGACAGAGAAGCACTAGTGGTGCCGTGCACAATTGAGCAATCTAATTTGGATGCTCATAATTGATCACCACAATGTTTGATATTGAAACATTAAATAATAGAGAACATATACGCTTTCCTTGAACAATTTTACCGAGAGTTTTTTTTACGGAGCTCCAACTTGCACCCAGAAGTGTCTCTTCTGTGCTTTGATTCACGACCCATAATTTGATGGTTTATTCAGGACGGATTTACATTTGTTAAATGGGGGTCAATAGACCTCCACTTAATTTGAAAATTCTCTAAACTTGTACTATAGATCATAATATTAAAGATAAACTTGCTATATGTATGTTAAATTTGACTCCATAAATTAAAATCATTATATGCATATTGACCCCATTGATTAAAATTGCTATATTTGCATTTACTAGAGACCATTATGTGTATATTGAACTCCATTGATTAAAATCCTCAGGTTCATCAAGCCAAATTTTAATCCACCTCTAAAGTAGGTACTTTATCTTGCTTACTAATGTGATATCTATTGTAAAAAATATTTATCAAATTTGGTAGTTTTGAGGAATGCTTATATTAGAGACATTGAGAAACTAAAATAATGTCAACTAATATACAAGAGGGAAAAAAAAATATAAACTATCATTTGTTGACAAGAAAAGGAAGATATTTTTCTCAAAATTTTAAAATGATTATATTTCTGCAAAGAATTCAGAATTTCACTACATTTCTGATGAAAAAATCTTTTATGATTTCGACAATATCTTTGAATTATGTATTCGAGATCTCCTTAATAGCATTTTTGTCTCATAAAAAATAGCATCATTATTCTATGTAATCATGTACAGCGTCAATGTTCCATAGCAATATTGAATTTTTAAATAAAGAAATTTCTAGGAGGATCTAAACTAGGAATCTTGAGATATGCACAAATTTTGACAGATTATATTTCCAATTGTTTGACAGCGCAATCGCCTGGAACAAATGATCTTTTGCGTTTTAAATTCAGAATAACATTATTTCCATTTAATTATTGAAGAAGACGGTTTTCAGCTTACAATTGCTACTCAGAACAGTTGTCAGATACATTTATTTTTAAAAGAAAATACATAAAAGTAATGAAAACCCTATTTATGTGCTACAATTGCTCGTACCTATTGGGGATAATATTTGTTGACTTGCCAATGTTAGTTTACCATTTTCCCAAGTAACTTCAGATGCAAAGGTTTTGAAAATTAAAAATTGGTCACACCTGGTAAACAACGACACCTTTATAAAGAGCTTCTAAACCTTTCATCCCATATATCCAATCTCTCTCATTTTACTTTTGAAAAATCTCTCTCTTTCTCTTTCTCTTTCTCTCTCTATCTCTAATCAATGGGGAACTGTGGTCTATCATTCGGCAAGAAGGCACCAACAGAGGCACCGGCGCCCGAGGCTGCACCGGAGAAAACAGAGGAGGTGGCAGGAGAAACAAGCGAAACTACTGAGGTAATAATTTGCTTTATTTTCTTTGTTCTGAAATAATTACATAGAGTATTTCATTACCATATTCATCTTTCTAACACTAAACAGGACTAACAAAGAGGAGGGTTTCAAATGCCTCTGTTTTTTGTACCTTCATCATGCTACTCACTTTTTAATTTTCAAATAACAAAATTTTAAAACTTATATGTTAAAATAAAGCCGTTAGATATGATTTAAATAATTTTCTTTATGTGGACATAAAATAAATATCGCTTTCTAGTTTTATTTTGTTATGAATCAATAAGTTGAAAAATTAATGTCTGAAAATTATCCAAATCAGTATATTTTTACAAGCTCTTAATACCAATCAAAATAAAATTCAAGTGTCATAATAATTTATGTATGCATAAAGAAAATGGTATAGATCATATTGAACTGTTTTATTTTAATACATGAGTTTAAAATTTTAAATTATTAAAGTTTTAAAAATAGAGGCACGATAGAACCACAAAAAATAAAGACATTTGAACTCTCACTAATAAATTGAGGGGGAAAAGCTCACTAACAAATTAAGGTATACATGCACCAATTTATGAGGGCAGGGGTTGTGCGCTTATTGGCAATTTCAAAATTCGAAATAATTAAAAATGAGGTCTCAATTTTGTAATTCCGATATAATATAAATATAATTGAAAAAAAAAATTGTTCCTTGTAATTAAAATAATATATTAATTACTGAAATTTTTAGAAAGATAAAATAGAGCTCAATTGAGATTATGTCTATTTTTGAGAGCTATGTACGTATGTCTGAGGATGTTTATTTTTTAGAATCTAAAATAATTGAGAAAAGCTACATGAAAATTTACCACACAAGATCTAACCATGTGTATTGTTAAAATATATTTCGTTGGGAACATTAAACAGTAGAAGCTATCACACTTTTTATTTTTTTTATTTTCATATTTGGAATTTTGAATGTCCAGCTAAATTGCCTATATATCCCAACAGTTAGATAGATTTATCTTTTCTAAAAATGATAAAATAAAAAAAGTTACTTGTTAACAGAAAAATGTGAAAACGAATTAAATGTGAAAAGCATATGATTATACAAACTCCATTTCAGTAATCCAAGCAATAATTTCTGACCACTTAATAGAAACTCCAAACACTAGATAGGTCATTGTGCCAGAAGAAAAAAGAGGAGAAAAAAATAAAACACAGGCATTTTGTATAGATTCTAAACTTAACTATAGCTATCCATTACTTTGAAACTCATCAAGATACTGCCATAACTGTACACTGGTACCAGTATCCAAAATCCCTTATATAACCCCACATAACATTTATCTATATTGTTTAAAATTATTCACACAATATCAGACTGTGTGTGGTAGTGTACTGTTACTCTTGCATTGCTGTGAGAAACTGAGAATTCATCGCGTGCTTTCATGCCAGGCAATTTTAAATAAAAGATGTTACTCAATACCATTTTAATTTCTTCTTTTAAATTAAATAACTGGATATTAAAAATATATAACTGTTTGGATTTAACAGATTGAAGTAAAGGCAGCAGAGGTCACACCTACTGAACCAGTAACAACAGAGACGACCCCTGAGACTAAAGAAGTGGCAGCAGTGGAGGCTGAAAAGAAGGAAGCAACAACAGCTTGAAATGATGAAATCCTCATTTTATAGATCAGTTTGTCAATGATATCGGAACTTCTTTGAATTATTTGTTTAGACAGGATGGATTGTGTATTTACCCTGGTTTTGAATTTGGTTGTGTATATATATTTAAAGTTGGCTGGTGCATAATTTGTCCTACGTAATTTGATTGATTCAATTGTTTGATTTGGTAACATCTGTTTTACATGACAAGTTAAGTGTGTGATAGATTTTTCTTTATTTGTTGCCTGTTGATATATCTAAATGCATGAATTTAACAAATCGTTTCGTCCCGCAACATAATATGGTTCAAATTTCAGAGAAGAAAGTGCACCATAAAAATCCCGCAACATAATATGGTTCAAACTTATAAAATGAGGCAAAAATCAAAAGAAAATAGTTCAAATTTAGGGAATTCAAGTGAGACTCAATTGTTTTAAAACTTTAAATAATCTGCTTATGTCAAGAATTCAATATTCGCTCCTATGAAGTGTATTCTCTAGATGGGCCTTTACAGGTTGGGTTTATGCTCCAAAGCAGGCCTGAGAAAACATTCAGTTGTTTTTTACTAAATTGGGCCTTAAGGCCTCAAATATAAAAGAATCAAAGTTAGGCCCAAGAGCGGTATGATGCCTCGGATGTAAAAGAATCAATTTTGGTACAGTTTGAAATACCGAAAGATGTTGCTCTCCAGATTTGGTCACTGTTGAGTGTTGATAGAGATTTGGTATGGTACATTTATTAATGCCATGACTTAGTGTTTGGCAAAGTATGTTAGATTCATAATTTGAAGATATGAACGAATCTTCCAGGTCATTTATATGTTCCCTCAAGATCGATTTTAAAATCTGATATTTAATTTTTTTTTTTTTTGGATAAAAGACCAAAGCCCGTTTCATTGCAGAAACAAGTTAAGTTACAATAGAGATTAACAGAAATATCTCACATTATCAAAATGATACCTATAGCACTAACAGTTTGATGTTTCATATAGACATAACCAAAAGCTAAAATCCAAGATAATATCCAGAACCTAATACTAAGTCACCACTAGGGCCTAATAACACGAGTAACACTAAGCCACCAACAAGGGCTGAGGAAGGTATGTTTAAACTGCTTATTACAAAACTCAAAAATAGTAACACTGCTAAACATTGGTAGGAGTTGTGTCCCTTTCATAAATCACAATCTGAAGATCATCAGGATGCCAGTTGCAAATAGGTATCTCATATGTGCTGTCAGGGATCCAAATGGTTGTCTCTTCTCTAATCTGTTGTTGCACATGACCTGACCAGTAATGAATCAAAGACAATATTAGAAATATAATTTGTCTAGGAGATTTCATAGATGTTGTTATAAAACACAATTTATTTATATATTCCCAAATAGTCCAATACACTGCACTGACTACTAAGAGAAAAGTTTTTTTAGATTTTGTAGGGAGTTGATAAACAAATTTAATCACATCATAAAAAGAATACCAAGTGGTAATGATGGACTGACAAGCCCCCATTCAGAACCAAACTTATTTTATAAATGGACATTAGACAAACAGATGATTAATTGTTTCATGCTAGTCACAGAATTGACATTTGGGATTACCCTTCCACCCTTTTTTGGTGAGTTTATATTTGGTAAGTATTCGTTTTTTATGTGTAAGTCACATGAAAATTCTGATTTTCAAAGGAATTGGTACAGACCACCACGGCATAGGTTGCTGAGGTGTTATGCCTCTATCAGCATAGGTTGTTGATATTTTAAAATTTTAATTCTTCTTAAATTAGTGTAGGAAAATATATACTCTATAAAATGACTCAAGTTTCAACGCTTTTCATTTATATCACATTATTATCAACGCTCTCATCTATTCAGTATATTCTTTTCATATTCATTATAATGTAATGGCTCGTATTTTCTCACTAATTAATAACATGTGTTTGTATTTTCAGTCTTTTCAGCTGAGAAATAACATGTATATTCATCTAGCTTGTTCAATTGATTTGATTTTTAATTGTCAAAATCGAACCGTAAATTGAAAATAAATTATCATAAAATTAAACCGAAATCGAACAAAATAAATTGAACAACTGAACTAGTTTATTCGAAATAAACTTGATTCGGTTAAAATCAAACAAATCAAATCATTTGGATGTAAATTGTTTGATTACAAACTAATTTTTTAAATAATTTACAATATAGTTCCTTAATTGGCAAGATACAGTTTGTTACCTTATTTTTTATTTATTCTCTCGCTTTGTATGTAACATCTTACAATTTTCATTAATAAGAAAAAATATTTACATCAAAATTTAAACACCTATTTACATCTTGTATGTAACATCTTACAATTTTCATTAATAAGAAAAAATATTTACATCAAAATTTAAACACCTATTTACATCACAATAAGATTAAATAAAGATAACACACCACCTCTAATGGCACTTCTCTGTCAGATTCGTCCAATCTGTGCCTGATCTAAACCGACAACTCACCGTCTAATTGCACTTCTTACCCATCAGACCCTCTAGCAAGCAACTTTCGATCTGACTTAAAGGTCAGCAACCCTCTCGTGACTTAAAATAATGTTCGGTAAATTGTTCGGTATGGGTTGCTAAAATAATGTTTTCTACTGTGCCAATTGCGATTTAAAATTCATGATATAATCTTAAATTCATCGTAATACCTCACGGAATGAGCTAAACAGTAATTCTTGTAGCTAGAATCACGTTTCAAACTAAGCAACCCAAAGATATTCATTTTGGGTTTTCACAAAAAAAAAAAATGATTTTCTTTTTGCAATTCGAAGATGGAAACTTTAATCACTATTTGAAGATATTTCAATTTAGGAGTCTTATATGAGCTTTACTAGCAACTGGTGGAATCATTTAATCCGAACAAACAAAAAGAAAACGAAAAAATAATAGAGAAAAGGTTTCAAATCCATGATACTTAGCCGCCGCTCTTTCCGCAAATTGAAAGTATAATTTGTATTTTTATGATAAAAAAATTGAAAGTAGAATTATGACCAAATAGAAGAAACCTTTTTGTCAATTAATTATATTTGAAACCGAATTCCGAAAGTGTTACCCATAATAAAAGAATATTCTCTTCTTTTTCTTGTTCACCTGCAAAATATAACAAATTATTTTGGTTTAATTTATCTTTTTGACACCCTGCCTAACCATGCTTGCATTGTCCTTGCCTCCTTCCTAATTTTCTAGCTTATCTGATCTTTTTCTGAAAGAGACCTTAGTTAATAGTTTAATTATTATAATTTTTCTAATGACCAAGCATGCATGGGTTGTTCATTGAAACTTCTCCTCTTAGTTTTCTCTTCTTATCATCTATTTCATCATCTATCACAAAAATATTTTAAGCTAATAATTGATCTGGTCATTGTCCTCTGACTTCATGTATATTGTTTAATTAAGACCACGTAATTATTAGTACAATAACTTAAAATAAGCCACAAGAAAATATGCATCATTACTCTTGTAATATGAGATAATTCATATCCTAATATAATTATATGAGTGATGCTATGGTACTATGCATATCGCAAATTGGTCCACAGTATATGAATCAATATTTTCATTATCAAAGTTTAAATTGTCGTTCTGAACCATTCAACATGATGTTTATATAAACATTTACTTGCAAAATAAATTTTAAATTTTTTGAATTTTTTTTGTTATTTTTTAGATAGGTAGAAAATCATTATTTTTTAATGGTCTAGAATCTTTAAATCAAGTGATTTTCTATTTATCTAAAAAATAGTATAAAGTTTTTAAAAAATTAAAACATTTGATTTACAAATATATTTTCATACGGAAATCATGCTGTATAATTCAAATTAATTTAGCTTATAAATAAGTCTTATTGGTTAGAGGGAGGGTAAAAAAAGAGTTAATTTATTCTTAGTATATTGCAAAAAAAAATAAGATTAAGGGAGCCATCTTTAGATGAGTGAGTCTCAATTCTTTTAATTTTATTTGTCTCAACAATCACGTTTCATTTTTTATTCTATTAATAAAATCACGTTCTTCTGCCTATTTATCAAAAAAAAAAAAAATCACGTTTCATTTCTTTTAATTTTATTTGTCACTATTTGCAACTTCCGCTATCATATTCTATCAAAATTAAAACAAAAAAAATTCAATTATATCAGTCTAATCTTTATCTTTGTAAGTTCCACTGGCAACTTACCTTAGTATTTTATAACGACAAACCTAAAAACAAAGGTAGACATAGTCCAAAATATTATCAAAATATGCTTACGAAATACATGCAATCAGATAAATTTAAAGTTATTATTTATTTATAATAATTATAAAATTATATCTCTGTGAAATTTTGTCTTGTTCATAGATCTTGACTATGTTTAAAAAAAGAGGGCTATACTAACGGCATCTTTTGTGATTTCGAGAGCTAAGAGATTTTTTTTCTCTAAATACCGATTTTGTCCTTCTATTTTTCTCTCTCACTCATCTAATAAAATAACTAATAAATTAAGGAAATAACTCCAAAGAAAAGTTCCCTTCCTTAGATGAAATAAATATGTATCCTCCTCCCTCCTTCTCCCTACTTAGATTTGTGGCAATTTTTTCATTATTTAATTTTACACAAAGATGTGCATGTTTTAACTTGATATTTATCATTAAGATGCTAATTTCAAAGAAGAATAAACGCTTTCCTTTGTGGCAAATAAAGAAAAATGAACAACAACACAAATAAATAGACTAAGACTTGATCAAGCATAAGTGTGCATGTACATTACAAATGCATACAAAGAAAGAGAGAAAAGAAGAAGAAAATGGAAAGAAATTGAATTAATGTAAAAATGTTTATGCCGAATATATGTGTATTATATTGTTTTCATATTACTTCTTGTAACGTTTATGCCGAATATAAGTGTATTAATGTAAAAATGGAAAGAAATTGAATTCATGAAAAAGAAAACTGTACTACAAATCAGATGCTTAGATGCTTATGCATATTCATTTTATCTATTAGACCCATTATTTTAATTTTATAGCATGATTAATAACATCTTATTATTGTTAAGAATGCAATTGGATGCAAAAGAAAGAAAGAGGAGAAAATTACAGAGTGCTTAAAGGATAAGATTCCTATTCATTTTGATGTATGAAACATCAAAGCACTTATTTCAAGTATTTTTCAAACAAAATCTTTAAAACATTAAGCATACATCAAACAATAAGATCTGTCAAATCTCTTTGAATTTTTAGGATGCAATTTTTCTCTTTCATGAAGATTTTTTGTGATGAGATTTTTTTTTTTTTTTAATGTTGTGGTGAGATTTTTCTCACGGTAGGAAATTCTTCTTTCTTCTTTCCTTTATTAGTTCTTTTATTAATTGGTCTTATTAATTGGTCAGAGAGAAAAGTGGAAGGTCAAAATCGGTATTTAGAGACAAAAAAATTCTCTTAGCTCTCAAAATCACACAAAATTCCCTCAGTATAGCACTCCCTTGTAAAAAAAAAAATAAGACAAAAAATACTATTATGAAACGAATAAATCTATCATAGAAGAACAAGAAGAAGAAAAATTGAGACTTTGAGAGTAAAGTAAACCCTGATATATTTTTTTTCTCCATGACACCATCTGAAAAAATAATTTCATAAATACTTATTGATAAGTATCTAATCTTAGTTACAACTTGAAAGATTAGAAAATAGAAAGTAGATTGTAGACACCGTCACAGCTACCAAATCCACCTTGTTATTGTCAAACAGGCGCTCTTTTAACTAAACATTTGTTTTTTTATCCAAGTGGTTACCCGGTTAAAACAGGCATGTGTCATGCCTTTTTTTTTTCTTTTCTTTTTGAGAACTTGACAGTGGCTGTATGTGTCATGCTTTCTCAATTGTTTGTATTGACTGACTCCTGGCAATTTATTTTTTGAAGCACATCATGTGCTAATCTTTTGCACTTTGTCCTTTGTTTTGGTTTCGTATCCATCGCAGCATAATTAAGTTACCTTCAGTCCGGTGGTTGGACAATTTTACATTTTTACACAGCAAAAACTTGGAGATTTAATTTCAACCCATTATCTTTTTCCAAATAAGTCCCCGTGAAGTTAGTAATTAAACCAGGCAATCATACTTGTTTTGTTTTATTCAACAGCAGCAAGCATTTGTCCAAATAAGAATTATTTATTTACTCCGGAGAAAAAGGTTTGATTCTGCGCAATGTTGTAAATAACGGTGAGTGCTAGTCAGACAGACAAGGTACTGCTAAGTGATTAATCGGAAATAATCAGAAATAATCGGTTATAATCGGAAAAAAATGGTCAATTAATTGAGAAATTTCTTAACGGTTTCATCACCGCCAACGACTAATTAGCTGATTAATCGGTCTAAACAGACGTTTTTTACAACATTGATTTTGCAACATAAATCTTTTTTGTTTTGTTTTTTCTTTCCGGTGCGCCAATGGACAGAATTTGTTTTGTTTTTTTTATGGTTATGGACAGAGAAGAATTGAAAAGGACAGAGTCAATATCTAATTCCTTTGATTAATGGAAGAAAGAGTATGGTTCAAATGCACCATTAATTAAAATGGTGCTCCAATCATGCTCTATATTTTTATTTTTGTTTTTAAAATTCGAATAGTCGATTCGAATGCTCAATATTATCTTCATATTAAAATGTGTTTGGAGATCAAATTTTTGAAATTTTTTACTATTTTTATATAGGTACAAAATCAATGTTTTTCATATGATTCTGGACCGTCCAAAACAATAATTTTTTAGTCAAAGAAATTCAAAAAAATATAAAATATCGTCTCCAAACACATTTTAATATGGAGATCATGTTAAACGGTTCGGATCGTGATTTGAAAACAGGAGTAAGAATATAAAAGAATATAAAGTATAATTGGAGCATAAAATCAACAGTGCATTTTAATCCTACTTAGACGAATATACCCTTTTAATATTTCCGGTAATTAATGAATCTCACTTGCCACAATATTGAAGGAGAACCGTACTTAATGAAAATTGAAAATTCAATAAATGTTAGGTGACCGCTCGTGAGATAAAATAGTTCCTTCTATTCTTCTAATCGACAACGTTAGCAAAAAAAATTATAATAAAGCATAAACAAAAGGTGGTTCTCTGAGGTGCTAGGTTACAAAAACACAAGGCATCTCTTCTTGTCCCTTGCATTTTTTTTTTTGAATTAAAAAAATGGTACTTCTTTTTTTGTTGTTGCTTTCTCCAACTATTATTCCAGTTCCCAGTGCACTTTTTATGGTTTGGACAAAATAATGTTGTTTGGATATATAAATACTGCTGGAATCTAACGTGTGATTTTTATCAATTTTTGTTGACTGTTTTTTTTTATTTTTTTATAAATTGTAGCGGTTAATTATCATTGAAGGAAAATAACATTAATTTAAAAGGACATTTTTAATGAGTTTATACACGGTAGTAGGAAGGAATATTGTAAAAAGAATTAAAAAAAATAAAATAAGGGGTAATTTTTGTCCAAAAAATATTTTGTATGATGGAGGATAATTTTGTCCGAAAATTAAACGGTATGACCGACTGTCCAAAACTATATATTTCTTTGTCCTTAGACGAGGAAAAATATTCTCTCAGGTATTGGACGGTGGGACTCACAATTTTACGGTTCAGATTAACAAAAAAATAGTCTGGATCCACTAATTTGACTGTTTTTTTTATTTTTTTTATAAATTTTGGCGGTTAATTATCATTGAAGGAAAATAACATTACAACTATACTAATTTAATATTTGTGAAATCCAAAATTTGTCAATAAGTAATTGATGTTGATTGAGTTTTTTACATAACGAAAAGTACCTTTTAGCTATTGACAGTTCTAAAAAAAATACATGATTTTAATGTGTGATAGAGACAACTACTCTACATTTCCTTCACAATTTAAAAAAATAGGATGGCTAAGGAGGCAGCTACTCTCCTATCATTGCTAATGGTGATGGTGTTTTTACTTTCATTGATTTAAATTATAATCATCATGTTATTCCATAAATTTTTTGAGTTACTCTTTGTAAGAGCAACAAAAGTCTGATCATCACCATCTCCCTACAACCAATGAGGGTGTGTAGGATCCAAATCTGCTCAAATCTAAAATCATAAACAGTAACGCAGAAATTCTTGAAATTCCGAATCCAGCCGTTGAACTGTTTCGAGATACATGCACAGAAAAACCAGCCGTTTCGAGATGCGTGCACAAAAAAAGTTGAACGGCTGGATTCGAAATTTCAGGAATTCCAGAGATACTGTTTATGTATCTCGGATTTCAGCTGATTTGAATCCGTGTAAATTTGGAAACATTTGATTTATGATTCTCAATTAAGATCGTATTGCTTGCAATTATTTTAATTGCATTGCCCCTTGCTTTCTTATTATTATTTTTTTTGCAAAATTCAAATAGAACCAAATCGAGTTTTAGTTTCACTTCCATTTCACCTTTATTTTTTTACTCATTTTTAAATAAATAAAATTCGGTGCAGCCTTTTATTTATAATGCATATAAATTCATTCATTTGTATATAAAATGGACAAAATCACAAAACTCTATATGATGAATGGAGAGATCTTAATTTAAAAGGAGATTTTTAATTACAATTATTAATGAGTTTATACACGGCAGTAGGAAGGAATATTGTAAAAAGAATTAAATAAAATAAAATAAAGGGTAATTTTTGTCCAAAAAAATATTTTGTATGATGGAGGATAATTTTGTCCGAAAATTAAACGGTATGACCAACTGTCCAAAACTATATGTTTCTTTGTCCTTAGACGCGGACAAGTATTCTCTCAGGTATTGGACGGTGGAACCCACAATTTTACGGTTCAGATTAACAAAAAATAGTCCGGATCCACTAATTTGTGCTTTGAGATTCATGCAAAGTTAAAAAAATAGTCCGGATCCAATAATTCTAAAAGATTGCCTTGTCCGGATATGAATTTTTTAGGCGCACCCTTTCTTATATTTCGTTGTTTTGGATTTTTTATTTTTTTTGAGAAAAGCAGGTAGTAGCAGTTAGGGGTGAAAAAGGAGCGGATAGTGGTAAAATCATATTCATATTTTTTTTTAATTATTTGGATACGGATCGGATATCAGCTGGATACAGATACAAATACAAATTGGATCAGATATTTATTAAAATAATATTAAAAAATACCCAAGTTCACAATATTTATCTAATTTTAATAGTGAATAACAATATTTTTTCATAATATATATTAAAATATATGATATATATCTACTATTCGGATATGGCTAATTGAAACGTAAAACCATATCAGTATTCATATCCACACGGATATCGAATATCCACATCTAATTTTTCGAATACGGATCAGATATTATCTATACCATTTTCACCCCTAAGTACCTAGCTTTGTTTTGGATTGTTATTTGTTCGCGCGAAAGCGCAACGCAAGTTTCAGTACGCTTGAGGGCGTACCTTTTAAAACCGCGTTTACACTTCACGAGTAAGGGTTGCAAGTGCACAACCCCTATCGAGTAGTATAATCGGGTATCGATCCACAGGGACGGGCAATTACTTGGTTAGAATCTACCAAACTCAATTAAAAACTAGAAGTGAGAAGGTTTTGGTTTGGTATTTAAGTTCCTAAAAAGGTCAATTCAAGCAATTCAAACAATGTAATAAAATGCTAGAAGAAATGTAAATTGTGTTTTGATTATGGATAAAAGGCGTTTCCAGGGTTTCAGATTTCATCTGTGATCTGCCTCTAGTGGTACGGCCCGTACCAAGTTGGTACGGCTAGGCCGTACTCCACTTGGTAAGGCAAGGCCGCACCACTCTGGTAAGACCCGTACTGGCTTGCCAGAACAGAGCTTACCAGTTCGAGTTGATGCATTCATTGCTGGTACCTTGTGCTAAACTCTTTGGAAAGGTTCAATTGACCATACCTAAGGTTCCTAAGCCTCAACTGTCGTTTGTTGGATCAAGATCTAGGTTGGAATGCAATTGATTGCCTTTTAGGGATTTCTACACCTCAACTCTCGTGTGTTGGTACAGATCTACCCTAATTGGTTGATTGGAGACCTAAGGCACCCTCTAATCTGTCGATTAGAGGAGAATTCAACCTCTCGGCTTCAATTCGAACAAGTCTACCCTAAACAATTGATTTGGTTGAGAGATTGAGATGATCACATGACCTTGATAGGTTCGATCTAAACCTAGAGGTTCATCATACACAATCACAGCAATCAAAGCAAAAGATAGCAAAGAAATCACAATCAATCAATCAAAAGAGTTCATACAAGATACAAGTCAAAGAAAGTCAAAACAAATCAAGAATCCATCTCTAAACCCTAGAAACTAAAATAACTACTCACAGCACATGATCTGATCTAAAAATACAATAAAAGGGATAGAGATAGCCATGGATCGAAGGGATCGAGAGGAGGAAGCTAGATCCGTCGAGTTTCGCCTCTTTCCTCTTCCTTCCTTCTTGCTCCTAGCTCCTTAGCTCTCTTTCTCTCTCTTACTGTGCTCTCAAATAGATCTGGAATGGAATGCATGTCGAAATTAGAGAGTTCCCCGCTTTAAATAGCCTCTGCCAAAATTTGAATCTGTCAGGCCGCCTTTAGGTACGGCCCGTACCAAATTGGTACGGCCAGGCCGTACCAGGCGTGATGAGCTGAAAAATGGCTAAGTCCGGTAAGACCCGTACCAAACTTGGTAAGGGCCGTACCAGGCGTGATGAGCTGAAAAAATGGCTAAGTCCGGTAAGACCCGTACCAGACTTGGTAAGGGCCGTACCAGATCATCCCAAATCGTCGTTTCTTCGTGTGTTTTGCTCCAAGCCTGCAGAAAACAAACAAACACTCAGCAGTACCAAATTCTAAAGATATATCGATGAAACGCACATGATTCTGGTGAATTAGGGCACGAATCTGGTACTAAAACAGGCCTAAAATAGACTAAATATGCGAGGTATCATTATTCTTGGAAAATTTATTTGTTAATAAATTACCTCTCCGCACTCATACTTGTGTGGAAGAGAACCTTAGAATCCAGAATAAAACCAATCAATGCAGCACGGAAGGAATGGAATGTAAAGCACATGTGACAATGAAAATATACAAATTGGAGAATTATTGACATTTCTTTTTGGTTGTTTGGTTTAAAAAAAGGTAGGTGTCGGATATATATTTGAATTAGAAAATTTTATGAACTAGAAAGTTAATTCGTAAACTGCAGATACATTTGCCGACATTTTTATTAATATCCAAAGTTTAATACAAATTATTAATTATACCCAGAATCCCATCTGATTTCGAAAAATACCCAAGCCGGCCATTTTCTGGCCGGCTATGTTCCCTCCCTAAGCCGGCCATTTTATGGCCGGCTATGTACCTTTTTTTTCCCCGCATTTCACCCTTTATATACCCCTTTTTCTCTCTCTCCTCTCACAATTCTCCCATCTTCAACCGAATTCTCTCTTTTTTAAGGTAAATTTTTTTTTATCTAATTTAATTTTTAATTTATTTATTTTAGGGTTTAGGATTTAGGTTTTAGGTGTTATAATTTAGATTATGTTGTTGTAATTTAGTGTAATTAGCTAAGTTAACCAATATTTAGTGTAATTAGCACGTTTGACCAATATTTAGGGTATTTTGGTCTTTTTTACCATAGTTATGCTGATTAAGCGTAATTTTACCGAAATTAGCACGTTTGACCAATTTTTAGGGTATTTTGGCCTTTTTTACCATAGTTATGCTGATTAAGCGTAATTTTACCGAAATTAGCACGTTTGACCAATTTTTAGGGTATTTTGGCCTTTTTTACCATAGTTATGCTGATTAAGCGTAATTTACCGAAATTAGCACGTTTGACCAATTTTTAGGGTATTTTGGTCTTTTTTACCATAATTAAACTGATTAAGCGTAATTTAGTGTAATTAGCACAGATGACCAATTTTTAGGGTATTTTGGTCTTTTTTACCATAATTAGGCTGATTAAGCGTAATTTAGTGTAATTAGCACAGATGACCAATTTTTAGGGTATTTTGGTCTTTTTTACCATAATTAGGCTGATTAAGCATAATTTAGTGTAATTAGCACAGATGACCAATATTTAGGGTATTTCACCGAATTTCACCGAATTTAGGTTATTTTAGATATCAGGATGCCTAGAGCACGGCCTACCAGCGTCCAGTAGTGGACGAGCCGATCAGTACTAGCAGCACGGAGCACATCAGTCCTCTCCTGTGGATTCCCCACAGCGAGCACCGAGTCTCACTGGCTTTTCGTGAGGTACGTTCCTTTTCTTATATTTTCATTAAATTTTGTTGGATTTAAATTTTATTATGTTGTCACCATGCGGATTACATTTTTCAACGCAGGACACGGATCTTCTAGATGTAAAGTTGAGGTGCGTTCACATGAGGTACTACGAGGTGATGGAGCCGTACCTCGTCAACTTGGGTCTCTACCAGGTTGTGGACATCGTGCGGACAGAGAAGAGCATCATCAATGCATCTCTCATCGCTGGACTGGTGGAGCGATGGCGTCCCGAGACGCACACGTTTCACATGCCATTCGGAGAGATGACAGTGACTCTCCAGGATGTGAGTGCTCTCTGGGCACACCCGTCGGCGGCGTCTCTGACAGCACCAGATTCGCAGGTTATGTCGAGGAGTTATTGGGAGCTGATCCTTCTTATATCATTGGGGACCATGGGAGGTCGAAGTTCCATTTGCGGATGACGAGATTACGGCAGCACTTCATCACGGGTCTCTCGGCAGATTCCACCGAGCTGGAGATTTAGAGGTAAAATTTTATTAATATCTACTAATTAATTTATAATACGATGATTCTATTAGAATTTTTGTATGTTTTGTATTGCAGATATACACGGGGCTACGTGATGGACCTTTTTGGTTCTGTCATGTTTCCTGATTCCAGCGGTGATCAGATGCCGATGATGTATCTCCCGTTGCTGATGGACATTGAGCGGCCGTCGTCGTACAACTGGGGTGGAGCTGTTCTGGCGTATCTATACTACCACCTGTGTCGTAGTAGTGAGGTAAGTCACCAACTCTTATTTTAGTGTAAATTATTTAATCAATCAATCCATCAAAATACACTGACGTGTAATGTTGTTGAAAATGAAGCCGACGGTGAAGCAGATGTACGGGCCGGTACTCCTGCTTCAGCACTGGTCGTGGTCACGGCTACCGGTGGGCCGTCCTATCACCAATGTGCTTCAGTATATAGACTTCTATCACGAGCCAGATGTGCTTCAGCAGACCCCGGGGGATCCCCAGTTGAGGTACGATGTATGGTACACGCAGGTCTGCATGGCGAGTGTCTATCTGCAGGGTGATTACGGTGCCCATCTCCGCGACAGGATCAAAACGGATGATGGTTACCATCCCAACGGTTGTGCATGGGCTCGCCAGGTAAAGCACCTAAAACCACTTAGTTTTGGTCTAATTTAGTAGTAAATCAAGGTTTGATCTGACATGCCAAATTTTTTTCAGCTTTTGGCCGCGATCAAGGAGTGCGGGCATGGGATCCGCATGCTGGGAAGGAAGAACTGGAGACGGCTTGGGTACCGCACACTCAAGAAGAATGCGAATGTGGTTGAGGATGCCGGGCACGGTGGAAAGATCATCGGTATGCTGCGAGACGCCAGAGAGAACATCAACTGGCGTGAGATAGATCCGCAGGAGCCCGATCCGACCCCAGTTCTGCTAGATGATATGCCATCTTCCCCCGATTCACATCCAGAGTGGGACTACCATCGTTGGGTATTGTCCAACATTGGGTGGACGGCATGGTACGATGAGCATGGACGTCCGGTGCAGCCTCATGTATGTCATACTTCAGTATCTGTCAGGTTTTAATAAATTTTTTCATTCAGATCAAATTTAATAATTTATGTGTATGATTGCAGGGTCCAGCAGAGATGCCACCACAGCCACCACCTGCGGAGACCGATACTTCTGAGTACGAGTCCCTCTCGTGCAGTCTCCAGGACTTCGGGGTATTCGATGACAGTTTCATGTCGGCACCGGCATGGCCCCGATATGGCACAGAGATGCCGCATGATGGAGAGGCTAGTGGTAGCGGGTCTCATACTCAGCCTGACTTTGGGACTGGGTTTGCCGCATCTACCTTCGCTACACCTCCGCCAGTACCGACAGTCTCCACGGGCGATGCCATATGGGATAGTGCCGACCAGATACTCAGGTCTGCCGATGCTAGTGGGGAGGCCGAGAGAGAGAGAGCCTGGCCGCGCTGGCGCCGGGCGAACGCCGGAGTACCGCCTCAGCGATATTCCCATCTCCGTTTTAGTTGTATTTTTACTAGTTTTGTACTATTTTATTTCATATACTATTTATGTTTGGTATATTTGGATTATCCTATATTTCGGTTCTTGTGTATGTGTGCTTTTATGGTACTATTTTTATATTTTACAGATCAAAATAAATTATCATGATAATGCTAAACAGAAAATATTACAACATTAAAATGTAGCACAACATAAAAAAGAATATAGCGTATTTCAATTAATATAGCGTATTTTAACGTAATTTAATGTAATTTAACGTAATTTAACATAATTTAGTATTATTCAACATAATTTCAATTAATCTATCGTATTTTAGTATAAATATGCTAATTATACATCAAAGAAGTAATATAACAAATAATTTAAACAAAAATTTCAAATTTTCAGAGTTAGATTTCAATATTTTGATCTTCAATATTTTAGATTTCAATATGCTAATTATGGCCGGCTTGGTATATTTCGAAATCAGATGGAATTCTGGGTATAATTAATAATTTGTATTAAACTTTGGATATTAATAAAAATGTCGGATACATTTGATCCGACCTCAGTTTGCTTTCAATATATGTAAGTTCATGCTCTTTTTATTCTAGCGTTCCTTCGTATATTTCTCTCTCACCTCATTTATTATCTCTTTAATTTCTCGGTCAAATCCTGCACCTCCCTCCCTTTCCCCTCTTAATAGTTTTAGAGATTTCCACAAACGAGTGTGGTTGGTCGGTGGTGATGACGATATGACGAAGACAGTCCCTAGCTAGCTAAGCTACTAGATATTAATATGGAGATCGTATCCCCTGGCTATTACATATTATGTAGTACCCAGAGGATCAGTGTTTTAAAATTTAGTTATATTTGGTGAACATACGGTCGTATATTCCTATTCAGTGTTCAGCTGATTAGAAAATAGCTATTCGGATTGAATATTGAATTAATGCTTTAAAAAAATTAAAAACATTCAAAACTCATTTAAAGAGTTCCGGATCCGAATTCATAACCCATTAAATGAGTTTCAGACCCGCCAAGTAAGTGTTCTCTTTAAGCGTCCCACTCAAAAGTCTTTTATAACCTCTCTAGATGTTGCCTTATTGAAATTAAGTACTGTGGGAGTAAATATTTAATAAAAAATCCGCATATATAAATCCGAATAAGAATCCGCATATTCGGCATACGGTATGCGGTGGCCTTCCGAATACCGCATGAGAACCGAATATTAAAACATTGCTACAGATCGAGGTATTGTTTCGTGGAGTAATTGAATCCGGACAATTCTTTTAACTTTGGCACGAATTTCAAAGCACAAATAATACGGGCCCTGCACTATCCCGATAGGCACTGTTTTTGAGATAAATATAAATTTATCAAATTACTTGGTTTATATTTTTAATTGTGATTGAAGAAAATTAATCATAGTTGAGAAACTAATTAGTAGTACGTAAATAAGTTGCATAAATTTGTTGCGGGATAAATATTAGTAGGATTTGTGGAAGTAGGATTAAGATTAAGACTCGTACAATAAAAAAATATTTCTTAAAAAAAATAATAAGGAAAATGATATATGGGGTAATAAGTGTGCATTGGTGCATGATTAAAATGTGCAGTGACAGAACCACAAGTGTTTTCTCCTGGCACAATTTTTTTTTCAAAATATATTTTTTTTTTGTCTTGTTTTTTTTTCAAAAATAATTATAAAAATATATGTGTTTAAAATAATTAAAAGTTCCTGACAGAACCATTATGTGTTATTCTGAAAATTTTGCTTTATCATATTTTAGTTTCTGACTCTCCACTTTGAAAATGTGTAATTAATTCAAAGTTTGAAGTCTGAAGCTTGAAGCTAAAGACTAAAAGACACGTAGACATAATTTTTGGGTTCGGAGTTGTACTAAAAGGAATAAATGTAATTGAATTATATTCTCATTATTGAAATAGGAATAAGGTGGTTAGAATTGAGGAGGACTTGCCAGTGGTGGTAGGAAACGTGGCGAGTGGTTAGGGACAAGAGATTATATATGTTAGATTTTGACTTGGTCATTCAAAGACTTAATCTAGTAGGGGGTGTTCGGCAACCCTCCTTAAGGGAGGCAAGATTAAAAATTTAATCTTGGCTAAGGAAGGATTGTTCGGCAAGACATGAGGATTAAGAAAGTTGAATCAAAACAATTTAAAATTGTTTTATTTTGAGAAAGATTGTAAAATACCAAAATGACCCTTATATTATTTTTCTCATAAAAATGATTAATGGTGCTTTTATATTACATAAATTTATTTCCACCATAATTACAATTTAGAATAATTCTGAAAGCGAAAAATAAACTTTCCAATGTCTAATTATAAAATGGTAAAATATCATTGTGTACTAATTCTGTTACTTAATGTTCAATTGGTACCAATTGTGTAAAATACTTGGGTCCGCCAATGCCGGTACCAATTGGTACCAAAGACAGAGCACAATATCTAATTACAACAACGAAATTCACACCATCAAAATAGAAACCTACTAAAAATTTTATTTCAACATACAAAACAAACAACTCAGAAATTTTAAAAAACATTTAAAATAAATGTTAGTTATTGGTTCATACTTCTCAGTCGAGATGAACTGGGGTCTTACAGGTTCTTACCAGTAGAGATGGCGAGGGGTACTTTCTCAGGTCCAGGTTCATCCATTCCTCTGGAGGAGCTGACGTGGCAGGATTAAGGGCGTCCACATCGTCGTCAGGTTCGGTGGTAGGGGTCGAATCTGGTGATGGCACTGCGGAGGCGAGAGAGGAAGGAGCCACACCATCTCTGTTGTCACCCACACTAGCACCAAGCCCCTCATGGCAGCAAAACCCATCAAATGAGATCTCGATTAGTAGAGCATCTCGGCACGAATTCCCCTGTGGTATCGGATGAATAAGTTTGTCGCTGCAATCGTCGGCGAAATCACTACAAAGGTTTGGGAGAAGATGAAGTTTCTTCTTTGCACGCCTAGGGAACCGTTCAAGCATGAGAGAGAGAATCAACGAAAAAAATAATTAAATATTGAAAAGTGCCTTAAGGAGCTCATCAGATGAGGGTAGAACCGTAAAAATAAAATATTTTTTTAATATCAGATGGGCCTTAAGGAGATACTAAGGAGGCGAATCCCTTAAGGAGGGGGAAGACCCGACTTAAAATTTTGGTCTAAGGAGATGTCTTAAGCTCTTGTAAGGAATGACTGTTCGGTAGGATTAGAGTGTTAAGGAGCTCTAAGGAAGCTAAAGCTGACCTACCGAACATGTACGTAATGATTTAGAATAATGTCCTAACTAATTTTCATGACAATTATCCTCAGTTAAAAAAAATAGTTGGACGAGCTGAGAACTAGTATTTGGTCTAGTATCAAAAATAATGTATTTTTGAGTAAAAATTCGTAAGTTTGAAATCCTGATAGAATATTAAACTAGTTAGATATCTTGATTTTCAATTTACTCAAACAAAAAAATAGTTGGACTAGCTATTAGAGCATAGAAACAAAATCTGTCTCCGCCTTGGAGTTTTTTTTTTTTTTTTTTTAAATGTAGAGATCTCCGCCTTAGAGTTAATGAGACTAATTATTCGAACCGGCTGATTCTTGTAAAGATTCGCACAACTTGATCTGTACAAATTCTAAAGCAATACGTATAAATTTTGAAGTGAATAAAACAGCTCCGCCGAACATTATACCGATTTTCATCTTCTTCCATTGAATAGTGATAGTATAGAGTATGGTTAGTATCGCATCGATGTTATATGACATCAACTACAAAATTGATTAGATAGACTTCAAACGACTAATTTAAATCGTTCAAACTGATTTACTTTATGAGCGATGCGTTTACATGCAAAAAAATTATATTTTCTAGTTATTCTAGTATCAAATCAAGCAATCAAAAATGTTGAAAAATGAATGCATTAAAATTAACTTCAAAACTCACACATTTGACCGCTTGACTTGATACTAAATAAATTCAAAAAATTATAAATTTTGCATGTAAACGCACAACTAATGAAATAGATCAGTTTGAACGGTTTGGATTCACAGGTTTTGGAGTTGGCATTATATAGGTTGAAATGACACTGATATCATACTAGCCAGACTCGATAGTATATTCTATGGACAGTCTAAATTAGACAGAACTATCATTTTGGCTTAGATTTGATTCTTCTCAACTATGACATGTTCTAAAACAATTTCTAGCCCTAAATTTACATTTTAAATTATTTCTTTATTATTTAAGATTTTACGGAGCATTTTGAATAATTAAAAATTCATTTTAATTTGTGGGTTGAGCAATGTAAATGTAAATATCAAACATTTGATAATTGTAATTTTAAATCAAGCGATTTTTCTACCTATCTAAAAATTAAAATTTATATAAAATTTAATCAGCAAGTACATTTTTATATAAAAATTATGTTAAACGGTTCAGATCGACAGTTTGAACATTAAAAACAAAAATAAGTTATAGTGCGGATCATTATGCAATATACATATTACCATAGTCTCACTCTAGAGTTAATACCAAGGTGTTCGGCATTAATTCCTAGTTGCTATTTGTAAACAATTAACGCTAGGTTGCCATAACAATTTTAATATTTGATTAGAACCTTCTAATTCGAAAGATTCTCATGAATTTTATCTGCACAAATTTTAAAGCAGTACACACGAATCTTAAAGAAAATTGGACAGATCCGACCCGGGCCAATTTCAATTTTGATTCGATATGCCCCCTTCTTCCATTGAATAGTGGTGGTGAGTGCATTATGTCGACAGTCTAAATAAATTATCCAAAACTATCCTTTTGACTTAGATTTGATTCCTTTGAATTATGACATATTCTAAAACAATATCTAGCCCTAAATTTATATATTAAATTATTTTCTTTATTATTTAAGATATTACGGAGCATATTGAATAATTCAAACTCCTGGTTACTTTCGTCGCATTATCAATATCTATCACGAAGAGAATTTTGCCATGTTATTATCACATATGATAGATCGATATGTCAATGCCTAAAGCATATTTAATTTGTTGAGATGCAATAATTAATGTACGCATAGTTGGTATTTGAAGAAAAATCTTGGATCCAAATCTGCTGCGATTCCAAAAAATCACAGGACCCTACGATTCCACATCCACCCATTTATTTGTTTTAAATTTCGTGTAAAGAAAACAACTTCTCTTGAAATTTGTGCATTCCAACAAATGAATGATGAGATATGGAATCGCACCAGATTTATTTCCGAAAAACCTTTTAACGAGATAAAACTTTATGGCGCTAAATAAATAAAGATGTTTAAATTTATAATCTATCTGTTGGTTTTACTTTGTGAGTTTTCCTAATTACTTTAAACCACAACTAAGATCTACTCCTTTGTAAGAAATTAAACTTAATGCACAGCGGAACTTACTTTCCATCTTCAAAGGCCTCCGTATGCTATCAATCAGACAGCTTCCAAGGCTCTGGGTTGATACGCTCCTGGTCTTGACTTGAGTTGTTGGCTCTCGAGTCCTTCCAAGAACTTGCAATCATTTTCTCTGGCTACCCTAAATATTATGACAGAGTATCTTGTCTTTCAATGGAGCAGACAATATGATGAAAAATTGATAGCAAGCCTTGGAGACTCAGCCCTTTTATAGCAGTGCAAAAACCCCAAACCTAGGGCAGCCGAAATTTGCTAATACTTGGAAAACAAGTTTTCCAAGAAATCTTGATTTCGGATTTCAAGGATCTGGAAATCAGGAACTTCCAGAAAAAAACGAAATAAATCAGAATAAATTCTGATTTCCTTATTTAGTCTGTATTTATTACTGCTATTATTTTAATCAACTATAATCGGTCCATTAACAATTATATTGATTAACATTGTTCTATATGTATTTGTATCCAAAACCTTATATATAAATACGTATAATGCCATGACTTAATTAATCACATTATTTGGCATATTTTAATCATTACATAAATGTAATCTTGCGACAGTATTTGATATCATAATCATAATGCACGCATGTCCAACTTTATTATTGTAATTAGACGTCTCTAAATCCAACAATCTCCCACATGGACAAGTGCAACCTTTTGATTATATATCCTTAACTTTATTGCATGCAACTTTTCTGTCTTTACTTATCGTATTTCTTAAACAATTCCGTCCATCAATTATGCTAACAAAGGACTTAAGCGGCATTTGTCACATTTATTCGCAACTAAACCGACATAAATCACGCTGCCAACATAACTGAATGACATGAATCTGATTTGGACATATAGTTTAGAAATTACACGCAAGTGTGATTAGACGTGCCTATTTCTAATTGAGTCACCTTCACTTTACTGTATGAGGCCAATAATTTAAACTTTAAAGAAATAAATAATGAAACTGAAATTGAATGCAACTTGTATATATATCATCAAAATTGTTTACAATTGCATTACATAGAACATCAGAACTCAAAAACATATTCAGACTCCCACATTTTCTAATTATCCTAAACAGATATTACACCCATACAAGCAACATGTTGGTGAAATTTCTTGGGTGGCAGTCCTTTAGTAAGAGGATCCGCAATCATGGAGTCTGTACCTATGTGTTCTATATATAATTCATTTTTCTCCACTCTCTCTTTTACAACCAAAAACTTAATGTCAATGTACTTCGACTTTGACGAACTTCGGTTGTTGGTGGCGTATAACACTGCTGAATTGTTGTCACATAATAATTTGAGTGGTTTCTGAATAGAATCCACAATTTTCAGCCTTGTGACGAAGTTCTTTAGCCATACGCCATGATTAGATGCTTCATAGCATGCGACAAATTCAGCTGCCATAGTGGAGGAGGCTACCAATGACTGCTTAGCGCTCTTCCATGACACGGCACCGCCTGCCATCATAAAGATGTATCCTGATGTTGACTTCATGCTGTCGACACATCCTCCAAAATCAGAATCGGTATATCTAATGACCTCGAGCTGTTCCGATCTCCGATACGTAAGCATATAGTCCCTAGTTCTCTTTAGGTATCTCAACACTCGCTTGGCTGCCTTCCAGTGTTCCATACCTGGGTTACTTAAATATCTCCCTAGCATTCCAGTAATGAACGCAATATCCGGACGCGTGCATACTTGTGCATACATGATGCTACCTACGGCTGAGGCATAGGGAATATCTTTCATGATGTTTTTATCTAAGTCAGTTTGGGGACATTGTTTTAGACTAAACTTATCTCCTTTTGATACAGGGGTATCTCCTGGTTTACTGTTTTGCTTGCCAAATCTTGTTAGAATCTTATCGATATAGTTCCTTTGGGATAACCTTAGAATACCTTGAGATCTTTCTCTAAGTATTTCAATTCCTAGAACAAATGATGCATCACCAAGATCTTTCATTTCAAAATTCTTAAATAAAAAATTCTTAGTTTGATGTAACATGTCCTTATCGTTACTGGCAAGCAATATGTCATCTACATATAGAACCAAGAAAATAAATTTACTCCCACAGAACTTAAGGTATATACATTCATCTACTATGTTAGACTCAAAACCAAATGAGCTAACAACTTTGTGAAACTTATGATACCATTGTCGAGATGCTTGTTTTAGACCATAGATAGATTTCTTAAGTCTGCAGACCATAGACCCTGCATCACCTGATACAAAGTTTTCTGGCTGCTTCATATAGATCGTTTCATCAATGTCACCATTGAGAAATGCCGTCTTTACATCCATCTGATGAAGTTCTAAATCATAATGTGCTACAAGCGCCAATATAATCCTTAAAGAGTCTTTCGATGAAACTGGAGAGAAAGTCTCTTTATAATCAATGCCTTCTTTCTGTGTGAAACCTTTCGCAACAAGACGTGCCTTGTATTTTTCAAGAACAAGGAAATAATTTAGATACGATGCGTCACGATTATGTTTCAAGAACAAGGAAATAATTTTGACATTATGTTTAGATCTGAAAATTCAAGAACAAGGAAATAATTTAGATACGATGCGTCACGATTTGATCCTTAATCATAATTCTAAAATCTATCTAAAGGCCTGTGTAAAACTATTTGCTCCATTAAATCTTTAGCCAAAGCACCATTCACTAATGAAACACCTTTGGGTGCAATCATTACCTTCAGGCACTCTGGTGTAGTGAATAAAGTACAAACATGTAACATTTTTGTCAATCAACCTTTGGGTCAAATTAACATATCCATTAACTAACGACCAGGCCAGTCAACAGGGGGAGGAGGATCACAGACGGATCACTTATGTTCCAAGCCCCTGATGCTTTTCTAGACATCGCTAGTCCATGTGTGTTGCAACTTATTTTTATTCACTACCCTTATGCACCAAACAACTTAGTAGGCGCCAACCCTCCTTTGGGAAAGCTAACACCCACGTCCATTGTCAGCACGTCATTTCAACTTGTCATGAGTCATCCTTGCAATCGTCTTACAAAGAGCGGTTCGTTTGCGAACATCAATGCTTGACTCATGCGAAAATAGCACATGTATACCTAAAACGCCTTTAGTTAGATTTCAAAATTATGCCTAAAACCTAATCTAGGACGTACCTATAGTATCTACTCGTCCTAAATAGAATACAGTATCTTATAGCACTTTTAAATTAGAATATACTAATTTTATATGTCAACTATATTCATCAAAATAATTATTAGGTTTTAGCAAAACTTTAGCAATTTCTACAATGATCATCTTTTAGAAATGCTTCAATAATTTTATTGCTTCCATACTTAGTATAAATTTTATGCCATAATAAGCATTATTGATATCAAATCAGAATTTAGTATTAGAGCCTTTAATTGGTGTTAATACCAATTTTAAATAATATCTAAATTCTAATAATTAGGCTAAATATAGCATAATATATATAGTAATTATAGCAATTATAGCAATTATAATTATTATAACCTAAATTACAATTACTTACAATTACTCCTAAAGTCTGAAAATTTGGTAACCCAAAAATAATCTAGACTTAATAAAATTTTCAGATATGGAATTGAGGGAAAACTGAATTTTTTTTTTTTTTTATGGTCGAAAAATCTAAAACAGTCATTTTGAGGGCTTAAACAGCAAGTTTTGACAACGAAGTTGTTAATGGCTGGCTAGATCCTTTTTCAAGGTTTCCGAATTGTGGTCGTGCGTCCAAATCGGAGTTACGAGTCAAAAGTTTGATCTGTTTTAAGATCACTACCTCAAATCAATTGTTTATGACCAGATCTGAAAATTCAAACCTAAATTACTTTCTCTAATTCGAATTTAAAACCTTAAATTGTTGCATAATTAATCCTTTCTTATTTTGAAAATTAAAATTTCAAATAAAAAACTTCTTCCAAGATCGCACGAAGCGCAAGGATGGGTTCAAATTCAAGATTTTAATTCAAAACCGCATGAAAAAAATGGTTAAAGCAAAATTTTAACAATTCCTTTTGCAACAATTAAATTCGATATGAAAAATAGAAAGCAATTAAAACCGAATTAAACTGCAATTCTTACATAAGGGTGCTCTCATACCACTTGTTGGTTTTACTTTGTGAGTTTTCCTAATTACTTTAAACCACAACCAAGATCTACTCCTTTGTAAGAAATTAAACTTAATGCACAGCGGAACTTACTTTCCATCTTCAAAGGCCTCCGTATGCTATCAATCAGACAGCTTCCAAGGCTCTGGGTTGATACGCTCCTGGTCTTGACTTGAGTTGTTGGCTCTCGAGTCCTTCCAAGAACTTGCAATCCTTTTCTCTGGCTACCCTAAATATTATGACAGAGTATCTTGTCTTTCAATGGAGCAGACAATATGATGAAAAATTGATAGCAAGCCTTGGAGACTCAGCCCTTTTATAGCAGTGCAAAAACCCCAAACCTAGGGCAGCCGAAATTTGCTAATACTTGGAAAACAAGTTTTCCAAGAAATCTTGATTTCGGATTTCAAGGATCTGGAAATCAGGAACTTCCAGAAAAAAACGAAATAAATCAGAATAAATTCTGATTTCCTTATTTAGTCTGTATTTATTACTGCTATTATTTTAATCAACTATAATCGGTCCATTAACAATTATATTGATTAACATTGTTCTATATGTATTTGTATCCAAAACCTTATATATAAATACGTATAATGCCATGACTTAATTAATCACATTATTTGGCATATTTTAATCATTACATAAATGTAATCTTGCGACAGTATTTGATATCATAATCATAATGCACGCATGTCCAACTTTATTATTGTAATTAGACGTCTCTAAATCCAACACTATCACGAATAAGTTTAATTGGCCTAATATTCCTCACGAATCCAAATATTATTCTAATTACTTAAGAAGATACGAAAGCTTCATATTATAGTAATTTTCAAAACAACTTCTCACCCTCATTGATCTTAAAAACTATTGCGCACATTTATTCCAAGCATGTATTCAAGCTTTCAATAATTATATTATTAAAAAAAAATATTCAACAGAACAAAAAGATAATTTCCCTAAACCCATAATTATCACTTGTCATGAATGAAAATATTTGACAATTCAATTGTTTCCTCACATGTAATTGGGGGCGGAGCCATAATTTCAAATTATAAAGGTCATGTGTGAATTGGGAGGGGAGGGGTGCAAATTATATAAAATTTTCTTGATGCAAATGGGATCAATTTTACACTACCTATAACATTTTACTCTAGATTATATATAAATAAGAAACAAATATAAAAGTTTTGAAAAAAAAAGGGAATCAATTGACTTCATTCCTTTCAAATGGCTCTGTCACAGCATGTAATACTAAAGCCATTATTTTTCAAGTTAGGTTGCATATCAGATATAAAATAGTTAGATTACCATATTAAATTAAATTCAAAAGGTCGTGTTTGATCATGAAATAATTGGTGAAATAAATCTCTTATTCCATACTTAAACCGTTAAATGAGGAATAAAATGAAATAAAGGCATAGTAAGTTAAATTACCTCTATAACGGATTAACATACTCAACACTTACTCCGTCAGTGTGTAGAAACTTATTGTCATAGACACAGTTCATTTTTCAACATCCTACTTCTTCAAATGAATTAATTTACTCCACAATTAATCTGTCAAAATAAAATGTAAAACATGAAGAATAAAATAAATTTAATCTTTCTTAAATTTAAATTTAAGTAACAGCCAAACGTGACAAAAAAAATATATATAATTTGGTACTCAAATGCAAGTCTACACGATTATGATACAACTGTTAGAAAATAAACTATAAACAGAGATATTATTTTCTATTGAACAATAATAAAATAAGCTCTTATTTTCTGAGAGAATAATAAAATAAGCCAACTTACATTGCGAGCATCACATTTCATCAAGCTATCTTATCTAGAATTCAACCCCTATCTAATCATACAGAATTCATTAGTTTTTAGGTGCTCATTTATGTCTAATTTTAATAATAAGGAATTGCGCACAATTTTAACTGTTGAATTGAATAAGATGAATGAAGTTTTATTTTAATTTCTAGTTCAAATGAAAATTGGAAATTAGAGGGGATAGAAATTTCAAGAACGCACACAATATTAAAATTTCTGATGCTGCAAATTGATTTATCAACAAACAATTCATGTGCTTTTAGAACTATTGATAACAACATATGGCTCCAAGGTTTTGCTTCCGGTGGAGGTAAAAAGAGAAGGAAAGTCTTTTTTTCTTTGTTTTTTTTTTCTGATTAAATAGTTCCGGGGTATCTTAATATTTTTTTAGAATAATTATTTCAATCCCCCTGCTCCACTCCAGTATCCGCATTGTACCCGCAACAACAATAGAGGACGGTTGTACTATGGTCTCCGCTAATTATATGGTCTCCCTTTCCCAGTCTCCACACTCGTCTCCACGTCAACCTTCATAGGTATAAATACTTGAGCATAAAATATTAATACTTACAAAATAAGATATAAATACTTGCATGCGTAACTTGATATGATCATCCCCTTTTCCAGTCCCCTAATTGTTCCCGCGGCAACCTTCCTCTAATGAAGTAGTAGGGACCCGTATCCCCCCATCAATATTCTCTAATAATCTCCGCGTCAATCTTCCTTTAACAAAAATAATTGACCTTATAGGTATAAATACTTACAATACTTGATATTAATACTTTCATATGTAATTCAGTGTCATATGTAAAAAAATACTTGTAAGTATAGGTATAAATACTTGCATGACGACGAGTCCGAAAGTACGTCACTATGGATCTCATTTGAAAGAGAAAATTACATAGAAGATGTTCGTGGTTTTAGATTCGCAAAATTTCTCACAGATCGTCAGAAATATGACAGTTAAGGTGCAGGTACAATACGGATACTGGAGTGCGGATAACTCATCTCAGCTTCCATTTTTTTATTGTAACCTGCAGAGAGACATAACTTGTGTCAATGTACTCAGTTTACGGTTCAAAAAGAGAAGTAATGAGAAGAGATGAGTTAGACACAGAACAAAAGTTGTTACTTTCTAAATAGTTTTTTTTTTGCCAGAAAGTAGTAATTCAGGTAAATAGGTAATTAATTATGCATTAACAAATCAAGTGCTCGCAACTAACAAACGATTTAGAAGAGTCTGATGTAATTTGAATATAAATCTCCACACATCTCATCTAATCCGATCTGCTGTCAATATTCTCAATTCTTCTTAATACATAATAAACAACTGGCGGATCCAGGATTTTCGTTAGGGGGCAAAAAAATATCGAATCGGGTTTAAATATCTAATCGGGTTTAAATCCATTAACTAATTTGATACTCGATAAAAAATAATGCTTTAACTTATACTTTCCAATACCTTGACTTGTAATTTCTGATGCTCTGATTTATAATTCTAATTACCAATCAAAATTCAACAGATTTATTTCAATTTTAAACCTAAATTCAACAGATATACTTTGACTTGTAATTTCCGACCGACTTTGTCTCCCCTGGGACAAAAAAAATTTCAGAGGAGACAAAGTCGGTCGGAACCAATAAATTTACACTAAAACTCAAAATCCAGAAAGACAGCTGCCCCTGGAACACTCAGGATCCGCCTCTGAACAACTGGTGCATCTCATAACTCCCGAAGGTAAAGTATTAAACGACATAAATATTGATAAAACACAAAATTTTGATTCAAAATGGAGAGCTAAAATTGATATTTGAGAGGCACCAATATGCAGTGTATTAATATTCGGTCTATTCGGCCGAATATTCGGCCGTATATTCGTATTCGGTTGTAATCCGAATAGAAAACTAATATTCGGTTTTGAATATTCGGTTCTGAATATTCGGTCTAAAATTTGTATTCGGTCCTGAATATTCGGTCTAAAATTTGTATTCGGTCTAATATTCGGTTCTGAATATATACGGTTCTGAATTTATGTGGCTATGCTGCTTGTTTTCTACTATGCTGCTGTTTATTAATATGAATTTTTATTTTAAAATCCGCATATATACATCCGAATAAAAATCCGTATATTCGACCGCATACCGTATATTCGGTATTCGGTGGCCTTCCGAATACCGAATATAAACCGAATTTTAAAACACTGCCAATATGCAAGTTCTTCGAGGTTACCTGCACTTAACCCGCTTTAACTGTCTATAAAGCACATTTTGACTGCTCTTTTCAAGTTAAAATAAGAAAAGAAATTACAGCAAAAGCGAAAAATTCTCCGTACTTCTGTTATTTCAGTTATCAGAGCGTGTCAATTTTCAGATTTCTGACACTGTCAAAACTTTGTCCTCTTAATCCAATAATACACTCATACAAGGACATAAATACAAAAATCTATGCAAGGAGTGGAGAACCATGAAAGGGGATTCACAAGGGAACAGGCCAAAAACTGTAGTCTTTGACTGGTAGAAAATCCGGAGGTGTGGACCCACATGTCAGTGATATCACATTGTGTGATGTGTTATCGGTGTCACACAGAATCTGAAACATGAATGAAATGATGGTATGCACTACGCAGTGGGAAAGAGAAACTGCCTTTTTTCTGGCGTACACTCCGGGAAATGAACCAAGCATAAAGCCCTTTATTTATTTATTTTTTTTATTTTCCCTCTTTAACGCCGTTACTACCGACTGTTATGAAAAGTCAACTCTGCCCCTCCCAACCCCGTAGCGACCATAGAGGGAATACATGAATAGACCTGGTTCAATCATTCAAATAATATATTTACTGTGCTAATTTCTTCTATAAAAACATGTAAAGCTTCCGTGGACGGGTCCAAATCGAGACAAGTCTTTTGTGGTATTCTACGTGAACCGCGAGCTTTCAAAAAATAGATCTAGCGGAGCGGATAAACTAATAGTAGAGGCTGCTCCTACTCTCTCCCTTCTCTGATTCCTCTTTCCATTTATTTATTTTCTTCATTTCTCTTCCTGTTTTCTTCTATCGCCTTGACCTCGCCCAGGGAGAGAGAGAGAGAGGAGGGAGATTTGAAGCGTCTGATGTTGTTCTTGATCCGATCGAATTAGGGGGATCTCAGAGTAGCTCGGTGCTTTGATTTTGTTCTGTTTTTGCGCTTTGATTTGAAGGTGGATTTAAGGTAATATCTCAAATACCAGTACTTTTAGATTATGTAACAGTTTCCTTAGAGTATGAGTGTGGAAATAATTTTTTCAAGTATGATTTTTTCAGATCTCGCAATTTATACGTTTTTGTTCTCTGTTTTAACAAAAATCTTTTGCCTTTTTAGGGTAAAAAGCGAGGAAGTTTGTGTATTTTTAGGATTATCTACATTTGGATTTCTAAAAATGTACTAGGGACAAATCTTTCTCTTGGTGTCTCCTTTTCTTTGTTCTCATCCTTGGTTCTATAGCGTATCCAAGTCATAATCTCTCCCCTCAAGAAAGTTAAGCAAGGTTCAAGCCAAATTTATTAGGTTTCTGTTACAATCTCATCATCTCCTTCTTTTGGTACAGCTTACAATTATGTGTAGCAGTTTCCACTTTTCTACTTTTCTTCTTCTTCATTTGTTTTCAATTACTCTTTATTTTATGTATCGGTGCATTTATACAATTATTACCTTTATCAGCTGTACCTAACTGTTCTAAGTTTCTTAATTAAAAATATCACCACCCACCAAATTGTTGTGCTATTTAAATAATTATGGCTGGATTTGACATTTTCATCAATGGGGGTTGGGGAGTTGAGTTGGCAATTTCGTTTGTTGATTTTTTAAAGAAAAGAAAAAATTCTTTAATGGTTTCATCATTGACTTTGTGTAGTTTGTTGAAAGGATTCCATCCATAGATATAAATACCTTGACTTGACAAAATACCCATTCTTATCTCATATGTAACCAAGTTAACAACTGTTAGCAATTTTTTTACTTCATTCTTTATAATAATTATCTCTGTACTTGGTTTTCAGGTACATTCCATTTGGAACAAGCATGTATATGTGACTGCATCTGAACTTTGAAAGAAGGTTTTGTGGCTTTTATTATCTCATCTTTCATGTAGAATTTGTTTTGGTCTGTGATAACCATGTTTCTTTCATGTAGTATGGTTATAGTAAATATTTGACACTTGTGCCTTGATAACCATGTTTCTTTCATTTGACAATATGGTTATCATATATACTTGCCTAGTACCTTCAATAGATCAAAAGCTGACATTTCATTTCTTGCATATGATACAGGTTAAATAAATATATGGTGGATGCAGAAATAAATGTCATTTAGAAAGATAACAAGAGATGTTAGGGATGGGGTGGGGTCCATCTCTCGGCGGAGTTTTGAGGCTGCCCTTGCTGGGTTATCAGGTATAACGGGTAATAGCCGGGTCAAATCAGGGAGCTCAGTGCACCAGGTGCAGGAACCCGGACCAGTGGTTCAGGATAGCAAGTGGGCCCATCTCCCTCCCGAGCTTTTACGGGATGTGATAAGACGGTTGGAGGCAAGTGAGAGTGTGTGGCCAGGAAGAAAGAATGTGGTGGCTTGTGCTGCTGTTTGCCGTTCATGGAGGGAGATGTGTCAAGAGATTGTTATCACCCCTGAGTTCTCTGGCAAGTTGACTTTTCCTGTCTCTCTCAAGCAGGTATGGCATTGCTTCTATGGCACTTTGCATTTTTTTTATATATAGAGGTTTTGTTTGTGCATAAATGCACCTGCATAAATTGTTGATATAATTTGAAGAAATGAAACACTATTTCAAGTTTAAAATATATAAAAAATTTAACACTCTTTTCATTAAATTGTCTAAAGACATCTCGCCATTAAATGGTGATTAAACAATGATTAAACCTATTAAACCTTAAAATAACACTCCATTGTTATATGTTGATATGTTTTCGTAAAGATTGATTAGATCATTTATTATGAACCAATATTTTTTTCAGCCTGGTCCTCGCGATGGGATGATGCAATGCTTTATAAAGAGGGATAAGTCAAAGCTAACTTATTATCTCTATTTAGGCCTTAGCCCTGGTACGTTCTTTGCTTGATTTTCTCATTACTCATTAATTATTCTTTACATCTAGTTTGATTTATTTGTTACACTTTTCAGCTGTGCTAGTTGAAAATGGGAAATTCCTCCTATCCGCGAAAAGAAATCGCAAGGCTACTTGCACTGAATATATTGTTTCCATGGATGCTGATCATATTTCAAGATCAAGCAGCACTTATATTGGCAAAATTAGGTACTTGATTGAATTTGACCCTAAATAAATAATCTAGTTTATGATCTTCCTTTCATCATAACTATGTTTTCCAAGTAGTTCTATTTTATTAAATTTTATTTCTGGCATTGTTTTTCGGAGGTTTTCTCATTTGTTATCATTTTCATTTGTCTCAACTGTTCTAATTCATTTTCATTTCACTTACTATATTTATGAAATTGAAATTCTGAGCTATGATGAATTGGCAGGTCAAATTTTCTTGGTACAAAGTTCATAATATACGATACACAACCCCCATACTACATGGACCCTGCCACAGCCAACCCAGGTCGTTCCAGCCGCCGTTTCACATCTAAAAGAGTTTCCCCAAAAGTGCCATCTGGCAGCTACAGCATTGCCCAAGTGAGTTATGAGCTCAACGTACTTGGCACACGGGGCCCACGCCGGATGCACTGCATCATGAGCTCCATCCCGGCTGCATCTCTAGACCCGAATGGATCAGTACCGGGTCAACCTGACCAGCTTATTTCGCGTAATACATTTGAAGAATCCTTTCGTAGCACCACATCCACTGCTATTTCCAAGTCCATCATGGAGCCATCGGAATTTAATAGCAGCCAATTTAATAGCAGCCGATATTTAGATGACAGCATCTGCTCCTGGGCCAAGGAAAGACCTCTTGTTTTGAAAAACAAGCCTCCTAGGTGGCACGAGCAGTTGCAATGCTGGTGTTTGAATTTTCGCGGTAGAGTTACAATTGCATCGGTCAAGAATTTTCAGCTAATAGCTGCGACCCAGGCGTCAGGTGGTGGGCCTAGTAATAGTGGGGCAAGTGGGCCCCAGGTTCAAGTCCAAGCTCAAGCACAAGCCCAGCCCCAGGTTCAGGCGGGCCAGGCGGCTCCTCAACCAACTGCTGCTCCTGCCAATTCACCGGACCAGGATAAGATTATACTGCAATTCGGCAAAGTTGCCAAGGATATGTTTACTATGGATTATAGGTACCCTTTGTCTGCATTCCAGGCCTTTGCAATTTGCTTGAGTAGCTTTGATACCAAGTTGGCTTGTGAATAGAGGTTGCAACTGTTAATTTATGTCTGAGATTATGCTATTTCTACTGGATGATGTTATGTGTTCGTCCAGGTTTTTTCATCTTTTTTTGTTGTTTAATTATTTATGCAGTGATTTCTGTTGTTGGCCTTGTTCTTGTTGTTGTTGTCGCTTGTTTTTATTGTGTTTTGGTGTAATTTGGATGAAAATATTTCAGGCTACGAAGCATTTTTATAAGCTTTCTTGTCTGCTCAAAGTGAGCGATAGACTTCAGTTTCAAACTTAAATTGTACTGTTTGACACTGCAATTTAATTGTGATCATAATTCTTCTATTAGGTAAATCTGCAAATTACATTGAATCCCTCCTTTTAGGTCATCTGAACTAGTGGCCATGATAATTTTGACATGAATATTAAGGTCATACTGATCATGATTCAATCCCAAACTCACACAAATATTCGATTTAATCCCCACATAGTTAGTACCCGGCAATGCCGGAATCACAGTAACAGGTCCGATACTATAGTAAACCTCATTAGAACCTGTTAAAACATCACCACCACTAGTATAAATGAATACCATATGTGCCATTTTGAATCCAATACACAAGAAACCTAAAATTAAAAATTAATTAAATTAAATATTAACCTACTGAAAAAAATGAAAAAAATTTACAGATCAGAAGTTGTTGTCCAGAAGAGAGAATGGGTGACAGTGAGAAATGAATTTCTCTCTCCTTAATTACAATATAAGAAACAGGGCCGCAGAACCATTGGACTCCATTAAATGAACCGAAATTTTTATTTATAACATTTTTAAAAAATAAATTAATAAAATAACCATCGTTTTTGGTCAATTCTAAATCTAACACGGCCGCAGAATGCCGGAGCGGACCCTCATATGGGTCCGCAGAATGCCGAAGCGGCCCTTGGGGCCGCAGAATACCGGAGCGGTCCCCAGCCTATATAAGGGGCCGCTGGGTTCCGATTTCATTACATCTCATTTGAAGTTTCAATCCCTTCGACCTCGGGTAAGTTTTCTTCTTCTTCTCTAGTTTTAATTTTTAGTGTAGAGTAGTAATTAGGTGTAAGTTTAGGGTTTAGGATTTAGGGTTTAGGGTTTAGGGTTTAGGGTTTAGATTTAGCATTTAGAATTAGATATTAATTTAGGATTTAGAATTAGAATTGTACCCAAATTTAATTAGAATTGTACCCAAATTTAATTCGATTGTACCCAAATTTAATTATAATTGTACCCAAATTTAATTAGAATTGTACCCAAATTTAATTAGAATTGTACCCAAATTTAATTAGAATTGTACCCAAATTTAATTCGATTGTGCCCAAATTTAATTAGAATTGTACCCCAATTTAATTCGATTGTGCCCAAATTTAATTAGAATTGTACCCAAATTTAAATCGGACTTTGACCAAACTCTCATATTTGACCAAAAATTATCCAATACAGCATGAGTACCAGTAGACCATCCTCCAGTAGACCATCCTCCAGTAGGGGTACACAGCATGCTCCTACAGCCACGCCATACGAGATGTCTCAGTACATCGAGACAGCATTGGCGGATGTTCCGGGCATCCGGAGTCGCACAGACAGGGTCAGCGACTTCTTGTGGTATCCGAATGCGGAGCATCGGATTTTAGAGGATGCCACTGGGGTAAGTAAATTTGTCATATTTATAAATTTGTCATTCCGAATTTTTGATGAATGAACTTGATCTGATTATTTAATTAAATGCAGGGTTTGGATGCGGTTACGGTTCGTCACAACCGCCAGCATCTACGGTACCAGCCGGCGTACGGGGGGATTTTACGCTCGATGGGATTGTACCAGATATCCCAGATGGCCGAGGAGAATGCTGACGAGGGTTTATCTTCTAGCCTCGTTGAGCGATGGCGTCCCGAGACGCACAACTTTCATCTCCCCCATGCTGAGATGACAGTCACCCTACAGGACATCAGTTGCCTGTGGTGTATGACCATTATTGGGGAGCCGATCACGGGCGTCGAGTACGGAGATTTTCGTGCATTGTGCTTGGAGCTATTGGGTATCCCGTACGAGGATCTCCAGAAAGAGAAGAAGAGAGGTGAGAAGACTGTGGTCTCGCCCAGCTGCATCAGCTTGGCAAAGCTGCGGGCGAGATTCCAGGTCTTTCCGGATCGACCAGATCAGGTATTTGCTTGTACAAGATTTAATTTAAATAGTATTATATTTATTTTCTTGTAAGTAATGTTCTAATTTAAATCTATAACAGGTGGTTATTGACCGATATCTACGCGCCTATATTTTGGAAATGATCACCTGTCGGTTGTTTCCGGATTCGCATGGAGATCAGGTGCGGCTGTGTTACCTCGAGCTTCTGCGCGACCTGTCCACCGCGGGCAGGTTCAACTGGGGAGGTGCCACGCTGGCATGCCTATATAGGTAAGAAACACCTTCTTATAAATATTTTCAAATAGTATACATCATAGTGTAGTAACAATGACTTTGTTTTCTTGTAAAGGGGTCTTAACACAGCCTGCCTGAAGAAGAACAAGACCTTCATAGGACCGTGCATGTTACTACAGCACTGGTCCTATGCACATCTGATCGTTGGCCGTCCAGTCCTGGCCAGCAAGACAGATGTGCCGCAGTGGGGCAAGCCCGAGCCGGACAACTGACCTGCATTTGCCGCCAAGTACTGCTATCCCAAGATTTGGGTGGGTGCAGGGCATGGCGCGTCTCTCGGCATCACATTCTGGAGACAGGAGATCGAGCATCTCAGAGATGATGCCGAGTTTGTCACTTGGGAGCCCTACAGAGATTATGTAAGTTTACTTTTATTTTTATTTTCATTTAAATTTTTTCTAGTTCGAATTGATATATGATATTAAATCTATACTTCCAGGTCGAGGTGGATGGCGCACATCGGTCATTTCTTGAGATATTGCCGGAGCGATGTCGTCAGCAGGAGCGTTTCTGGCGTGCACAGGTGCCGCTCATATGTTTTCAGGTACCGTAATTTCTTTATGCTAGTTATTTACACAAGCAATTTCATTTAATAAAAACAGTCTAACGTATTAAAATATATAGATCATCGAGCATCATTACCCCGGACGGGTCATGAGACAGTTTGGGATGCGCCAGCTTGCTCCGCCCCCGGCACCGATCAGTGAGGATGTCTGGCGAGCTCTGCACCATCCCAGGGAGACCACTGCAGGCAAGGACTGGGGGATTACCCGTGCCGATTACGTGTTCGAGGCAGGACAGGCAGATCCCCCATTGGCCGAGCCCGACCGTAAGATGATGTCGCGCCAGTGTAAGAAATTTTATTAATTCAAAACTTCAACTATGGCTTTTTGATTGGAATATCTAACATTTCTTGTAATTCGTACAGACCTTACAGAGATTGGTATCAGGCTCACGGCGCGTACACCATATTCATTGAGGGATACATCGCCGACAACCCGCACGAGCGGGTACCGAAGCCGAGGGATCGTAGAGGACGGATCCACGGTATTATCCCCGCCGGCGCACCTCTCGCAGCCACGGTATTTTTGATTTGAAATTTCAAATTCAAAACTATTAATATTTACAATTGTACAACTTCTTCATAATTTTTTCAATTTTCAGGCATTATATCTTGTCAAGAGTTGCGTCATAGGGGCTACGATGGCCGTCACCAGGGGATGGAAGAGGCTCGGGAAGGTCATCCTCAAGCACAACGTACCCGCGGTGTGCCAGTGTGGGTACAGGGCGCGCCTCGACTCTCTACTGAGGTATGCTGTCTTGGGCGGTGTTGATGCGGTCGACGACATATCTGACGAGCCCGATGTCTATGTCCCCTACACTGGTGATGAGGACGTGTTTGCAGGCGTCCATGATGCTGAGACGGTCGGTCAGGCGTTCGACCGAGGTGCCGAGTTGATGCGCCGAGCCGCACAGAACGCCATGGGATCCCAGGTTAGGATGCCTACCGAGGTATAATTTAAATTAAAATACATAACTGTGATTTTTTTTATTCAATACATTATCTAATTTGTAAGTTACTACAGGAGGACCTGGGCTTTGATATCTCCGCTGATTATGGCACAGAGGGAGATGGACTGTATTCCCCGGGTTACAGTCCCACTCAGACTGCACCTCCTGCCTATCAGCCAGGGTATGTTCAAACAGAGCCCATCACGCCGTTCCCTGGCCAGTCCTCACCGCAGGTACCTCACCCTTCCCTCCACGATGACCCCATTGCCAGACAGGCGTTTTTATTCACGCAGGCTGAGTCTGGACAGACCACAGTTTTTGGTCCTGGGGTCCAGCAGACATCCGAGATTGAGGAGGTTCGCCAGGAGCCGGTTCAGTCTACGGATGTCCAGGCAGACGACTCTGCATCCTCCGCAGATACTGACGAGACGCCACTCTGCAGGCGGGGTCGGGGGTATAGGAAGAAGAAGGCGAGGACGGTGTTTAGTCCAGAGCCGTAGATTTTCATTTGTTGTACTGTTAGATGTTTTGTTAGATTCTTATTTGTAGTATTGGTAGATGTTTTGTTAGATACTTATTTATTTAGTTGATTAGTTTCTTGTTTGTTTGATTTTGTTGTTATTTATTTATTTTGTTGATTTCATTATCTCAGAGTACACAAAAAGAATTTCAAAGAAACCACATATCTAAAATATCTAAAATATTTCAAACCAACGACATATCTAAAATACGATACGACCAAAATCAATTTAAACAACATTCGAAACTAAATAAATAACTGATACCTCGCATATTTAGTCTATTTTAGGCCTGTTTTAGTACCAGATTCGTGCCATAATTCACCAGAATCATGTGCATTTCATCGATATATCTTTAGAATTTGGTACTGCTGAGTGTTTGTTTGTTTTCTGCAGGTTTGGAGCAAAACACACGAAGAAATGGCGATTCACATGATGAGGTACGACCCTTACCAGGCTTGGTACGGGTCGGACCATACTTAGCCGTTTTCAGCTCTTCACGCCTGGTACGGCCAGGCCGTACCAAATTGGTACGGGCCGTACATGAAGGCGTCCTGACAGATTCAAATTTGGGCAGAGGCTATTTAAGGCGGGGAACTCTCCAGATTTTGTATCCAATTCATTCCAGATAGATCTGAGAGCTCAGTAGGAGAGAGAAAGAAGGCTAAGGAGCTGAAAGCAAGAAGGAAAGAAGAGGAAGAGGCGAAACTCGACGGATCTAGCTTCCTCCTCCATCTCCCTTCAATCCATGGCTATCTCTCTTCCTCTTATTGTATTTTTAGACATTGCTATGTGCTGTGAGTAGATCATTTTAGTTTCTAGGGTTAGAGATCGAATCTTGATTTGTTTTGACTTTCTTTGACTTTTACTTTGTATGAACTCTTTAGTTTGATTGATTGTGATTTTCATTGTTATATCTTGCTTTGCTTGCTGTGATTGTTGTATGATGTCCCTTTAGGTTTAGATCGAACCTATCAAGGTCATGTGATCATCTCAATCTCTCATCCAATTCAAGTACATAGGGTAGAATAGTTCGAATTGAAGCCGAAAGGTTGAATTCTCCTCTAATCGACAGATTAGAGGGTGCCTTAGACATCTAATCAATCAGCTAGGGTAGATCTGTACCAACATACGATGGTTGAGGTGTAGAAACCCTAAAAGGCTCTCAATCGCATTCCAACCTAGATCTTGATCCAACAAACGACGGTTGAGGGTTAGGAACCTTAGGTATGGTCAATTGAACCTTTCTAAAGAGTTTAGCACAAGGTACCAGCAAGGAAATGCATTTACTCGAACTGGTAGGTTCTGTTCTGGGAAGCCGGTACGGGTCTTACCAGGGTGGTACGGCCTAGCCTTACCAAGTGAGGTACGGCCTAGCCGTACCTACTTAGTACGGGCCGTACCACTAGAGGCAGATCAGAGATGAAGTCTTAAACCCTGGAAACACCTTTTATCCATAATCAAAACACAATTTACATTTGTTCTAAACATTTTGTTACATCTTCTTCAATTGTCTGAACAGTTTGATTTGATACCTTAGGAAATTAAATACCAAACAAAACCTTTTCAACTTCTAGTTTTCAATCAAGTTTAGATAGAACTTAACCGAGTGATTAGCCGTCTCTGAGGATCGATACCCGATTATACTACACGGCAGAGGTTGTGCACTTGCATCCTTTACTCGTGGAGTGTTAACGAGGTTTAAAAGGTACGCTTTCAAGCGTGCCGAAACTTGCGTTGCGCTTTGCTGCGAACAAGTTTTTGGCGCCGTTGCCGGGGACGGTAACCAATTGCTTAGTTAGGTTTTATCTTACTTAGTTGATCTAGATTTTATCTTGTATCTTTATTGCTTTTCTTATTCAAAAAAAAAAAAAAAAAAAAAAAAAAAAAAAAATACTAAAAACTGGCTTTTGAACCCCCCCTGCAGGCAAATACAGGCTGACATACAATCTGAGAAGCAAGGGGCCCACTGTTCGATCAAACTCCTCCAGACTCATCCGACACTGCTCAGCCACCCCCTGGTACGACCCGTACCAACTCAGGCACGGCCAGGCCGCACCAATCTGGTCCGACCCGTACCAATTCAGGCACGACCAGGCCGCACCAATCTGGTCCGACCCGTACCATCTGAGGAGCTCAAGATGTACATGGTGACAGACCGACATTGGTATGGCCGCGACAATTTTCAAGCTGGAGGAGGTGGCCGATCCGAAGCTGATCAGATCACAGCTCTATATGCTAGAGCTGCCAAGCTAGAGGAAGCCATGATCGCAGCTCTACATGCCAAAGCTGCCAAGCTGGAGGAGGCCGTAGAGAGTTATTCAATCAGACTGAGCACGAGAGCAGCCAGAAACCAGCAACCACAGCCATGTGCCATATGTGGGGACAGGAGACACTCTTATGAGTATTGCCCACTGGCTGATTGGAGTGAGGAACAGGAGCAGGATGGCTATATCAGCAACAACAATTGCAATTTCTACGACCCTGCACCATTCGATGACTCGAACAATTGCGCATTCCAACCCGATCCACCCGAGCCGTACATTGATCCCGCTGAGATCGAATTCATACACGAGCAAGGGAAGGTGAACCAGATGCTGTGGGAACAGTTGCAAAACATGTCCACACAGATGGCCGCTCAACAAAATCAAATGGCTGCCCAAAACAAGTTGCTGGAGCAATTGAGTCACATCATCATCTCACGCCAATCTCAACCTGCAAAGCTGCCAGCTCAGCCAGAATGCGAAGGACCAGCCCAGCCAACAGACCAGACCGCACTTGACGCGACCCGCATCATTGAGACACGACCCGCATCACCCACGGAAGAACATGTGGACCCAGGTTGCATCGAGCCAAGTCGACCTGCATCTCCACCTGAAGAGCATGTAGACGAGACCCGCATGCCGTGGTCTGATGACCTGGAGACCAAAGGAAGCGATTGGGATTGGTCAGCATGCGATGCCATTCCACCTGATGCGACCCGCGTCAAGACCCAGACAGAGCGGCTGACTCCTGAGCCCAAGCCTCCAGCAGCTCACCTCAGGTACGAGTTTCTAGACCCAGATAGATGTCGTCATGTAATCATAAGCGCAGATCTTGAACCCGATCGGACTGCTACACTCTTGGAGAAATTGGAAGCGCACAAAAGCGCGATCGGGCGCTCGATCAAGAACTTGATGGGAATCTTGCGGATTCTTCTGATGCAAGAGTGTGATCGCATGGGCCGTGTACCTCAGAAGTGGGTGCTCCCACCAGTGCCACCTGATCCACCTCCCACCGATGACTGAGCGGGTATGTTTTCTCTTTCCCTTTTGCTTCTATATCTCTTTATCTTTCAGTCTTGAAGCATTGAGGACAATGCTCAGGCTAAGCTTGGGGGGGAAGACGACTTTTTGTATCTTAGGATTTACTTTTGTGTTTTAGGATTTATTTTGATTGCACTTAGGTCATTTTTACTTTTCTCTTGCATTGTTAGGTGAAAATTTGCGTGAATTGCTAGAATTGAGAATAACTTTGAAACAATTTGGTTGTGATTAGAATTGAGTGAATTGGAACTAACCCATGATTGGTTATTGAACTACTTAGGTTGAGATGTTTTTAATAATGGAAAAGATGAAACAAACTTAGAATTGAATCGAACGAGATTATTCGAAAAAACTGAATTGTGCCTTTAGGAATTGAGATTTTCAAATTAAGAAAGTTTGGAATATCCATTGGTATGAATGAATACCAATGGATGTGTGTATTCATGGTGTGAGCAAACCAAAAAAAGAAAAGAAAAAGAAAAAAATAAAAAAATGAGAAAAAAAAAAAAAAAAAAAAAAAAAAAAAGATGGAGAACATAAGAGTACTGGCAATAAGCCTCGAATGGGCGCCTTTGAGCTCGTCTCCCAATTAGAAATAAAGAAAGAAAATTTTGCTCATACCAACACACTTCGTTCGCAACTTTCTTACCCTTAAGCTTGATTCAAGCTTGGGGGAGGGCAAATGAAAAGAAAAATCACCTTGAATAAAAGCACTGATTCGGAAAAAGAATGGAATTGTTTCGATCAAACCTAGGTAATTAGTCTTTCCATTGTTAGAAGCATCTCAAAATAAGAAGTTCAATTGATCAATTGGTGGAGTGAATCAAGGTTTATAAAGGGATATTTGAATTACAACCGAATCGATTCTAGAAATTCTTGACTATAGCAAATTTACGTAGGTTTTCACATTTAGACTTGTATCTGCATTTAGATTTAGTTGTCCAGCACTTTTACCCGAGTTTGAAACTTTTTGCTTGAGGACAAGCAAAGGTTCAGCTTGGGGGAATTTGATACCTCGCATATTTAGTCTATTTTAGGCCTGTTTTAGTACCAGATTCGTGCCATAATTCACCAGAATCATGTGCATTTCATCGATATATCTTTAGAATTTGGTACTGCTGAGTGTTTGTTTGTTTTCTGCAGGTTTGGAGCAAAACACACGAAGAAATGGCGATTCACATGATGAGGTACGACCCTTACCAGGCTTGGTACGGGTCGGACCATACTTAGCCGTTTTCAGCTCTTCACGCCTGGTACGGCCAGGCCGTACCAAATTGGTACGGGCCGTACATGAAGGCGTCCTGACAGATTCAAATTTGGGCAGAGGCTATTTAAGGCGGGGAACTCTCCAGATTTTGTATCCAATTCATTCCAGATAGATCTGAGAGCTCAGTAGGAGAGAGAAAGAAGGCTAAGGAGCTGAAAGCAAGAAGGAAAGAAGAGGAAGAGGCGAAACTCGACGGATCTAGCTTCCTCCTCCATCTCCCTTCAATCCATGGCTATCTCTCTTCCTCTTATTGTATTTTTAGACATTGCTATGTGCTGTGAGTAGATCATTTTAGTTTCTAGGGTTAGAGATCGAATCTTGATTTGTTTTGACTTTCTTTGACTTTTACTTTGTATGAACTCTTTAGTTTGATTGATTGTGATTTTCATTGTTATATCTTGCTTTGCTTGCTGTGATTGTTGTATGATGTCCCTTTAGGTTTAGATCGAACCTATCAAGGTCATGTGATCATCTCAATCTCTCATCCAATTCAAGTACATAGGGTAGAATAGTTCGAATTGAAGCCGAAAGGTTGAATTCTCCTCTAATCGACAGATTAGAGGGTGCCTTAGACATCTAATCAATCAGCTAGGGTAGATCTGTACCAACATACGATGGTTGAGGTGTAGAAACCCTAAAAGGCTCTCAATCGCATTCCAACCTAGATCTTGATCCAACAAACGACGGTTGAGGGTTAGGAACCTTAGGTATGGTCAATTGAACCTTTCTAAAGAGTTTAGCACAAGGTACCAGCAAGGAAATGCATTTACTCGAACTGGTAGGTTCTGTTCTGGGAAGCCGGTACGGGTCTTACCAGGGTGGTACGGCCTAGCCTTACCAAGTGAGGTACGGCCTAGCCGTACCTACTTAGTACGGGCCGTACCACTAGAGGCAGATCAGAGATGAAGTCTTAAACCCTGGAAACACCTTTTATCCATAATCAAAACACAATTTACATTTGTTCTAAACATTTTGTTACATCTTCTTCAATTGTCTGAACAGTTTGATTTGATACCTTAGGAAATTAAATACCAAACAAAACCTTTTCAACTTCTAGTTTTCAATCAAGTTTAGATAGAACTTAACCGAGTGATTAGCCGTCTCTGAGGATCGATACCCGATTATACTACACGGCAGAGGTTGTGCACTTGCATCCTTTACTCGTGGAGTGTTAACGAGGTTTAAAAGGTACGCTTTCAAGCGTGCCGAAACTTGCGTTGCGCTTTGCTGCGAACAATAACCCTAAACAAATTACAATTTTGTATTTCTAAAATAAAAAATAAAGGGTCCGCTCCGGTATTCTGCGGCCCCAGGGGCCGCTCCGGCATTCTGCGGACCCATATGAGGGTCCGCTCCGGCATTCTGCGGTACCCCCCATATGGGTCCGCTCCGGCATTCTGCGGCCGTGTTAGATTTAGAATTGACCAAAAACGATGGTTATTTTATTAATTTATTTTTTAAAAATGTTATAAATAAAAATTTCGGTTAAATGAGGCCGCACGGGTGTTCTGCAGCCTTGGTAGAATCTGAAAAAAAAAAAGAGTGTTTTGGTTTTTTTATTTCCAAAAAATGTTATATATAAAAATTTCGGTACAGTACGTAGCCTCGCACAGCTGACCTCTTTTGTGGTCATTATTATTATACAGGTGTAATGTTAACATCTTTTATTATGAACCAATGGTAGTTGTGTCAAATTAAAGCACATCACCAAAAACGACATCGACTTTTTTGCATGTATGGTCTTCTTTCTTTGAAATCTATCCAAAGACTCCAAACCCCACCTTATACCAAAAGGCAAAGAAAAATTATTAAGAAGAGAAAAACATAAAAGAAAACAGTGCGCACATATATATGACCATATTTGAAACAAATTCCAATGTATGTTTCGCCTGAAACAATGAGACAAATCAACAGTGCGCTACAAAATTGTCTGAACTGCTGTTGAAAACAGTAAAATCGGAACTCCCTGCAGTTGAAAACAGCAGTTAATGGAATTAGGGAAGTTAAAATTGGTGGATTTTTATTTTTATTTTTAAGATTTAAATAGTCGTTCTGCTCAACATAATCTATTATATGATTTTACATTTTTTATGATTTTTTACTATTCTTTTGCACATGCATAAATTTCTACTTTCTAACATAATATTTAAATCAGGTGATTTTTTATCGATATAAAACAAAATAAAAATGCAAAATTTAGTCTTCAAATATATTTTTATACAGAAATTATGTTAAACGATTTAGATTAATTATTTTAATTTTAAAAACGAAAATATAAATTCATAACATAACATGAGCATTGCAGTAAGTACCGTAGCTTCAGTCAATGAAAAAATCGGACTTGACATAATTTTGAAGATATTTTATGGATGGGATTGCTTGGATAAGAAGTGTCTCGATCGTCATATTAAAGTCAATGTTATCAATTAAATTGTTGCTTGAAAAAGAGGAGTCTCGTCCCCTCAAGTCTTTCAGCCTTTCACACTTTTTTCATGAATTTATTGATCCAAACATTTTGATAAGTTTGGATTGGATTTCCTGAGTGGGGGTAAAAAGAGGAGTGGATCCAACTTATAAGAGAATAAAGCAAACTATACACAAACAGGGTCCCATTTGCCTATAATGGGTAGAGTACACTGTATTTTACGGAAGAGAATCTGCTGCGATTCTTCACATGTGAATAGTATCTTGAAATCTTTATTTTTTCAAATTCAGCTGTCGAATTGTTTCGAGATGCGTGCACAGAACAATTAGATGTTTTGAGATGCGTGCACATAAAAAGTTGGACGACTGAATTTAAAAAAACAGAGATTTCAGAGTTACTGTACTCAAACTTCGGATCGCAGCAAATCCCAATCCATATTTTACACCATTTATACAGTATAGTATAGAGATATTAACAAATTGTCGTCAGAATTATATTATAATAATAAAGTCCAGGTAATATGATATCGGTAGTGCATTTCAACTTATGCAACAAATTTAAATAGTTCAAGTTACTTGACGACTATCTATGTTGTATGGATACGGATATGGATATCATATCGGATACGATACGGGATACGGTAATTTTCACCATGATATGAGTATCGGGCGATACGATACATGTATAGATATGGAAAGACGATACATATCAGATACGGATACAAAACCATATATGAAGTATCGGGATAACATAGCGTACTATACATACAAAATTTATAAATTTTCAAATTCATTTTGTATCAAGTGTAACGCACTATCTTTATAACCGAAAAATGAATTTATTTTAAAAATCTCCATTCTTATATTAAGCACGTAGATGTCCTGATCCGTCAATCTCCATTTTAAAAATCTCCATTCTTATTTTATGCATGTTTTTTATATTTTTTTTACATATAGAAATCTAAATTCATTTAGATGCGTACTCGCTACACATTCGAATCATGAGGTTAGGGGTGCAAACGGATCGGATATTATCCGTGCGGATCCGGATCCGTATCCGATTTTTTACGGATACGGATATTCGGATACGGATAATTTGCGGATACGGATGCGGATACGGATATTACTTATGCGGATACGGATACGGATATGGTTTCAATTTTTGAAAGCGGATACGGATATTCGGATACGGATAATTTGCGGATACAGATATTCGGATACGGATAATTTGCGGATACGAATGCGGATATGGATATAAATTATGCGGATACGGATACAGATATGGTTTTGATTTTAGAAGCAGATACAGATACGGATCCGTAAATTTTTAGATTTCAAATATCCATTAAGCCCTCTGCTCCGCAAAACCCACTACTAATCTTTTTACTTTATTCCTTTTGTTACATTCTCTCACCACTGTATTACATGCAAACAGCTGTTGTCAACTTGAATTCATTTTATCCTCATACCAATTATATTGAAATTCCAAATATACTAAAGGCTGACACTTGAACCTACAATTTTAAAAAGTAAATATAAAATAACGGTGCTTTAAGCCTACAACTGTAGAAGATTTTAGCACCGTAAGAATTTTTTTTTCTTACGTTGATTATTATAATTATGTACATGGATATATAAATATGATTCTAGTAAACAAAAATTAAACAATAATATGCGGAGATGATAGTGTATTATTATTTGAGAGACTGACAATAATTATGTTTATTAAATAATTTTTATTTGAAAAATTAATTTGTTGAATAATAAGTTAATTTTAATACAACATCCGTATTATGTATCTGAATGATATTCGTATTCGTATCCGCATCCGTTTAATATCCGATTCGTATCCGTATCCGTTTAATATCCGAACCGTATCCGTATCCGTTTAATATCCGATCCGTATCCTATCCGAAAAAATAAAAACGGATACGGATATGGTTTTACCACTATCCGATCCGTATCCGATCCGTTTGCACCCCTACATGAGGTAGGTAACTTTTAACTTCGACCAAAAATAAATATTTAGATGCACGTAAATAAAATATGAATTACTTTTGTGGTCCAATCAAGCATTCATGGAGAACAAAAAATATGAATAAAAATTGAGCTGTACCGCACGGAAGCAGTGGGCCCATGTGGAGCCCAAATGCATTTTTTTTATTTATAACTTTAGTTAATGGGGCAGCTTGTGTGGAATCATCTTCTGTCTCGTCTCTACTAAAGCTGTGCCACCTCCGTGGCTCCGTCCCTGTCCGTCACTTTCGGCATTGTAATATTTTACATATTATATGATAGTCGTTTTCTTCCAGCAGTTTCACGGTTGGCCCAGTGGAACTATCTCCAGTTCAGGGTTCGCAGTTGTGCACATTTGAAGATGCTCCGCTGTCAAAATAAATTCATAATAGATATCAGGATTGAGGTCTTGAGGAATGATAGTGCCTATATATATTTTGTGCCTGGGATCATCTTCATCCCAGTCACTTTCAAAGTGGAATCATCTTCATAGTGAATCATGGAAAATATTTGTAATATAAAATAATAATATTAACACGAATTTATTGAAAAGTTTATTCTAACGCATATTCCACCTACCGGCAACATATAATGAAATTATTCTAAAATATTAATTGGTTGTGCACTTGTGCTATTTTTAGAGCCGCGACAAGAGAAACCGAGGGCTTTTTCAAGAAGCGGCAGATTCTAGTGTACTTCAAAGATGACTAACACACTTTCATGATTTTAATTTTTTAATTAGTATATTAGAATTTAATTTTAATTTTAATTTTTATAAGTTTTTATATAGCTTAGTCTCATTTGTAAAACATCAAATGTTTACCTGTAGTCTAATGGTTAAAATTGTTTGTTTTGTTTTATTTTCCAGCCCCTAGCTAAATTTTTCAGTTCTGTCCCCATGATAGAGTATTGTTTTAATATCCAATATAATAATTTAGAAAGAATTTTTATTGCAGGCTGTGAATGAAATAGAAGGAAAAAAAATTAAATGTTTGATGTTAATCGATCTTACATCCAACTGCAATTTAATTTATAAATAATATTTGCATTTACATAAGGGAGTTAACGGCTATTGTATGCGTTGTTTAATTCTGATTGTAATATTATTACGAGGAAAAATTACTTGATAATTATTATTTGACAATTTAAGAAACTTCAAAAATAAAGTTTAAATATATATCAAACATTATAGGCATTATATTATTCACGCAACATATCTATAAAATATTACATTTTATGTAAATTTCACCGTACAACAAGCGATTTAAAATTTCGACAGTTTAAAATTAATGACTCCTAATATATCGTCAAATAACACTTAAATTACAAGAAATTATGTTGTCTATTTATTCAATGACATACCGATGAATTTACTTCTTTATTTTTAAATTCTATATGAATTTTTTTTTTAATCTATTGTAAGATTGTCAAATGAGTGAAGGTATGGTATTGTGCATATCATGAATTAGTCCATACTATGAATCAATAATGTGTTTTTAAAGTTTAAACAGTTGATTTGAACTGTTAAACGTGATCTCTACGTAAAAATCTACTTGCCAACTAACTTTTTCATTTTTTCTAAATTATTTTACTACATTTTTAGAAAGGTAAAAAATCACTACTTTTAAAGATCAAGTGGTTTTCTATCTATTAAAAAGTAGTAAAAAAATTAAAAAATTAATCTGACCTCTAAACGATTCAGATCAATTGTTTAAACTTTGAAAATAAAGTTATTGATGCATAGTACGAGTTCAATATGCGCTATGCATAGTACCATAACCTCACTATTGACAAAATATCTATAATCAAGTGATGCTTTCTCTACTATTATTTTGTAAATAGTAGAAAGTTAATGTTACTCGATGAAACGGTCATAATATGACTTCTTGCTGAGTCAATTACAAAATGCAGGGGCGGACTCAGAGTGTTCTAGGGGGGCAGCTGCCTCTCCATGCATTTTGAATTTTAGTGGAGATTTATCGGTTCCGAACGACTTTGCCTCCCTTGATTTTGCTCCCCTCTGTATGTTTAATTTGTAATTCGAGTTAAATTTAGAGTTAAAATTGAAATAAATCTGTTGAATTTTGATTGGTAATTAGAATTATTAGTCAGAGCATCAGAAATTACAAGTCAAAGCATTGGAAAGTATAAGTTAAATCATTGTTTTTTATCAAGTACCCAATTGGTTAATGGATTTAAACCCGATTCGATATTTTTTTGCCCCCCTGACGAAAATCCTGGACCCGCCCCTGACAAAATGAACAATTTGATGCGGTAATGAAAAAATTTATGAAGTAAAATATTACTAAATTAACCTAATATGACAATTTATAGTTTGTGGAAATAAAATAAAATAAACTATAATTTTAAACTTGTAAATTTTACACAAATTCTACTGCTGCACGCACAATAGGAGACGATCAATCATTGTTGGTTTGCACTTTGCACTAATGACCTTATATACTTAAAATATTGTTATATACTCATTGAAAATTAAAATGTTCAATTTGATTGTGCACTATTTTGTACTCATTGGTGCTCCTAGAATTGTGCACTATTTTGTCTACTTATCTATTATTACTCTTTAAGAAATCACCATCACACGCGTAAGAGTTGCCATTGCAACTTGCAAGAAGGCATTACTTGGACATATCAGATCTCTCTCGGTGAAATTATTTAGAAGCTAATTATTCCATTATAAACAATCGATATTATTGCGTCGATCAATCGATATTATTGCGTGAGCTTGTAAGGATTTTCTTTTTACTTTCAAAATCAAAGCCTTCAAAATAATTTAATTGGTGACAACTCACAAGTCTTGGAAAAATATATAAATAAGTTCACGAATTAATTCATTTTTAGCAATACGCTATATAAAAATTATTGACGTGTAAAATATTCGTGTTTCTTTTAAAAAATAAATAAATAAATATTCATGTTTAATTCTTTCTATAATATAAGAGGAAGGTTCCAATGTCTCATGCCTTTCATACCTCATCATACCTCATGTTTTATATCTTCGTTTTCAAAGTCTAAATTGTCGACCCGAACCGTTCAATATGATATCCATACTAAAATATGGTGGGGATGAAATTTTATAATTTTTGGAAATTTTTTACTATTTTTTAAGATGGGTAGAAAATCACTGTTTTTTGAACGGTCAAAAAACAGTGATTTTATACCTATCTTAAAAAATAGTAAAAAAAATTCAAAAATTTCATCCCTAGACATATTTTAGTATGCATATCATGTTGAGCAGTTCGATTCACAGTTTGGACTATAAAAATGAAGATAAAAAATATGAGGTATTGGAACCTTCTCATAATATAATTAGTTATCCTACTAATTACAGAGTATTATGTAATAATTGTTTATATAACATCGGTATAGAATTCTTTCAAAAAAAATTACATCGGTATAGAGAGTATTTTTATTCAACGTGAATCTTTCATATCATTACACAAAAAATAAGATCGTTATATGAATATATCATTCACACATAAAAAAATAAGATCGTTGTATATAGTTCATATAGATCAGGAAAGCAAGTGATAAAGATAATATATTTTATACAGTGAATATTTAAGTTGAGACTCCAATTTTATTAAGAAAAAAAACGAGATCGAGACCATCTATCTTTCATTTTTTTTATTTTTTTTAAGGTTCCAATTATTCTATTTTGTACTTAGCCTGGACCTAAAATTCTTTTTTCTTTTTTCAAAAGCTTTGCCACTGATATAATTCTTGTCTTTACTATGCATTTACCAGTGGAGGCCTGAAGGGGTCCGGATCCCCTAAAGTAATCCAATCTTTGGGTTTTGGATTGAGACCGTCCGATTCGAATTCGTCGTTCGAGATTGTCTCAGAATTTGAATTCATCGCTGAGATGTGTGCGCTCACTTCGCAGATAAAATTTTGCGGATTCGAATCGGACAGTCTCGATCCAAAACCCAAAAATTGGGTTACTTCACTGGATCCGAATTGGGCCTGAAGCAGCCCATGTCAGACAAACCATATATTTTTGTTGGGTTTTAATTCTTGTTCTTTGTTAATGGACCAAAGAAGGATCATCCTTCGGAAATGGCGCTGTTGATATTTATATTGAAGAAGGAGGTCCTTTACCATTTCGAACGTACTCAGTTACAGGCAGAATTTTTTATTTTTAGAAAATACCATAAAATAATATAGATGAATAGAACGGGTACCATCATTTATTGATTCATAGAAAAAATCGAAAAAAAAAAATTAGGCATCAAACATTGGATGTGAAGTAGTTTGAAATGGATAGAACTGTACAGGTGTTATGTTGGATTATGTCAATGTATTCATGAGCGGAGGTAGAAAATTAATGAATATCAAATTCATACTAAAACAAATTTCGGTGGAATTTTGGGAGAGAGAGAGTAAAAAAAAGAGATTCTGATTTGTGTGTGACTTACATGTGAGTTGTTGATTTTTTTTATTAAAAAATGTTTTAAAATGCCAGAAGTTCTCAAATTATACAAGTCACCTTTTTCTTGAAAAAAATGAGGGTCAACTTTCTTGTACCCGTATCATTTTACTATAGATTGTATAACAAATGTATAACAAATGTATATTTCATTACTAGTTTTTGAAAAATGGGGAGGGGGAGTCAATTGGCTCATGTATCTTGGATCCGAATCTGCTGAAATCTGAGGTCGGTACTGTTCACCCTGAAATCCCTACAATCAGAATCCAGCCGTCGAACTGTTCTGAGATGCGTGCAAGGAAAAATCAGTTGTTTCGAGATACGTTCTCGAAAAAAAATTCAATGGCTAAATTTCAGATTACAGGAATTTTAGAAATTTCAGGATGAACAATACTCGATCTCAGAATTTCAGCTGATTTATTTCCATATATCTTGGCCTCTGTATGTATTGTGATTGTTTTTTTAATATTACTTTTTGGCATGTCTTGACAAGCGTTAAAAAAAAAATAGAGAGGGTGAGGAAAAAAAGGAGAGAAGAGAAAAATGTTTAGCTATGTTTTGACTAACAAATATTTAAAAAAAAAAACCTCCTGACTGTAAAAAATAACCGGTCCTAATTTTTAATTCAACCAGCCATTTTTTGATCAGCTTGGACATTTCTAAAAATACCCAGATTAGCTAAATATAATTAATATTTTATAATTAATTTTGAATATTAATAAAAATGACGGACCCTATCCTATGAGATAGATATCCTTATCCTTCCTGTAAAACAGTATGATAATATTCTTTTAACAAAAAGAGAATCTCCTTTTGGAAGTGTTTAGATATTCTTAGTTAGTAACTTAGTATAACGGTCAAGCAATGTTTAGAAGTGTTTAGATAACTCGTGTAATGTTGATGTTGTAAGTGACTCCTGTATAACCTAATGCGAGAATTGATTCGTATATAGTCAAACAATGAATAACTAATAAATAAGAGAGTTTTCTAAAAATTTCTAGTAGCCAACTTTATCTCTTTCTTCTTTCTCTCATTCAATAAAAACACAAAATCTAGAACACTATCATGAATAGGCCGAAAAACAATACCTATCATTTCAAATATGCGTAAAAGATTCCCTTCACTTTGCGATTTGAGATTTATTCTCAGCCTCTTTGAGATTCGGACTAACTCAGGACAGTATATTTGAACTTTGAGATTCGTGCAAAGTTAAAATAACATCTACTAATTCTAAAAAATTCCCTTTTACGGTACCGGAGAGGATGTGAATTCTCATGAATAGGCCAATAGAAGAGAAGGAGAGCGAAGGAAATTAATTAATTTAGATTCAATGTGTCAAGTCCATTCAACAATTATGGTGCAATTTGAATGTTTAGATCTGATTTTTTTTTTCTAACTTTGAATTCAAATATTTTTCGGGATCATTCTGCCACATCGAAAAAGGAAGAACTCATTCTATTTTCTTTTATTACTAAACAGAGTAAAACTATGGTGTTTCTAAGTTCACCAAGTCTCTTTGTAAACTCAATTATAAAACTTATCAAATTGATTTGAAATGACGAATCCAAACCGTTGAAATTCTTTTACCTTACGAATGATGCGTCTATGTGTAAAAATTTTAAAATTTTAAAGTAATTTTGTATAAAGTCAAGTGGTCAAAACATTTAAGAAAATAAATGTATTAAAATTAATTTATGAATTTTCTAATTTTGACTGTTTGACTTTATACTAAATTAATTCGAAAGTTTGAAGCCATAGATTTTAGAGTTGAGTTCACAAAGAGACTCGGTCAACTTAGGAACACCCTAGTTTTACTCTATATATAAAACATTAATTTCTATATATAAAATTTTCGAGAACAGCTTGGGTCCGATGCCCATCGGACTCAAATTTGGATCAATGGGTTCATGGACCGTCCGATTTACTTTAAGATTCGTGTGCACGAATTTTAAAGCAGATGCGAAAATTGTGAACGCGAATCTTAAAGCAGATCGTTGAGTTTGAGTCCGATGGGCATCGGACCCAAATTGGTTCACTCGGCAGGAGCTGTGATGACACTGTCCACTAACTGGCGACTAATCACATCTGTCTTCTTCACTCGGCAGTTTCTTGCTGTGCAATAAAATTCGTCCCATTCTAGAACCCTACCTAATCGATTTACTAACTTTTCTTCAATCGTATCAACTATTTGTTCGATCTATTTGTTTTGGTTTGCTCTGCTCTGTTATCTACGTGTTTTCGATCAATTGAAGCAAATGTTGCTTAGATCATCTAGTGTGTGTGGCTGTGTGCGAATGAACTGTCTTGTTCTAGCTCTTATAGGCTTTCGGCCGTAAGCTTTGCCTAGATTTGCTTTGGTTTTCTCTGTTGTTCTTTCATTGAAAAACTAAAGGAATAAAGTCCCTGTCTGGTCTTAAGTTCGATGTGTACCTATCCAAACTTTACATCTGATTTTTGTTTTGTTATTGGTATGATGCCAACGGCTTCGTGCAATTTCTTATAGGTCTCTCATTTTGATATTTTCACAAACAGTACATGCATTTGAGGGAACTATTTGAGGCCCCTTTCTGTGAAATATGATTTGAATCACTGTATGCACCTATATGGGGCACCAACGCAGTGACTTGGTACACATGCTTTCAAGAGAAAGAGAGAGCACCAACTCGATCCAGTCCTTGCTGAATTTAACCATTATTACACAATTGACACCTTCTAGTAGCATCCTCTCCTATAGGATAGCAGGTCCTACATGAAGGGATTAGATGAAAAGCACACCTGACCATGTTAGGTTTCCTATCTAACAGTCTGATTTTGATCCAATGGCTCCTATTTGATTAGGCAGGATCCTGTTACGGGTTAGGACAGCAGCTGATACATCTTTTTAATCTTCTCTAAAGGAGGAGGCCCTTGGATTGGATCTGTCCTTGAAAAGCTTGGCAAACAAGAATAGGAAGCTGACAATACAGATTTATCAAGGTATGAGATCTGAGGGCTCTTTTGTAATTTTTATGCTTAAAACCTTTGTTTGATCAAGAAGTTCCCTTCCAGACATAGGTACTGATACATTGGTTATGTCAGAATTAAGTATATATTAATTTGTCTTGTTCAATATTTGTGTACCAGTACCAGTCTTATCTGTTTCTGGTACCAACCAGCTGATACATATCAGCTATCCAAAAATGATGTAACAGCAGTCAGCAGTGTAATGCCCGATATGGCACTCGCTACCACTAGATATATGCTTCGACGTATGCATGTGCATCAATGCTTAATTTTATAAGCAAATGCAGTGTGTATTTTACCATCAATTAAAATTTTTGGACAGAACTATGAGATCTGTGGGCATTTGCTTTTTTTTTCTTTTGTTCCACGGAGATTAGTCTTTTTGTGGAAAATTATTCTTCAGCTTTCTAAACTGGATTTATCTAACAATTGGGTAAATCAAATTATAGCAAGTATTAAGCTACTTATTCTAATTAGCATATGTTTGTGCAATATATTGACTGTACGAGGCTTCTTTGCATATATTATTTTCTTGTACTGGCTCGATGATGCCAGTATAGTTATCATAAGATCGCACTTGGCTTATAACGCAAGTACTGATTCATGAAAGGTCCTTGTCCTCTCCACTGTAGTAACTTTCTTTCTTTTTTTCTTTTTCTTTTTGTTTGTTGTATCAATACTTGCTAAAAATCATGTCATTTGCCATCGATGAAACATATAATAGAACAGATATTACAAAATCTGAGAGCCAATTATAACAACTATTTATAATTTCATTCCACCTGACTAAGTTTCTGTGCAAAGTTGCTAGTGGTTTTTCCCTCAAAAATCAAAGAAAAATAGTTTGTTTATTTATTTGAAGTTTGTTTCTTGTTCGTATTTCTCTATTTGGATGGCCGTTGTTATAAAATAAGGCATGTACCGTCTATGAATGTGCTTATGACAGATATAATGCCACATTTCATTTTGTAATGAGACTATTCAAAGTTTGCAAATTATTTTTGCTGTTGTACAAGGGTCCAATGTTTGATACTTTCTGATTGTTTGCATTTTTGAAAATTATCACTATGTTACCAGTTTGTATCGTCAGGAGAGTAATTCTCAATACAAGCTGTAAAGACTGGTGCACTAATGATCAGATTAGTCATTGAATGGTTAGAGATAAAATAATTTAAAAGTTGAGTAAGTTAAAATTATGAGCACTAAATAATATAGCTGAAAAAATGAAGTACAAAAGAATTAAATTATATATACAGCTAAAAGATATGGTCAGAGACAATTCCCTCACGATCTAGATAGTAATATCAACTGCATATCGTATTCTCATCGATCTGTTTGATTTTTATCTTTTTTAATTGTTCCTTTTTGTTTCTCTCTTGTAGTTTTTTGGTTGGATTATCCTGATTCGTGCATAAAGTATTTCGTTTTTTATTTTTGATTTGAATTTATCCAAGAAATTTTACCATGAGAAAATTTCCTTGTTGGGTCTCAAATTTGATACGTACCCAATTTAAACTTGGTTCGTGATATTTTTGCTGATTGCAATTGATTGTGCATGCACTTACAAAGGTTTCTTGAGGCATCTTCTTCCAATTTCTTTTATCTGAGAATTTTTAGAAATGATTCTTTCTTTTATAAACCCATCTTTTTATTCGTCGGTTTCTTTATATTCATATTGAAAAGGAGCCATTTCTTTTTTTTTCGTCGGTTTCTTTATCTTCATATTGAAAAGGAGCTGTTGGCTGCTAAGAACCTCCGTCAAATCAATTAGTACCTCAAAGCCTACACCAAAACCTCCAACAACCCTAACCCCACTGTCTTTTTCCTCTTCACCCGCTTAACCCAAGCTCAAAGATTCAGTTCTAATAGATATACCTATGAGATCTTGATAGAATGCTTATTACAAATGAATCAAGTCAGCCTAAATTTGTGTTTTCTGGGACGGTTCCTCAAAGAGGGTTGCAGACCTAATAATTCTATGATCTTCAGTCCAATAATCAAAGGCCTCTGTTGGGAGAAAAGAACTGGTGAGGCCGTTACTGTGCCACTGTGGTGCTCTACAAAATGCCAAAGCTGGGATATGTACCTAATGTAGTCTCGTATAACATTCTTACAAATGGGCTGTGCAAGAAGGGTGAAATTGACAAGGCAATGGATATTGTAAATATCATGAGTTCCAATGGGCTTGAGCCTAATGTCGTGACCTACAACACTCTTATAAAAGTGCCGTGCAATAATGGTGAAACTGACAACGCATTAGATATTTTAGATGTCATGATTGCCAAAGGGCATGAACCTAATGTTAGAACCTACAGCACTCTTATAAATTGGCTGTGCGAGAATGGCGAAACTGATAAGGCGCTAGATTTTCTAGATGTCATGATTTCCAAAGGGCATGAGCCTGATGTAGTGACCTACAACACTCTTATAAATGGGCTGTGCAACAATGGTGAAGCTGGTAAGGCATTTGATTTTGTAAATGTCATGATTTCCAAAGGCTATGACCCGGATGTCGTGACATACACCACTCTTATAAATTGGCTGTGCGAGAATGGTGAAACTGATAAGGCATTAGATTTTCAAGATGTCATGATTTCCAAAGGGCATGAGCCTAATGCCGTGACCTACAACACTCTTACAACTGGGCTGTGCAAGAAAGGTGAAATTGACAAGGCAATGAATTTTCTAGATATCATGATTTCCAAAGGGGTTGATCATGATGCCATGACCTATTGCACTCTTATTGAGGGGCTGTGCAAGGAGGGTGAAATCGAATAGGCATTGGATTTTTTACTTTACATGATTTCTATAGGCTCCTATTGCACACTCTTATTTGAGGGGCTGTGCAGGGAGGGTCAAATTGAATAGGCCTTGAGCCCGATGTCTCGTTATGATGGGGCTGTGCAAGGGACGTGAAATGGAAAAGGCAATTGGAAAGGCGTGGTGATAGAACTGCCATGTCGGGAGTGGAGACATAAATTTAAGAGGCGATAGAACTGCCATGTCGGGACTGGAGAAATAAATTTAAGAAATTTGCCGTTGCATTATTATTGGATGATGCTCCTTGATTGTAGATTGATTATTTGAATTATGTGTTGTTTCATTGTCCTCACCTATTGTAGCCCATCCAGGCAAATTGCATTTCTTTATCACTTGATTTTGAATTTACGTATTATTGATATTTTGGAAAGTTGTTATATACTTGTATATTCTTTTTTGTGGTATTAATTTGCGCATGTAATTTACTGTATGATTTTTTTTTTTTTTTTGATAAAAGACTTTTAAGCCCATTTCATTAAAGAAACAACGTAACCAAGAGTTCATACAAAAAGAAAGAAGCCTCCATCCTACCCGATCTAACAAAAAGCAGGCAATTAGTGCCACATAACAGTATATGGTCAAAGTCTCTAAAGCATATAGGCGAATATATTACAGATAATTCTAATATTCTCAAAGCTCTGCACTAAGCAACAACTACAGTATGATCATCATCCCCATCATCTGGAGGATTAAGTTAGACCACCATTTGGAGAGCCGTTGAATTACACTCTTCATTAGAATCTCAAACCTGCAGTGGAATGTCATTCAGATCTTAAGGCATCCAGTCAGCTTGTACTACTCCCTAGTTTGTCTTTTAACAATACCTGTCCAATATGTAATAAGAGAGATAATAAGTAACACTACAGTTTTAAAAGATTTCTTATTGGTGTGTTGAAAACAATACTCATTTCTAAGTTTCCAAAGTGTCCAAGATATAGCACTAAACACCATAAAAAAAACTAGTTTGGGACTATTTTGGGAGGGTTATTGCAAAATGTATTATATCTTGTATAGTGGACCAATTTGTAAAATGTCCTTGGCTCTTACCCATCCAAAACCAAATATGTTGAGCCAATCTACAATTGAGAAATAAGCGATTAGTAGTTTCAAACTCATTACAGAATTGACATGTGGTATCTCCCTGCCATTCCTTTTTTCTCAAATTCTGTTTAGTAAGGATTCTATTTATTGCAACCAACCACATAAAGATTTTGATTTTATAGGAAAGAGAAGGTGCCACCATAACATAGGATGTGAAAAACAAACACCTCTAAAATTGAGAAACTTATACAGGGACTTAACAGTAAATAGACCAGAAACTTCCAATTTCCAAGCAATTTTATCATTGCTATGTGTAAAAGACAAAGTACTAAGGGTATGTAAGACGGTAGTCCATTCCTGCATTGTAATTAAGTTAAACTGTTTTCTAAACCTAACAACACCCCCTTGTGACTGTACCACCTCTCTTAAAGTGATATTTTTGGTAGCACAAATGTCATATAACTGATGATAAAGGATGTTGAGGGGAATATGATTGTTCCAGGTGTCTAACCAAAATCTAAGTTGAGACTGGGACCCAGGCATATGAGTAACACTACATTTACCTAAATCATCTAAAGCCATAATGGATTTCCAAAAGGCAGAATAAGATAGAGGATGGCTAGAATAATACTTGTGGATTATAATTGTTTTCCAAAGACCTGTATAAGACTGGTTTTGAAACTTCCACCACCATTTAAAAGTAAAGCGACATTCATTTATTTAAGATCAAGTATACCTAAATCTCCCACCTCTTTAGCTAGATAGGCCAATGGCTAATTGACCAATGCATATTTCTTTCTATTTTTACAAGTACCTTGCCATAAGAACCTACATCTAATTTTATCTAGCTGTTTGAGTACATACTTTGGAATCTTAAAAATGGACAAAATGAATAATGGTATGCAAAATAAGACTGAATTGATTCGAGAAAGTCTCCCACCAATGGAAAACATTTGTTTCTTCCAATTCTGCAATATGTCTTCAAACTTGTCAAGGAGAAAATCCCAATTCTTTTTAGTTAATCTAGATTTATGTAAAGGAAATCTAAGATATTGGAGAAGAAATGAGGCATATTTATACCTAAAGATATCAGCTAAATAGGGACCAGCTGTAGTATTAATAGTGAATAATTTTGTTTTCTGGAGATTCATTCTGATTCCAGATAAAACCTCAAAAGACAACATGGTCCTAATTTTCTAATGTAATAGTTGTGTAAGCCTCAAGTGCCAACATGGTTCTAATTCCAGATAAAGCCAACATGGAAAATAGTTGTGTAATTAAATAGGAATTTGTTTATTTTCTAATGTATGGCTGTATGTAAAATGGAAGAAATATATGGTAGAACAATTAAATCCTGAATCATCCAATATTTTGGATAAAATTGTGTCTTTTGGGCATACTGGTTTCTAATTTAGCTCTCTATCAAAAATTGACAACTCTGTTTGCTAATACGAAATTACAGTGCTATCACACAGGATATGTGTAGATCTGAAGCATGATACTTTTTTTCTTAGAGCATTGCACCATTTACAAACAATTTTTTCTTTTCTTTTCTCTCCTTTTCTTTTTTTTTCTTTTGAATACCGTACCTAACTCTAGTTTAAAAACAAAAGTTTGTATTCCTCAAGTTTGTAGATTATAGATGGGTATTAGATTTGATCTCCTCCCGTATAACTTGGCCTAGACGAAATGAATATTTGCTTGTTCTTAATCATAATTAGCAAGTAATATATCAGCAAAGGCCCCATTAGTGTTCTAAAATATCAAAGGACAAAAGGGAAGAAAAAATATCTACATAGTCATTCTCAATTAAAACACTCCTTAATTAGCATATAGTAGCATTTTAAAAAAGAAACTGTTTTGTATAATTAACATAACACTGCCTAACAAATATACCTAACAAAAGCAGTGACAAATTAACAACCCATGAAGCCACACACACACACACACACACACACACACACACACACACACACACACACATATATATATATACTACATATGGGTACAAACCATACGCCTTGAATATCAATGAAATCGGAAGCAACGATATCAAATTATTGTTGTGGACCAGCTAAAGAAATATATATATACAGTGGCAGAGTCACACTTTCGAACTATGGAAATCAGACAAAATTTTTTTTACAGAGAATGAGAGTCGATTTAACAATACCAAGTAATTTTATTATAAATTATATAGAAAATCATACTTAAATACAAAAAATTTAAAAAAAATAGGGGTCAATTGACCCCATTCTCTCTTCTTCGTTCTGCCACTATATATATAGAGAGAGAGGAGGGTTCAAATGTCTCTATTTTTTGTGCCTCCATCATGCTTTCATTCTTTAAAACTTTAATAACTCAAAATCTAAAACTTAAAAATCAAAATAAAACTGTTTGATGTGATCTACATCATTTTATCTATGCACGTGTAAAAAATTATGACATTCTAACTTTGTTTTGGTTGTCACCAAGATATTGTAAAAAATGTAATTTGGATAATTTAAAGACATTAATTTTCAACATATTGATTCACACAAACACAAAATTGAAATATGATAATTTTTTATGAGCACATAGAAAAAATAACATAGATCAAATCTAACGATTTTATTTTGACTTTTAAGTTTTAGATTTTGAGTTATTAAAGTTATTAAAAAGACATGATGGAGGCATTTGAACCCTCCTCATATATATATATGAGTAAGGCTACGGTGCTTTGCAAAGTAAACCCACCCCTTTACTTCGGGCCACTTTTTGGATTTTGAAAATCCAAACAACCGATCCGAACCGTTCAATATGTTCTAAATATTGAAATGTGCTTGGAGACCAAATTTTACATTTTTTGAAATTTTTTTACTATTTATTAAGCCACTTTGAAAGTTTCTGATCCGGTGGTCCAGAAAATTTTACTGTTTTTTTACTGTTCACCGTTGGATCAGCGATTTTCAAAGTGGCTTAATAAATAGTAAAACAATTTCAAAAAATGTAAAATTTGGTCTCCAAGCACATTTCAATATTTAGAACATGTTGAACGGTTCGGATCGGTTGTTTGGATTTTCAAAATCCAAAAAGTGGCCCGAAGTAAAGGGGTGGGTTTACTTTGCAAAGCACCGTAGCCTTACTCTATATATATATATATATATATATATATATATATATATATATATAGATGAGCTATGCTACTCCATGGAGTAAAACGCGTTTGTACTTCACGCCATATTTTTATTTTGAAAGTCCAAACGACCGATCCGAACCGCTCAACATGATCTCCATATTGAAATGTGCTTGGAGACAAAATTTTACATTTTTTAGAATTTTTTTACTATTTATTAAGCCACTTTGAAAATCTGAAAATCCGGGTGAACAGTAAAAAACAGTAAAAAATTCTGGACTGCCGGATCAGTGATTTTCAAAGTGGCTTAATAAATAGTAAAAAAAATTTAAAAAATGTAAAATTTGGTCTCCAAGCACATTTCAATATGGAGATCATGTTGAGCGGTTCGGATCGGTCGTTTGGATTTTCAAAATAAAAATATAGCGGCGTGGAGCACCAACGCGTTTTACTCCATGGAGTAGCATAGCTCATCTATATATATATATATATATATATATATATATATATATATATATATATATATTCGCATGCACTTTGCCCAATCTGAAACTAACATTTATATCTTGTTATCTAATCCATGTTGAGAAAATAGAAGGTTTAGGATCCGATTACCCTCAGACCCGTTAGGAGTTAGTCTTCATTGGATTTAATATTAAATAAGAGAATTACTAATTATATAAGAGAGTTACTGATTATAGAATAACAAGCAACTCAATCTTATTACATTTTCAATAAGTTACCGTTATGTATAGGTAGGCAACCGTTGTAATTTCCTTTCCTCCAATTATATAAGAAGACCACTGTACAAGTTATAGAATAAGAATGAAGATGTTGGCTACTCTACTTATATAAGTATATGAGTATATATGTTTATAAGTTATTTTTGCATTTTCAATGTCCAAATAGTCGATCTGAAGCGCTCAACATGCTCTCCATATCTATATGTGCTTGGAGGCCGAATTTTACATTTTTTGAAATTTTTTTACTATTTTTTTTAGAAATTTTCAAAACAGTATTTTTCAGATTTTGTTTTATGGTTTTTTTAAATTTTTTACCATATTAAATCACTGTTTTGAAAATTCTAAAAAAAACAGTAAAAAATTTGCAAAAAATGTAAAATTTGATCTCAAAGCACATTCTAATATGGAGGACATGTTGAGTGCTTCAATCGACTATTTAAATTTTACAAACATAAAAATAACTTATAAGTATATGTACTCATATACTTATATAAGCATAGTAGCCAATCTCTAGGAATGAAATAATAACATTTTCTCATTCATCCCTTCACTGTTTCAGTTCCGCAAACATCAACAATCCATTTTGGCCCAATCTCCATGCCAGCTGTTGTATGGGCTCCTCTTAATTTTCAAGTTTGGTGAAAGCTGCCACTTTTGTTTGAATTTCAGCCTCTAAACCGTTCGATCTTCACTCAGATTCGCGCTCGTTATCAGAAAATAATGAAGCATTTCAGCGCAGAGGTTTGTCTCTCCCTTGAATGTGTCTCTGATATCCGCATTTGTAGTTGTTGTAGTCGAGGGCGGAGTTAGACTTTCAAATTATGAGAGTCAAACAGAAATAAAGATCAATCACAAAAAAAATTTCATGCTACGAATAAGAATCAATTTTACATTACTCATAACATTTTACTCTAACTTATATAAAACAATTCATAATCTGGTGGGAAAGATGCTCGTGAACTTTTACCGAACGCAACAAGGAGGTGGAACAGCTACGAGATGAGGTTTTATGGCAACTGCAATTCGGCTACGAGTGACAAGCACAATCTCAACAAAAGGAAGGACTCAAGCGCTTAACTAACCTAGGAAGAAAGACTGACAGGACATCGCCACAAGCTTACAGCTACTGGCAGCGGACCAATGCAACTCACCTCCTCCTATTTCAGTTTACTGTTCATTCAATCTTCATTTTACCACATTTGCATTTCAGTTTTTATCTACTTTCGGCTCAATTGTTTTGAGCCAAATTGTGTTTATCTTTGGTGGTTACCATTCTTGTGTAGCGAACTATTCTTTTAATACAAATGTGAGCATGACCCTCATTTTTCATCAAAAAAAAAACTTATATAAAAAATAGCAAACAAGTACAAAAAATTATGAAAATAAATTGATGTCAATTGATCTCCATTTCCTGAGCCACTGGTTGCAGCGATCATTTTTTAATTGATCTCCATTTCCTGAGCCACTGGTTGCAGCGATCATTTTTACTGCATCTTCATCTTCTTTAGTCACCTCATCTGGCCAACGTGACATCACAAGGGTAAAACCGCAAAATGGAACACTGTTTCACTCTACCGTGTAACATTTCAAGTCTACCAGCTTCTCAAAAAAGAGTTTACCAGCTTCTCATATTTCATTCTGAAAAAAGTTATTCATAAAAAATATTTAAAATAAATTCATTTTATAAATTATATTTTGTAATTAGCAAAGTTTTGACACGACTAATGTACTTCTAAATACTAGATACATATGTATAATGGTAAATTAAATTAACAGTGTATGACCTTTATGAGTTACATTGCAGATTGCACCACACATATCTATTTTAAATAAGAAGGAAAAAAAATGATATATTGACTCATCTTTTTAAAATAAATCAAAAGAAAGAAAATGAAATCAGATGAATAAAAATATATGTAGTTTTTTTATGACATGACCAAATAAACTTGAAGGCTTAGTCCTCGTTTTGAACATGGGGAATTAGTATTTAAATGTCATTGTTAAAAACATAGAAATATTTTTTTACAATGCAATTAATATTTAAAAATTAAAAATATAACTATTAATATTATTGTCCTATAATTTTTTAAATAATATTTAAATTAGTCGTAGTAATTTTGCTATTGCTATACTCAACAATTGTTCTCATCTCCAACTTCCAACTAGTAAATTCGGAAAACACAATATGAAAAATATTCGTAACATTTGATAAGTTTGAAAATATTTCCAGATTAGAATAAAAATGGATAGATTCAAAGAAAACCGAAGACGGATTATGAGCCCAACAAATGCCCAATTCCCATGTTTTTTCTTGTTTTGTTTGTATCTCGCTCAGCGGCTCAGGCGCGCTCAGCCTTATCGCTTCACAGCTCCACGCTTTTTTCCACGCTTTTTTCTCCCTCAGACCTCAGTGGGCGACTCCCTTCAACTCAACTCGGTTAGTTTTCTTTTCTACCCCTCTCTCTTTATTCTTTGCTAATCACCGCACTGCACCCCAATGATTTCCGAGGTTCCTTCCATCAAAATCAAAAGAAGTTGCACAATTTTCTTATTTCTGAGTACCAACCAAATTGCATTCATTCTTGCTTACATTACACTCTATTCTTAGTCATGTTCTTAGTCATGTGTTGTTATTCACTTATTCTTGTAGGCAGTAGGTTAACATAGAAGGGCAAATTGTCACTTCCGAAGCAAAACCCCTCAACCTTGTTAGATCAGATTTTACATAGCGACTGTAAGTCTGTAACAAAAACAAATCAGAGTAATTAACAATCATATCAGATGGTGATGGTGATGGTGTCATCAACCTTATCTCTTCCCCCCTTCTTTTCATTTTCACCTTCGCCTTTATCCCAATTCCGATCCCCATTTGATTTTCGCCGAGGCCTCTGCCTTATCTGCTATGCATTCTCCCACTCTCAATTTCAACCCGACACAACAATTCCACGCCGTCAGCCGCATTTGAAAAAGGAGAAAAGGCGGCACTGGAAGGCAGATACCGTTGCTGTTTCTTGCCAAGAGGTGATTCACCAGTTTGATCAGCTGTTGGCTGCTAAGGACCTCTGTCAAATCAATAAATACATCAAAGCCTACACCAAAACCTCCAAATACCCTTACCCCACTATCTTTTCCCTCTTCACCCGCTTAACCCAAGCTCAAGGAATCAGTCCTAATAAATGTACCTATCAGATCTTGGTAGAATGCTTATTACAAATGAATCAAGTCAGCCTAAATCTGTGTTTTCTGGGACAGTTCCTCAAAGAGGGTCGCAGACCTAATAATTCTATGATCTTCAGTCCAATAACCAAAGCCCTCTGTTGGGAGAAAAGAACTGATGAGGCAGTTAATGTGGTGCTCTACAAAATGCCAAAGCTAGGATATGTACCCAATGTATTCTCGTATAACATTCTTATAAATGGGCTGTGCAGGAATGGTGAAACTGTGAAGGCATTAGATATTCTAAATATCATGATTTCCAATGGGTATGAGCCTAATGTCGTGACATACAACACACTTATAAAAGGGTTATGCAATAGTGGTATAACTGGCAAGGCATTAGCTATTTTAGATGTCATGATTGCTAAAGGGCATGAGCCTAATGTTAGGACCTACAGCACTCTTATAAATTGGTTGTGCGATAATGGTGAAATTGACAAGGCAATGGATTTTGTACATGTCATGATTTCCAAAGGGTATGAGCCTAATGTCGTGACCTATAACACTCTTATAAAAGGGCTGTGCAACAATGGTAAAACTGATAAGGCATTACATATTGTAGATGTTATGATTTCCAAAGGGTATGACCCTGATATCGTGACGTACACCACTCTTATAAATTGGCTGTGCGTGAATGGTGAAACTGATAAGGCATTAGATTTTCTAGATGTCATGATTTCCGAAGGGCACGAGCCTGATGTTGTGACCTACAACACTCTTATAAATGGGCTGTGCAAGAAAGGCGAAATTGAGAAGGCATTAGATTTTGTAGATGTCATGATTTCCAAAGGGTATGACCCTGATATCGTGACATACAACACTCTTATAAATTGGCTGTGCAAAAATGGTGAAATTGGTAAGGCATTTGATTTTGTAAATGCCATGATTTCCAAAGGGTATGACCCCGATGTCGTGACATACACCACTCTTATAGAAGGGTTTTGCAAAAATGGTGAAATTGATAAAGCACTGAATATTCGAAATATCATGATTTCCAAAGGGTATGAGCCTAATGCCATGACCTACAACATACTAATAGATGGGCTTTGCAAGAAAGGTGAAAGTGAGAAGGTAATGGATATTGTACATGCCATGATTTCCAAAGGGCATGACCTGGATGTCGTGACCTACAACACTCTTATAAAAGGACTGGGCAACAATGGTAAAACTGATAAGGCATTAGATATTGTAGATGTTATGATTTCCAAAGGGTTTGACCCTGATGTCATGACGTACACCACTCTTATAAATTGGCTGTGCGAGAATGGTGAAACTGATAAGGCAATGGATTTTGTGGATATCATGATTTCCAAAGGGAATGACCCGGATGTTGTGACCTACAGCACTCTTATATATGGGCTGTGCAACAAAGGTGAAATTAAAAAGGCAATGGATTTTCTAGATGTCATGATTTCCAAAGGGGTTGATCCTAATGTCGTGACGTACAACACTCTTATAAATGGGTTGTGTAAGAAAGGTGAAATTCACAAGGCAGTGAATATTCTAAAAAACATGATTTCCAAAGGGCATGTGCCTGATGTCGTGACCTACAATACGCTAATAGATGGGCTGTGCAAGAAAGGTGAAATTGAGAAGGCAATGGATATTCTAGATGTCATGATTTCCAAAGGGTATGACCCGGATGTCGTGACGTACAACACTCTTATAAAAGGGCTGTGCAAGAAAGGTGAAATTGATAAGGCAAGGGATTTTCTAGATGTCATGATTTCCAAAGGGGTTGATCCTGATGCCGTGACCTATTGCACTCTTATTGAAGGGCTGTGCAAAGGAGGGTGAAATTGAATAGTCATTGTATTTTTTACTTTACATGATTTCTAAAGGCCTTGAGCCTGATGTCACGTTATGATGGGCCGTGCAAGGCACGTGAAATGGAGAAGGCAATTGGAAAGGCGTGGTGATAGAACTGCCATGTTGAGAGTGGAGAAAATAATTGTTATTGTGTATTATTATTGGATGTTGCTCCTTGATTAAAGATTGATTATTTTAATGGTGTATTGTCTCATGTCCTCACCTATTGGAGTCCATTCAAGCCTATTGGATTTCTTTACAACTTGAATTTACATATTTTTGATATTTTGGAGAATTTTTATATATTTCTTTTTGTGGTAACTAATTGTGAGAGGATATCAATTTTATTTTCTACAACTTCATATCACCATATCACTACGTTACTAGTGAATCTAATAGAGCTGACTTATTAGAAGTCTTCAATAAGTGAGATATTCCAAGTTCCCAACATCACATTTCATGAAGCACCAATTTTTCTGATACTGGTACAGCAGGGTACGTATGCACCTATATTATTTTGTTTTTGTTTTTGTTAAAGGGTCCGGGAACCCGGCATCTTTCGGATACCTTTTATGGGGAGTTGAACATGCACTTCTCCGTAGAGAGACTCATGCGCTATATAAAGTACAAAAATGAAAGCAAACTGTTTCAAACCAACACTTTAACCTTGGACAAACGAGAAGTTTAGTACCGTTTAAAATTTATGGATTACAAATCTCTATTTTCTCTTTACATTGAAAATATATGGAACGCTATACTTCCAGCGCTTCGTTTTAGTGTTCCAGATGTTAGGTAAGAAAAAGAAGGTACCTTTAATTTCTTGTATGTTGTTTTATACAAGTTTTTTTATTTTATCACAGGAACACGTGTATAATTAGGTAAAAACAATCTTTAATATCAGTTGCTGAAGCTCTCACTACTGCAACAAGCCAACAAGTACCAAGTAGTACCAAGTAGTGGTGTGGCCTACTTGTGCATTAATTTATTTTGTCAAATTATGTACATATTTGGGGAATATCACTATATCAGGTTAGTTAGCTGGAGAATATTAGGAGAACTTGTGTTTCTTTATAAACCAATTTCTTTTAGGCAGATCCTGTTGTGGAGTTTCTCTGGCATGAGAAACACTAGTTCTCTAATTGAATCCTAGCAGGAGAGTAATTCTCAATATTAGCTGTAAAGACTGGTGCACTAATGATCAGATTAGTCATCGAATGGTCAGAGATAAAATAATTCAAAAGCTGAGTAAGTTGAAATTATAAGCACTAAATTTATATTGCTTATAAAAAATGAGGTACAAAAGAATTAAACTATACATACAGCTAAAAGATATGGTTAGAAACAATTCCCTCAGGATCTAGATAGTAATATAAACTGCATCTGGTATATTCAGATTTGTTTGATTTTATGTTTTTTACTTGTTCCTCTTTGTTTGTCTTGTAGATTTTTGGTTGGATCATTCTTATCTGTCCATAAAAGTATTTTTTTTTGTGGTTTTTTGTCCTCCAATTGTAGTTCAGTTCAAATGTTTAGCTGTTTTTTTATCTTGTATGAATTTATCCAAGAAATTTTGCTGTGAGAAATTTTCCTTGTTAGGTCTCAAATTTGATATTTACCTAATTTAAACTGGGATCGTGATTTTTTTGCTGCTTGCAATTTATTGTGCATGCACTTGCAAGGTTTCTTGAAGCGTCTCCTTACAATGTCTTTTATCTGAAAAATCTTTCAGAAATGATCCTTTTTCTTATAAACCAATCTTTTTTTTCTGTCGGTTTCTATATATTCATATTTAGAGCCTGGTGGTGGAAAAATGTCATGCGGGTCATTGAAAAACATGCTTTATGCACTGAAATTAAATTTGCATTAAGTGGCTTGGTACATGTTGATAGAGAAAGTGCCAGAAAATCATTCCTGAATCATGGTTCATAGTCATCTTGAATCTTTACTCTTGTGCAATTGGAGAGGAGCCCAACCCTATTTTCATTGTTTAGTTTGAGAAGCTAAAATTTAAAGTTTTAAATTGTTGACAAAAAAAGAAAATGAAGTTACAAGATCTGAAGACTCTTTTTGTATTCTTTTTGTGCTTGTCAGAATTTACACAAACACTTGCTTAATCATATTATCTCTTCAAAATTGCTAAAGTTCTTACATTCTATCAGTAGAACTGGTCGAGGTAGGTACTGGTACACTTGGCTGATACTGTTGCAGAGTAAGGCAATGATTTTCTGTTTATTTATATTTTTTGTCTGTTTGGTCGGAAGGTTTAAGGGCTGGATTCAGGCTTATCTGTGGCTACACTAGGAAGTTTTTAATTTTGTTTAATTTTTTCTTTTAAACCTATTGTAAGATTGTCAAAATATCTATAATCAAGTGATCCCTTCTCTACTATTATTTCGTGGAAAGTTCATGATACTTGATGAAATGAAATTACCGTGATTTTTATTAATATTCAAAATTAAATACAAATTATAAATATACACACGTTAGCTGAGTATTTTTAGAAATACCTAAGAAATCCAAGAGAGATATATTATGTTCTTGTTAAATCATAACTTATATTCTTGAGACATACAAATTTTATAAAATTTATTTTGAATTAATCAAATAAGAAAGACTCATTTTGGAAAAGTAAGTGTTCACTTTTGGAGTCCATGAGAAAAATTCAACTCATATAGTTGATAAATTTATTTTCAAGTTTTTGATTAAATGTTTTATGTGCAATCCAATGGCCATTTAATATCAATTTAATTCCAGAATTAGATGCGTGACAGGGTCTACAACAACAACAACAAAAAAGTCCCAACCGACTATTTAATGGCTGGTTGAGAAAAAAAAGAGACGGCCATTAAATGGCCGGTTTGGGCATTTTTAAAAATACCCAGCTAACGTGGATATATTTATTAATTTGTATTTAATTTTGGATATTAATAAAAATGTCAGTGAAATTAATATGACTTCTTGCCAAGTCAATTATATTGTGAAATGAATAATTAGAATGTTCTGATGAAAAATTAATAATGTAAATATTACTACACAAATAAATTTAAGTTTAAATTATTTTGCTCTAATAATGTAAAATTCAAAATTTGAATAACATATTTATATTACTAGATACCGATACGTTGGTTGTGTCAGAATTAAGTTATAGATTGTTTCTTCTTCAATATTTGTGTATGGTTTTTGATGATGAAGTAAATCAAATATGGCTTAGGGTTTAGGGTTTAGGGTTTAGGGTTTAGGGTTTAGGGTTTAGGGTTTAGGGTTTAGGGTTCGATGAAGTAAATTAATATGACTTCTTGTAATGGTTCGATGATGCCAGTATAGTTAGCATAAGATGGCACTTGGCTTATAGCACAAGTATTGATTCATGATCCTCTCCAGTCTCAAATCTAGTAACTTACTTTCCTTTTCTTTTCTTTTCGTTTGTTGTATCAATGCTTGCTAAAAATCATGTCATTTGCCATGGACGAAACATATAATAGAACAGATTTTACAAAATTTGATTTTTTTTTTTATTGAGTAAAGCTATGGTACTATACATAGCACGAATTAGTCAGTACTATGGATCAATATCTCTATTTTCAAAGTTCAAACAGTCGATATGAACCGTTCAACATGATCACCATATGAAAATGCACTTATAAATCAAATTTTACATTTTGTTTAGAATTTTTTTAATATTTTCTTAAAAAGGTAGAGAATCATTTGATCTAAAGATTGTAGACCATTCAAAATAGTGATTTTCTACATATTTGAAAAACAGTAAAAAAATCTAAAAAAATATAAAATTTAGTTTGCATATCATGTTGAACGGTTTGGATTTACTATTTGAACTTTAAAATAAAAGATATTGATTCATAGTACGAACCAATCCACACTAACCATAGCCGCACTCTTTTTTCATTTGAAGTTTTGCCGTAAGCTAGTTTGCATGAGATGGTACCTGCCTTGTTGTATTCACTCTATTAAATTCAGCAATCTTTAATAGAAAAATTGATTTTATTAAGTATATCTCATAATTTACAATGATAACCACTACTCTATTTATACATAAACAGAGGATAAGGAGCCGTTAGACTACAAGGGCTGTAAAGAGCCGTTAGGCTGTAACAGAGAAAAATAAATATATAATATTCTGTAAAATTCTTATGGGCTACCCTAAGTATCACCGAAGAGTAGAACTAGGGTGCTCCTAAGCTCACCAAGCCTCAAGCCCTTCCGTGAGCGCGACTCTAAAACCTATCAAATTGACTTCAAACGACATTTCCAAACCGTTAGATGTTCAATCTATATTAAAATGTGCTTGGAGACCAAATTTTACATTTTTTGGAATTTTTTTACTATTTATTAAGATGGTTTGAAAATCGCTGTTTTCCAATGGTGCAAAATTTTAATAAAAACAGCGATTTTCAAACCATCTTAATAAATAGTAAAAAATTCTAAAAAATGTAAAATTTGGTCTCCAAGCACATTTTAATATAGATTGAACATCTAACGGTTTGAAAATGTCGTTTGAAGTCAATTTGATAGATTTTAGAGTCGCGCTCACGAAGAACTTGGTGAGCTTAGGAGCACCCTAGTTCTACTCATCACCGAATAATACAACTCCAATTATATGTCTCTTGTTAAGAATCTCCAACACACTCCTTGTAATATGAAAATATATTTTCCACTAGGTCCTCAACTCCTCATAGCATTAATTGCTACCTATTAGTTTAGTCATATGTTCTGTAACTACCCAGTAACTAACTGGGTAGAGGACAATGGCCGGAAAAATGACCGGTACTATTGCAAAAAATGGCCAGTACCGACATTCTTTCGATCCTTCTGCCTTGTACGCTTCATCTGGTAGAGGAAGGGGGCCGACATTTATAAAAAATGGGGAGTTTCACGTATATCTCTCAAAAACTTCAAAATTATGTATTTTTCTCTCTAAACTTAGAAATTACATATTTCCTCCTATAAAACTCACAAATTTACGCATTTTATTGTTTTTTATATTAAAACTTATTCTAAATTTGTAAAATACCCATTTTACCCTTAATTAAAAGCATAAAAAGTCCACTAGACTCAAATTTGAATATGAAGAGTTCCTCTACCTTCTGATCCACGTGCATCGCATTAAGATCTGTGCGTGTTGGCTTTAAGATTCGTGTTGATCTAGCATGCACGGATTTTAAAGAAATTTTGATCCGCGCACATCGCATTAAGATCTGTGCACGTCTCTTCAATATCTGTGTGTGTTCGCTTTAAAATTCGTGCTGATCTAGCGTGCACATCTAGCGTGCACATATCTTAAAGCAATTCGTGCTGATCTAGCGTGCAAATTTGAGTATGATGGATGTTTTATGATTTTAATAAAGGGTAAAATGGGTATTTTATAAATTAAGAATGAGTTTTAATATAAAAGACAATAAAATAGATAAATTTGTGAGTTTTTGAAGTTTGAGAGGGAAATAGATAATTTCAAAGTTTAGAGGAGGAAATATGTAATTTTGAAGTTTTTGAGAGGTATAAATCAAATTCCCCCTATAAAAAAAGGCATTTGCCGTCTATGAATGTGCTTATGACAGATATAATATGCCACATTTCAATTTTTTAATAAAACTATTTTATGTTTGCAAATTACTTTTGCTGTTGTATAAGGTCCAATGTTTACCGCTCAAATGTACTTTCAAAATCAAAGTCTTCAAAATAATTTAATTGGTGACAAATCACAAGTCTTAGGAAAATATAGAAATAAGTGCACCAATTAATTAATTTTAGCAATACGCTACGTAAAAATTATTCACGTGTAAAATATTAGTGTATATTTTTTTCTATAATATAATTAAATAACCTACTAATTACAAAGTATTACATAATACTTGTTTGTATAACATGGGTATAGGGAGTATTTTTTGTTTCTTCAACCGAACTCAACATGCATCTTTCATATCATACACACATAAAAAAAAAAATAAGATTGTAATATATAGTTTCTTAGCCTGGCTCTAAATTTTTTTTCTTTTTTTCAAAAGCTTTGGCACTAATATATTTCTTTCTCTTCTATTCATTTACCAGTGGAGGCCTGAAGCAAATTCGGATCACCCCTGGTACTGTACTAAATCCAGACCGTTCTTTGATTGTGGCATAATTTTCGAAAATGAACCCTTTATATCTAAAAGGCATTAAATTTTTATCGCTTGACTGATAGTTAATCTCAGCTCATTAGACATGATACGGTATCACAGAGAATACATATACTCAGATAAACCATATACTTTTGTTGGGACACGGTTAGTTTGCACAGAGGATACATATCATGATACGGTATCCGGGTTTTTTGGGCTTTTAATGTTGTTTGAACGAGTTGGGCCGAGTTTGAGTTAGGAACCGTTCATTAGCAGTCCTGTGTCTAACTGTCACTCACTACTACTACTACTGTCACTCCAGCAAATGTTGCTTAGATTCTCCACATTCTCTTGCCCCCCTCTCTCCTCTCTCTCTCTCTCTCATCATCTCCAAACAGCACAGCAAAATGGGCGACAGAGCGTACGCCACGTCGGGCTCCGCACAAAACCCTCTTCCCACGCCACCTGGAAGAACAGTCAACGGCGCCGCCACAAACGGTACTGCGGCCCCCAAACCGGTACCGGCAGTGCCCCCTCGTGTACCGGCAGTGCCTCCTTACCAGTACCGTCCGAAACCCTATCCACCTCCTTCCAGATCCCGCTACAGGAGTCGCCGCAACTGGTGTTGCACATGCTGTCTCTGGTTCACTCTGTTTCTAATCGGCCTCGTATTTCTGGCTGCCATAGCCGCCGGTGTGTTGTATGTACTCTACCACCCTCGAAAACCCACATTTAATGTCACCTCTCTTCGGCTCACTAGTCTGAATGTCTCATCCAGTTCGGATCTGCTATCAGCCCGGTTGAATTTCACTGTCACAGCCCGAAACCCAAATCAGAAGATATTCTTCTCTTACGGTGATGTCTCAATATCTGCTTACTCAAATTCGGTGGACTTGGCTGACGGATCTATACCCGCCTTCTTGCTGGATCCAAATAATGTGACAATAATTCCCGTCTCATTATCAAGTTCGGGTCGGAGTGTAGATCCGTCTGAAGCAACAGATCTGATGAAGAGAAAGAGCTATCCATTAGAGGTTGTGCTGGATACCAAGGCTGGAGTAAAGATCGGACGGCTCAGATCTTTCAAAATTGCTATTAGGGTTTCCTGTACTGGAATTAGTGCTGGAGTATCTAAGGCAGTGAGTATGGCACCGTCTCCTTCGCCAAAATTACCGCCTCCGCCACCACCTTCAATTGATGCAAAGTGTAAGCCTAAGATCAAGATCTTGAGCTGGACTTTCTAGTAAGATAAAAACACAGAGAAATTGAGGGAACTCGATCTCCCGTGGCTCTCTCGGTGAAGTGTTTCGTGTGCTTATGGAGTGCTACATGGACCGGCAAATCGAGAGTCCTGCCATGAATCGGGGCTCGATTGCGGGTTAGGGTGGTGGTTTCATTTTATATCTTTGTATTTTCGTCACATGTTACGGTTAGAACAGTACAGATAAGAGTTAGCTTGGTGTCTGATAAATTTATCTTTTAAAATTTTTGTTTAATTCATTCAAAAAAAAATGTTGCTTAGATCATCTAGTGTGAAGCTTTGTCTAGATTTGCTTTCTTTCTCTCTGTTGTTCTTTCATTGTAAAACTAAAGGAATAAAGTCCCTGTCTGGTTTCAAGTTCGATGTGTACCTATCCAAAATTAAGTTTTGTTATTGTTAAAATGCCAATGACATCATGCAATTTCTTTCAGAAAATTTTCAAAAGGTATCTCATTTTGATATTTTCACAAATAGTACATGCTTCGAGCTGTGCACTTATGAGACGATGGTAATTTTTTAGTGTCCTAAATGGGCCCCAAACGCAGTGACTTGGTACACATGCTTTAAACAGAAAGAGAAAGCACCAACTTGATCAAGTCCTTGCTGAATTTCACCATTATTACACAATTGACACCTTATAGTAGTATCCTCTCCTAGGATAGCAGGTCCTATATGAATGGCCTAGATGAAAACCATACCTGATCATGTTAGGTTTCTTATCTATCAGTCTGATTTTGATCCAATGGCTCCTATTTGATTAGGCAGGGTCCTGTTATGGATTAGGACAGCAGCTTATACATCTTTTTTTAATCTTCTCTAAAGGAGGCCCTTGAATTGGATCAAAGAAGCTGACAATACAGATTTATTAAGGTATGAGATTCGAGGGCTCTTTTGTAATTTTTATGCTTATGGCCATGCTATTCAGAGCTGAAAACCTTCGTTTAATCTAGAAGTTCCCTTCCAGACATGGGTACTGATACATTGGTTGTGTCTGAATTAAGTTATAGATTGTTTTGTCTTGTTCAATATTTGTGTATGGTGTTTTTGATAATGAAGTATTAATCAAACATGGCTTGAAAATTTGGGCTATAAGTGGAGTAGTCTTAACAAAACTTAAAGGAGGACCTTTCAGGTTTCAGTACAAGTACAGTATTGTGTACCAGTGTTATCTGTTTCTGGTACCAACCAGCTGATACAAAAACATCAGCTGTACAAAAATGATGTAATAGTAGTGTAATGCCCGATATGGCACTTGCTACCACTAGATATATATGCTTCGACGTATGCATGTGCATCAATGCTTAATTTTAGAAGCCAATGCAGTGTGTATTTACCATCAATGAAAAATTTAGAACAGAACTACGAGATCTGTAGGCATTTTTTTCCCTTTTTTTGTTTTATAAAGATTAGCTCTTTTTGTGGAAAATTATTCTTCGGCTTGTAAACTGGATTTATCTAGCAATTTGGATAAATCAAATTATAGGAAGTATTAAGCTACTTATTCTTATTAGCATATGTTTGCACAATATATTTACTATACGAGGCTTCTTTGCATATATTATTTTCTTGTACTGGCTCAATGATGCTAGTATAGTTAGCATAAGATGGCACTTTGCTTTGTCGAGTATTGATTCATGATAGGTTCTTATCTACTCCTTCTCACTGCTCTAGATGTAGGGATTGATTACTGTTTGCTTGCTTAACAACTATGTTTTTTATTAGGCTATTATTTCTGCTACCTAGCATACTTTATAGCTACTTAGTCGTTTCAGCTTAATGGTTCCAGGCTTGTTGTATCCATTCCTTGTAATGTGAAAATATATTTTCGACTAGGTGCTCATAACATTGTTACCTGTTCATTTTCTTGTTCCTATTTCTCTATTTGGATGGTCGTTGTTATAAAATAAGGCATGTGCCGGCTATGAATGTGCTTATGACAGATATAATACCACATTTCATTTTGTAATGAGACTATTTATGTTTGCAAATTATTTTTGCTGTTGTACAAGGTCCAATTTTTGTTACTTTCTGATTGTTTGCATTTTTGAAGTTTAGGGTGCATGTTTAAAGAAATGGTCAGAAACAATTCCCTCAGGATCTAGATAGTAATATCAACCGCATCTGGTATAATTGTATTTTCATTGATCTGCTTGACTTTATATTTTACTTGTTCTTTTTGTTTATCTCTTGTAGATTTTTGGTTGGATCATCCTTATCCGTACATAAAATATTTTGTGGTTTTTTGTCCTCCAACTGTAGTTCAGTTCAAAGCTGTTTTTTCTTAATTTGAATTTATCCAAGAAATTTTTCTGTGAGAAAATTTCCTTGTTGGGTCTCAAATTTGATATGTACCCAATTTAAACTGGGATCGTGATTTCTTTTGCTGCTTGCAATTGATTGTGCATGAACTTGCAAGATTTCTTAAAGCAGCTACTTCCAATTTCTTTTATCTGGAATATCTTTTAGAAATGATCCCTTTTTTTATAAACCAATCTTTTTTTTTCGTCGGTTTCTTTATATTCATATTGAGAGCCTGATAATGGAAAAACTAGTACCTTATACCTGAGAACGGCATTAGTCTCTCATCCTCTCTGTAAAATGTCATGCGAGTCACTGAAAAACATGTTTTTTTTTTTTTTTAAGGTTAGTTAGCAAACCGCTTACCGACTATTTCATTAAAATAAGAAAGTAAAGTACATAGTTATTTACACCACCACCGGCTGAAAAAAGAAAAAAATAATAATATAAGGTGCCTGAAAAACATGCTTTATGCACTGAAATTAAACTTGCATGCAGTGCCAGAGAATATTTCTTGAATCCTGATACAAAGTCATCTTGAGTCTGTACAATTGGACAGGAGCCCAACACCCTATATTCATTATTTAGTTTGAGAAGCTGAAATTTAAACTGTTGACAGAAAAAATAAAATGAAGTTACAAGATCTGAGGGCTTTTTTTTTTTTTTTGTGCTTGTCAGAATTTACACAAACACTTGATTGATCATATGATCTCTTCAAAATTTTTAAAGTTCTTACATGCTATCAGTAGAAATGGTCGAGTTAGGTACTGGTCCAACTTGTCTGATACTGTTGCAGTGTAAGGGAAGGATTTTCTATTTATTTATAATTTTTGTCTGTTTGGTTGGAAGGTATAAGGGCTGAATTCGGGCTTATCTGTGGCTATATTAGGAAGTTTTGTCCCTAATTTCTAAGACAAAAACCTATTTCAATTTGAGTACAAGTGCAGTAGTAGGTTGTTCTGGTTTTGGTACTAACCAGATACTATCTGATTTCAATATAAACCAAGTAATGCCCAATGATAATATTGCTAAAAATGTTCATGGCTCTTTTAAGTTTATATTCTTTTACATTATTATGTGCGTGCTTACATTATTTATAGTTCTTCCTCTGTCACTGCCTTCTCTTATGACAAACATTAAGATGTTGTGATGTTCAAGTTCACATAGAAGCCGCTGCATTAACTTGTTAAATTATAAACTAAATTATTAGGGTTATGTATGGTCAAAAGAATAATTTGTAAGGAGAGTCCTAGAAGTTTTTTAGGCTCTTGTAAATGTTTCTTGGAACTTATAAAAACAGGAATTCGGAAATTTATGCAGTGCTTAGGAAAAAAAGTGAGTGTTATGATCATTTGGTATGTTATTAGGAAGTTTAAAAGTTTGTATGTAGAGTCATTTTGTAATAGTATGGGAGAAATTATAATTTGAAATTTGAATAGGAAAGATACTGAATGTGTGGTCACCAAAATTTGTATTGTTTCTATTATAGCCATAATTAGTGAATATATTTAACTGAAACCTATGAAATTCCAGTGGACGTGTAATTTGTTTTTTCCTTTATTGGTTCAGCGATGTGAATAATATGAGATGGCATTCAGCTCGTTTTGAAAAGAGATTCTTCATGCCACCTAGGGGTGTTCGTCGGTTCGGTTCGGTCCAAACCGAATTAAAATTGGTAACTAAAGTTTTATTTGGTTTTGAAAATTCAAATCAAACTGAACCGAAATACAATATGAACCGAATAAGAATCAAACCGAACAAACCAAAATAAATTTCAGTTTGTTCGGTTGAACCGAAATGAATATTTTTTTGTTATTTTTTTATTTTTTTAAAGATAATTTAAAATTTTTGAAATCAAAACAAGCAATATATATTATGCCGTAATTTTTGAATTTTTTTAAATGTTTAGTTTGTACGGGAGATGAATTTAAAATATTTGATTGGTTCGGTCTAACCGGTTTTAAAAATATCTAAACCAAACCAAACTATTAATTTTTTTTAAAAAATAACCAAAAAACCAAACCGTTTAAACTGAACTTTAACACCGTTCGATTTAAAACCAATTAAACCGGACCCATTGAACACCACTAATGTCACCTATTCATGCTTATCCTTTTGTTGATAATATGGACCCTCAACTTCCCAACCTACTTCTTAAACGATCAGGCACTCAGGCCCACAAATGAATTAATTGAAGCTAAAGGGTGTACACACAGGTGTCACCCTTCGGCAGTGATTTCAGATCTCAAAATTGTTTTTTTTTGTTTGTTTGTAATATTTGAATGCTCCATGACAGATAGTCAGATAGATCCCATTCTAACTTCTAAGCCATATCTCTAACTTTATGTTTGGTTGTGGCTTAAAATAGGAGGTTTAGTCCTCGTTATTCTATCAAACGAGCATTAATTGAGCTAGACTAAGATGGCATAAACTGATCTTTAGGCCGGCCTAAATTAAATTACTTCACATGATGGTTTAATCAACCTAACTCGAATGATTATAATAATATATTATTATATAATTAGTATATTATTATTAGTATATAATTAATAATTAATATCTTATATTGTTAATATATTAAATAATTATTATAATCACTCATGAAGTACATCGATTTAATATCTTATCTCGTTTGAAGTGAATCCGCTAGATTATGAAGTTATGCTAACCAAATCTTTCAGTGAGCACGTCACACCCTAGTTCTATTATTATTAATATATAATTAATATCTTATATTGTTAATATATTAAATAATTATTATAATAATATATTATAGTTATTATTAATATTATATAATTAGTATCTTATTATTAATAATAATTATTAATATATAATTATATAATAAATATCTTACATTGTTAATATATTATATAATTATTATAATAATATTATAAATTATTATAGTTATTATTAATATATTAATATTATATAATTAGTATCTTATTATCAATAATTAATTAACTTAGGTTTTAAAATTTTAGTCCTTCATCAACTCTAACCAAATAAGAAATATATTAAGCCATGGTCTAAGAGCTCAATCAAACATGAATAATTTAGACGGGTCCAAGTTAAATAGTCAATTTAAACCTTTTAAGTTTAGTCCACAATCAAACAGATTAATCTATGGATATATTCTAATTTTGGATGGGGTTTGTACTGTAGTTCTACGGTGACACCGACAGATAGGACCCACTTTCTTTTCCTCTCCCTTTTCGCTCGAGAAGTTTCGATTCAGACAGTTCTCTCTGAAGAGTTCAACCGCTCTCCATCGCCTCTTTCCCTCTCTCCTCCCTCCTCTCCAACCGTGACCGCTGCACCATCGCCCCTTTCCCACTGCTGAGTGTTCTCCACCGAAGCGAAGAAAATGAAAGAAGAGAAAGAATCCTCTGACCAGCGATTTCCCCACTCCGAGTGTTCTCTACAGTTCTCACGATGCCTCCGACCTCCAGTGCTGCCTCCGCTGCCTTGTCGACCTCATCTACCATCGAGCACTTCGTTCTCTTCAAGCTGAGCTCCTCTCTCGGCGCTCTCTCTTCCCTCCCTGCTTTCTACCACCTTTCCGCCGGTCCCATCCTCCGCCTCCGCTCCACAGGCGCCTCCGAACTCACCTTCACTCACCTCCTCCACAACCAGTACTCTCTCTCTCTCTCTCTCTCTCTCTCTCTCTCTATATATATATATATATATATATATATATATATATATAATTTTATTGAACCATTTTTTAAGTTCAATTTATTGGTTGCAGTTTGCATCTTTCCTTTTTTCCAGTATAATAGCACCAACTTTTCTGGTTTTCTGCTCCAATTCATCAATGCCTGTTACTGGCACTCATTAATATCTAATAATGATTCATAGTACATTTCAGTACTTACTTTCAGTTAACATATTGCAGTCAATTCCCAATCTGTCCTTTTCATTATATATTAAAGGCTTAAATTTTTTTTAATCAACCAATATCAAAGATCTACCTAGGCAATTTAATTTTGTCTGTATACATTATCTATTTTTTATTTGAAAGCCTAAATTTTCTGGGATCAACCAAAATAGAAGATCTACCTAAGCAATTTGATTCATAGTCTGCACCCATCGTTTGCATATATGGCTTGGTATCAAGACATACCAGCTGGTAAACCGTTACATCCAAAATGTGGTAGTTGTTTTTTTCTTTTTTCTAAAGAATGAAAGGAATTGATATAACTAACCTATAGTTACACCGGCTAGATATTTGGTAACCAACAGTGGATTCTTTTATCAAATCCTGAACAAATAAAAGAAAATGAAATGCGCCACAAATGACTTAGTTAGAATATAGTATTTCAATTTCTGATGCAGGATGTGATCACTGCCAGTAAATCCACTGAGTACAGCACTACAGCTACTGTCTTTTGACAAAATATATTTCTTTTATCCAACAATTTCTATTGCTAAATGGGGGCTTTTCTTGCCTTGCCATTGGGGACCAGGTATTCTATAAGCCGGATCACAGTTGTGTATAAGCATCACGATTTTTTACCTACTGAGTGCAAGGCCAGTCGATAGAATTGAGCAGGGACCAAGCTGAGTAGGACCGGTGAAGTATCAGCCATAGATAACCTATGTCTGGCAGTTGATCGCTTGAGAGAGAATAGAGGGACCAAGGCTTGGTGAAACCCAACAACAATCAGTTGATCTTGACGATGCCATGTGTCACAGCAAGGATTCGTGACAATTGCCCTGAGATCAATAACAGTGGTTGGAGTTTGTGCTGTCGTGCCATCGAGAAAGGAGAAGGGCCCACGTCGACGAATTACAAGTAGCACTTGAGATTTCCATAGCAAAAGGTTTGGTTCGTCTAACTTGAGGTTAGTTGAGTAGTGAAATTGAATTGGATTAATTACTTGAAGAATAGGAGCAGGAGTTGAATTTGAATCTGGAGTAGAAATGCAAGAGTTCGGTGGAGAAACAGCCACAGTTTTGTGTGATCTTGATTTTGGATGCTGATCAGGTTTTGTGCAAATATTGGTAAGAACAAAAAGGTAAATGTTGATTCAGGTTTTGATTTTGGTTGTGATGATCCATGTGACCTTTTTTGTTGATGCTGGTTTTGATTTTTATTTGCTGAATTTTCCTGCTACTGATATCTGATGCTTGCTGATTTTGTTATCTTTGATTGTCGTGGGTTTTTCTGATTTTCTGGTAAACAGCCTTGGTGATTTCCGCCATAGCTGAGTTTTCTGGTACTGTTAAACAGTAACTGGATTGGTTGCTAGGGTAATTATGAGTTGTTAAACAGAAAAAAATTTACTTTCTGTGTCTTATTTTGCAGCAAATACCAACTTATGTTTAGTACATAATACCAAATTTTTGCACTGAACCCTTAATAATAGCAAGGTTTTTCTCAAGGTTCTAAATAGCGATTATAGCGGCATAGCAGAGAGACAAAAAAAAAGCTATTGCGAATAGCGTAGCTATAGCGGAAGCTATCATACATTGTGTTTTTTTTCTTTTCAAAATTTATATTCTATATTTCTACTAATTATCAACATGATCAATATTAGAGAATTGCGGTAACAATCAAATGATAACTAATCTAAGTTTATATTTTTTTCAATCATACAAATAAGAAGAAAAAAAAAGGATCTACAAGGTAACATTATTTAATAGTTCATACTTGATAGTATAACAGATTATAATAGACAAAAAGCAATTAATTTTACAAGTGAAAGTATACTTATTTGAACATTTTATATATTATAATAATCAAAATTAGTTTTCAATTAAAACGAACGGCAATAATTTTACAAGTGAATACTAGACAAAGAGCAAGCAAAAGAAAGAATTAATATTTAAATATTTTCTAATATAGAATGAGAGACTAAATTACAAATAGAAACATAAGCACATAGTTTGGTTTAGAATACTTATCATAGCAGACCACGTAGCATCATAAATAAGAACAAAATTCTATGTAAATCGCAAAAAAAAGCTTATGTAGCATAGCGGTAGCAATAGCGCGTAGCGTATAGCGGTAATAACGGTCAGCTATTACAGCTATAGCGGTCGTAGCTGAATTAGCGCACTTTTATCTCATAGCTTAGCTTTTATGGTCCGAAAAAACTATAGCGTAGCTATAGCACTGCTATAGCTAGCTATTTAGAACACTACTTTTTCTTGAAAAGATACCAAATGGTGTTTTGCATAACTTAGCACACGTATTTACAGCTTACGCTGGAATATAAAACAGTCTGCTTTTCTGAATTATGGTTCAGTGCTACTTTACTGTTGGGAATTCTCATTTTAAAATTTTGTTAATGAAAAAATACACACTATATATCCTTCATCGCCAAATTAAATGTTCAAATATTACTACACAGTTGCAAACAAATTAACACAGCTCTTTATTTCCACAGCAGTGAAGAGGGCAAACAAAAAGAGAAGATACAATAGCGACACTGTATCTGCACAAACTATTTGAAACATTTTGCTAATTGTAAATATTTCTTTGTTTAGTCTCTCTGTAAAAAGAATACTTACGGTTGTTTTGTAATATTTAGATACAAATACTCCACCTTTACATTTTTGTAATATCCCTATAAAACATTTTCATATTTGATGTATGCAACTACTATATATAAACATCATGTATATTTTTCCATGCACCCATCTAGTATAAAACTAAGTTGTATTGTATTTGTAGATCTTATAGTGGAGAATATTTCCGTGTCCGGTGATTTATAAAAAAAAAATCCTACATATCCTTTAGCAGAATTATTATTAGTAATTAAGAACCAATTTGTTGTTAAATAAATTGGTTTGCATAAAAAATGGGTGCAGTTAGTAAACAAAGAAGAAGTAACAAAATCACAATCCTGATCAAATTTGAAGTAACGCAACAATGAAGTATCTAGTTTGAATGGAAATTGCAGTCAGACGTAACATGGAGATTTTATCAATTAAAAAAATTATAAACAACTGAATAATTAATTCTGTAACAAAAATAATAATCCAACCAGCACTAAAAATCGTGCTTATAAATTAGGCGACACTCAACATTTTCAATTTTAATGCTTACAGAATAAACCAAATTAAAACGGTATTAATTCAATATAGTGTAAATGGCTACTGAAACATTGTACACAAATCGATTATAATTTAAAAATAATAATAATAATAAAGGAAGCTGATAACAATACTCGCGCTACAGTTTTCGCACTGTACCCGCACTATAACTACCATAACTATCTGGAGGAGGGACCGCAAAAATTCCAGCACAATTTTTTTTTTTTTTAAGTATTAATACATATGCAATGAAATATTTATACCTATGCACATAAATATTTATACCTATGAGGTGAACAATTTTTACATAAATAATTGTCTCCCCAACCAAATCTCCCAAACGTACCCGCACCATAAATATCTGTGGAGGACCACTCAAACTACATGGGGGACCATACACGTTTTTAGAGGTGGGTTTTTTTTTCTCCGTTCAATCTCGTCCATATTTCTGACGATCTATGAGAAATTTTGCGAATCTAAAATCACGAACGTCCACAATTTTCTCTTTCAAATGAGATCCATAATAACGTACTTTCGGACTCATCGCCACACAAGTATTTATACCTCGGCGTGCAAGTATTTATTCATATACTTGTAAGTATTTTTTACATATTACACTAGATGGTATTTGAAAGTATTAATATCAAGTACTACAAATATTTATACCTCTTACAAGTATTTATATCTATGTAATCAACTATTTTTGTTAGAGGAAGGTTTATGTAGGGACGATTGGATAAGGTTGATGCGGTGATACGGGGTCCCCACTACTTCATTAGAGGAAGGTTGACGCAGGGACGATTGGGGGGACTGGAAAAGGGATGATCATAACAAGTTACGAATCAAAGTATTAATATCTTATCTTCCAAGTATTTATATTTATGAAAGTTGACGCGGGAACGAGTGCGGGGACTGAGAAAGGGGACAATGTAATTAGTGGGGACCATATAATTAGTGGAGATTATAGAGGAAGAGTGTTGCAGGGATATTAGAATAATAATTAGTAGGGACCGTATAATATCTTTTTAGAATAATAATTAGTGGAGACCATATAATTAGTGGGGATCATAGTACATAATTTTTTTAAATAAGGTGTGGGGATTTTGAAAGTACAGGAGTGAGAGTACTCAAATAATTATCCAATAATAAAATGTTAACAATTCCACCATTATGCAAGTGGTACAAAATTAAATATTTTTTTTCTTAAAGAAAGAAAAGGTAGGAGGAAACAACAGTTTCTACTATTTTTTTTAGAGACACATCCCTTATACCACAGTTACCACTACCATCTATTGGATTTAAAATATAACAATGATATTTTGACAATAATATATTGCATATCATGATAGTCTGTTTTTTCTAAGCAACCAACCCTAATATTGTTATGCTCTGATTCAAAATAATTCAAACTGAACACAAAATCTGATTGCTGGCAAATGATTAAAGAAGCCACTCTGGTCATATTCATGTTGCAGCAATTGGAAACTAATTATTGATTGAGGCACAGCTATAGCAGTGCACTGACAAACAAAACCTAAGAAATGAATTATAATGTAACAAATTCTAGTCAATTACATTTGTAGCTTGAAATGGATCCTAAGCAACCTAATTTGCCCATAAACCAAACTGAATAAACTAATTTACAAATTATATCACGTGCTGTCATCAAGCAGTTCTGAACTTCTAATTATGCATACCTCCACAGGAATTCACATCCCCTCGGGTTACCTGATTGAGTACAATTGAAACGGATGGTCTAGGATCCTTCTTTTAACTTGGCACTAATCTCAAAGAACAAATAATATTGGCCCCTACGCTATCCCGAATAGGCACTGGCTGAGAGTAAATCTGGACCGTCCATTTCAAATGGAATAACAGGTTCTGTTATTCTGATCTCAATCATTCAATTTTGTTGAGATTCGTATGTGAAAAAGTTTCTTCATTGAGATTTACATGTGAAAAACTTTGAATGGTTGGGATCGGAATAACAGAACCTGTTATTTCATTGGAATAACAGCAGATTTATTTCCCCTTGGAGGATACGGATCCCCTCCACAGCCCCAAAATGCGGGTTAAAATGTTGATTTGTGTTATTTTTATATTTTCTGATCCAAGTATCATACCAGTGACCAATGGCCTAATGATGTTTACTAGTTTTGCTTGAGATGGTACTTCTTGGTGGAGGCACTAGGCTCTGCTCGAATTGTATCATTGTCAATTTATCATGGCGTATTTTGCGTGTTCCAAAAGATATCGCTACTTTTACTTTCTATTCAGATGATGTGTTTCTCTATGTACGAGGCTGATGCTACAGGATCTAAAACCTTTTTGTTCCCATATCTAATTGGTATATGCTATCCATAACTACAATTACAACATGTGAGGATTCAAATACCTCTATTTTTTGTGCCTCTCTCATGTTTTTGTTTTTTAAAACGTTAATAACTCAAAATTTAAATTATAAACTCCAAACTAAAACCATTAGATTTGATCTATATTATTTTCTCTATGTACTCACAAAAAATTATCAAATTTCGGTTTAGTTTTTATGTGAATCAACAAGTTGAAAAATCAATGTTTAGAAATTATCCAGATGTACATTTTTACAAGTTCTTGATGACAACCAAAACAAACTTGAAATGTCATAATTTATTACAAGTGCATAGAAAAAATAATGTAGATTATATTTAATGATTTTATTTTGACTTTTAAATTTTAAATTTTGAGTTATTAAAATTTTAAAAAACGGAGGCACAAAAAATGAAAACATTCTGAACCCTCGTTATAATATGTGGTTATAATTATGGACATGCTTTTGACGTTCAAAGTTTGTACCGCAAGTTTATGGTCGTGAAATTGTGCATGAATCAACAACACTAACTAACAAATGTACCAGTTGTGATTGGTTTGGTTTAGTTACTGAGCATTCTGTCATAGGTTGTAGTAGGGGCAGAACCATAAAATTGAGATTAGTAGGACCGAATGCACAAGTATTACGTAATTTCATTTTATGAGAGGCTACTAGTAATAACTTTTGAAAATTAAAAATTTTAAAGGATAAAAGTGCAAAATTTTAATTTATCAGGGGTGTAAAATTTTAATTTAAGCACCCCTTTCTCCCTTGGTTGCGAGATAAATAGAGAACAGGAGAATAATTACTTTCACCATTATCACTAAGCTAAAAGATTTCACTCATTACAAAAATAAAAGTTCTAAGTTAAAAATTTACATCGACAAAAAGAATATCAAATGTAATCACCATCACTATCTTCAAAATCGCTATCTTCGTCGTATTCAGATTCAGATTGTTCTTCTTCTCTCGGCTCTGCAAACTTCTCCATATCAAATGATGATTCTGTCCCTGCATCCATCTCCTCAATGCCAATGGTATCATACCTCATTCTCTCTTCAAATTTGGCATCACTACAATTCAAAAGCCATGCAAGAGAGCACTTGAGTCCCTTTTTAGTCACCATTTTGTGTCTGGGCCGTACAGTTGATTCGAGCCCATACGTAAAGAAAGCTGGGAACTCAACCAACTCCTCTATTTCTCTCTCCATTTCATTTTTGAAAAAATCAAAACTCAACTTCATGATATCCAAATTCAAAGCTAGGATTTGAGGGCAGTGCACCACCATTGTACTAACTTGCTTCAACAAAAACCCACACGTTTTAAAAAATTCTACATGCTTTAATACTGTATCTCTACTTAGACTAACTGCTTGAGGCATTCTCTCAATAACCGTGCCAAAGTCCTCTCGACCAACCAAAACTCTCGATTCGAGCAAGCTTTGTTGCACAACAAGCTTTTCCTTCAGTTCAAACCCTAATATATCTGGATACCTTGCTATAATAGAACTCAACACCTCCTTTCTCACACCAAATTCAACCAATGCCACCAAATTGGGTTTGACTTGATCAATGAGATTAAATCCTAGTATATACGGCTGTTGTTCTATCAACCTAGCTATGGCAGCCCTTGGTAACCCAATGCTTTCAAGGTGTTCGACAAAAGGCTTTATAATACGCCCAACTCTCATGCCGAGGATTTCTGGGTAACGCGTGAGAACACTACCGATCTGACGTGGGGCCACACCAATGCCTACAAGGAAGGCAACTGAGGTGCTCATTGTGCCCTCCAATTTGTACCCAAGAACCTCTGGGTAACGCTCCAGTACACGAGGAATGTCAACTGGTTTTATGTCCATTCCTTGGAGATACCTCACCACTGGCATGAGATCAACTACTACACTTGCGTGCAGTACCTGAGATTTGTAGCAAAAGTGAACATTGATTTAATGATTAGGATTGATTGTAGAGGGTCAATTAACTTCTTTTAGCAAAGATATATGGTACATACGCTATAAAATGGCCACATTTGTACTAATGGCATTATACAGAAAGCAGGCATGGATTTTTGTCATTGTACTAAATGCTGTTTCGAGGTGTATTTGCTTTGTGCTTAATCGAGGTTATATAAAAAAAATTGGTACTGATGATATTCAATATCAGATTCAGTTAAAGAATTGCTCTATTATGCTGGTACAAGACTGTCAAAGAGAAAACCAAACTAGATCGTAAATTCCTCTTACAATCTAATAACAAAATATTGGACCAGAATATATCAACAATACCTGAGGGTAACGCCTAAGGAATTGAGTGAAAGTGGACTTGCGAACCCCAATCTTGCCAAGATAATCAAGTACTGGCACCATGTTTTTGCGCACACTACACCCCAGCACAAGAGGGTACGCATTGATATCTTCAATCGCTAAACCAACTGAGTGGAGAAAATCAACCCGCTCCTTCATGACCTCCACGGTCACCGGTAATTCAAGCCCCTCCAACTCATCGGTTACTATCCCGAGGCCTTGTAAGAATTCAAACACCAAGCTACGGCTGGTGGCACGTGACTGGCTCATTTGGTAGAGGCTGGGTCGCAAGTAGAGGGAGGAAGACGAAGGCGGGTTATCGGGTACGGTTTTGGTGCGTCTGGATGATATTTTTGCCGGAGAGGAAGCAGAGTAAGAGTTGAGTTTGAAGGATCGTCTGCGGCGAGGGAGTGTGGCGAAGGGAGGGGCGCGAATCGAAGAGCAAGGGAAAGAGAAGAGGGGAGAGTTGGGTTGCGAGCTGGAGAGAAGCGCTTCCATCTTTTGTGTGGAGAGTGGAAGGAGACTGAACCAAGAGCAGACGGAGAGAAAAGTCGGGAGATAATCGCACGAAAGGTTTTACAATTTTTATTACACTTTTACCACTACTTTTAATCAAGGTCCACTAGGAGTTGTCGCGGTCCAATAGGCCCGGTCCAGTACAATTAAAACAGACGGATCAATAAAAATGGTAGTCCAAAAGGGCAGGAGAGAACTGAATTCATTTCACTTAAAGTAACTTACATCTTGAGTTTAGATCTGGACCGTCAGATCTGTTTTGGCACGAATATTAAAGAGGACCCTTGCATTCCACCTCAGGCCGATTCTGACGGTCCAAATATAAACTCAGATTTTGAGTTACTTCAGAGAATCTAGATAACCTAAGGCAACAGAGTTCGGAACCCAATTTTTGAGTTTAGATCCGGACCGTCAGATTAAAGAGGCCCCGCGCTCCATCTCGGGCTGGATTGGTCGGGATTCGAATCGGACGGTCCGGATCTAAAATAAAAAGTTGGGTTACTTTAGGGGATCCAGACCCCGGTAAAAGAATATTTATGTTTATATCAGGACCGTCCGATCAAAATCCGCACAAAATTAAAGGAGCACTGTGCATTCCACATCGGTAGGGGTGAGTAAATTGCTCATAACTCGCTCATTAACAACTCGCTCATTAACTTAATGAGCCGAGCATGAGCATACCTCAACTCGCTCATTAAGAACTGAGTTACATAAATCCTGCCACATCTAATCCACTTCTCTAATAGCTGTTAGTATATCCAGAAAAATAATATTAAGAATTTGCAAATTTTCCTAAAACAAGCAGAATTACAATTCCCATTCAATGCATTATTTCTTAATTTTCTTTAGTTTCGGGCCATACTCATCAATACACTAGTCTCAAAATATAACCCAAAATTTGAAAATTTGATCATTAATACACCGTTCTGGATTTGTACAGTTCTGAATTTGTATATTTCTAAATTCTACATTTTTATTATTGTTTTGATAATGCAAATTTGTAAGTATGTGACAAAGAGATAGCTTTGAGTATGTGACATGTAGGGCCGTGAGAACGACAAAAAGATAGTTGTTTGATTTTGTTAAATTTGTTTATGGACAATTTTTTGTTAAATTATGTACTGTTTAATTAGATTTGATTATAACAATTTGTTAAATTCTATAAATGAAAATTAGGTTTTGAATGATGTATTTTAAACAACTCGGCAACTCGCTTATTATCAACATGCTCATTAACAACTCGCTCATTAAGCTAATGAGCTGAGCATGAGCATACCCCAACTCGCTCATACTCGCTCATTAATCACCCCTACACATCGGTCTGAATTGGCCCGGATTCGAATCAGACGGTTCATATCTAAACTGAAATATTCTGTTACCTCAGAGGATATGGACTCTACCTCAGGTTATATGAATTCGACTCGGGGGAAACGAGGTAACTCTAGTTCAGCAACGCCGCTATAAGGGCTGCCGCGCTAAATTGAGAGATGGTAGAAGTGAGGAGCCTGAGAAAGGCGTCGATACCGCCTTCCCTCCTCTCCGACCCTTCTCCTGCTAGCCTTCAACCCACCCGCCTCGCTCTCCACGTATTTCATTTTCTATTTGTTTATTTCTTTTCTCTTAAAAAGCATTTTCTCTTTAGTTCATTTGACGTGGCTGTTCCTGTGTCTGTCTGCTTGTTTTAGGCGAACGAAGATGAGTCATCTTCTTCGGTCTACATTGCTTCCGGGTGCCACGTGTACAACTTGGAGGTGCTTATCTTTATCCCCTTGTCTTGCATTCTTTGTGCAGTACTGGTTCTTTCTGAGCCGGGAGGCTTGCCTGAGCTAGTACAACAGTTGATCCTTCTGCTACATATAAGTCTAATTTAGTACAGAGTGAGGCTATGGTACTATGCATAGCGCGGATTTGTCTGTACTATGGATCAATATCATTGTTTACAAAGTTCAAATAGTCTATCTGAACCATTCAACATGATCTCCATATGAAAATGTACTTGCACCTAAATTTTACATTTTTTAGAATTTTTTTACTACAGGTAAACAATCACTAGTTCACTACCCATGAATGGTCTGGAATTTTAAGATTAAGTGATTTTATACCTATCTAAAAATATAGTAAAAAATTGTAAAAAATGTAAAATTTGATCTATAAGTACAATTTCATATGGAGGTCATGTTGAACGGTTCAGATCAACTATTTGGACTTTGAAAACGGAGATATTGATCCATAGTACGGACCAATCCGCGCTATGCATAGTACCATATCCTCACTCTTTAGTATATGTATTATATAATGCTAATCGGACTTTTGTTTCACATATGGTATGGTTTAGTATATGCATTATATACTGCTTATCAGGTTGTAAGGTCCGTATTACAAATTTTACTATTTTCCTTGTTATTATGCTGAAGATATCTATGGAAGGATCCAGGGTTGCTAAGGGAAAGGAGAGCCTCTTGATTCCTATCGAAGCACAGGTGTGTATAGCATTACTCATTGTGAACTTTTCACCATTGTCTGCTTATTCAATTTTATGTCATATATTCATTTTTTTATTTCTACTTCAATTCACCTTGAAAGGTTCGGGATGCATCAATTTTGGATCGGTGCCCGCACAGATCAGAAATTTGTAGTGTAGTTCTTGCTGAATCTAAAGGTATGCTTCTTAAATGTAACCTTTTAGATATTTTCTAATTTTGACTTCAATTGACTTTGTTTGCTTAAATGTAAAATAATTTAATTTACTTTATATCTTGAATTATCAAAAGCCTTTTATAACAAATGTATTGTGGAATTGCAGGTGATAATTGCTTGATTTTGGGCACAGTCGATTCTTTTGGACATCTTATTGTATCCCAACTAGACACCACCTCTTCTGGTACCAAGTTCATTCCCTGCTAAAAACCGGTTTGAACAAAGGTTTTTTTTTACACAACAAGTAAAGTTTTCTTAGACATTGGCAGGCTGTCATACTCTGTACTGCCACATGATTTTGGAGTAGGAGAAGCCAGTTGGGCTGGCATCAGCTTCAGCCCAATTCACTGGTCCACTGTATGCTTCTCTTCTCTTTTACTTTGATTCAAGTAAAATAAGTATTCACAGTGTCTTCTTAAATGAGTAGGGTTCCAGTACCACAAGTTTGGTAACACAAGTTGCTACAACTTATTTTTTACATGAATATTCCAAAACCAGAAATCTGACCAATTAAAGCGAGCGGGTAATCTTGTTGTATGTCACAAGCAATGTGTAAAATATACGAAATTTGTAAACTTCTTTTGCTGCTTTGTACAAGCTTAGGAGACCGATCTAAATACAAAAAATAAATTCTCACATGCTTATTTACTGAGCTTTTGATTTTGTACGCTATAGTCTGGTATATTTTGTAGGTGCACACATCTCTTGTGATGTATGGATAATTTTGTTTGGTTGAATTTCGAAATACTATTGCAAAAGTGAAGTTGTGGCAAATTGTGATGCCTAAAACTTTTGGCAGCAGTACCTTTCTCATCTAATTTTTTTTCATTTATAAACTTATATTTTTCAGGTAGCAGTTGCTAGGAGCTTTTGCAAGAGCATAGATGTCTACGATCAAGACATTCCTATACGTAGCTTTCGCACGTAGGCCCTCATCTTTTCTTGATTACAATTTTTCTAATTTTTGTTATGTTTGTACTTCTCTAAATTAGTGTCGTTCTTATGATTTAGATTATGGTATCCAAATTCATTAACATATATTGGAAATTCAACTCAAATGAATGGGAGCTCTCCCTTACTAGCTGTTGCTGAAGGCTCTCAGGTTAGACTTAATTTAATTATCTATATTTTGTGTTTTTTCCCCTGTCCTGTTATGTTATTAATTTACTCACTGTAGCTGAGTATATGGGACTCGAGAACAAATAAAAATGGTGGGTGCGTTCAAAGAACTTATAGTTCAGTAGGAGATATGATATATGCTGTCTGTGCATCTCCTTCTGGTTCCATTGCAATTGGTGGGTCCGACCGAAGTTTGACGATTCTTGACCCTAGAAGGTTATTTTTTTTTTTATTGTCAATTGGTTCATACATTTAATTTAAAATCCTCAAGAAAAAAAAATTGATCTTTTGTTTAAGTTCTTAAATTCCTTTCTTACTGATGACAGGTGGACAGCTTTATCAAGATGGAGGAACTGCTCCAAGTATGAGGTTGGCTTCTTTATTTATCTTTCAAGTTTGGCACTTGTGTAGAAATATTGGTCATATTGTTTTTTTTTTGTACTCTTGTGCAGATAACAGGGTTGTCATTTTCATCAATTAATCCCTCTTATATTTATATTCAAGGCGTGGATTATGAGGTACATATCTACTGCTTGTGCTTTTTCTTTTTCCTTAATAGTTAGCCTGGTAAATAAGATAAAATATTCGTTGTATTTATGTGCTCACAAAATATCATGATGTCATTTGTACCCTTGCATACTGACAAATATGGTGTATAATTTAAAATCATAGAGAATTTGTTATGCTTCGTTACTCCCAATGTTTTTTTTTCCTCAAATATACTTAAATTGCTACTTGTCTCTCTTATGTTTTGCGGGGTGCATACAGTATTTCTCTTTTTAGAGAGTATACATGATGCTTTTAGGTTTTGCAAGGGCACATTATACTGAGATATTCAAATATCAAGCCCTCTCTATCTCATCATGTTCCTTTGTTATATTGCAAGTGTTCCTTTCTATAACCGTCATGAGTGCTTCATGTAATAGTTTTCTATTAGAAATAATTAGAATTTTTGCAGCTAGTTTCTAAGTAAGGATGGCATATTAATCTTTTAATGTGCAATTCATTCTCAGATAATGAATTTTTGTTACAGGTAACATGTGGGAACTGGAAAGAAAGTGAGAAAGCTTTCGCATTTAGAGGAGATTCTAATTGGCTGGGATTTTCCAAGGTATTCTGGCTATTATCTCCTCTTTTTTTTCTTTTAATAACAGAACTCTCTTATCTGTTTCTTGGTCTACTTCTCGAGATAAAAAAAACAATTAGCTTTCCGATATTCACTTATTGGTAATATGGCACTTAAATTGCTTTGTTCAACTGCAGTGTGCAAGAAAAGATGTAGTTGCAGGGTGGTGTGAATCAGGCAACATATTTATTGCTGATGTAATGAGTTCATAGAGAAAGATAACGTCTTTTGTTTAGATTGTATGCGCTCTATAAATGACTACAAATTAGTCAACATATCTTTATAAGACGCTCTTCATAGCTGTATACTTTGGTGTGAAATTTTAGTCTTTGTTCTTTCTTCTTTGTGTTTTGGATTAGGGTTTTATCTAAATGTTTTAGATGCTAACAGAGATATCTCCTAGCATTCTCATCCTTCTTTAATTGGAATTTTATTTTTCTTTAAATGTCTTAGATGCTAACAGGATGATACATAACACGGGAGTACTTGGCATCTATGGTGATTTAGTTGATTTGTTAATAGAAACTGATTCGATCAAATAACCTGTTAAATCTAATGTCCAAACCTTTTTAGGACTTGCTAAAAATAAATTAAATGTTCTCATCCGAATTGGAATAAAATCGCAAAAAAGAAGTATTCAAATACAAGTTCACAAAATCTGAGTCGAAATATAATCCAATCCACCTGATTTTAAGTCTGCATCTAAATTATCGGTAGCTCACTATAGTGGTTTGAAAAGGGTCCGGGTCGGGTCGGTCCGGTCCAAACCCGCCCGGTCCCCGGGTTGACTCGGGCACGGGTTAGCCCGGGTCAACGGGTTGAGTCGGGTAGGGGGGGGCGGGTTGGGGTCTGACTCGGCCGAACCTAACCCGGTCTAAACCCGGCGGGTTAGGACGGGGCGGGTTAGGTCGGGTCAGGGGTCGGTCCGGTCCGGGTAGGGCCGGTCCGGTTTGGTTTTTTTTTTTTTTTTTTTTTTTTTTTTTTTTTTTTCCAAGTTTCTGTTTTTTTTTTTTTTCTGTTTCGAGAGAGGCAGAGAGGGGCAGAGGGCCGGCAGAGAGCATTTTTTTTTTTTTTCATTTTTTTTTCTTTTTATTTTATTTTAACTCAATATATTTTTGTTATAACTTTTAACAAAATCAAATTAAGTTAAAACCGAATTTTGTTAAAACCAAATTATTCTAAAACCGAGATATACCGAATTAGTTTAAAACCGAATTATTTTTTATCTTTAAAATCGAATTATTTTAAAACAATAGATTTAAAACAAAAGTTACCCTCCTCCTTTATTCCGGGCTTGGGACCGGCTATGTAAAATAACATAGGCGGAGTTCTAACTTTTTTTTTGTTAGTAATTATTCTTTAAAATAAAACAATTGAAATATTTAGAAATTATAATTTAAAAAAATGTAAATAAAAATTAAAAGAGGATAGAATTTTATACCGACACTACCTATCTAGTAGTTGTTGTGCATATACCATAGGTCGCTCTCTTGCTCACCGTCCGAATCCTCGTTAGGCTCAGGTCCCTCGGTACCGCTTTCTTGAGTGTCGACACCGGATGATGACGCTTCCAATCCCATGGCATGTTGCGTGCGATTTTCAGCATCAAACCAGTCTTTCAAGCACACAAGTCTCTCGAAAACATGTGCACCCAGCTTACTTCGTTTATCGGTAAGGATCCTGTTCGCCGAGCTAAAACAGGATTCAGAAGGGACGGTTGACACGGGCACGGCAAATATGTCGCGGGCCATCATCGCCAGTGTTGGATATGCAGTTGCATTCCTTCTCCACCAATTCATGAAGTCAACTCCTTCACTTTCGGTGGTCCCCAAACAGTAGCTCATTAACTCGTTCGTGTTACCTTGGGATCCCGTCGGGTCGTCATCATCCTGAAAATCGCCTAACAATCCAGTACTGCTGTGTGTGGATAGACTATTAAAACAATAGAAAAAATTAGTGGACAAATAATGTAGATATTATAAATAATAAATATTAAAAACATATGTATATTTATATTCGTACCTCACGCCACCGGTCGAAGGCGGTTGGTCGGCATTTCTTCTTTCGCTGTATATGGCAAACATGTCCTCCAATGCCTTTTGTACGCGGGGCTCCTCGTCCCTCCAGTTTAATTTTAGATTTCTCTTGTATTGTTGAAGTATTTTTACCGTGAACTTCTTCTTGTATGCCGGATGGAGGCAGTTTGCGAGAACGGTCAATAGGGGTACCTCTTCCCAATATTTAAGAAATTTTACCTTCATGGCTGCTACGATCGGATGGAGAGGGGAATGAAATTTTGGCCGAATGAAATTGGCCTCTGCCTCTGGCCTCTGGCCGAACTTCAAATTGCCTGATGCCCCTGCCCTCTGGGCCATTGGCCGAAATTCAAAAAAAAAAAAAAACAAAAACAAAAGGCCGAACTTCAAAAGAAAAAGAAAAAGAAAAAAAAAAGAAAAAGAAAAAAAAGAAAAAGAAAAAATAAGTGTAATTAAAATTTTAAAAATATATTTAAGAAAAAATAAGTCTAATTCAAATTATAACTCTAACAAAATAAAATATAAATTATTTAAATTTAAAAAATAAAATCTAATTAAAATTTACAAAATAAAATCTAATTCAAATTTAAAAATTAAGTTTAATTCGAATTTAAAAAAATGTCTAATTCAAATTTAAAAATTAAAAAAAAATAAAATATAACATATTTATCTAACAAATCTATTTATCTAATCTATTTATAAATAAAATAACTTATTTTAAAAAGTAAAATCTAACCTTCAAATTATAACTCTAACAAAATAAAATATAAATTATTTAAATTTAAAAAATAAAATCTAATTAAAATTTACAAAATAAAATCTAATTCAAATTTAAAAATTAAGTTTAATTCGAATTTAAAAAAATGTCTAATTCAAATTTAAAAATTAAAAAAAAATAAAATATAACATATTTATCTAACAAATCTATTTATCTAATCTATTTATAAATAAAATAACTTATTTTAAAAAGTAAAATCTAACCTTCAAATTATAACTCTAACAAAATAAAATATAAATTATTTAAATTTAAAAAATAAAATCTAATTAAAATTTACAAAATAAAATCTAATTCAAATTTAAAAATTAAGTTTAATTCGAATTTAAAAAAATGTCTAATTCAAATTTAAAAATTAAAAAAAAATAAAATATAACATATTTATCTAACAAATCTATTTATCTAATCTATTTATAAATAAAATAACTTATTTTAAAAAGTAAAATCTAACCTATTTCAAAATCTAGTCTATTTCAAAATAAATCCGAATTTCAAAATAAAATCCAATAATATAACATATTCAAAATTTAAATTATAACTCTAACAAAATCTAACAAATCTATTGTATATTGAAGTAACAAATCTAAAATCTAAAAAATCTAACCTATTTAAGATAAATCCGAATTTAAAAAAAATAAAATCTAGTCTATTTCAAAATAAATCCGAATTTCAAAATAAAATCCAATAATCTAACATATTCAAAATTTAAAAAAGAAAATATAACATATTTATCTAACAAATCTATTTATCTAACCTATTTATAAATAAAATAACTTATTTTAAAAAGTAAAATCTAACATATTTCAAAATTAAATACAATAATCTAACATATTTAAAAATAAATCTAAAATCTAACATATTTGAAATTATTCAAATGTAACCTATTAAAAATAAAGATTACATATTTAAAAATAAATCTAACTATCCAACAAATTCAAAAATAAAAAATAACTAAAAAATCTAACCTATTTAAGATAAATCCGAATTTAAAAAAATAAAATCTAACATATTTCAAAATAAATCCGATTTTCAAAATAAAATATATTAATCTAACAAATCCAATAATCTAGCATATCCATTATCCAATAATCTAACATATTCAAAAATAAAATCCAATAATCTAACATATTCAAAAATCTAACAAATATAACATTTATTTGAACAAACAAATAAATGTAGCTTATTTATCTAATAAATTTAAAAATAAATCGAAATTTAACAAAGAAAAACTAACAATATTAAAAATTACTAACAATATCTAACAATTACTAAAAATTACTAACAACTACTTAAAATTACTAACAATTACTAACAAAGTAACAATTACTCAAAATTACTACAAATTTCTAAACATTACTAACAATTACTTAAAATTATCTAACAATTCCTAACAATTACTAAATTAACCTATTTAAACTAATTCTAATTATTTAACAATTACTAAAAATAAATCTAACCTTTTAATCTTGCGGAAAAATCTTGCGGGAGGTAGAATGAAAAAAATCCTTCGTAATTCCTCTACTTTCGTCTTTCGTATTTTTTTGCGTATTTGTAGAATGAAATAAATTGCAACTCTTTTTTTTTAAACAATAAAAATAAAATTTGAGAATAATAAAAATATTGAGAGTATGAGAATATGAGATTGAGAGAATGAGAGATTGAGAATAATGAGTATGATATGTGAAATTTATGAAGAATGGGGGTATATTTAAGAGTGTTTTGGGGGGGGGAAAAATCTGCCGTTGAAACATAAAAAAATTTCAAATTTCGGGGGGGGGGGTCGGGTTGGGTCGGGTCGGGTCGGGTCCCGCCGGGTTTGACCCGGGTTTCGGGGGGGTTAGGTCGGGTTTGACCCGGGTTAGGTCGGGTTTGACCCGGGTTAGGTCGGGTTTGACCCGGGTTAGGTCGGGTTAGGGTCGGTTCACACGGGTTCGGCCGGGTTTGAGGGGGTTTAGTCGGGTTTTGGGTCGGGTTAGGTCGGTTCGGGTCGGGTTTAGGCCGGTCCGGGTCGGGTTCGGGTAGACGGGTTGAAACGGGGGGGGAGGTCGGGTTTCGCCCAGAAAACCGCATCCGACCCGTTTTAAACCCGACCCATCCCTTTAGGACGGTTCGGGTCGGGTCCATGGTCGGATCCGGGTCGGTCCGGGTCCGGGTCCCGGGTTTGCGCGGGTCGGGTTGGACCGGGCGGGTATAATCAATACACTAGCTCACTATAATTTGAAAGCACGATAAATTGACACTCAAGTCTATCCATATCCACATCAGTTCAAAACTCGATAAAACAAAATTGAGTCCGATGATAACTGACACAATGCAACCAGAATATCGATACTTGTCTCAACTCTTTTTTTTAAAATACATATACTTGTCTGAATCTCGAAAGAGCTTTCTTTCATCATAGCCAGATAAAGGAATTCACATCCTCCCCGGTACCGTAAAAGGAAATATTTTAGAATTACTGGATACGGACGTTCTTTTAACTTTGCATGAATCTCAAAGCCCAAATAATGTACCCTTGCACTAGCCCGAACCTCAAAGCAGCCGAGAGTAAATCCCAAACCGTAAATGAAGGGAATCTTTTACACATACTGGAGAGGATACTCTTTCCAGATCTATGTTGCATGGATACGGATACGGCGATACGACAATTTTCAAAAATGAAGGATACGATACTGCTATTAATATTATTTTAATATTATTTTAATTATATTATTAATTCGACACTTATATTACAACTCTATAAGTAATTTGTTCAGTGACTTATTGCTTATATATTCAACAATTTCATTGTACATTTATTAAGTAATTAATGGCATCTAATAAGATCATTTCTTGGGAGAAACCAGTATTGACTAATTTCATTCAGCTTGCAAATGCATCAATCAAAAATTGACAAAAGTCATGCAATAAAGAAATATATAAGGACAATTTAGCCGTTTGGACTTGTCCTAGACAATTTTATAGCAGAGTTAAGAACAAAATAAGAAAGTACAAATTGAGCATAAGAACTTCAAGTAGTACCTCTAAGATTTTTGTGATCAAGAAATAATGCTTGAACCGGAAGGAGTCACGAAGAACTGCTGTGGGCTATAGGAAAAAAAAATAGTGAGTCCCCAGTACAACTACATTCACAGTACCAGCAGATCTTAAATCACAGTACCAGCAGAGAGAAAATCACAGTACCGGCAGAGAGAAAAAGGAACCTCATCCTCAGTAGCCCACGATATCTCATCAAAAAGGGTTTCGAGTGCCGGGAGGATATACGGCCGAGTGCCGTGCCGGGATACGGACGGGAGCGCCGGCCGCCGGGCGGATTGCAAGCTTATAGCGCCACGAGAGAGAGAGAGCGGAGGGTTTTTAACTTTCTAATGTTTTTGTTTGGCTGCGCGTTCAGAGCAGAGAGAATCCTAAAAGTTCAAAACCTAAAAAATTGAAACGTATCCCGTCTGTCCGTATCCCTGCCGTATCCCGCCCATATATGCCGTATCATATACCGTATCGGAGAGGAAGCGATACGCCACGTAATCTGATACACCAGCTGGCGTATCAGAGCCGTATCGGGTGCGTATCCGTATCCGATACGCACCCGATACGGATACGGGGCCAAATATGAAGTATCGGGTTAACATAGTCCCAGATAAAGAGGGCAAAAACTACTTGAGAAACTGAAATATATACTTATTTATATTCAGAAAATTCAATAATAAAAAAAAAAAATACAATACTTCACATTCTACCAGCTCGCCAAGATAAACGGGGCCAAAGAACAACATAGAGTATGAAGATATACTTCTGTATAAATAAAATAAACAATATGATACTTCCGCATTCTCTCCTGGCTTGTTCTCCATTCTTACACACCTACTGCTCAAACAAACATAATTTAACAATGGCAAGTAAAGTCATTGCTAGCCTTGTGCCTACACATATACCCAATCTCTCTCATAAATCCTTTCAGCTCTTGGGTTTCTCTGAGCATCCCCTTGTTATGTTAGCATCTTCAGAAGGGGATATGTATTTAAGCAAGACCAACACTTTCTCTACCACTCCATTGAATTAGTTCTTTTAATCTTTCGTTTTGGTCTTTTGCGTTCGGTAACTGGAATAAGGTTTTCCATCAACTGCACAAAATTCAAATTATATAAATTAAAATCAGTGAAAGATATTAATGTATTAATGCCCACAACAAATATTAACAGAAACACAATTCCCCACAAGGCGAGATAAATATTGTTTAGGAATAAGCTACTAAATGTGATCTATACCTGCTTAAGCCTCTTCTGTTGCTCCTCCTCCTGTTATTGAATACAAACTAGTGAGTTAAACTCGTTCATATGAAATATCAACTCATAATAAACAAAAAAGGAATATTTTGTACAGCTGAAAGAACATTACTTCCACATAATATTCAAAAATATGCCCACACAAAATCAAATTCACTCATTCTTTTGCCTTCTGAAAACTTAAAAAAAAAAAACATTTACCTGATATCTCAATAATTGCGCATTCTCTTCCTCCAGTTCTGCAACCAGTAATTCAAGCTCAGCAACATATGCCTACAAAAAAAATGATTCAAACCTTTAGGAACAATAAATCCAAAGCTGCATAACTGGCTTGAACTCACACATGATTTGAAGTAAAATAAAAAACTCATAAATAAAACAAAGTGTATAACATAAAATTTTAGGGCTCGGTGTGTTTTAAGGCCAATATCTGAAATCAGCATGAGAAAAGAATGCAAGAGTCTGACTTCAATCCCACTTCGATATGCCTTGATTCTGTCGAAACACTGATCACTCTATTTCTAATTCAACTAAGACCAACTTCCTACTCCAATTTGATTTTAGGAGCAATTCCTACTTCAATTTGATTCAGAACCAAATTACTATTCCTATCAAGGAAAGGGAAAAGAAAGCTAAATCTTACCTGTTTTCTCTCTCTTGATCTCGCAGCTGATTCTCTGTTCTTAATCATTCTTTTCTGTCTCTGAACTGTAGCTCGATCAACCGGATCCAAAATTTGCCTCTTTCTCCCTCTCCCAGTTCCATTATTTACATTTCCACTAATTCCATCTCCATTAATTCCACTTACAGATCCTACCAATCCGCTCAAACCCCTAACTCTAGGCTTCCCTTCCTCCTCCCTTGCCAGAAAGTCCTCCAGCGTCATCTCCTCTCCGGGAACAGCCGCTCCGGCGGTGCTGGCGTCAGCCCTGGGCTTTACCGACGAGATCTCCTGCCACACCTCATCCACCGTCTTTCCGCTGCTGACGTCAGTCCGGGACCCACCTATAGCTCCGACCCCACTGCCTACTCCTTCATCGTTGTAGATGCTTCTAAACAGATCTTCCATATTCATGGATCCGAGCGTTTTACCGGGGGAATCCATGGGGATGGGGCTCTGCATCTCGGAGATCGGAGGGGAGAAGATAGACGGGGGTGACGTCACCCTCGACGACGCCATGGCCACAATTTTAGGGTTAGGGTTGCTTTCTGATTTCTATTAGTAGTTCGTTCGAGTAGATTCGCTCCAGGTTTCTTCTTCGATTGTTCTTCTTTGAGAGAGTCAAAGAGTAGATTGCAATTTGCTGGGTTCTACTGGAATGCCATGTCAAACAGCAATTGCTTCCCCACTATTGACCTGTTTGGAATCCATATCCTCGACGGTACCGTAAAAGATTCCCTTTTACAATTAGCTATTTACGGTTTGAGATTAACTCTCAGCCGGTTTGGGATTCGGTCTGACTGAGGGGGCAGTATTATTGGGATTTGAGATTCGTGCGAAGTTAAACATAACGGTCCAGATCAAGTAATTGTAAAAGATTCCCTTTTACGGTACCGTCGGTGATATGAATTCGACCTGTTTAGCCGTATCCCTAAATCCCTGGTTCGATGTTCCTTTACCTGTGTGTATTTGTAACGGGTCATATCATATCAATAGAATGACCCGCAACACAAAATTTGGTCTTCTGGAAGATATTATTATCGGTCTTTCTAGTATCTGATAAAGCGATTGAATGATTGCCGATATGTTTAGCGATTTACACGTACCCGCAACCTTTTTTTCTCTTTTTCCTGTTACTTCTCTAATTTTGTACTGATACTTCCGTTTCCTCGTTGTTTCGATTAATGACTAAAGATTGTTTTAGGCCCAATTTGACAAATTACAAGTTGCTGTGTAAAATCACGAATAGGAACACCCTCTCAAATTAGTTGCAAACATTCCTCAAGGAACTCGTGATTTGATATTTTTTTTTTTTTTTTGTCTTTTGTTTCCTTCATTTTTCTCTCTTCTAATGTATTTCTCATATATTTCTTAAGGATACGGTTTACAAAAGCCCAGCCCATTAACCCAAGCAGCGTCCAGAACACAGATGTGTAAGGTATTGAGCTGGCCCATATTTCCTCTGTCTGATTAGTAATTTTAAGTTGGGTATATACAGGTTTAATTAAGGTCAGGAAGTAGAGGTCTAAGAGCATCTACATCCTTGAAACTATCAGAGTTTCGAATCTGATGTGGCAGTTTCTAGACCAGTTTCAGGGATGTAGACCAGTTTCTTATTTAGCAACTGTGCTCAATAATTTCTTAATAAAAAATCGTTTATAAACTGTGAGTTGGCAAAATAATTGGCTGATGTTCGCTGAAAAAAAAATTTATTTTATTTTATTGCTGATGTGGCATTTTAGAAACTCTTAAGATTAGTTTGAGGGATGTGAACCCCTAGAAACTCCATAGCCTATAATTTCTAAAAAGTAGTTAATAGTTACTTAGAAACTCTAAGAGTTTTAGGGATGTAGATGTTCTAAGCAGGTTGTCTCCCTTTGCGTATTTATTTGATTATTTAAATGTAAAAGTTTGAAAAAAATCTAACAATTTAATACGACAGGTATGTCTATTGTTCCCCAAAACAATAAAAAATGGCCGTTTTACATTTAATTAAATTTGTGAAGCTCGTTACTTTTTTTTTTGTCCCTCAACTCCTTTTGCACCTTGGTATTGACAAGTGCTAATGTGCTATAGAGCAACAAGAGCTTAGAACCTGTTCGTTAAGGGATTGTGCGAGATGAAATTTTATGAATTTGAAAATCTAATAATTAATTTATGGGATCTCTTACTCATGAATATATACGGAAATGATTATGAGAATATGTCGAAATGAATATTCAGTTGTACTGTGGCATTAGCTGTGGAAAATCTTTTTTTTAATATACTTGATATTAAACAATTGTTCTTATTAATAATACTTTTATCATAACTAAACAAAAGTGAATTAAAAATAGCATAACAATACTTATTAACAATTATTTCATAAATAAAAAAAATATTTTTTATAATTAATTTTTTTGATAAATGCTATTGGTTAGCATGGTACTGGATGAGTATTTGGTATTCAACTGAAAATAAAAAATAATGAAAATTAATTAGTTTGATAATTTAGCGCATCAATCCAATGTGCTTTGTGTCTGGTAAGGAGATGATGCAGAATTAAAAAGTATTTGAGCTGCTACTGGTGCACTTGATTTATTTTTTATTTTTTTTGCATTGAATGCACTTGATTAACAAACGACCCAAAACAAAAGAGGCAGAGCAATGTACATCAAAGTGCAATGGCACATGCATATAGAGATCATCAGCTTTGTACCTACAATTTACATCTACTTTGCTACAAAATTTATTCAAAACATTCACCAAAAAATGCATACATATTATATTTCCTTGAAGCAAATCAGCTTATCATACAAAGTTAAACATCAGTTGCAAGATCATTGTTTACGTTTCTCCTCAGAAACCCAACCACTGTAACCGATCATGGTTAATGAAAATGAGGGCTAGACCCCATTTGTTTTCAAAAAAAGATCATTGTTTACATCAAAAAGTATAAATATAGCTCAGACCACGATCCCTCCTGATTCCTTGTGGCTTAAGAGAGAAGGTTCTTGCTTGGTGGTGGTGCTGAAGAGTGAGAGACATTTGATTGAAGCAGGAATCAGCACCCTCTTTGTACCATCTACCATACATCAATGGGGGTACTTCTGGTATCTGCATCAGTATACACAATGAAATATTCAATTCATATGGTGAATGAATTAAAAAAAATCGCAATAAAATAGAAGTCCAAATTACACTTTTTAGTAGGCTGAGAGCACTGGTATTTTTTAGAAATGCGTACCTCCCCGATTGACCATTTTTCCTTCAACCAAATACCATCCTCCTTGCTCTCCTCCTGCTTCTCCCTATTTAGCAATGCATGTCAGCAATAACAGGTCGTCAGACACAATTCAACTAAATAAAGTAGAGAATGGAGAAGCATATCCAAGAAAATGTGAACTCCAAATCAGCAATTTTATATCTCTAACAATAACTCTGAGAACAGAGACATAATCCAGCAAACCCCCACCCCCACCCCTGCACCCTTGCCCCAATGGCTAAGATTGTGTTATGAAGTCGAGTTGTGGCGAAAAGTACTATGTTGATTTGACTCAAGGAAAAGGAATATTGGAAAGGGAAGTAACCTGAAGGCTGATGGAACATTGGCCGCAGCTCCCAGTTGACTTAAACTGGTAAATGCCGGTGCCGCATAAAGGCCGCAGCTGCCACCAGTCTTTAGCGGACTTTCCATACCAAGATCAAATTTGGGCATGTTCATGACAGCGGTATCTACCATCTTGTTCTTTACTTTGTTGGCCTTTGGTGCTTTTTTGCCCTGATCTGGTGCATTATCAAATTCTCACAATTTTGACTGCATTAAATTCCTCTCCCTCTCAACCTGCATCAATATAAACATTGAACGTAAGTATCTATATTAGTCATGACAACAGCTAACAGCCTACCCCAAAATGGTAAAGATTATTATGACACGATAAAGTAAGCATTGTTTTAAATGACTATTACTATGAACAGTTTCATGTTGTGAATCATACAAGCACAGTTTTCAAGCACAGTACATTTTTGATGAATAAAAAAATTAAATTATAAATGTTTGAGTACGAAATTATTGCAGGTCAGTTTTAAGATAATAAAAAAGGGAGCCATATAGAACTGCTACCAGTGAAACCACCAAATTATCACATTTTGATTTTGTTTTTATGTGAATTAATAAGTTGAAAAATCAACGTCTAGAAATTATCCACATTAGTACGTTTTTTACAAGCTCTTGATGACAACCAAAATAAAATTTAAATGTCATAATTTTTTACACGTGCATAGATAAAATGATGTAGATCATATCCAACGGTTTTATTTTGACTTTTAAGTTTTAAATTTTGAGTTATTAAAGTTTTTAAAAATGGAGACATGATGGAGGCATGAAAAATTGAGGCATTTCAAGGATTTTTTTTAAAAACATAATTAAAATAAATATTATTACTAAACCAACATGATTACTTTGTTTTTTACAAAAATCATAAGAACCGAATTGCCAATTCGGTCCGCTTGGTTTTTTTTTGGGACCGAATTGGCAATTCGGTCCCTGTTGATTTAACAAATTTTCAGAAAGGTGGCCACAGAAAATCCGAAAAAGATTCCGGACCGAATTGGCAATTCGGTCCCACTTTTTTTTTTAGGGTTTGCTTAATAAATAGCATTATTGTAAATTTAGTTAAGAAAACATTTACATTAATAAAGATATGTAATTCTTACTCGCTAGGTTGTGTTAAAAAAATTGAAAATGAAATAGAGTAAATCAAATTTTATCTAATATTCTCTATGGGAAATAAAAACAAGTGATCCGGCTAAAAAAAACATATTTAATTGTCTTTCGGTTTCAAATTCAATTTGACCTACATTACACCACGGAGATCAATGCAGTCAATTATGTCTCTCCTAGAAGTTGGTTAGTGACCTCTCATTTTGTTCTAGGGTTCTTCTTTTTTGTAGGACATTTGTGGCATGCGGGAAGGGCCCGTGCAGCTGCAGCAGGGTTTGAAAAAGAACTTCAAGAATGTTAAAAATATACTATTTAAGTAAACTATTATACCTTATCTTTATAATATTAAAATCGACTAATTCATATAATTATTTTATTATTCGATAATATTTTCTTATTATTATAATCATGAATAATTAATATTAATCATAATATTCAAACTATAATAAACTTACAATTATTATTATATTATAATATTATAATAGTTAATAAAATGTTATTATGATAAATATTATTAATAACTTATCATAGTAATACTTATTAATAATATGATAAAAGTCATATTATAATTATATTATAGTTATTATAATATAATTAGAGTATGGCTAATTTGCTGCTGGCAGCATTTCGGCCAGCTGCTGCCGGGGAAGATCTGTCATACTGATGTTCAAACAACAAATCCAAACCGTTAGATGTGATCTCTATATTAAAATCTACTTGGAGACCAAATTTTACATTTTTTGGAATTTTTTTACTATTTCTTAAGCCACTTTGAAAATTGCAGATCATATGGTCCAGACTGTTTTTACTGTTCACCCGGATCAGCAATTTTCAAAGTGGCTTAATAAATAGTAAAAATATTCCAAAAAATGTAAAATTTGGTCTCCAAGTAGATTTTAATATAGATTGAACATCTATATAAAAAAATTTGTTGTTTGAATCTGCCCCCGGCAGCAGCTGGCCGAAATGCTGCCAGCAGCAAATTAGCCATACTCAATATAATTAATATTATAGTTATTATTAATAATAGTTATTATAATATATAGTTATTATTAATTATAATATATAATAACATATTAATTAATATATTATAGTTATAATATATAGTTATTATTAAGTTATCATAGTTAATATTATAACTATAATACTTATCATAGTTATAATATTTATAATATTGTTGTGTAATTCAACCAAACTCTAAAAAAAAAAAAAAAAGTTGGGACCGAATTGCTAATTCGGTCTGGACTAAAAAAACTCTGGACCGAACTGGCAATTCGGTCCCTATGCATTACACAAATGGCAACACAGTTGGCTGTGAAAATTTGTGAAATCAACAGGAACCGAATTGCCAATTCGGTCCAAAAAAAAAAAACCAAGCGGACCGAATTGGCAATTCGGTTCTTATGGTTTTTGTAAAGAAAAAATAATCATGTTAGTTTGGTAACAATATTTTTTTTAATTATGTTTTTAAAAAAAAATCCGCATTTGAACCCTCCTCCTCTATATATATATTTTAAATTTTCTTGACAACTTGTATATTTCTTTGGAAGTACAGATAGTAGAGATGATGAAAAATTAAAATATCTATAATCTATGACTCCACTAGAAAGGTGATAAAATTAAAGAGTTACGAATAAAATTATCACCAGGCTCAGCCAAAGTAGAGTTACTTACACCTGAGTCATTTCGATTCCAGAAAAAAAAGATATTGTATTGACAAATTAATAGCTCTGAAGATCATTCTCACGTTAGTTAGGATTTATTCCTAATTTAACCAAAAGGTACTTTATACCATCTCATATACCCACATCTCAAGACATTATTAATTCTTGTCAATGTCAACTATAATTGGACACAAGTCTATCGCTAAATCTTAAAATATATATATATATATATATATATATATATAAAGTATGGCTAAGTTGCTGCCGGCAGCATTTCGGCGAGGTGCTGCCGGCAGCGTTTCGGCCATTTTGGTGTTCAAACAGAAAATCTGAACCGTTCAACGTGTTCTAAATATTAAAATCTACTTGGAGACCAAATTTTACATTTTTTGAAATTTTTTTACTATTTATTAAGCCACTTTGAAAATTCCAGATCATATGGTCCAGACTGTTTTTACTGTTCACCCGGATCAGCAATTTTCAAAGTGGCTTAATAAATAGTAAAAAAATTCCAAAAAATGTAAAATTTGATCTCCAAGTAGATTTTAATATAGATTGAACATCTACATAAAAAAATTTGTTGTTTGAACACCAGAATGGCCGAAACGCTGCCGGCAGCACCTCGCCGAAATGCTGCCGGCAGCAACTTAGCCATACTATATATATATATATATATATATATATATATATATATATATATATATAGAGGAGGGTTCAAATGCCTCCGCCATGCCTCCATATTTTAAACTTTAATAACTCAAAATTTAAAACTTAAAAGTAAAAATAAAACTGTTGGATATGGTCTACATCATTTTATCTATATACGTGTAAAAAATTATGATATTTCAATTTTGTTTTGGTTGTCATCAAGAGCTTGTAAAAAACATACTAATGTGGATAATTTCTAGACGTTGATTTTTCAACTTATTGATTCACATAAAAACAAAATCAAAATGTGATAATTTTTTATAAGCACATAAATAAAATGATATAGATCATATCCAACGGTTTTATTTTGACTTTTAAGTTTTAAATTTTGAGTTATTAAAGTTTTTAAAAGTGGAGGCATGATGGAGGCATGAAAAATGAAGGCATTTGAACCCTCCTCATATAGAGTGAGGCTACGGTGCTATGCATAGCACGGATTGGGTCCGTGCTACGGCTCAAAATTTGATTTTTCAAAATCCTAACGGTCGATTCGAACCGTTCAACATGATTATAAAATGAATATGTACTTGCAAACCAAATTTTACATTTTTTCGAATTTTTTTACTATTTTTTTAGATAGGCTGTTTTTGGATGGTCCAGAATGTTCAGATCAAGTGATTTTGAAAAAATAGTAAGAAAATACGAAAAAATGTAAAATTTGGTTTGCAAGTACAAATTCATTTTATAATCGTGTTGAACGGTTCGGATCGACCGTTAGGATTTTAAAAAGTCAAATTTGAGCCGTAGCACGGACCCAATCCGTGCTATGCATAGCACCGTAGCCTCACTCTATATATATATATATATATATATATAGAGAGAGAGAGAGAGAGAGAGAGAGTGACTAAGGTCAAAGTGGTATGACCAAGGCCTTGGTGCTACCAATTAGTTTTTGCGATTTTAAAGTTCAAATAGTCGATCCAAACCGTTAGATGTTCAATCTACATTAAAATCTGCTTGGAGACCAAATTTTACATTTTTTGGAATTTTTTTACTATTTTTTAAGCCACTTTGAAAATTGCAGATCCGGATGAACAGTAAAAATAGTGCAACCAAATTCTGGACCATGTGATCACCAATTTTCAAAGTGGCTTAAAAAATAGTAAAAAAATTCCAAAAAATGTAAAATTTGGTCTCCAAGCACATTTTAATATAGATTGAACATCTAACGGTTTGGATCGACTATTTAAACTTTAAAATCGCAAAAACTAATTAGTAGCACCAAAGGCCTTGGTCATACCACTTTGATCTTATCCATTCTCTCTCTCTCTCTCTATATATATATATATATATATATATATATATATATATGGACAGTGCTACGGTGCTACGCATATATAAGGGCCCTCCGTGCTACGGCTCACTTTTTGAGTTTTCAAAATCCTAACAGTCGATCCGAACCGTTCAACATGATCTCCATATGAATATGTACTTGCAAACCAAATTTTACATTTTTTAGAATTTTTTTACTATTTATTAATCCACTTTGAAAAAACACTAATTTGTACACAATAGTAAATTCTGCTGGACCATTGGATCAGCGATTTTCAAAGTGGCTTAATAAACAGTAAAAAAATTCTAAAAAATGTAAAATTTGGTTTGCAAGTACATATTCATATGGAGATCAGTTGAACGGTTCGGATCGACCGTTAGGATTTTGAAAACTCAAAAAGTGAGCCGTAGCACGGAGGGGCCCTTATATATGCGTAGCATATTAGCCAGATTCTATATATATATAGGAAATTGCTAATATGCTATGCATAGCATAGAGGGCCTTCGTGCTACGGCTCAATATTTGAGTTTTCAAAATTCTAACGGTCGATCCGAACCGTTCAACATGATCTCCATATGAATATGTACTTGCAAACCAAATTTTACATTTTTTAGAATTTTTTTACTATTTTTTTAGATAGGTAGAAAAATCACTTGATCTGAAAATTCTGTACCATTCAGATCAAGTGTTTTTCTACCTATCTAAAAAAATAGTAAAAAAATTCTAAAAAATATAAAATTTGGTTTGCAAGTACATATTCATATGGAGATCATGTTGAACGGTTCGGATCGACCGTTAGGATTTTAAAAACTCAAATATTGAGCCGTAGCACGGAGGCCCTCTATGCTATGCATAGCACCGTAGCCAACTCCTATATATATATATATATATATATATATAGAGTATGGCTAATTTGATGCTGTCAGCATTTCGACCAGCTACTGGCAGGGGCATATCTGTCATACTGATGCTCAAACAACAAATCCAAACCGTTAGATGTGATCTCTATATTAAAATCTACTTGGAGATCAAATTTTACATTTTTTGGAATTTTTTTACTATTTATTAAGCCACTTTGAAAATTGCAGATCATATGGTCCAGACTGTTTTTACTGTTCACTCGGATCAGTAATTTTCAAAGTGGCTTAATAAATAGTAAAAAAATTCCAAAAAATGTAAAATTTGGTCTCCAAGTAGATTTTAATATATATTGAACATCTATATAAAAAAAATTGTTGTTTGAACATAAGTATGGCAGATCTGCCCCCGGCAGCAGCTGGCCGAAATGCTGCCAGCAGCAAATTAGCCATACTCTATATATATATATATATATATATATATATATATAGGATTTTGCTAATATGCTACGCGTAGCATAGAGCCCCTCCGTGCTACGGCTCAATTTTTGAGTTTTCAAAATTCTAACGGTCGATCCGAACCGTTCAACATGATCTCCATATGAATATGTACTTGCAAACCAAATTTTACATTTTTTAGAATTTTTTTACTATTTATTAAGCCACTTTGAAAATCGCTGATCCAATGGTCCAGAAAAGTTTACTGTTGTGTACAAATTAGTGTTTTTTCAAAGTGGCTTAATAAATAGTAAAACAATTCTAAAAAATTTAAAATTTGGTTTGCAAGTACATATTCATATGGAGACTATGTTGAACGGTTCGGATCGACCGTTAGGATTTTGAAAACTCAAAAACTGAGTCGTAGCACGGAGGCCTCTATGCTACGCGTAGCACCGTAGCACTGTCATATATATATATAAACAGTACTGAACAGGATAGACTATTCCGTCCAAGAATTTTTTCTTTATAAATTTAGCGAGTTTGTGTGGTAAGGAACATAATAGTTTATAGCAGACGGAATAAACTATTCCGTTCTTCCTATATTTCAAAATTTCATAGAAATCTACTCCTATTTTGATATTTTTTATTTATTTTTCTATTAATAAAAAAATCGGGTGTTATTCAGCAGAGCCTTTACGATGCTTATATGGGGTCTTAGAGCAAAAACTAAGTTACGAAAATAATTAAGTCAATGCTATTATGTTCGTTAATTTTAATATTATTATTCTGATTAAAACCGGACCGGACCTCCTAGAGTTGTGCAAGAGCTCCATTCAATTCTTAATTATCTGGCATTAATGATCACTCGACTAACTGTAACAGGTAAATTTAATATTACCAAAGAAGTAATAACGTTTCTGCTCAGCTGTTCTGATTTTATATAAATGCTTTTAAAAAAATGATTAATGATGAATTACAGATCTTAAGTGTGGCCAGCCCGGGAGCCCCGTTAATTTTTTATAAAGGTGATTAACTTTTAAGATCTCTAAAATATATCAAATCATTAAGTATTTTTTAATTATTACATTAACCACTATTTATTAATAAATTTAATAATGCAGCTGGCAATCATTATTTTTTTATGAGTAAATGCTTATTACTTACATATGAAATTAATTACTCAATAATGTGACGATGTTGAAAATTTATATTTCTTTTTTATGTTCCATTTTACTTGATAGTATTTATCTTAAGAGGAGGGTTCAAATGCACCATGATTTTGTGCTCCAATATGCTTCACATCTTTTATCTCCATTTTCAAAGTCCGAATGGTCGATCCGAACCACTCAACATGATCTTCATAATAAAATATTCTTAGAGACCAAACTTTATATTTTTTAAATTTTTTTTACTATTTTTTTACATAGGTACAATATCACTTTTTTTTATGGTTCAGATTCTCCTTAAAACAATGATTTTGTACCTATCTAAAATACAGTAAAAAAAATCTTAAAAATATAAAATTTGGTTTCCAATCATATTTTATTATGAAGATCATGTTGAGCTGTTTGGATCGACTGTTCGAACTTTGAAAACGGAAATATAGAATGTGGAGCATATTGGAGCACAAAATCATGATGCATTTGAACCCTCCTCTTATCTTAATTTACAAAATTATATTTTATTTCTTCAAAGCGTAGTTTATTTCGAAGTGAAGTCTAGATAATATAATCATTAAATCATGCAATCTTAGAATTGTTCGCAAAAAAAAAAAATCTAACCTGTGACAAAATCTTAAAACACTTAGAATTTAATTTATTTGCATAAAATATAATAAAATAAATGTATTTTATTAATTATCACTAGCCAGTAAGCAATGACCACTACTAGCTGTCTCATATGTTGCTTAACTTTACCTTCCAAACAATTGAATTGAACAACAGAGAGATAGATTAATTAAGACAAGTACAAACGTCTTGATTGAATTATTTTATTTTTTTTGCCAAATTGATTGATTTTTGTTTCATAACATTATTCATATAATTTTACCTAATTTTCTTTTGTGTATTTTGCCTACGGCGTTTAAATTAAGATTGCACACCCATATACAATTAATTAATTTATCTGTACTTCTTTCTGGCTCGATATTTTGTTTAGGCCGTACCATGCAGGCTTGATGATTAACTCTTTAAAATTAGAGATTCTTCCACAACCTTTTAGGTTAGTTTAAAAGCTGATACCCCAAATGAATATTCATTTTGGGTCTCATTGTAGCTGCTAAGAATTAAACGGTCCCTGAACACTATCGCCATCATAACAGCTGGCAGATGTATTTTTATTTTTAATACCTTCTCTACCTGGATTATTGGTAATTAATACCTTCCTCTTTTTTTAATGGGGGAATTTCACGTATACCTCTCAAAAACTTCAAAATTACGTATTTCCCCCCTCTAAACTTTAAAATTACGTATTCCCCCTCTAAACTTCAAAAACTCACAAATTTACCCATTTTATTGTTTTTTATATTAAAACTCATTCTAAATTTATAGAATACCCATTTTACCCTTTATTAAAAGCATAAAAAGTCCATCAGACTCAAATTTGAATATGAAGGGTTCCTCTACCGTCCGATCCACGCGCATCACATTAAGATATGTGCGTGTAGCTTCAATAGATGTGTGTGTTGGCTTTAAGATTCATGCTAATCTAGTGTGCATGAATTTTAAAGCAATTTTGATACGCGTGCATCACATTAAGATCTGTGCACATCACTTCAATATCCGTATGTGTTCGCTTCAAGATTCGTGCTGATCTAGCTTGCACATATCTTAAAGCAGTTCAGACAGTAGAGGAACCCTTCAGATTTAAATTTGAGTATGATGGGCATTTTATGCTTTTAATAAAGGATAAAATGGGTATTTTATAAATTTAGAATGAGTTTTAATATAAAAGACAATAAATGAGTAAATTTGTGAGTTTTTGAAGTTAAGAGAGGAAATATGTAATTTCAAATGAGAAGGAAATACGTAATTTTGAAGAGGGGTATACATGAAATCCCCTTTTTTTATTTATCTTCCTGGAGTGACAAATCACACCAGCCTAAACAATAATTTATTATATTTATATCACCAGGCCTCCATATAGTTCGTTCGTTCCTCTTCCGATAATGAGATTGTTATCACGAGCGGATTTAGGATTTTCATTGGGAGAACAAAAAAATATTAAATTGGGCTTAAATAGTTAATTGGATTTAAATCTATTAACTAATTAAGTATTCGATAAAAAATAATATTTTCACTTATATCTTTTAATGTTTTAATTTGTAATTTTTGATACTCTCATTTATAATTCTATTTATCAATTAAAATTCAATAAATTTATTTCAATTTTAATTATAAATTTAATCTGAAATACAAACCAAAGTCCAAAGAGAGCAGCTGTCCGCATGGACTGTGGATCCGCCCCTGATCCTAGTTGTTACAGTGAAAAGTTGATGATTGCTCCTAGAAAAAGATAAAAAAGATCCTCCGAGACCAAAGGGAGTGTTGAACTAGTTTAGTTTGAGAACAATAATTAAATAAAAGGGCGAGGTATGGACCTACAACAATCATCGAATCGACTGGAAAGGGAGATTATATGGGGCCAGGCAGCCAGCTAACTCCAAAAATATTCATTCCTTTATTTATTTAATTATTGTTGGCCAATTATGCATGTCGCATTCGTTTTAGGTTAATTGATAAATGTTCATCAATTGTATGTATGCATTCACAATTGAACCGCTTTTTTTTTATAATGATTTTAAATAACTAGCTATGGTTGCGCTATAGCGCTATAATCGTTATTTAGAACTTCATATATTATTCATCAGTATCCGAAACTGTATTTGGATTTTTACGGATACAATTATTAGCAGGTACCATAGTGACATAATTCGCGTATTATATGCGTATAATTCGTTTTTTCGACGTAACCGAACCGAACTCCGAATAAAACGCAGAAAAACGTATAATAAAACGCGTATAAAACGCGAGTTGACGAATTATTCGCGAAAAAAACGCAAAAAAAAAAATTCAAATTTTTTTCAAAATTTTTTTTTTCTTCCTTATTGTACCGAATCATTCCCGAATTATACCCGAATCACGAATTTTTGACCTCGCCGAACCGAAACCCGAACTTTTGATTTGTCACTATGGCAGGTACTGATGAGGATGTAGACAATTTAACTTTTGAAAGCGTGTGCTGATAATTCAGATTAGCATTTTTTTTTAAGAAAAAAAGTCAAATAGTCATGTAGCGAAATTAGGAAGTATCAAGTTTGTTATTTAAAAGTAATGTTGTTCACTGTCATAATATTGAATACATAATATGGATGTTAACTTATTCGTAATATCTATCTATATTAATAAGTGTTAGTTTTGCAAAATATCTCACAAAATAACTTCCAAATAACTCAAGTAGATAATGGCACTAAACTAGATTGTTGGAGCATTCAACGAAGTCACGAATTGATAACGTGAAAAAGTTTGTATTTGTTTTTATCATATGGATCATATAGTAAAACCGTGTACGATTATTGGAGCATTAATATACGCCCGTTCGAAATAATGATGCTCCTCGTTTTTTTAATTGAACTAATATAATGTTTATGTTTTGTTCTGTCATTAGTCAGAGTTACATATTGTGAGGTTGATATTAATTATTAAAAAATTAATTGATAAATAATTTTACTCAATTTTTTTTAAAAAGACAAAAATCATCTAGAATCTGGGCGATTCACCTGGAGAGTGAAACGTCCAGATTCTTAGCGCTTAGGAAAAAATAAAAATAAAAAATCGAGGGCATTTTGTAAATTTTTTATTAAATGGAGGATATGGATAAAATTTCGGTGTGAATTACAATTTAATATTCGAGTGGGATTTTTTCGAATTTCACAAAACGTGGGGAGCAATATCCAATGATCCAACCGTATCCCTGCAGCAACGTCATCCTCTTGAGAACGGAGTAGGTCCGATGACTTACTTTTAGGTTCAACGCCATGCTGACCATCCAATCTAGTATAAGATTTGTGCGCACGAAAATTGAAACATACACGCACGGAGTTTAAAGCAATTCGCACGAATCTGAAAGCAAATCGATGGTGATTAAACCCATCGAACCGAGGTAGGTCCGATGCCCATCGGACCTACTCTCAAGTCCATCCTCTTATGGAGTAGTATTTTTAATTTTTTATTCGATTATTGGGTCTCGACCTGATTCCGATCCGGATCCAAACAAAACTCCATCCGGACCCGATTAAATTAGATATAGGTAAATAATAATAATCGATTGAATTGTGGATACTCTCGTAGAATAAAAATTAATTTCTACATCCAATTCAGACCCGACACTACATGGGTAGAGCATGATTATAATTTACCTACCAAATTCAAACCACAACTCGACAACTCGATGGGAAAAATTTGGGTTCGACATCCACTGACTCCACTAGACTCGAACTTAAATCCAATGAATTCCGCATCTGTCCAATATGTTTTAAGATCCGTGTTCACTAAATTCATACAAATATTAAAACGAACACGTACAAATATTGAAGCGACATGTACGGATCCTAAAAAGCGGATTGGATGGATACAATCCATCATACTCTAACCCATATAAATGCCCAATACAATACTAATATACTAATAATTATGGTTGGAAAATAAATATATATGATAATTAATGGTATTTAATACAACCGTAGGATTATATACATTTGTCAATTTATTAATTCTTCTTTCTTTAATCTTAAAAAAAATGTATTTTTTTGCTGCTTTTTAGCTGACCTAATGCATGCTCTATGTTTCATTTTAATTAAACGGGTTTCGGTCTTTTAATAAAAAAAAAATGTATTTTTCATAAAAGACTGATCCTAAAGCATATATTTCCGGCAAAATGTTGCGTAAGTGAAACAAAATTTAAAATTTAATAGATTATAATTTGATTTGAATTTATTATGTAATGTTGTTATCACGCCACGTTATCAATTAAATTTTAATTTGAAGCTGTTCTTTTAATTTAGATCGTTTATAATAAAATATTTGATGAGAGATGCGTAAGAAAATAAGACCAAAAGTACAATATTTAACAAAAAATTATTCCCAACCCCGATTCAGTCGTTCTATCTATCAAATATTGTTAAACTTGATATCGGATCTAGATATAATGCTAACTCCGGTTTAAAAATGAAATATATACAAATCAAAATTCTGAATTTTAAGACTTTAAAATACGGATCTAGATATAATATACTAACTTCCTCCAGTTCCCACCGATGAAAGGAGAGAAGGCACCGCAACTGTCTGTGCCTCTGTGGCATCCAAAGTTATATCCAGAATATCCCGCATCACTTCCTCTCCAGTACTGAATCTGAAATGGGGAGAGCGTTAAGCCAAGCCAATACCTAGAATAATTATTTGGCGGTCACTCTTGTTACAAGCCCACCCCAAATTTCGCCGCCACCTCCCCCTCCCTCCACGTGGCCATACAATTTAAGAGGAAAACAACGTCAAGCAGATACTTGTTGAAAAATTGGGATCTCTCTGCAATTGTTGTCTCCTATTTTATTTTCTATTGAAGTCACCATACCACATACCACATACCACAGCTGGATTTTTTTTTCTTCCTTTAAATGCATAGTTGAATGGTCGATGGAGACTGGAGACCATGATTCGCCTTGAATGGTAGGTATGTAATTAAATAGTCATTCCCTTTTATGATTCCGTTACTAATTCTGTGTATAATCTGACCCGCTTTAATCAATAGCGATCCTCATCAGAGAATTTTGAGGTTTGTGAATTCGATTGTGCGATTTGATGCGGACCTGTGTTGACTGAGATGGCGAGAAATGACGAAATCGAGGTTTTGAACGAGTGTGAGGGGATTGAAGAAAGCGAAGGGAAGGAGGAATTGGGGGAGAGGCGAGGTGTTGTAGGTTCTTCTCCAGAGTTGATTGGAATTGCGGATTTTGTTGTTAGATCGCTTGATGAGAGGTTCTCTGGATCGGCTGAGAGCGATTCTGAATTTTCTTCTTCTCTTCAACCAGGTTCGTAAATATATCCAGTATTTGGTCCTAGAATCTGTTAGGATAAATAAATTTGAGTTTGCATAAAATATGTTATACCCTGATTGAGATATCTACTCGTAAAATCGGTCATTTTGACTATTGTGAGTAATTATATTACAGAACTGCAATTTTGTGTGAGTCGCAAGTGCAATGCTGGAAGTTCCTAGAATTGGAATGGTACATGCTCTGCACCAGTAAAAGGGACAAGTGGTATATTTGAATCAGTCTATAACTTTAGTTGAGAATTGCATGTGTCAGTTAACCGATTTAGACAAATGGGCTAAGCATGCATGCTTTTTAAGTTTGTTCTTTTTTATTATTTTTTATTTATATATCACTCTACTCACTTGTTTATTGATATGGGGTAGTCTTAGGGCATTGTAATACTGCTCTGGCACGACCTAGTAGCTTAAGCCAATCATCCAAAAGTTACGAGCTTACTGGTTCTCAAAGGAGGGAAGCTATGAAGGTTGATTTGACACTTGACAAATTACCAGACAAGGAGAAGGTACATATTTTTACTTTAATAGTTCTATTTTTTAAATTTCATCTTCTAGTATGTGGAAGTGGGATTGTTTTTTTATTTAATATTCAGAATTATCAGCCAAAGCACCGTAGATTGCCCATTTATTCTAATTTTTTTATTTTATCAACAAACCACTACTGACAGATTCAATGCACGAGATCTAACGACTTAACAGAGTCTCTAAAACAATTAAACATGTCTATAAAATACTTTTTAAAACACTTGTTACGATTGATTCTCTTTTTTTTCAGAAAAAAATAATTGAAAATCTGGTAAGAATACAACAAGACGGTACAGTAGATGTGGATGTAACAAGTGGTTTTAATGTCGCATCAGAGCTTTTAGAGCTTGATGCTGTTGGATCCAGCTCCATCTCTTTTAATGTCAAAGAAACGGCCTCAGATTGTAACAAGTCAGTGCCAAGGTTAAATGTAGCTATGTTAGTTGTTGGCACCAGAGGAGATGTTCAACCTTTTATTGCATTTGCCAAGAGGCTTCAGGTACCTTTACATTATCATATTTGTCTTTTTTGAAGTTCTGATCTAACATACCAAAATGTTAATAAAATATGAGCATCCAAATTGCAATACTTTGCATTAAGAATCTCATTGCAATGACCTGAAGGAAGATTGAAAACAATATCATTACGACAGTATCCGAGATGCTTGAAAACTAGATATATTTGCATTGTGTTTCAATTTTGAGCTTGTTTTACCCAGGTACTCTGCTTGCATGATTAAAATAAATTATACTTTTACAGGAGTTTGGCCATAATGTGAGGTTGGCTACACATGTAAATTTTCGTAAGTTTGTGAAGTCGGCCGGTGTTGACTTCTATCCCTTGGGCGGCAACCCCAAAATAATGGCTGCATGTACGTGTCTCCCCTTTTATCTCCTCCGAGATAAAAATTCTTTTTGACAACCTTTTGTATTAACTTAGATCTCATAAATATTTTGAAATTGACAGATATGGCTAGGACAAAAGGTTTTCTCTTATCTGGGCCAACAGAGATTTCAACACAAAGAAAGCAGCTGAAAGAAATTATATACTCTCTTCTTCCAGCCTGTACAGAGCCTGATTTAGACACTGGTGCTCCTTTCCATGCCCAAGCTATTATTGCCAACCCTCCTGCTTATGGTGAGTCAGCAAGGTTTTAGGTACCTACGCATAGCGCGGATTGGTACTATGGTACTATGCATAGCGTGAATTGGTCTTTACTATGGATCATTATCTCCATTTTTAAAGTCTAAATAGTTGATCTGAACCGTTCAACATGATCTTCATATGAAAATGTACTTGGAGATCAAATTTTACATTTTTAACAATTTTTTTACTATTTTTTTAGATAGGTAGAAAATCATTTGATCTAAAAATTATAGACCATTCAAAAGTAGTGATTTTGTACCTAACTAAAAAAAAGTAAAAAATATAAAATTTAGTCTGCAAGTACAATTTCATATGGAGATTTTGTTGAACGGTTCGGATCGACTATATGAATTTTAAAAACAAAGATATTGATCCATAGTACGAACCATCCGCGCTATGCATAGTACCATAGCCTCACTCCTGGTACGTATTATCTGTGGAGTCTTTTTTGTCATGATTATAATTATTTTTTTATATGCTGACAGGGCATGCACATGTAGCTGAGGCTCTGGGGATTCCTATTCATATATTCTTCACTATGCCATGGACGTGAGTCTTTATTTTCATTCCATTCTGAAATTTCTGCAAAACTCACTTGTATATCTTATTTAGCTTATCTCCTAACTGAAGAAAAGGTCTTTTTTGTTACATCTTATGGTAAACCTAAACCTAGAAATAAATTTGCAACCAAATCTTGAAAAATGATTTTCCCACGAGTAATTAGTGTTGAGATATTTTGTATGTTTACGTGTTTTCGGGGTTTTTTAGGGACCTATTGGAAAATAGGACATTACGGGATAATCTAGGGTGTTATTTGTAAGAGTGCGTTGTAAGGCTTATATAAGCCGAACCATTGATCAATAAAGTAATCTTTTTTTTGGCTCAATTTTCTACTTGGTATCAGAGCTTAAACATTTAGGGTTCGGTACTGTAGCAGTCAAGCCCGTTACTGTAGCACTCCGCTACTGTAGCGCCACCTCACCCGTTACTGTAGCGCCACCTCACAGCAGCCGCCGCCGCCGCTGCTCCGCCAGTCGCCAGGCCGCCGCCAGGGCATATCTGCCTAGCCTGGCCGAACCCCGCCCCTGCTAGGGTTCGGGTCACTGCCGGAGTTCGGATCTCCGCCCGCCTCTGCTAGGGCTTGGGCCGCCGGTGCTCTCCGCCTAGCAACGGCTCCTCCAGGTGCTCTCCGCCGCCAGACCAGTGACCTCTCCGCCTAGCTCCGCCAGCTAAGCCCGCCGCCCCTCTCCGCCAGATCTGGCCGTCGATCCTCTCTGCCTTTGCCTAGCCACCATCTCCTTCCTTCCTCTGACCTAGGCTGCTGCCTCTCTTCCCTTTGGCCGACCCTCTCCTCTCCTAACCGTACTCTCTCTTCTCTCTTTCTACTCGGCCTCTCTCCTTTTTTTTTCTAAGGCAACAGCCCCTCTTCTAAAGGCAAAGGTAAGGAGGGGGGTTGTTCTTTAGGTGATTTGGCCGGCGTGGGGGGCCTATACCCCACGATACCCGAGAGGCGGGTTTGGATTGGTTTCAGGTTTTTGATCGTTTTTTTTTTACTCGAATCTTGATGAGATAGATCAAGATCGGGTCAAGAAGAAAAGAAAGCTGTGTCAAATGTTTTAGATCTAGATCTTGCGGATGCAAGATCGGGTCTAAGGAAGAGGTAGGAGGGATCTGAGCTTAGAAAGGTGTGTGAAGAGTGAATCTGAGCCGGATCAATGGCCGGGGATGGCAAGAATCCAATGGAGGAGATTATGGCAAAGTTGAGTGTCACTGAGCTCCAGATGCTGATGCGAGCGTTCAGTGAGGCTACGAGTGAGAGCGTGATTAGGCTCCAGTCTGGTGCCACAGGACTTCCAGGGGTGAAGTCAGCACTAACGGCCTCCAATTCAGGTAACACAGGATACATGAGCGAGACTCGGCAGTGCTACAAGTGTAGGGAGATAGGTCACCTAAGACAGACTTGTCCTAAGCCACCCAAGGAGAGAGATGCAGGTGAGCGGGGACAGTCTGGGAATCACGGTCGTGACAGTAGATGTCACAGAGGTGGTGGAAGAGGGGGCTACCGGGCAAATCTGATGGTAGCAGAGGAAGAGAAAGAAGGGTGTATGGCTGATGTGGGTCACATTGCTTGCTTTGCTCACTCGACCACCGGTACTTGTGATCCACTTGCTCTAGCCTCGATATCCACCACTAGATCACCAGATTGGATAGTCGACTCTGGTGCATCTAGACATGTGACTGGTGCTGCTAGGGAGTTTTCTTCCTATACTCACCTAGCAGTCCCAGAGAGCATTCAGACTGCCGATGGTACGGCTCAGCCCGTAGTTGGTAAGGGTACCGTGCAATGTACCAACACTTTGACCTTGTCTAATGTCTTGCATGCTCCTTCCTTCCCTATGAATCTCTTATCCATAAGTGCCATTATATTACAACTGAAATGTGTCGTTTTGTTTGATATTCCCAAGATGGTCTTCCAGGAGAAGGAGACCGGCAGGCGACTCGGGACTGGCACATGGTATAACGGGTTGTGGTACCTGGATAGGGAAAGTATGGACTCAGCTCTTTCATCAGTTGTAGAGGGTGTTGGAGGAGTTGGGAGGAGTGTAGAGGATGTACTGTTGCTTCATCATAGGCGTTTGGGTCACCCTTCCTTCTCTGTTTTGAGTAGGTTGTACCCGTCTTTGTTTGAGAAGGCTAAGAAGGAAAAGCTGGTGTGTGATGCGTGTGAGTTAGGGAAACACACCAGGAGCTCCTATTCTAGCTCTGGTAGTAGGAGTTCTTCTGCCTTTGACTTGGTGCATTCCGATGTGTGGGGGCCTTGTCCCACAACTACGGTGAATGGATTTAGGTACTTTGTTTCCTTCATTGATTGTTTTTCTCGTGTGACTTGGTTCTACCTGATGAAAAACAAGAGTGATGTGTTTGCTTGCTTCAAAGACTTTCACAAAGGGGTTCAGACTCAATACGGTGCAGTTGTGAAGGTATTGAGGTCTGACAATGGGACAGAGTACACCAACGGGGCATTTGGGGAGTACTTGTCATCCCAGGGAATACAGCATCAAACCACTTGTCCATACACACCAGAGCAGAACGGGGTAGCCGAACGGAAGAACAGGCATCTCCTTGAGGTGACCCGGAGTATGATGATGTCGATGAATGTACCAAAGTACCTGTGGGGGCAAGCAGTCTTGACAGCAGCCTACTTGATCAATAGGATGCCCTCGCGGGTATTGGATTGGAAGTCTCCGATGGAGATGCTGAGAGGTAAGAAAGGAGATGTTCTTCCTCTCAAAACCTTTGGTTGTGTGTGCTTCGTGCAAGACAACAGACCAAATGTGGGAAAACTGGATCCAAGGGCTGTGAAGTGTGTGTTCGTTGGGTACTCGGCTACTCAGAAGGGGTATGTTTGCTGGAGTCCTGTGGAGAGGAGGTTGTTTGTTAGTATGGATGTCACATTTAGAGAGCTTGAGCCATACTACTCCTCTCAGGTCGCATCGCCCTTTGGGGACTCGCTCGATACAGGAGGTACGAGACGAGAGGGGGAGGATAGCAGTAGTGGTGAGAGGAGATTGGTGAGTGTGGGGGATATCCCTTGTCCGCTTGTCCCTTGTCCGATTGATGAGGAGTCGGCCGTTGTGCCGGAACAAGAGGGGAATGATCCCGTAAATGGTGTAACTCAGGCTCAGGGGGAGCTGAGAGTGTATACGAGGAGAAGAAAGCATAATGAGGGGATCGTGCCTACAGCGCCGCTTGTGCCGAGTCCCTTGTATTTACCTGCCACGACTCCTGAGACACCTACACCATCCAGCTCAGACTCGGAGTACACCGGTGATATGATTCCTCTCTCTACTCCTCCCACTCCCCTATCAGTAAGGAGAACTTCTCGCACCAATGCGGGAGTTCCACCTGATCGATATGGCTTTCCACATGACATTGCCCAGTTTGTCTCTTACTCTCGCATATCACCTGCACATGGAGCATTCATTGCATCTTTGGACAGTGTCTCCATTCCTAAGTGTTGGCAGGTTGCTAAAGAGGATCCCAAGTGGAAAGCTGCCATGTTAGAGGAACTTGAGGCTCTTGCTAAAAACAAAACTTGGAAACTTGTGTCACTACCACCAGGCAAAAAGGCGGTTGGGTGCAAATGGGTCTTCACTGTGAAGCAAGGCCCAGAGGGTCGGGTGGAGCGCTACAAGGCCCGATTGGTAGCAAAGGGATACAGTCAGACTTATGGCATTGACTATGATGAGACCTTTGCACCTGTGGCGAAGATGAGTACAGTGCGGACACTTGTCTCCTTGGCAGCGAATGGAGGGTGGAAGTTGCACCAGCTCGATGTGAAGAATGCCTTCCTTCATGGTGATTTGGTGGAAGAGGTGTACATGGAGGTCCCACCGGGATTTGGCACGAAACAAACGGTTGGTAAGGTGTGCAGGCTCCAGAAATCTCTTTATGGGCTGAAGCAGTCTCCTCGAGCCTGGTTTGACAGGTTTAGGAGGGCTATGGTAGGCATGGGGTATCGGCAGACCAATGCAGACCATACAGTGTTCTTTAGGCGACATGGAGTTCACATTACGATGCTTGCGGTGTATGTGGACGACATGATTATCACTGGTGATGATGAGAGTGAGATTGCTCAGCTAAAGGCCAGATTGGGCAAGGAGTTTGAGGTAAAGGACTTGGGACAGCTGAGATACTTCCTTGGGATTGAGGTAGCTCGTGGTGCAGAGGGGATTGTGTTATCTCAAAGGAAGTATGTACTAGATTTGCTTACAGAGACAGGTATGCTGGGGTGCAAGCCTGCGACTACTCCCATTGACCAGAAGTCCAAGCTGGGTGCTGAGGCAGGAGAGCCAGTTGATAGAGAGAGGTACCAGAGATTGGTGGGCCGCTTGATCTATCTGAGCCACACTCGTCCCGACATATCCTTTGCTGTGAGTGTGGTGAGCCGCTATATGCATGACCCTAGAGAGGGTCACATGGATGCTGTGTACCAGATTCTGAGGTACCTGAAGAGTGCACCAGGGAAAGGGTTGATTTTCAGGAAGAATGGGCATTTGAACATTGAGGGCTATTGTGATTCAGACTGGGCTAGTTGTGCTGATGACAGGAAGTCCACGTCTGGATATTGCATGTTTGTAGGGGGCAATCTGGTCTCCTGGAAGAGCAAGAAACAGACAGTGGTTGCGCGATCCACAGCCGAGGCAGAGTACAGGGCCATGGCCTTAGGGGTGGCAGAGATGTTGTGGTTGAGAGCCTTGCTGGTGGAGCTCAAGATGGACCAAGGGGCTCAAATGAAGTTGTGGTGCGATAACAAGTCAGCCATCAGTATCGCCAACAACCCAGTGCAGCATGATAGAACCAAGCATATCGAGATCGATAGGTTCTTCATCAAGGAGAAGTTGACCAGTGGACTCCTGGAGTTAGGTCATGTTGCAACCAAAGACCAAGCAGCAGATTGTCTGACGAAAGGACTCAATTCGTTGGACTTAGCGAGAGGATGTGACAAGATGGGCTTAGTGGATATCTTTCGCCCATCTTGAGAGGGAGTGTTGAGATATTTTGTATGTTTACGTGTTTTCGGGGTTTTTTAGGGACCTATTGGAAAATAGGACATTACGGGATAATCTAGGGTGTTATTTGTAAGAGTGCGTTGTAAGGCTTATATAAGCCGAACCATTGATCAATAAAGTAATCTTTTTTTTGGCTCAATTTTCTACTATTAGTATATACCTAAAGGTGGGGATCCATTGTAAACAAAATAAATCGGCAATTTTGACAACTGTAAAACATAACTTGTAAGTTGGAAATTTGACTTTTAGAATGTAATGTACACATCATACGCGTGAAATAATGATGGATTTTGATGCAAGTTTCGTCGTTCATCAAATGACTTCAAATTTGCTGCGGTCCATAATGTACATCATGATGGAATATTAAATGATTTTCAAATTATATGAAAATTGATACACGGACAATATATAAGGTAAACAAGATATTTATAATTTTTTTTTCTATTTTCTAATTTTTTTTCTTGATTTGATAAAGTGCTGTCAAGGTTGTGGATATAAGGCACTATCAATGGATCTCCACCTGTCTTTAAAGGGTTGGGATCGATTGATCTTGACAATAATTTTACAAATCAAGCTAATTTTTTTTTCTAAAGTTAGAAAGAAGTTCATAGACATGGTATTAGCCTTATAGATTAGTTGTGTATCAAATTTTGTGCAATTTGAGTGTTATTTGATATTCTGTCAAAGACCATTATATAGACTGTTATAATTATAAAATCGCTTGATGAATGGTAAAACTTGCATCAGAGTCCATCATTTTTTGCTTGCATGATACAAATACAACATAGATCGCATTCAAAAGTCTGATTTTAAAATTGCAAGTTAGTTGTGACTATTGTCAAGATTGTTATATGGATCCCAAACCAAAATTTTATGTACTTAAAATTGTTTCCATAATGATATGTTCTTAACTGGTACTTATAGTCAGGTCAACTAATGAATTCAAGATTGTTAAGTTAATCCATTGTTAATGGATCCCAACCAAAAATAAAGGTACTTGTAATTTTTTTCATAATGATACGTTCTTAACTGGTTCTTATAGGCAGGCCAACTAATGAATTCCCTCATCCCTTTGCTCGTGTACCTCAGAGTGCCGCTTATCGGGTTTTATTTCTCTCTCTCTATCTCTATCTAACACAGATTTTCATACTGGCTGACCTTTGCATGCATATCTATAGTAAGCCTTTTTGCAAAGTGAAAGTTTTGCAATATTTCCTATTAAATTGCCAAAGTTCTTTTGGACGTCTCCAAATGCTATGTACAAAATCAATTTTAACTGTTTAAGATGAGCACAAATGTCACCTTAATTGAAAAGGCTGAAACTTAACTTGACATTTAAATCAAATTGGTTCAAATTTGATTTGATTTGGTGTAGGAAATAAAAAAAAGGACTTTCTGGACACAAGGGGTAAAATTTTAATCAGTTTATATAATAGTTGGGTCCTTTGAACATTTATGTCACTTGCTATTTGTCAGTACAATAGAACATAGGAAAAACAAGACATACATAAAATATTCTAATTTCTGTTATGTTACCATTTCAGCTGTCATATTTAATAGTCGACTTGGTTGTATGGTGGGGTATCAGAGGGTACATTAATGAATTTAGAAAAAAGAAGTTGAAGTTGCCTCCAATAGCATACTTCAGCACATACCATGGATCCATTTCTCATTTACCAACCGCCTACATGTGGAGCCCACAGCTCTTGCCAAAGCCTGCTGGTACTTTTTTATTTCATTTTGAAAATTCTCAATTCCTTGCAAATTTAATTTGCACAATTTACAAAGAGTGAGGCTCCGGTACTATGCATAGCGCACTTTGGTCCGCACTATGGATCCATATCTTCATTTATAAAGTCTAATAGTCGATTCGAACCATTCATCATGATCTCCACATGAAATTGTATTTGGAGGCCAAATTTTATATTTTTTATTATTTTTTTACTATTTTTTTAGATAGGTAGAAAATCACTACTTTCGGATGCTCCAGAATCTTTAGATCAAGTGATTTTGTACCTTTTTGAAAAAATAGTAAATAAATTCCAAATTTGGCATGCAAGCATGTTTTCATATGAAGATCACGTTGAGCGGTACGGATTGACTGTTTGGACTTGAAAATGAAAATATGCATCCATACTACGGATCAATGTATTGTACGCTATACATAGTATCATAGCCTCACTCATCTACAAAAGCCTAAGCTGGTTGTAGTCATATGTAATTCTGAATTCAAATTTAAGCTGAAGCGAAATCATTTTCAAATTGCAGATTGGGGTCCCCTAGTGGATGTAGTAGGTTACTGTTTTCTAAACCTTGGTCCGAAATACCAACCACCGAGAGAGCTTGTAGAATGGATCGAACAAGGATCTCAACCTATATACATCGGTTTTGGCTCTATTGTAAGCACTACATCAGATAATGATCATGCATTTATTTTATAACACTTTCTAGTATGAATTTTTTTTTCTCATTCCTGCTTTTGGTTGTAAGCCTCTTGATGATGAGAAGAATATAATGGCCATCATATTGGAAGCTCTGAAAGAAACTGGTCAAAGAGGTATCATTGGCCGAGGTTGGGGATCTCTTGGAAGTTGTAAGTTTATTTTAATGACTATTTTTTTATTTTCATTTCCATTTTTTTTATTAAGGCTCTATAGCAAGATACTACACAATTCAAAAATCGGAAAGAACTTTTCCCCTTGGAAAACCTCAAAATAACTTGCTACGTTGATACTTTGCTGGGATAACCATGAAATTCTCCCGTCTAAATTTTATTTCTTTTTACTTTTTTTTGCAGTATCAGAGATACCTGTAGATGTTTATCTTCTAGATGACTGCCCTCATGACTGGTTGTTTCCTCGCTGTACTGCTGTGGTATGTAAAGAAAATTACCGTAAATCTAAAAATGTAATTTTTATTTTATTTTATTCACTAAGTTTATGAAATATTTTTGTTACTATGCTTAGGTCCATCATGGCGGTGCTGGTACTACGGCTACTGGCTTGAGAGCTGGGGTAATTCTCTAACTAAATCTTTACTTTGTTTCTCCTTTGTCTATACAAGTACAATATTTGGTTGCAAACTCAAAGGCTTCTTGTTGTAGTAGGTATTGCAAGGGTAGAATATTGTATGGTACGCTTTAATCTGTTTAGGTGTCCACATATTGAGGCAATATATAGTTTATTATATATAATCACACATATTAATTAAGCAATACTTATGCAGTGCCCAACTACAATAATTCCGTTCTTTGGGGATCAGTTTTTCTGGGGAGACAGGATCCATGCAGAAGGGGTGGGGCCAGCTCCAATCCCTATATCTGAACTCACTGTAGAACGCCTCTGCAGTGCTCTCAAATTTATGCTTGAACCAGAGGTAATTATTATTTTTTGTTTACTGACATTCCAAAACAAATTATAAAATTGAATTTCACAACATGTGGATATAGCGTGAATCGCAAGTATGAGTTGGATTACACGGTTTAAACTTGATGTATATGGTAGCCATTTTTATTATGTATTTTTACATGCACAAAGTAATTCTTATGCGCACAATGATTTATATTTAAAAACTATATTTAACATTTTAATTAGCTCCCTCACTAACATAAAATCAGTGGTAAAGTTGCAATTGTGTTCTATGTAGCAAATTATTAGGATTACAATTTTAGTTGAAGCTTATTGAAATGTGAACACTAGGAACCAGAATAAAAGGTACTTAAATAAGTTCTGATATAATCATTCTTACCCTGCAAAGCTGCTACTGAATATAGGGTAAATTGATCTTCCGACATTTTACGCATGTTTTTTTTTTTTTTTATATATAAGTTGTTTTTCAATGCGATGAATTTTTTTTCTACTTGCAAATATGGATAATTATTGAGAGTCCTTTGAAAAAGGCAAGTGGATTTCTCTCTTATATTAGCACCAATTCATCCCTTCATTTTGCTTATCTGTAGGTGAAGTTGCGTGCAATGGAGCTAGCAAGAGAAATAGAGAATGAGGAAGGAGTTGCAAATGCAGTAAATGCATTTCACCGGCATTTACCTGCTGAAATACCGATTGCACCACCTGAAACTCCAGATTTGGAGCCTCCAAATCCATTTGAGTATCTTTGTCAGGTTTTCGAGAGATGGTGCTGCTTGCCTTTGGCTCCTTAGCTATTAGCTAAAAAAAAAATACCTTCTGTAGTTAAAGAGTTCTCTTTGTTGATTATATTGTTATTTCATTTTAATTTGTTCTATGCTGTGAATAAGATGATGAGGAAGTAGCAGTGTTTAGTAATTTTTTGTAGGAAATAGTGCGACATGCTTTGACAGTGTTTTGGTTTGATATTTATCAGCTGTTGTGATTATAATAAGGAAATTTGTTAAGAGTAGTTTTGCTTAGAGATGCCCATTCAAAGACGGAGTTTTTAAAGATTGGTGGAACTTTTTGTGAAATTGGGGTTCTTTGTTTTAGACTTCTCCTTTTCTTGAACATTCTAGAATAATATCAAGGACTGCCTCCTGAGATTAGTCGAATCAAAAGTCTTAATGAGTTTTTTTTTATTATTTAGACTATGCATCGAATTTAGTGCAATTTGATAATATTTGATTGAAATGTCAATAAAATCAGGTTATTAGTGGTTTTTTTATATTGATTATTTATTTTATTTTTTGAAAGTAGTGGTAATACCACCGATTTTATATTGAAACCAAAAGAACATCTGTAAAGTATTCAAAATGGAAACCTAAAATAAACACCGAGAGATTACATCTGTTCTTACAATATATCATATGCAAAATATTAGAACAGCTACTTATCTAACAAAAGAGAAAAGCTAATAGAAATAATTAACACCAAAAGACATAAAACATAAACTAAAGTCTGAAAATCATTCCAAGTCACTCCAGTCAATGGAGAGAGCATCTTCATCTTCATTGTCTTGAGCGTTTTCAGACATTGGATCTGAGGGGTCTTTCACCCCAGCAGGCGCCTGAGTGGGAAGTAACATCCTCTGAGTGGGCAGTAACATCCTCTGGTAGGTCCCCTCTATGGCTGACATTGCTAGGAGCAAGGCCACTGCCTCCTCTGCCAAGATTTGATCTGGGAGACCCTTGACATCAGAGGGTAGTATGAGAGAGTTTTAAATATGAATTATCATTACGAGATTGACACCAAAATGAGGTCAAAGACAGGATTCTGATACCCAAGGACTTGACAGAGGTTGGTCTGGTACCATTGAAACAAACTTTATTTCTTTCTAACCAAACAGTCCAAAGTATTGCACCTCTTATTAACTCAAGTAATAGACTATCTTTTAAGGGAATAACATCTTCAAGGAGCCATAAATCCTCTATTGTTTGAAAAGTAAAGGAGAAATCATTAAAATCAGCAATCCATTGCCAGATAAGTCTAATATAGGAGCAATGGATAAATAAATGATCCACACTTTCAGATTGAGAGCGAAGGACACATGTAGTGTCACCCTGCCAGCCTCTTTGAGCTAAATTATCTTTAGTTAAAATTCTATTTTGCCTGACAAGCCAAAGAAATTTTTTTTTATCTTAAGAGGCAATTTGAATGTCCAAATAGTGAGGTACTCCTTATTAGGGATACCACCATATTGTAACCATTTGTAAAAAGAGCTAACAGAGAAGAGATTATTAGTACACCATCTCCAAATCAGTTTGTCTACTAGAGTATCATCAAGTGTAAAATGTAAGAAATATTGTTTCAATTAATTGCATCCATTCAGATAAAAAGATGCCAATGAGTTGCCTTTTGAACTCCAAATGTAAATAAGACCTTGAAAAGATAGAAGCTACAGAAATAAATCTATTATTCACAGTAGAGAACAAATTTGGAAATTGATGTTGTAAAGGGTATTCAAAACACCATCTATCCAGCTAAAAAGCTGTAGTTGTACCATTCCCAATTTCTTTATTAAGACCTAGATTAATAATGTCATGGTCTTGTAGAATGCCTCTCCAAAAAAGAGAACAAATTTAGAGTGAGGTTCTAGAACTATATTTACTCTTAAAAATGTCTTTCTATTTACCATGGACATTATTATTTAAAAAACGAATCCACCATTTGACCAAAACGGCTTATATTTATTATTATTATTATTATTATTATTATTATTATTATTATTATTATTATTATTATTATTAATCATTCAATGAAGTCTTAAATTATACTGAAATTGATAACGTTTTCTATTTAAATGGTAGAAAAGGTAGCTATAGTTTGAAGTTTGAACAATTTTAATATAAATCGTTATTGCGGTTAGAAAAAATTGTTCTTGATATAACTAGTTCCAATAAAATGAGTGTTGAATATGTCGAACTGCTCTGCACAACTGATATTCGGTCCAAGTATATTTGTGTAGCCCAGAAAGTTAGCCACGTATGCTCACTGCATGGCTCATTAAAGAACATACTCAATGCAATTCTATGGACCATAACATTTAGCTACAGTGTTTTTTTTTAATTAAAGATCATTAATGATCAGATTAATTGGACATTATCGACTATAACGTCCAGCTACAGTACCCTGGACGTTATGGACCATCACGTTTTTGCTACATCTCGAATTCCAGCAAAAACATTCTTCAATATCGATATTTTTTTATTTTATTTTCTATTAATAAAAATTTCGGGAGGCGCGGGTCGAGAGCATGCCTCCCTATGAATCAAATTTTTCATAGTTTTTATTAAAATAGCTCATTGTTTTTACAATCATACCTCACATTCTTATATAATTTTTATGTTGTACAATTTTTATATATAAAAACTATATTAATTTGTGTCTAGTGAAATTCAACCTAGGATCATTTATATCTATTTATTTATTAAGAGAGCAATTATAACCCATTTTACTTGAAAACAGAAAAAAGAAAGAAAAAAACACTTGAGATGTGCAAAAAAAGAAGAATTGGGATTTCATTGCTTTTAATATTTTTTAAATATTTATATAAAAATGTATAATTTTTAAATAAAAAAAATTCATGGGATTAACATATAGAACTTATCTGGTGGAGAGCGCATGAATTGTCAAAAAAATTATTTATATCCTCAGAATATTTAGCCAATATCAAAACATTTATTTCTATTTTAGTCAATATCAAAACGTTTATTTCTAGGCCGTGAAACAAACGTTTTAATTTTTTCATTTTTGTGTGAATGCAAACTTTAGAATTTCTCAAAAAAATTCTTGAGGATATGAATAAAAATTTCGGCATGAATTGATATCACCCGGGCTAACAGAAAATTTGAGTTAAGATCCGGATCGTCTGATCTACTTAGACACGACTATTAAAGGATTCTACCTCGAGCTATCGGACGGTCCGATCTAAACTCAGCGGATGACTCTCCTGAGAATTGATCCGGTACTTATAAACAAAGGAAAATGGAGGTAGAGACTAGAGAGCTCACTTCAGCCGCTGCAAAGACCTCACTTGTCCCATTCATTGTACGAAAATGTTCATAGCAGAGGTATTCCCGCCCCCGATCCCATTATCCGCATTATCCGAAAGCGAAGCCGAGGCCCGTTTTAATTTCCTGTGCAAAGAAGCCCCAAATACAATTTTATTAAAGATCCTTGACCTCATTGGCTCTTCGCCTGACTCCAACCTCCGCTTCCATGGTGCTTATGCCCTCCGCTATCTCCTCCACCGCCACATCCTCAAACTCTGGCCCCGCTTCCACCCCAGAATCACATCCCGACTGAAAGAATACCTCATCAATATCAATTTTGTTACCCTGGAAAAAAAAAGATGTATTCTTGAACAATTGCGAGGTGCCCTGATTGCACTTGGTTCATATTTGTTACCTGACGATCCTTGGCCAGAGCTTATCAGTTTATTATATCCGTCGCTTGTTTCCACTTCGGCCCGGGTGCGAGGATCGGCACTCTTTATCTTTTCCAATCTTGCCGAGCTCATAGTCATAGAACCGCAGTTGCTTCATCCACACCTTTCAACGCTACGCTCAATGATTGGCAGCTCTTTAGTAAGAGAATTGAACGGTCTGGATATACAGGAGGAGAGAAACGCAGCTTTACTTGCGGCTATTACCTTGAATCATCTTGTACCTCCTTCTGAGGATTGTAAAATGTTCCAAGACCTGTTACCACACATGATTTCTGTTTTACAAGAAGCATTTACTTGTAACCAACAAGAGTTTGTCAAAGAGGCCGTGATAAGGTTGACCAATTTAATCACTGTTAGACCCAAATACATTCCCCCCTGCTTGCCTCAGGTCATGGAGGCCATGTTGCATATCGCAGAGTTTGAAGGGGTAGATGAAGAATTGAGATGCAGGGCTGTGAATCTCGTGGTTAGACTTGCCAAGATCAGAGAGAAGGAACCGGGTACTGCTAATTTGATGTTTATCATATTTAGTTGTTGTATTCAGTAGGAGTTGCCTACCATAGACTGATTTATCTTACAACATAATGATGTATATAACTATTGTATGCTTATATTTTGTAATTTGTAATCATGTGTTGATCATTAATATACTCTTTTGTCTTCTCTAACTAGATAAACGAGTGTCCTAAAGGAATTTAATACATTTTTGTCCAATTAGTTACGTGTCTGTGGTTTCTTGTGATGAATTTAGAAATTCTTTTTTCTCTTATTGAATTAACTGTACTATCTTGAATAGATGTCTAATCTCCATACACTGTATATACTTGCACTTCTATTGTACCAATCACCTATGAAGCCATGCAAATTGGCAAGATAGCATCCTCTATGTTGGTGTTATTTCTGTTCCTCATTCTTGTTTTTAGCAGCCTATATATATGGCAAAAATAAAGATTTACTGCTCTTCACCATCTTGGTAAGGACTTCTTCCCAATATTTCTTTCTCTTCTCTCACATATTTGTTTTATTTTCTGGCGGGGTAATTGTGGCTAACAGTTATGGTAGAACAGCATTTAGTACCTGTTCTGGAACGGTTTGTTGCAATACTATTGCAAATGTTGTCAGACATGGAGGATGATGAGGATAAGGATACAGGTGAGGAGAATAACTTCTATTGTGCCAAAATATTCTCCAACGCTCTTTCAGCTGCTCTGGGCGGAGACTTGCTTGTACCAGTGCTCATCAGGTTGTTGCCGGCATACCTGACAAGTTCTGATTGGAAGGAGCGGCACGCAGCTTTGTTTTTCCTCAAGGAGATAGCTGAAGGATGTGCTGAGGTTAGTAAAATGTTAGTAGTTTTATGATTTGGATATGGTGTTAGGTCTGATTAGGTGGGTGACTAATTACTATTGTGCCTTTTCTTTTAATATCATAGGTGAAATTTACTAATGGGCATATATATTAGTGTGCCTTTTTTGACACAGCTATAAAGTAAACCTTTTTTTCACTTGGTTTGAGATTTGGGTTTTCATTGATGATTGTATTGAAATTGCATAACTTATCCTAATTACTAACTACAAAAGTTTAACAATATTCTGTTGGAAATTAATTTTTGAATTCAGGCGATGAAAGAGAACCTGGAGCAATTTAAGAACAAGATGGTGCAATTGTTAAATGACAACCACCCGAGGGTCAAGTGGGCTGCGCTAATCGCGATGCATGTGCTTTTAGTAGATCTGAAACCCAATTTGGAGGCCCAATACCGTGGCAGAATATTCCCCATTCTAATCCTACAAGCCGTAAACATATTTAATCGCTCTACTCCTTTGCTTCAGCCTGCTCAGTCAGATTCAGAACTAATTGTTTCTTCAACTAACATGGATAATACTGAGTATGCACAAAATAATAACTCATATTTACATTAAATACACAATCAATGGTATAAATTATGATACGATTACACAATTAAATGGATGCAGGGTTAAAACAGGCAAAGATGCTGGTGAAAAAGTATTGGATGAAAAAGCCTTAGCATGCAACATGCTATGCTGCTATGCTGATGAGCTCAAGGAGGATTTCCATCCATGGATAACCCAGGTTTTTCTCCTTATTTCTTTTTCTTTTGTTTTTAATACAGATTAGCACAGTTAGTCTGATCTCCTGCATACTACACTACTCATCGTAGATTTGATTTAAATGCAGGTTGCTCTTTTCTTATTACCTTTGCTGAAAATTAAATTCCACAAGAAAGTCAGGAAAGCTGCTATTTCAGGTTTATTCTTTTTGCATTACCTGTTCATCTTTGTATTTCTCTGAATTGCGTGCTTTGTAGACTGATATTTTCTATTCAACATTTCATTTAGCAATGTCAAAGCTCCTTTGCTCGGCCAAATTGGTGGTGGAGAAGGGAGAACCATGTGAGGCAGTTAAACAGTGCTGTGCCAAGATGATACCTAATTCTCTAATTAAAGCTATGCATGAGGTTACTCAAGGCTTTTCTTATCATTCTCTTTTATTCACTGCACCAGTTTTACTGAAATAACAGAACACTTGTATATTAATCTCTTTATAGGAAGATGACAAAGAACTGTGTTGTGAAATGGTGAAGTCTTTGGTGGATTGCATTCAGGTTCAGTTCTTTCCTTAGACAAGTCTGTTCTTCTAGTTTTCTACACTACTAGCTTCTTACATAGATCATTTTTCCTCTCCATCAGCTATCAAAATCTTGAAGAAGGCCACGTGATAGGCATAGTGAAAGAAATGAAGAATTTGACCATGGAGAGTATATTTTGGGGAAGAGCTGTGAATTATAAGCAGAAGTATCTATTGCTCAATCAAGTATATACTTTCTTATTTTTTTAATTATTTTGTTAAACTTATTTTTCACACTTATTAGGTCTAAGTGGAATTAACATTGTATTTTTGTCTTTTGCTTTATTTACTGTGTACAGATTGCTAAGTGTTTAGTTATACTCATCAAAACCTTCAAGGGATCTCCTCTTAACTTTATGGTACATTTTCTGATCTTTCTTTGGTTTTCTTTCTCTTTCTCTGGTTTGCAAGAAAGAGGGTCGTGACAAGCGCAATTGCCCTCAGTTGAAAAGATAACTCCTATCATAACAACAAGATTATGTTAATTTACTTTTCATTTAAGTAAGTTTTCTCTCTTTATTTTAAACTAATATTGTTAATGCGATTTGTTTTTTTTTTTCGTATGTTGCCATGGAGGACTAAAGGGTGTGATGAAGAGCTGAAGACAAAACTCGCTTGACTTTTCTTTTTCTTTTTTATTAAACCGTGGTATATGCAAATTACTGTATAAATAGTTAAAGCTATACAAATCACTGTATATGCCTTCAGTTTTAGTGTACCTACGAAGTTAAAAGCAAATTTTGTATAGAGTTTTTTTTCTCTCTAAAGTTGTAGTACTATATTTTGTCTATACTATTTGTCATGGCAAATAGGAAGGTTTTCAATTTTTAGCTTTGGTGAGTATTTTATTTATGTCATAGTTGGGCTTTTTGAACTCTTAAGCATTGAGATTTGAGGGTATCACCTCGAAGGCTCTAGGTTCAAATCTCTTGCTCATCAACCTTCCTCTGAATTTGGCCCTTTGTTGCGACTCTGCTTCGCAATCTCCTTCTCAAGAAAATCCAAAATGTCATCGGTTATATATGATTTGGTGACAAACCCAACAGCAGCATTTTTCTGATATACTTTTTTTTTTTTTTTTGGAAATGTTGGTAGAAGCTACCAAACAAAAAGAAACAAAAAAAATAGAAAACTACACACTAAATGTATGCACCAAACAAAAAGAGCAAGCAAGGATGTACCGGACCAATTATCGTACCAGAACGCGATTCGGGTCCCATCTCCAATCCGCCATGTTGTGCACCAGTGATATATCTCTGTATTTAAAGTCTAAATAGTCGATTTGAACCGTTCAATATGATCTTCGTATGAAAATGTATGTGGAGGTCCAATTTTACATTTTTTAACAATTTTTTTACTATTTTTTAGATAGGTAAAAAATCACTTGATCTAAAAATTCTAGACCATTCAAAAGTAGTGATTTTCTACCTATCTAACAAAACAGTAAACAATTCTAAAAAATATAAAATTCAGTCTGCAAGTGCAATTTCAAATGAAGATATTTTTAAATGGTTTGAATCCACTATATGAACTTTAAAACGAAGATATTGATCCATAGTGCGGATCAATCCGCACTATGCATAGTACCTTAGCCTCACTCCTGATACATATTATCTCTGGAATCTTTTTTCTCATGATTATAATTTTTATTTATATGCTGATAGGGCATGCACATGTAGCTGAAGCTCTGGGGGTTCCTGTTCATATATTCTCATGATTATAATTTTTCCGTTCCGTGAAGTCTGATCCGCGAACTCATCAAGCACGAATCAAAATGGAAATCAGACAATTTAGGAGTTATTATAACATTTGCTGAAATTCTAATGTATGACATTACTGAATTTGGAAGGCAAAGACCTTCTATTTCAAAAACAATTAGCAGCTATGTACTATTGTGTTATGACATTATAACTTTTTTGTTCATAGTCATTCATGAATCCAAATATGGGTAATTATTAATTAATTCATAATCAGTATCAATTAATATTGAACAGGTTATATTCAGAATTTTCCAGAAATTATTATCTTTTTTTGTAAATATATTAAATTAAACTAGCAGGGTTATTAAAATGATTGCATAATGATTTTTGGGAGACAAATATCTTTTCTCCAATGCCAAAAATAGTTTTGGCACAGGTCTTGGTCAGTCTTTCATTATAAAAGTTGAGGGGAAGGTGCCTAGTCATGTGCCCCATGCATCAAGTCTCTATCTAACCCACTATCCTTGCAATTTCTGGCAACTAACAAGGAAAACCCATATTTTTTTCCCCTTCTAATTCATGTATCTAACACTGTCTCAGTCTCTCAGTTCCTTCCCCATATCTGACTGCCTGATATCATTTTCTCGTTGCCAGAAATTGACTATTATTATATAGTGTATGACTGAGAATTCGAAAAGACTGAATCTGACCAATGACTTAATAGTTTGTAATAGTGCGTTGATGTAAACTGGAAAATTCACCAGTACTTACTAGTGAATATATAGGAAACTTAATTCGTAGAAAAGAATGCAATTTGAGATCTAATTAAACACCTTACCCTGGATTTAATTATCTGTTATGGAGTTGTTGGGTTATTGGATAAAGAGATTAGTAAAGTTAGTTTGGTAGCACACAAATCATATTTTTTTTTTTTTTGTCTTTATTGTTGATGCGCGATGTATGAAGCGGTCTATGAAGTCAAAATAACTCTGTCAAATTATTTGGATTTTTTTTCATACAACTGAAGGGAACAAGTTGATACATATATATTGCTGCAATTTCAAATCAAATCGTAGATTAGTATATGTTAGCTCACAAGTATATATTGTGTAAATTGTGTAAATTATTAGTGTATGTTAGCTCACATGTATACATTTAGTTGTGTAAATCGTAGTGTATGTTAGCTCACATGCATAGTTGGATTTTTTTTGTTGTTGTGCAAATTAGTATATGTTAGCTCACATGTATACATTTAGTTGTTTGAGATAAAATTGCTGCAATGTCAAATCAAATCGTAGAAAATATATTGCGAAGTGAATTAACAACAAGAATAAAAAATGTTACCATCACCAAATTTTAATTAATTGTTTTAAAAAGTTCTCAATTTTTGTGGGGGACTTGGCCACAATCAGTTACCAAACAGGATTATGGGTTTAAAACCCAAAAAATAATCTTAATAAAAAAAAAACAGCACTATGGGGTTTGGCAAAATAAATCAATAATATTTTATTCATCTCAGGATGGGGTCAATCTCAAGTTCTCAACTAACCGCCGTTGTTTCATCTTGACTCAGAGGAACTGAGGAAGCATGTGGGTAAGTGAGAAATTGTGTATTTATGTGTGAGTATTTACTTTCGGGATCCGGACCCGGTTATCTGACCAACCCGCGCACGCATTCCCGTCCCCTATTTAAGTCCCATCCCATACCTACCATCAGTAATTCATCATACCCAAACCCCAATCTACTTCATTGTCAGCACCATTTCCGGTCCCCAAATCAACTTCTCTCGGTTCAAACAGCACCACTAAATCTCTTCACAAATGGAGTTCCACTTAAACGGAAATACCAACGGCTCAATGACCGACCTGTGCTTGTCGAAAAAAGACGCCTTGAATTGGGGCAAGGCGGCGGAGGCCCTGAGCGGGAGCCACCTGGACGAGGTGAAACGCATGGTGGAGGAGTTCAGGGCTCCGTTGGTGAAGCTGGAGGGGGCAGATTTGAAGATCTCTCAGGTGGCTGCTGTGGCCATGAAGGAGGCCGAGGCGGTCAAGGTGGAGCTGCTCGAATCAGCGCGAGAGAGAGTTAAAGCCAGTAGTGACTGGGTCATGGATAGCATGAACAAAGGTACTGACAGCTATGGCGTCACCACTGGTTTCGGTGCCACCTCCCACCGCCGCACCAAAGAGGGTGGAGCTCTCCAGAGGGAGCTGATCAGGTATTTTATTTTGGGTCCAGCAGTAGAAATAGTATACTTTTCTGAAAATAAAAGGTGGTCCCCTTGGTAATGCAAATTTGTTCCCCTCTGAATTCTGAACAACGGGGGAGATATTATTTAAAGTTCAATTAGTAATTATAGTTTATTACATCTCTTAAGAAATTAATTTAGGATTGTAAAATTTTGAATTTGTATTAATATGTTAGAGTTGTAAGCAAAGAGCTATTGCCATTTGAAAAGTCTAAGGAATTGTAGTATACCTAGGAATCACAGACTCACAGTTGACTGTTGCTATTCAACTAAAGAGAAATTTAGATATATGCCCAAACATAATCACCACTCATCTGTCATAGATTAGACATGCTGGCTCTAAAAAATATTAAATTCTGTAACTGATTAATGTATGCCCAAATCTCTCTGTTTCAGATTCCTTAATGCTGGGATCTTCGGTGCTAACAAAGAATCAGGCTGCACACTGCCATCTTCAGCCACCAGAGCAGCGATGCTTGTTCGCATCAACACACTGCTACAGGGCTACTCCGGCATCCGTTTCGAGATTCTAGAGGCCATCACCAGCCTTCTCAATTCCAACATCACCCCTTGCCTCCCTCTTCGTGGCACCATCACCGCCTCTGGAGACCTTGTCCCCCTCTCCTACATCGCAGGCCTCATCACTGGCCGTCCCAACTCCAAGGCCATTGGTCCCGATGGTCAGGTCATGGATGCCACAGAGGCCTTCAAGCATGCTGGTTTCACTTTCGGCTTCTTCGAGCTTCAGCCCAAAGAGGGACTTGCGCTAGTCAACGGTACTGCTGTGGGGTCCGGAATGGCATCCATGGTACTGTATGATGCCAACATCCTTGCAGTGCTTGCTGAAGTGATATCAGCAGTGTTTTGCGAGGTTATGCAAGGAAAACCGGAGTACACTGACCACCTCACTCACAAGCTAAAGCACCACCCAGGACAGATCGAGGCTGCTGCAATTATGGAGCACGTGCTTGACGGAAGCTCTTACATGAAGATGGCCAAAAGGCTACACGAGCAAGATCCGTTGCAGAAACCCAAGCAGGACCGTTATGCCCTCCGTACTTCCCCCCAATGGCTCGGTCCCCAGATTGAGGTGATCCGTGCTGCCACAAAATCAATCGAGAGGGAGATCAATTCAGTTAATGACAATCCTCTGATTGATGTCTCGAGAAACAAGGCGCTTCATGGTGGCAATTTCCAGGGAACACCCATCGGTGTCTCCATGGACAACACGAGGTTGGCAATTGCCGCAATTGGTAAGCTCATGTTTGCGCAGTTCTCCGAGCTTGTCAATGATTTCTACAACAACGGATTGCCATCCAATCTGTCTGGTGGCCGCAATCCAAGCCTGGACTATGGATTTAAGGGGGCTGAGATTGCAATGGCCTCCTACTGCTCCGAGCTCCAGTTCCTTGGTAACCCAGTGACAAACCATGTGCAAAGTGCAGAGCAGCATAATCAGGATGTGAACTCACTGGGTCTCATCTCTTCCCGTAAAACAACAGAGGCGGTGGAGATACTAAAACTCATGTCATCCACATTCATGGTAGCTCTATGTCAAGCTATTGATCTCAGGCATCTGGAGGAGAATCTAAAGGCTACGGTGAAGAATACCGTGACCCAAGTGGCTAAGAAGGTGTTGTCTTTGGGTGTCAATGGAGAGCTCCACCCCTCTAGATTTTGCGAGAAGGACCTGATCAAGGTCATTGATCGGGAGTATGTGTTTGCATATGCAGATGATGCTTGCAGCGCAACCTACCCACTAATGCAAAAGTTGAGACAAGTTCTCGTTGATCATGCTCTCGGCAATGGCGACAAAGAGCTCGATGCAAACACTTCCATCTTTCAAAAGATTAGTTCTTTTGAAGAGGAGCTGAAAATTCATCTACCAAAGAATGTTGAGGCCACTAGAGTAGCATTTGACAAGGGCACTTTGGCAATCCCCAATCGGATTAAGGAGTGCAGATCGTATCCACTATACAGATTTGTGAGGGAAGAATTAGGCTCAGGTTATCTTTCTGGAGAGAAGGTCGTGTCGCCGGGAGAGGAATGCAACAAGGTGTTTAATGCGATTTGTGAGGGTAAGGTAATCGACCCACTGCTAGAGTGCTTGAAGGAGTGGAATGGTGAACCTCTGCCCATATGCTAGGAAAACTTGCCTTTTATTATCTGCAATATACCTTTGTTTATTCCTTGAAAATTCTTTGTCAGCAAACCTTCAAAAGTTGTTGAAGGTGAGTTTTGGTGATCTTTATAAAACGAAATAAGAAATTATTTACTATTTTCTATCTTTGTCTCATATTTTATTTTTCCATTAGTGCACATTACGTTATGTTAAAATTAATAAAGAGGAGGATTGATCTCAGTCATTCATCATAGATTAAAGGGTCACAATTAGATCAAGCATAGAATAGTCCTTTTGTAATTTAAGGAAAATAGGTACAGACTTGGTACCAATAGGTTATCAAAAATAGAAACAATACCAACGGTACAATAATATAGCCGTTTAGTTTGTAATATAAATATAGCACTTAGGGCTTGTAAACATAGATCCGAATATACAAAAAAAATCATTCATCATATTATCTTCTCCTCAGATCTTTCTCTATAAAAATAACATGGTATCAGAGGGACTTCTTACAATTTCTTCTTTCAACGGATCAATCTGATAGAAGGGACAGAGAACTGCTCAATGATGAACAAATTTTGGATAACATTTTAACACTCATTATTGCCGGTATTTAACAACATCTATTTTTTACACTCTTGATTGTTTTCACATGCTATATCCATTCAAGAAGAAGTTGAAAATAAAGTTTATATTTGCATATCCGAAATACATTTGCAGGACAAATAACTACTGCAAGTGTAATTACATGGACGGTCAAGTACTTAAACCAGCATGCTGAGGTCCAAGATAAGCTAAGGGTTAGTAAATATTAAATATAGCTTAAATGCATAAAAACTCTAAGAGCCATTATTATTTCAAACAATATTTTTTTTCGTTTTTATATGGTCAAATCAGGATATGCAGTTGGATTGCAAATACAAAATTTCTGGTTTAACAATCGCACCGGGAACTCTAAATGACATGCAATATGCTTCCGAGGTTACTATACATTTCTTTTTGTATCTGAAAATTTTATTTTTTTCTTCAAATTATTGAAAATACCAAATGGTGAAATTCCCAGACTTGATTTCTTTTATTAGTTTATTTCCACAAGTTCTTTAAGGGTTATTATTGACAATGAATCTTACTCTAATGCAACTGTTGTCAAGGTATTAAACATGCATTCTTTACTTAGGTTTGGTTTACTATAGTTTTTTTTTATTATTAAAAGGCTAGTGCCCGTTTCATTAAAGAAACCATAGTTAAATTACACCTCAGTTCTCAGTACCTAATAGCCAGTTTTTGAGCTAACCCAACACTAGTGCTTAAACAATGCACTAGACAAAATAGCAAACTAAGCCCAGCCAAATCAGCCATCAAAGCTATCCAAAATACTAGATCACTACTGAAGGCAAGGTTTACTGTAGTATTATAATCACGAGAGTGGATAGTGCAAACAAGAATGGAATTCTCTTGGAAATGCTTGAGGTTCTAACAGACTTAACTCTTGTCATGAGCAATTACATAACCTCTGATGCAGGGTCAGCATTTCAGTGGAATATTGTATGCCGACTTTCATACCAGTTTTGTAAAAAAACTGACTCGCTTGGATAATTCATGAAAAATTCACAAAAAAAGGGTGTAGGTTCCTAGAAAAAATCTAGTAATAGGAGGATTTAGTATCTAACCAAACTGATTAATTATACCTCGGCTAGGCTAGGCTTACAGATCAACGCATCCCTATCCCTGCCATATTCCCTGTCGAGTATTGTGCTATCTAAAGCGGCAATTGCATCTGCTATGATTCTGTGACAAATGAAACGAGGAGAACCAGTCCTCTTACAAAATTCAACCACCTCTTCAGAGCACTCATCGATGGAATTGCGGATGTCCCCTGAGCTCACTGGCTCTACCTCATTATCACTATGTACTTCTTTAGTGACTTGTCCCCTAAAGCAGCAGTTGGCAGGTGAAGATCCTCTTCTTCGATTACTGTGCCTCCAGCAGCAACAAGCACTTTTTCGAGGAGTGACCGGATAAGAGGTTCCAAGTAAGAGCTTAGAAAGAACCCTAATCCACCAAACAGTTTTGGGGCCTGCCGTTAATTAGGGATATGGAAACAAAATCAATATATCACTCAGGGCATATCTCAAGAACTAAAATCAAGCTATTATGCCAACGGAGGGAGAGAGAGAGAGGAACCTTATTGGTCACCCTAATCCTTCCTTTCTTTGGGCCATCAAAGGATCCACATAAATCATGGTTCACTTCGTAAGGCTCTTCTGGCATCAGCCGCCCTTCTTGCAAGCAGGCATTGATCCCTGGTACAACCAAAACAAAAATGAAAAAATGAACAATCTCCTTTTTCAAATAAATTTTGAAAGGCGGTAAAAAAGAACAGTAAATGTACTAATTTGTAACCTGTTTTTATTGACACAGAAGGGACGGTAAACATATACATAAGCTGTAAAAGTTTCTTACATTCTATGCTTACGACCCAATTCCCGAATAAAATAGCCATTAAGAACTCTGTATGCTCTCCTGAAGGTGCTACTATTGTCAGATGGGATCACCACATGAGTCACATTGTCCCTCCAAAGTTTATTTATGATAGCAGAGTTTTGAGTGGCAAACTTCATCAGCATGCCCTATATGATTTGTTTAGTGAAAGGACATAATGAAAAGAACATGCATTACTTTCTGAGAAGTCGTATTATAGAAAACAAAATGCAAAGGTGTCATTTGTATAAATTACCGACTCATGTGGATTCAGAGCACAGCCTTTTTAGTCAAGAACAGCTTTACATATAAATAATTTATTCAGCCTTTCCTTTCATATGCACTTATATACTTCTCTATTTCTGTATTAAGTAAGTTAAGCAAGTAATCAAATAATCAATTGTCTGATGTGCAAGGTTAGATTTGTTAATCTAAACGCAATGGAAAAGCATCAGGCCAAGGAACCCATTGATAAGGCAAGAGTAAAGAGAATCAATACCTAAAGAATAAAAAAAAAATGAGAGTTTTCATCATTTCAATGTGTTCTCATCATTTTATTTTTCCCATGTTATTTGGTACCAACTTTTCATATTGGATTAAGTGATTGATTCTATAGCAAAAGGCATTGATGTTATCTGAATTGATACACAGCTAAAGTTTTGATGTGTTCGTTTCTATCGCAAGTAGGACAATATTTAGGTCTTTGTAATATTGTAGTTTCTCAGACAAAAATATCCTTCAGTAATGCTTGGTATTGGTACTGGGGATGGAACCCTTTTTGCTTGTGCTTTTGTAATTAACTTGTACAAAGAAATTCAAGGCAGTGTAGTACCATTATGACTACGTTTTGGTGATATTTATTACATTGGTCATGACTAAATTATGATACTGCTACTTAATTTATGAACGAATTTTCATGTCCCTATACATCGTCAGATTTACTGGTATGAATTCACGGACAGCAGTACTAGTCTTGAGCATATTGCATTACATGACCAGATTTCACCATTACTTTGCATTACAAAAATTGGTATCAGCAGTTCAGCACAGGTCCTGAATTTCATTACTTTGCTATAAATACTGGATAGGGTGGTACTCCTATATCTCAGTAGGTACAATTTATGGTGCAAAGACTATTGAGTACCAACGCCAGGCAAAGACTTTCATGAGTAAATCAGTTTTTTAAATGTTCAAACCGGGAGCACATCTCATCAGAGGCATTTCAGCAAACACATAAGCTGCAACACCAATCGGCAATATGCTTGCTTCAGTGCCCCCATGATAAGGGAGCCCAACATGACGGTACTTGCACCGCATCCATCTCCCAGTATCGGATCAAGCACTCAGAATCCGACATCCACTGAATTCATCCGAAATCAATCTAACTTTCAAACGCTACATGAAAGGTTGTAGGCAATTCCCACTACATACATCTGTGCTAAATTTTGATTTTGTTTATTTTTTCAAAAAAAAAAAAAACAGTTCCATGCATATAGTAGATGTAAGGCATGAATCTCAATAAAAGATAATGGTCTTGATTTTATTTTATTTTGGTGAATTTAGTAGTTGCAAATTGCATCCAAAAATATCGACATATCCAGATTTATCATCATTTATTTGCTTTTCTCTTCAAATAGTTGCCACTAATTCAATAAACACTACAAATATGCTGCATTATAAAGCACCTAAAATTCCATGCCACTTGACCAGTGAATACACGACATATCATTTATTTCCTTCCTCAAAACTTTCACCTAGATTTTAGGGTTTAGCAAACTCTTTTCATCAAAGCAACTTTTACAAAACTGCTGTGCACAACTGATATCCGGTCCAAGTATATTTTTGTAGCCCAGCAAAGGTAGCTACACATGCTCACTCTATGGCCCATTAAAGAACATAATCAATTGAATCCAATTTGTGCTTTCTTGTTGTCTTCATATCCCTGTATCTGTATGGACAGGGGCGGACTGTCCTCTCTGGATTTTGAGTTTTAGTGGGAGATTTATCGGTTCAGACCGACTTTGCTCTCCTGAAAAAAAATTTACCTCCCTCTGGACGTTTGATTTGTAATTCTGGTTAAATTTAGAGTTAAAATTGAAATAAATTTGTTGAATTTTGATTGGTAATTAGAATTATAAGTCAGAGCATCAGAATTTGCAAGTCAAAGCATTGAAAAGTATAAGTTAAAGCATTATTTTTTATCGAGTATTAAATTGGTTAATGAATTTAAATCTGATTAGATATTTAAATCCGATTCGATATTTTTTTACTCCCTGACGAAAATTCTGAATCCGCCCCCGTATGGATCCACTAAATTTCTACATTACCGCCGGGCAGGAATGTAAAGGATCAGATAATATTCTATTTTATCCGGATCCGTTTACACCCCTGCCGCTAGGAAATATCCTAATATTTCATATTGGTATCACTTCAATAATTTCGTTGCTTCATAAAATGCAGCAAACTGGGGACGCGCAGGGAGAGGCATATGCCTCCCTAATCCCTATGAATCGAAATTTTTATATTTATTCATTAAATTTTAATTTCTAAAACCACTAATATATTTTTTGGTAATCTCTATAAAATAAAATTACAATGCAGTCAATCTCATTATTCTTACTCCACCCGGACACTGATGACACACGTCGGTTTACATAGAACAACATGTTAGTATACCAAGAGCATATATGAATTTTGTATTTTAATCTCTAATCCAACATGGATTTTTTTTTTATTTCTTAGATGTATGAGAATTTCATAATCAGCAAGTTCTTTCTACAAAAATGACTTTCTAGTTCTGACGTTATTAAAATTATGAATTCTCATTTGTTGACTGTTAATTTATAATTCTAAATTAAATTTTCTAATTTAACATAACAAATTCTAATTAGTATTTTGAAATGAAGATATTCTAGATTAATTTTATTATTTATTTGATAGTTATATTGAATTCCATTCTAATTTTATTATCAATAAGAATGGCTTATCGCCTACGAGCTTTTCTTCAAAAAATAAAATAAGAATTGGCGTATTTCCAATTTGGCGCCAAGTTTTTGAAAATTTAAGAGTTCCCGGCTTTTCCAGTAAGGGCATGTTGGACTGTTGGTTCACTAAAAAAGTAAACAGTAAATGAAGCAAATGGAAAAGTAAGGCAGAAACAAACAAACAGGCAAGTCACCTTTTTGCCCTGGAGTTGAGAACACAGGCAGGGAATCTGAATATCTTCAAGTAGATCTTTTCAAACAAAATCATTTTTTTTTTTTTATATCGTCTCCAATTCTTACATCGTGCCATCACTGTAATTCTGAGATTGTCTCATTATCTGAAACTGAATTAATGGGTGGTGATTGGTGAAATATCAAGTTTATTTATTATGAATTTTAACATATATAATTGTTTTATGCTTATTATGATGTCTTCTTTCAATAAATGATGGAAACAAATATACTTACTATTTAAGCTAATGTTTTTTTTCTCTTTTTTACTTGTCAGTTTGATGTATATGTGTTGGATTCCTTAATCAAGTTAATGACAATGCCTTAGTAAATTTAATTTGAAGAAATAATTTTCTCTTGATTATGTAAGACCTATTTAGAACTTTTATTCTTTAGTCTAAAAGCTTGATATGTATTTAATTTTTCTAGAGGTGTAAAATATTTCAGTTCATTTAACACCTGTTTACAACGTCTGTTTGACTGTTTTACTATCATCTAATTTCTAATAAAAGATTAATATCAAAATTAAAGCAATTTTAAAAAGTTTTATCTAGCCATATTTCAAGTTTCGAACAAGCAAAAACGGTTTTCGTATATAAAAGTTAGAACTAGGTTAGAGGTAGGTTAGCATAATTATGTCTGTACCCGACATGAGTTGACATCTGAAGATTTTATTCAGCTCATGATTTTATTCAGCACTGGGTTCACATATAATCTGATGAGAGAAGAATTCATATCACCCGAGTTAAATCAGATTTTGTGTTTTGATCCTGACCATCCGATCTCATGTGGCACAAGTCTCCGTGCATTCCACCGCTGATCCAACGGTCCTGATGTCATCTCAAAATTTGATTTACTTCAAGGGAGAGGGTCACGTGACTTTCTTGAGGACCGAGTAGTCGCGTCTCTGACTGCAAAATTACCATTTATATTTTCCAAATCCAAGCTGTTGTACGACTTTGGGTGGAAAGAAAAGAAGAGGAGGAAAGGAAAAGGGAGAAAGAAGAGAAGAAAAGAGGGAGGCTGTTGGGTGGGAAAAAAATAAATTGAGTGGTAAAGATTCGTACCCGTGATTTTTATTTTTATTCAAAAAAAAATATATTTTAATATAAATAACCACGTTTTTAAAAGAATTTTATTTCTACTCAAACCGTAAATAATATTTGCGGTTTGAATTAACAATTCAAACCGCAAGGAATATATGCGGCTTGAATTGTGAATTCAAACCGCATATATTATTTGCGGCTTGAATTGTTAATTCAAACCGCAAATAATATATGCGGTTTGAATCGCATTTATAAAATTCGGTTAACCAATCACCATTTCATTTATTATTTTATTAAATGGTAATTTTTCACCGATAATTCTAGAAATTTATTCACCGATAACCCTAAAGTTATTTTTATTACAAAGAATTATATTATAAAAACTTATCAATAATATAAAATTTCATTTATTATTTTATTAAATGGTAATTTTTCACCGATAACCCTAGAAGTTTATTCACCGATAACCCTAAAGTTATTTTTATTACAAAGAATTATATTATAAAAACTTATCAATAATACAAAATTTCATTTATTATTTTATTAAATGGTAATTTTTCACCGATAACCCTAAAGTTATTTTTATTACAAAGAATTATATTATAAAAACTTATCAATAATATAAAATTTCATTTATTATTTTATTAAATGGTAATTTTTCACCGATAACCTTAGAAATTTATTCACCGATAACCCTAAAGTTATTTTTATTACAAAGAATTATATTATAAAAACTTATCAATAATATAAAATTTCATTTATTATTTTATTAAATGGTAATTTTTAACAAAGAATTATATTATAAAAACTTATCAATAATATAAAATTTCATTTATTATTTTATTAAATGGTAATTTTTCATCGATAACCCTAGAAATTTATTCACCGATAACCCTAAAGTTATTTTTATTACAAAGAATTATATTATAAAAACTTATCAATAATATAAAATTTCATTTATTATTTTATTAAATGGTAATTTTTAACAAAGAATTATATTATAAAAACTTATCAATAATATAAAATTTCATTTATTATTTTATTAAATGGTAATTTTTCACCGATAACCCTAGAAATTTATTCACCGATAACCCTAAAGTTATTTTTATTACAAAGAATTATATTATAAAACTTATCAATAATATAAATGGAAATGGTATTTTATAAATGGAAATGGTATTTTATGAGGTAGTTTATTTTATATTATTGATAAGTTTTTATAATATAATTCTTTGTAATAAAAATAACTTTAGGGTTATCGGTGAATAAATTTCTAGGGTTATCGGTGAAAAATTACCATTTAATAAAATAATAAATGAAATTTTATATTATTGATAAGTTTTTATAATATAATTCTTTGTAATAAAAATAACTTTAGGGTTATCGGTGAATAAATTTCTAGAGTTATCGGTGAAAAATTATCATTTAATAAAATAATAAATGAAAATTGGTTAACCGATTTTTATAAATGCGATTCAAACCACATATTATTTGCGGCTTGAATTAACAATTCAAGCCGCAAATAATATATGCGGTTTGAATTCACAATTCAAGTCGCATATATTCCTTGCGGTTTGAATTGTTCAAACCGCAAATAATATTTGCGGTTTGGGTAGAAATAAAATTCTTTTAAAAACGTGGTTATTTATATTAAAATATTTTTTTTTTGGGTAAAAATAAAAATCACGGGATTCGTACCGTAAGTATTTACGAACTATCTTTTAAATATATTATTTCATTTTAAATATCTTTTAAATATATCATTTCATTGAGCGGTAAAAATTCGTACCGCAAGTATTTATTTTTTCTTTTTAATATATCATTTCATTTTATTTACGAACTATCTTTTAAATATATTATTTTCTTGTTGAGATTCTGCCTCTTGAAAAACACCGCAAAAGAAATTAGTATGGTAAAGACACTTGGACAGAAGGCTTATGGACTTCAATTGCTTGAAGCTAGTAGCGATGTGAACTATTTTGTGCACATTTATAACTGCAAATCAACATGCTTTTATTGACATCTCCAGATCCTCCATAAGACCAGGTTTGATTATATCTGCAATCATCATGGCAGTCATCTGACGACTGTCTACTGTACAAGCAATACTGTAACAATTGTGCTCGTATGGGTTTGTTGCAATTGTCCAATTGCCTGTCTCAGTGGTTTTTGCGTATAACCTCCATGGACACCCTTACGCTCTACATATAACCACATAGGCACTACGATTGCTCTGGATTTGTTGTACTGCTAAGTTATGATCCATGGCAAATCCACTCAACTTGGATTTAAGATTGACTTTGGATTCGAACATCTGTCTCACCGAAAATAGACCGTCGATTCTGGGTGGATAACCAAAAAATTGATTCTTCCTTGTACGGCATCGGCACATCGTCATTAAATACTGAACAAGGATGTTGTAATCCCCGATTAATAAAGGGAATAGACGTTTGACACTCCTTCATTACATCTTGCATCCTAATCTCATCCTCAATTTTGGCCATATCATCTTCCCCGACAACCGGGTCACCAAGGTCAGAGTTTGTGTCTGAGCCAGTATCATTGTTCAGCTGGTCAAAATAATTATGCAAATCATCCGGTACCGGTATTTCAGGGGGGTCATCACAATATATGGGTGAATCACGCACCGGTATGTCTCTGTTACTTCTAGGTACACTATCCGGGTATAGGTCATAATTGGTCAGACTAACAACTGGTACTGACTCAACCCCTAATTCAAGAAGTTTAAAATTCAGTACCGGAGTGGCATGTCTAAGCACCATATGTCATATCATTTCGTGATCTATGTTAAATAACTGATATTTTTCTGCTGAGTTAGGTGGTGCTGTGTTCAAACGTGCCCTGATTGTCAGATCGAACTGGCCAGGGAGGAAACGAATGCCAATATATATATGTATTCTTAGCTCATCAAGTCTGGTTGAGTTAGTAACGGGAAATGTGTAGATCAGTGCGTCTGAAATTTTGCATCTGTGGTACACATTTATTAATACTTGAAACATTTCTTAAACAAAAAATTTCACAATCAACCTTCGATATCATTTTTTATTTTACAACCTAAAATATGATCGTAATTGAAAAAAAAAAAACTTACTACAATCTTCAGACGAAAGCTAAAAGCACAATGCAGGGGCCGATTTGTAAATAACAGATTTTCTAACACTCGAACTGTGAATCTTCGTTTTCAGCTGGAAGAAGGAAAAGAAATGGTGGCAGAGAGTTGGAAGGAGAAGAAGGGTATTTATAAGCAAACCCTAAAAAAAAAAAAAAAGTTCGGACCGAAATGTCATTTCGGTCCGGGCTAAAAAAACACTAGACTGAAATGTCTCGGTCCATGGGTGTTACACCAACTACTACACCTTTTTTTTTTTGAAAAGCTGTGAAACCAATACGTTTGGAAATACCTATGAAAAAAAAATAGCGGACTGGAATGACATTCTGGTTCTTGTGGTTTTTGTGAAAAAAAAATAATAATGTTGTTTTCATAAAAATATTCTTTTTTATTATGGTTTATAAAAAAAATTCTTGTACGACAGTCTAACTCTCTGCCAACACGGCGATCTTCTGTAGGATCCTTGTACGGGAGTATAATTGCGGGAACAACCGCAGCAATATCGTCTCAGGAGAGTAAATAGTCGTAAACATTAACCGTGGCGTTTCTGATTGTAGTCAAATTTTTAGTCAGCATCTCCTTTTTTTTTTTTTTTTTTTTGGCAATTTACTGACTGACTTGGTGCGAACGCCAAACGTGTTTATATTGCTAACTGCATAAATAAGAATGATTTATTTTTGTATAACAAACATAAATACGACGATCAACTAACTACTTTTTGGTACGTGTTATTTTGCTTATAAATATGTAAACTTTGTCATTTATATTCAAGTTTGATTTGTTCTTTCGTAATTACTGATTTTTAATTTGTTCCAATCAAGTAACTCTTTAACTTTTTCATCTAAAATATGATCAAGTTCATTTTGATAGTGAATTACGTAGGATTTTGACTTAAATTTTGTCTTATTTTCTCACATTTTTGTTCAATTAATCTATGAAAAAGGTTATTATTGCCCAACTTTGTGTTTTAGTGTAGGAACCATATTTTGAGACTATTTTACATTATTTGGAGCAAAAATTGATTCGATCAGAATAGCGCAGCTCATTGACTAAGGCTCTAGTACATGCCGTATTCACCAATACGGACCAGAGCCTCAATACTTCTACTAGCTAGGTCTTTGAAAAAAAAAGAAAAGTCAACTTTCAATGTCTTCCATCTATTTTTCAGAACTTACATGTGACGTATGTTTTGAGCACTTCTACGGTTAAATTGGCTTCTGATGTAATTCCACTCGTCTGCAGAAGGGTTAAGGTTGCCTTCATTTTTGTTATTCCTTGCTTTTAACCTTTCACCTACTAGAATTATATGTAGTTTGGTCTCTTGTCGAGTAAATTATGGAGATCGTGGTGCTCGATACTTCTCATTTGTTAGCTCAGATTGGTTGTTTGCACCCTTACCAATCCCCTTCTTTCTACCATTGCCATCCATCCTTGCGCTTGATGAACTTATATTTGAATCCATGAAACTTATCCTTTGAAAGAACAAAGAGAGTTTAATATAAAAATATACATATGTGTGCATAATATTTCCTACATTTTGCTATGAAGTGAAAGTTTTATAGTTTTAGTGGAAATACAATTTACCCGAATGATATGAACTGATCCATATCTAAACTATGGAGCAACTTACATTACTTGCAACTTAGATATATTGTTTATGGAAAAATACTTCATTCCAATATGAATGTCGCTTCTAAGAATAACAAACATGCAAATTGTTCCAAATAAACAGTTCAGAGTTTCTTCATTTTTTACAGTAGTGAGAAAAAGAATGCTATTGGCCAAGATAAGAAGATTCTTACATACTTTAGAAAGCAATAAGGATGCATCAGAACCATAAAATTGTACAAGACTAAGCTAAAAGTACTAATTAGCTAATTAAACCGTAATGGGACTAAACTTTGGAATTTGCTGGGGCAACTAAAAAACAAAACTGAAACGAATTTTTTTACGCTAAAAAAACGAATTTGTTTTAATTTATGTGGCTATAAACTTTGGAATTTGAGCATTTTGTTACCTTTCCACGTTGTTCTCAGAAACATGAAGATGGAATCGTCGGTAAGTAATCAGACGGTCTTGTCCTGAGCAAGCGTAACAATGGTGATGTAGGTACTAAATCGGTAGAAAACAAAAGGGGAGAAAGAAGAAAGAGAAGAAACCTAGACAGATCTCATTTGAAAGAGCAACTCGTGTCCATCTAATTTGTAGTCTTAAAATTTCACAAATATAAATAGTTTATGATAGATGCTCAAGTTAGCGACAGCAGTTGTGGGCGCGAATTGTAAAGCAGATCGGACGGTCATCGAATCCATCGAACTCACTTTGAGTCAGATGAGCATCAAACTCAAATTGACCTCTAGTTCATTCCAGGCATGAGTAACATGAATAGTTAAAAACCTAGGGCTCACCGCTCACTAGTGGGTCCGTGCACGTTCAGGTTCAGCTTGGCATTGGACCCACGAATCAGATTTTATGACAGCGACCATTTATTTAGAGTTGGCTGGGGTCCTAATGCTAAGCATCTCCGAGATTTGAACCGTAGCATCAGCTTTGTCAATTGTACATTTAAGATATTAATATAATAAAAATGCTCCCAAGTTTTTGTTCATGAATAAGGTTTCGAAATTTTACAAGTATTAGAGAGAGACTCAAATTTTGGAAAATATATTTAAGAGGAGGGAAATTGGTGCTCGTTATTTTTTTTTCGCCCCATCATGATCATCCTTTTTTTAAGTTAATTTTGTACAAAATTAAAAAGTGAAAAAAATCAATATACTAAAATAATTGACTATAAATTATAGATTTGAAAGGTTTTTATCAATACTCGTCGTATCGTTGAATTCGTAAAATTATAAATTAAAAATACACAAATTTATCAAGTAAGAGAATAGACAAATAATATCTCAGTCGAGCAAAAAATAACTTGTATTATTAATCCCGCGTAGCTTTGTAATATTGATTTTTTTAGAATATGAATAAATCAGTGACAATAAAAAACATATATAATGAGATAAAATAATATATAAAATGAAAGAACAAAAAATGAAAACCTAATTACGATCTATCGTTTTATAATTTAATGTATTACCGACGGGACTAACGTTGATAATATAAAATTGGAGATCTGTTGATAATACAAAGTTGAGGATAAACTAGTGTTTTTGAAAGCAAAATCACCTAATTATAAAAAAACAAATTTGTTAGCTAAGAAAATAAACAAATCATATCTCAATAAAGGAGAAAACGAGATGTGTGGTTATATTTTTGACAAGAACACTTGTGGCTATTAATCCAATGTACCTTTATAATATTTTTAATGCTGATTTTTAGAATGAGGACAAATCGGAAACCAATTAAAACTGCACACAATGAGATAAAAATACAAAAACGGAAGAAAAAAATGGCGACTTAATATCGTGATTTAATGTGTTATCAATAGTGCTAATGTTAAAAATACAAAATTGGGGATGAACTGGTGTTTTCAAGCAAAAACACAAAATTTATTAGCTAAGTAAACCCAACCTTTTTTACCCACTTTGTACCCAAACTGATCAAATAACAGTTGGTTTGGGTAAAAACTGGGTACAACTCACTGGATACAATTAGTTGTTTTCTTATATTAATTATGCATCCCATCAAGCTACTAATTGGATAATAATATTTTTTTTTCTCTTATGATCGTCGATTTAATCTAAATGCTTAGAGTTATCTGTAGAGGTTTTTACCGCGCTGATCGTTTGCACAATTCTCACTCTTTGTCACTGTACTTTTTACATGTTAATGTCAAATACTTCTTTGGAATTTTGATAAATATATTTCATACTTCTTTGTGATGAGCTAAATGTTTTTAATTATACTAGTATATATGTAAATATTTCTTTGAAACATTTAAAACATTTCTTAGACAGTACAGAAATACTTTTTTCCAATGACATAACAACCCGAAATTTTTATTTTTAACATTTTAATAAAATAAATTAATAAAATAACCATCGTTTTTGGTCAATTCTAATTCTAGCACGGCCGCACCGGCATTCGGCGGACCCATATGGGGGTGGCCGCAGAATGCCGGAGCGGACCCCCATATGGGGCCGCAGAACCATTCTGCGGACCCCCTTTTTTTTTTTTCTTTTCTGTTGTTTTACCGAGGCATCCCTGCGGTCAAAAGTCTTACCGCCCAAATTAAATTTTTTTTCCTACATTTGATTTATAGGGATGCGTGCAGCTGAGGTGTGAAACCGGATTTAAAAAAAAAAAAACAAACAAGGGTCCGCAGAATGGTTCTGCGGCCCCATATGGGGGTCCGCTCCGGCATTCTGCGGCCACCCCCATATGGGTCCGCAGAATGCCGGTGCGGCCGTGCTAGAATTAGAATTGACCAAAAACGATGGTTATTTTATTAATTTATTTTATTAAAATGTTAAAAATAAAAATAACGGCATAACAACATTAGTTAATTGTTAAACTATAATTATGTGATTATGATTGGTCCTAGCAGTGTTTAATTATAAACAGATAGATCACAAGGGCTTGTATTTTTTTTTTCTCTCATTGTATATTTCTTCTGTTCTTCATTTGTTTGAATTTAATCTTTATTCTAAAGGCGGTTTTCTGTTTGATCGAGATATGATTTGTACCAAAACCTTTTCTCTTAATATAATACAGATGTTTGACGTGTGTTAGAACTGATACAGATTACTTGTTTAGTAAGATATAAGTGCCTCTATTTGCCCTGGAGATGGCAACAATTTCTAAGAAATAAACGCGTTTTTTTCTTTGGATCCGTCGTTGATTACGGACCGCATCTCCACATGGATACCATATTCTAACTTTCTACAAAAGTAATCCGTAAAAAATTACCAAGGCATGAAAAGTTGTGCTTAACAGGGTAAAGTCTCTGTGCTTGGCTCGGAGTTGTTTCCGTTTCTTTATATATTTTTTTTCTTGAAATGCAAACCCAAGTTTCATTAAACACATAACCTAGAATTAAGCAGGACTAGAAGGGGTATCTGAGTGAATTCTAATCGAGGAATTTTTTTTTTTAAAACCCGTCTTAAATACAAGAAAGGTATTTAAGATTCGTGTCAAATTAAAATAAACAGATCGAAACTCATTCTGTCATATCAGGTATCTAACGGGGAAATAAATCTGTTGTTATTCCGATCTCAACCGAAATAACAGAAATAAATCTGTTGCGGATTTCAAAGAAGTTTTTCATATACAAATCTCAGTGTCGAGTTGTCGACGACGGTGATATAATTCTCTCAATTTCAAAAGGTTAGGATAAAAAAATTATACAATTGTGATTTTATATTGTAATGGTGTTTATTGTGTTAAAGTTAAAATTTAGTTTCTGAACACTCGCTACACTGATTTGCTCCTTACAATTTCTTCATATAAATATTGTCATAAAATCAGTTAAGTAATAACATTTCTTTCTTTCTTTTTTAGTTATTGATGACAACAAAATAAAAAAGTAATTATCATGTTTACTCGCTAAAATATTGATTACTTTTGATTACTTGCTATTTAACAGAGAGGTAAATAGTTCATTTTATTGTAGAAGAAAGAGAAATTATAAAAAAGTAAATATTGTTAAAGATGAAAATATTTGATCTGATTTGCTTCTATTGTTGTATATTTACTAAGATTCTAAATAGCTGCCTTATAGTTTTTTCAGACCATAAAAGCTATAGTGCTATTAGTTGTTTTCAGTGCTACAGCTAGCTATAGCTGCACAATAGCTAGTTATAGCAGTTTTTTTAATCTTTTTGTGATGACGTGATAATCGCTATTTAGAACCTTGATATTTATTGTTTGAATTTGAAACCCGTAACAAAATACGGGTAAGCTACTAGTGATTTGAAATCAAAGGGGATCTGTCTAATAAAGGAGGGAAAAGAAGATTCCGCATTCTCTTTAAAATACAAAAAATACTTCTCCTTTGATTTCTTTCTCTCTAAGTTTTCTCCGCTTCTTTACCGCACAGAGAGAATCAAAGAAGAGAATTTTCAATATTCCTCCATGCTCTAAAAGTAAAAGTTAAGAAGTCTTGATTATAATTAATTCCTTTCGGGTGGATGCGACTCATTTTTGGGTTGGAATGTAGAAGATGCATGTTCTAAAAAACTATAAACAAAAACTGAGCAAAAAGGTATGAATTTGAACTAGGTTCTGTGTTCATTTCTAGTGTCCTCTCTCTCTCTCTGTTTTTTTTCTTTAATTGTTTCTTTTTGGAATTCACCTCTTGCGTTTTTAGAAATTAAAAATTTCTAAAATTTTGTCAAAAAAAATATTTTTTTCCAATCCAGAAGAACCCTATTTTTTTTAGAAATTTAAAATTTTATTATTCAAAAAATAGATGGAACTACACCAATGATACTATCTCACCAGGTGCAGGTTTCAAATGTTGAAATCTATCTTGATCACATGTTTGTCAAGAAATTGATGGGACTGCATTATTGGTCCGACACCATTAGCATATTTTGGTAAAACTGCACTATTGATTCGGTTTCATCTATTTCTCAAAAAAAAAAAAATCAGTTCCTTTTCCAAAAGTTTGATTTTTTAATTCTAAAAAGATCAGGATCCTTGCTAATTTCCTGTTCATAATGACTGAGAACTAAAAGATCCTGTCAATTTCTCTCTCAATTTCGAGTATAAAGGATAGAAATAAATTTTATTACAAATATTTTCAGAAAAAAGACACAAATCACAAATGTTCAACTTTGTATCTTATTTATATAATTCTCATCCAAGTTTTTTTTTTATCACAAACCTATAATAACCACCAAATTTCTCATTAACTCTAAATTTTATTTAACCAAAAAAAATTCAAGGGCCCCTTAATTTGACATGATTCTGGTCATAATTGATTTGATTTTGTCATTGTTCGTACAATACGATGTGCGCGCGGTAATTAATTTAAATTATTTTAGTGTACATTTAAGATTTACGATGCATTTAACGGCATCGAGGTGATTTTCAATAATAGTATCAAAGTAGTACTTTTATACAAGAAAATCTTGTTCATTGATCTTTAGAAATTTTCCTCGTCTTTAGATCCATAGAATTAACGCAGTTTTTTTTTTTTTTTTTTATACCTTGACAGATGCTGTCAGGTTTAAATAAATCAAAGTAGCTGTCAAAAATGCCTTTTATAAATTAAATGGATTATTCTTATATCTCTCGATTTTAAATTTTAAGCACTGAATTCACACTAAAGTAAGATGTGCAATTAAATTCGGATACACTCTAAAATCATCCCAATTAATAATGTAAGAAAGTGACGAATATATTAATGAAAAGTAATACATGAATTGTATTTTTGCTCAGCACATTTATTTTTATTTTTGATATATTATTTTTTTAAGATCAGTTGGCGATGACAATCTGCCAAATCTAGTTAAACAAATAAAAATTAGGAAATACAAAAAATTTGGATGTCACATCTAGTGGATTTAAGAAAGAAGCGAGAAAAAAAAAATAATTTTTTTAGTAGTTATAATTTGAAGAGGCAGATGAAGGTTAATGGCAAATTAAAGTAGAAAATCTATTCATTTATTTATGGACTTATTTATTTCCCAATTAATTTGAAGGACAACAAATTTAACCCTCTTCATTTTTATTTTTCTTCTATTCTATTTACCTTTCTTTTCTTTTGTTAAGGATTAATATAACACTATCCGTAGTTAAATAATTAGTGTGATAATTTTGATAATTAAAAATTTAGACAAGAATCAACATTTTCAACATCATATGTATTTACTGAGGTTATTATTATAATTTCAATCCGTAACAAACATTTATTTGATAATTTCTTACAATCGTCATAAATATAATTTTGATTATAATTACTATTTCGAGCTTGATCTATATATTATATTTGTCATGCATATAAGATCAAAGTTTGAATTTTTCAACAACTCTTCAGCAAAATGAAATTTAAATGGTACGAATTTTGATTAAAAAATAGTATATTTCAAACCTCTTTCAATCATTATACATCAATCCGAAATATTCACAAAGCTGTCTAATAATTTCATCATCATCAGCCTTTATGATTACAATGGAAAATCATACTTTTAGGGCCTGTTCGGCCAACTCCTCCTGTTGCCGTGGGAAAAAAAAAATTTATTCAGATTGAACTTTTTTTCCACACGCGCACAGTAAAATTTAGTTCAAAAATTTTCTGATCCTACGCCCATGCCCATTCCCGAGTTGAAGCCGAACATACCCTTACAGTGTAAAACAAAATCTGCAAAGCTACGTTACATTTCACCACAAAAATATTTTGACAAAACCGTTTTTTTTATTTATGTAGTGCACAAATTATATGTAACGTTATTTTTACTTGGTAAATGAATTCTCATTTCACCTAAATAGCAACTTGAGTTAAAACTTTAGTTTGAATATAAATTGTCCGATCAGAATTCACATGAATATAAAAGAACTCCGTCAGTTTTAATTTGAACCGGGCGGTCCGGATTCAAACTGAAATTTTAAGTTACTTTGGAGAATTTGAACGCAAAATAAAATAAAAAAACAAAGAAAAAAGAGGAAAAAGAGGGAAGAAACATGCCCTGTACGGCTGTACTTGAGCTGGAACGCAGCCTACTCTCTTCTGGTTTCCTCTATTGATACATTCTTTTTTTTAGGAGGAATTTCACTTATATCCCTCAAAAACTTCAAAATTACGTATTTCTCTCTCTAAAGTTTAAAATTACAAATTTTCCCTTTAAACTTCAAATACTAACAAATTTACTTATTTTATTGTCTTTTATATTAAAACTTATTCTAAATTTATAAAATATCCATTTTACTCTTTATTAAAAACATATAAAGCTCATCAGACTCAAATTTGAATCTAAACGGTTTATCCACTGCCCAAACTGCTTTTAGATATGTGCGCGCAAGATCGACACAAATCATGATGCGAACACACATGCATATTAAAACGACATGCACAGATCTTAATGCAATGCGCGCGGATCAGAATTGCTTTAAGATCCGTGCGTGCTAGATCAGCACGAATATTGAAGCGATGTGTACATTTCTTAATGCAATGCATGCGAATCGGACGGTAGAGAAACACCCCACCAAAATGTTGTTTTAGCATATAGATCCCTTCTCCCAACCAAATTTACAGTCTTTTTTTCTTATTTTAAATTTTGAAGTATTGCAATCTCTCAAGAAAATTAAATAATTGATAAATTAATAAGATGACTGTTTCTACTGTTGATTTCATATGATATAAAAAAATAGTTTAACGTTGTACAAGTTGTAAATTATGCTAAATTTTTTTATGAATTATTTATACAGATTGTTCAAGTTGTAGATATGCTACATTCTTTTATGAATTATCTATACAAATAAACTCAGATATGTATTTTAATCTCAAGAGAGTCCGTAAAAATAGATACAGTTGGGAGAAAAAGTTTATCAGATAAAAAAGAACTTGCATATATTCTACTGTCATGAAATGATTTTATCTTATCTTGTAGGAAGGTTTATGCTGTTTCATTTACTTGAATTATAGAAGTGTTAAAAACTTAAATAGAAAAAATATATCACATTATATAAGCATATCTTTTTCATTAAATAAGTACAATGTTTAGAATTTTCACATGATAACATCTTTTTTATATTCAAACAAGCAAGTAATATAATATATCGACATTTATAATCTATGAAAAATATAACTTAATTATCAAATATTAGTTAACCTTTTCTATGTAGAAATATAACTTGCAGCTTTAAGTAATTTCATTATTTTTCTATTTTTGGTCAATAGCTTTTGCTATGTATGAATTATAAAGGAGACTAACTGTTCCTTTTTAAGAGGATGTGTGGTGAAATGAGTGTGGCTAGTATGACATCAGTGTCATTTCAACCTATATAACACTAACTCCAAAATCTATCGAATCGATTTCAAATAGTGAATCCAAACCATTCGAACCGATCTAATTAGTTGTGCGTTTACATGCAAAATTTATAATTTTTTGAATTTATTTAGTATCAAGTCATACGGTCAAATGTGTGAGTTTTGAATTAATTTTAATGCATTCATATTTCAACATTTTTGACTGCTTGATTGATACTAAAATAACTAGAAAATATAAAATTTTTGCATGTAAACACATCACTCATAAAGTCAATCGGTTTGAACGGTTTGAATTAGTCGTTTGAAGTCTATCCAATCAATTTTGTAGTTGGTGTCATATAACACTGATATTATACTAGTCAGACTCGTGAAAATCGGAGGATACCCTTCTCGTATAACCATACTTTTACCATCGCATGGAAAAAAAAACATACGTCCGCGTGATGGACTAGATAAAAACTCGGAGATTTTGAAGGGACATGGACAGAAAAGTACCTTTCATTCCATATTATACACTATTTTAAATTTTAATATTTTGAAGGGGTTTATGCAGAATCGGCTCCGAACTTTTTCACACAGTGTTATGTGTCCCTTTACCGCGTCGCCTAGTTCTCGCCTTATTTCATGCGCCAGCGCCACCTTTCTCTCTTTCGTGCCCCTCTTCGTCTCCTCCACTTCCTCTCTTTCTTTCTCTTTGCAACAGAAGCTTTGTGCGTAGCGTAAGAGATAAACTCTTCGTAAGGTAGACAAACTACTTGCAAAGGGGAAAAAAACAAAGAGAAAAACAGTTTCGTTTCCACTCTCTTTCCGAGCGGGAAAAGGAATCGCTCTCTTTTCGTGCATTTGCTCGCTTCATGGTGGTTTCTTCCTCTCTGAGCGATTTCTGCGTTTGATTTTGCTGAAAACAGCGATTCATGAAGTAGGCCTTTCAGAAAAAAAGGTGTTATTTTGTAAATTTTGAGCGATTTTAAACCAACTGAAGACGAATCGCTATCGTTGCCTGCATTTTCCGACTTCTTTCTTGGCTTCCCCGCACGCGTCACTGAAGTTGGATTTTGAGATAATTTGGGGCTTTGGTGGTTGTTTTTGGTAGTTCTTCGGTTGGTCTGTTAAAATTTGGGCAATATTTTTGGGAGAGTCAAGTACTGATGGAGTCTACTAGTGGATATTTTGTCGCAGGGACAAAAAACCAATTTTTAGTGCTCAATGCTGATGATTCAATCAAGGTGAGATCATTAAACTTATAATTTTAAATTTTTTTTTTTTTTTTGTATTTTTCTTTGTAGAATGGATTTGATGCTTTGTGGAGTTAAGTTCACTAGCATGCAGTAGAATATTTCCTTTGCTTTTATTTTCATGTTGTGGTTGTTTGGTATTGAATGTAGCTATTTTCTACAATTTGAAACAATCTGACAGTTTCTTTTTGGGGTATTTCTTCTACAATATTTTAGGATTAATCTCTCCCTCCCTTCTCTTTCTGGATTTTCAGTCAAAACGGTTTTAGTTTGGTAAATTTGGAGATTTAGTGACCTACAATTTAGTTTTACTGCTATACTACAATTAAATTGGTCAAAGCACGTGTGATTTTTTAGCAAATAAAAATTTATCAAGTCGACCTCACTAATTTTCTAATAATTTCCCTGCATTTAGTTTAATTTTACTAGTTGAAACGATTTCCTCCTCGTACCCCTTAATAAGTAATTTATTTCGTCATGTACTGTATTCCCTTCCTCCCCACAACCCAATTGAAGAAAGATGTTTAGATTTAGTTAAAGTTCTTGAAGAAATATCACCTTTTAATTCGACCCTATCTAATTATGTCTTTTTATAAGATATGTTCCTTGCACATTCTATAGGTGGCACTACTAATAATAAAATACCCATTTTCACACCTCTCCATTTTATAATAAAGGCTACAAGCCATGGTCACAATGGTAAATCTCCTTGCGATTCTCTATTTTATTAACAAATTGAAGGATAAAATTTAGGAATTAATGCTTACTGGAGTACTTATTGTGACTATGTTGATGTAATATCCACTTTGATACACAAATCAACATCTTTAAGTCACTATTAAATTCATCTGCTACTGTTCTACATGCAGGCTAGATCCATTCAGCAGCAGTCAGAGCAAATTTGTCAAATCTGTGGGGATGACATTGAATATTGCGAAGAAGAGGGATTTTTTGTGGCATGTAATGAATGTGCCTTTCCTGTGTGCCGCACATGCTACGAGTATGAAAGAAGAGAAGGCACCCAAGCTTGTCCCCAGTGCAAGACTAGATATAAGCGTCACAGAGGTTTTAAACTCTAATTTGACTTATTTTTGATAGTTCAGTTGCTGCTCTGCAAACATATTCTTTGGATGAAATCTTTAATTCAGGCAAATTACAATAAAAGGGGAAAAGGAAGAATATAATTAAAAATAATGGGGGAAAAGATAGATTTGGGGTAAGAGTAGATATGGATAAAGGTTATAACTGTTTTCTTGTAGAACAGGATAATTTTATGTTCATATATGATATGGCCATAAAACATTGTTTTGTAGTCAAAGACGTGCCATTTTCTGGACAAAACATTTTAGTTACTATGGGAAATAATTGAATCACAACCCCAAGTATTTCTAGTCAGTAATTGACTCTTCCATGAGGCTTCATGTAGATATTTTAATGACATGAGTAAGATCATGTGTATGCCTTCTAATTTTTGTTAAAATACAATTTAAAATTTAGGAAGCCCTAGAGTTGAAGGTGACGCGGAAGAAGAGGGTTCGGACGACATTCTTGATGAACTAAATTTTGGTGGAATTAATGGGTCTAATAATTTTTATTTACCTCATAATCGGCTTCAAAGCCTGTCCAGTCTCGGCCAAAGCTTTAGCATATGGGCTTCTCCTGATGATTTATATCACGAGAAATCTAGCGTACCACTTCTGACATATGGTGAAGAGGTACTCAAGAAAACTTAACTAACTTTTGAAGTGATTTGAATGGATTAGCCCCTCCACTCTGCTTCCTTTTTTTTTGGGTTCGGACGACATTCTTGATGAACTAAATTTTGGTGGAATTAATGGGTCTAATAATTTTTATTTACCTCATAATCGGCTTCAAAGCCTGTCCAGTCTCGGCCAAAGCTTTAGCATATGGGCTTCTCCTGATGATTTATATCACGAGAAATCTAGCGTACCACTTCTGACATATGGTGAAGAGGTACTCAAGAAAACTTAACTAACTTTTGAAGTGATTTGAATGGATTAGCCCCTCCACTCAATTAAATTGCTCGCTTCATGGTGGTTTCTTCCTCTCTGAGCGATTTCTGCGTTTGATTTTGCTGAAAACAGCGATTCATGAAGTAGGCCTTTCAGAAAAAAAGGTGTTATTTTGTAAATTTTGAGCGATTTTAAACCAACTGAAGACGACATGCTGTGCCATACTTTGTGGGAGCGGATTTGAAGTCATGAATTGACTAACCGGGGAGTATGGCACCAGCTGGTATTGTAAAGAAAACAATTTTCACTTGATATGTGAATTTGGTACCTGAAAGAATATATTTTTTGGCAAGTATCTACAAGAAATTGATTTTGTGAGCCAGTTAAATGGATTTTAAAAGACATGTTTGCCCTCTCATAAATATATGTGAACCAATATACATTATTTTTAGTTTAGTTTTTTTTTTTTTTCATCTTTGAGGAGTGCTGGAGATTTCTGTACTGGATTGTGTAGTTTAGGTTCTGATCCCAGGTAATATTCCACATTGTTTTGCATGATTAATGGCCATCTTTTACAACTATCTGGTATGTACAAGTAAAGAGAATGAATAATTCAAGTAACATTCACACACAGAAATCCAATTAGCAACCCAAAGAAATGCAATTGCTGGTAACCTCTTAGCATATGACTAATATATAGCTGGTACGTGTCAGTATTAAATTGTTTTTCTCTTTGTGCCTCCATTTGCAGGTCGGTGGAATATCTCCAGATAGCCATGCTTTAATACTTTCACCAAATATTGGTTTTGGAGGACAGCTCGTCTCTCCTATCCAATGTAAGTTTTTGGAGGGTATGAATTTAGAATATTTTGATTGTTACAAAAAATAGTATCTCCTGATGAAAAAAAGATTAATAACTAAACTAAATAAAATGAAAAGCCGGGTCTTGGTATAGATTATTATTATGTTACCAAAATTTGAATTGCAAGTGATGTTCACGACATATTTTGTATGTGCAGATCACAAATCAAGGCAAATAAACCCAAATAAAGACGTGGCATTGTATGGATACGGAACAGTTGCATGGAAGGATAAGGAAGAGTGGAGACAAAAGGACCTTGTTAGATTCCAGAGCTCTGCTGATGGTGGGGGCCACTTTGATGACGGTGACGTAGAAAACCCCAATTTGCCAATGTACGCGTTTTCTTGCATTTTAACTATATTTATAACATCCCTGAAAGCAGATATATATTTTATAACACCTCTCAATTATGGCACTTGGCAAGACCAAACTGCCAATATATGAGCTACTATTACATGAACAAATTGAAGCAGTACTGGCATTGAATGTTTTTGTTGTCCATTTTCCATTTATGTCCTTTCAAATTCGTCTAATGGAAACAGGAATGATGAAAGTCGTCAGCCGTTATCAAGGAAAATACCTATTCCATCGAGCAAGATCAACCCATACAGGATTGTGATCCTGCTGAGGCTTGTGATTCTCGGGTTGTTCTTCCATTATCGGATTCTAAACCCGGTAAAGGATGCTTTTGGGTTGTGGCTCACCTCGGTCATTTGCGAAGTGTGGTTTGCCGTTTCATGGATTCTGGATCAGTTCCCCAAATGGTGCCCAGTAGAGAGAGAAACATATCTGGATCGCCTCACTCTTAGGTAATTAATTGATGGCTTGTTTTCTCTATTCTAAAATTCACTAAAAATAATCTAAACTTGTATATTTTGATTGCGCTGCATGGAATATATTGCTGAAGGCTTCTTTTTTAATAAGAGCTGATTGATTTCCTTCTACTTTATGCTCAATTAATGGGTGAAGTGAGAATTAAGATATATTCTATATACTTGTTACCATTATTGCTAGTGTATGTTACCTTTTGAAGTGCAGACTACAGAATAGCCATTCAAAATAATATTAAAAAATGACACATTGTAATAATCATGAATGAGGTCACCAAGCTTTAAATTCCCAGACACTGTTCTTGCTTTAAAGTACAAGTAGTAGCATCTGAATTTGAAATGTCACATGAATTTTGATGCAGGTACGAAAGAGAAGGGAAGCCATCTGAGCTGGCAGACATAGACGTATTTGTCAGCACAGTGGATCCCACGAAAGAACCACCTTTAATAACTGCAAATACTGTGCTTTCAATCCTAGCCGTTGATTACCCAGTTGAAAAGGTCTCGTGCTATGTATCAGATGACGGGGCAGCAATGTTGACCTTTGAAGCAGTATCTGAGACATCACTGTTTGCCAAGAAATGGGTCCCATTTTGCAAGAAGTACAGCATTGAGCCACGTGCCCCTGAGTGCTACTTTTCGCAAAAGGTTGACTACTTGAAGGATAAGGTGCACCCAGAATTTGTGCGAGAAAGGCGTGCAATGAAGGTTGGATTATAGTTGCAAATTTCATCGCCTTTATTTTTTTATTATTATTTTTTTGTTCACATGTTGGATTATTATTGTTTTTTTTGGCAGAGAGAGTATGAGGAATTTAAGGTGAGGATAAATGCTTTGGTCGGGACGTCACAAAAGGTTCCAGAAGAAGGATGGTACTTGCAGAATGGTTCTCCATGGCCAGGAAATAATGTCCGAGATCATCCTGCCATGATACAGGTCTTCATTTACCCCCTTTTTGTGCACTTCATATTCCCATGTAAACATACCCTTCCAGCCCTCCTTGGATGCACACAAATACAAAGCAAGAGAGACTTGACACTTTTTGTCGGCATTGTAGGTATTTTTAGGTACGAGTGATATAGACGATGCTGGAAATCCTCTGCCAAAGCTGATTTATGTTTCCCGTGAAAAGAAGCAAGGTTATGATCACCACAAAAAAGCCGGTGCCATGAATTCTTTGGTAAATGTGCTCTTTCTTTCTTTCTTATTTTGATTTCATGTTCTTTCTCATTGTGTCTTCTGGGGCATTACATTTCAAACTTTCTTAACAGAAAACTATAACAATGCATAAAGCAACTGTTGTTATTCTCTCGCAGCTCTTATTAACTAGTTTGTTGTTGCAAAATTTAGGTACGGGTGTCAGCAGTGAAGTCAAATGCGCCTTATATATTAAATGTGGATTGTGACCATTACATAAACAATAGCAAGGCGTTAAGAGAGGCAATGTGTTTCCTGATGGATCCAATAAGTGGCAAGAAAATATGCTATGTCCAATTTCCCCAGAGATTTGATGGCATTGATCGCCACGACCGTTACTCTAATCGTAATGTTGTGTTCTTCGATGTATGTATATGCTATTTCACTATTCATTTTCATTTTAATTCACTTATATTTGCATTCAGAATACAATTCTACATCAATCTAACAAAGAATAAGGGGAAAAGTCTATTTATTTAGCTAAGGCTTGATTAAGCTCTGATTGCAATTTAACACCAAGTAAACTAAGAAACTTGAAGAATCCCTGATAGAAGATGAAGGGGAAAAGAAAACCCGTATCAAATTTTCTAAATTTTTTTTGGAACAGATAAATATGAAGGGGCTAGATGGAATACAAGGGCCAATATATGTCGGTACCGGGTGTGTTTTCAGAAGGCAAGCACTGTATGGGTTTGATGCTCCAGCAAAGGCCAAGCCACCTAGTAAAACATGCAACTGCTGGCCCAAATGGTGCTGCCTCTGTTTTGGATCAAAAAGGAAGGGGAAAACGGGCAAGAACAAGAAGAAGCAGAGTAGGGGGAACAAAGATAAATCCAAGCATAGAGATTCTAGTCAAATTCATGCACTTGAGGATATAATAGAGGAAATTCCTGGTCAGGTTCTTATATTTTTCCATTTTGTATTCTAGATTCTTTTTGGAAATCTTCAATTAGCTTTTTAATAACTTTTAGTATACTTGAAAGATATTCTGGTTACTTCTTAATTGGATTACATTAATTTTTGCCAAGTGATATCATAAGACAACCCTTTTCTCTTGCTTAATTTTCAGGGGTGGGAATGGAAACTGAGCCATTAGTACCTCGTGAAAAGCTGGAGAAGAAATTTGGCCAATCTTCAGTTTTTGTGGCCTCAACCTTGAAAGAAAATGGAGGGGTCGTTGCCTCTGTTGATCTTTCAGAGTGTCTCCATGTAATTAGATGTGGCTATGAGGACAAAACCGAATGGGGCAAAGAGGTCAGTTTTTCAACTAGTTTGGGTTCATACTTGTGAGCCTTGTTTTCTCTTTGATATCATGGAAGACCTTTCAATTGGTTTTATGTGGAGCATTCAATGCATTTCATGATAAATTCTTCCCATGATTCTTTGAGTTGTGAGTGTAAACTTACTATTTTGTTTTTTTTCCTTCCAGAAAAATTGAATTTATGACAGGTCCATGTAAATATTGAGGAGGGTTCAAATGGCTCCATTTTTTGTGCCTCCATCATGCCTCCACTTTTTAATTTTCTAATATATTTTTTTTAAACTTATATGTCAAAATAAAACTTTAGATGTGATCTATATTATTTCTCTACATGCATATACAAAATTATCACTTTTCGGTTTTGTTTTTATAAGAATCACTAAGTTGAAAACTCAATGTCCAGAATTTATCCATATCAATATATTTTTGCAAGCTATTGATACCGATTGAAACAAAGTCGAAATGTCGTAATCTTTTATATATGCATAGGGAAAGTGAAATAGATCAAATCTAACAGTTTTATTTGTTATCTGAGTTTTAAATTTGAAGTTATTAATGTTTAAAAATTGGAGGCATGATGGAGGCACACAAAATGGAGGCGCATTTGAACCCTCGTAAATATTATTGTCTTTTGATAACAATATGGTTTTTTCTGAGAACACTGGAAATATCTTGAGGTGGAACTTGGCCCATGATTTTTCCGTTCTCACAGTTTTCCTTTCCAGGTTGGATGGATATACGGGTCGGTAACAGAGGACATCCTTACCGGGTTCAAAATGCACTGTCACGGCTGGCGATCTGTGTATTGCATGCCAAAGAGACCTGCTTTCAAAGGATCTGCACCGATAAACCTCTCCGATCGTCTCCACCAGGTGCTGAGGTGGGCCCTCGGTTCAGTTGAGATTTTTCTCAGCAAGCACTGCCCCATCTGGTATGGCTATAGAGGTGGCCTCAAGTGGCTTGAGCGCTTCTCCTATATTAATTCGGTCATCTATCCATTGACATCTTTTCCTCTTATTGTGTACTGTACATTGCCTGCTGTGTGTCTCCTTACTGGCAAGTTTATTGTACCTGAGGTATCATTTAGCTATTTTCAACTTTCTTTCTTTCTTATATCCATGACATGTAATATCATAAAAAATTTATAACTTATAAGCATATCATGACATATGTTTACTAAGTCATATATCCATTTTTAAAGTCCAAATGACAAATCCAAACCGTTTAAACTGATCTCCTTCATGAGAGCTTCGTTTACATATAAATCTTTAAAAATTTTGAATTTATTTAATATCAAGTCAAGCGGTCAAAAGATGAAGATTGTTTAGTTAATCTTGATTCATTATTTTTTTAGAAAAATCTTCAATTTCAAAAATTCTAAAAAGATAGTAAAAAATTTCCAAATAATGAAAATTTTGGTTCCAAGCACATTTTAATACGAAGATCATGTTGAATTGCTCGGATTTGTCATTTGAAGTTTGAAAATGGACATATGCCCTGATATGCTTGTTAAGTAGCGTAGCCGGACTCTTATATCTCATGATGATTCAGGTGCTTATAACACTCAAATAAAAATGCCATGTTCTTTTGCTCGTGCAGATTGATATTTATGCAAGTATACTATTTATGGCACTATTCGTCTCAATAGCAGCAACTAGTGTTCTTGAAATGCGGTGGGGGCATGTGGGAGTAGACGATTGGTGGCGAAACGAGCAGTTCTGGGTCATAGGTGGTGCTTCCTCTCACCTATTTGCACTCTTCCAAGGCCTTCTAAAGGTATTAGCCGGGATAGATACAAATTTCACTGTCACGTCAAAAGGAGGCGATGATGAGGATTTCTCAGAATTATACACTTTTAAGTGGACTACTCTGCTTATTCCCCCCATGACTCTTTTAATTTTGAACTTCATTGGGATTATATCAGGAGTTTCAAATGCGATGGCAAATGGGTACGAATCATGGGGCCCGCTTTTTGGGAGACTATTTTTTGCAGTTTGGGTAATTTTGCATCTGTACCCGTTTTTGAAAGGGTGTATGGGAAAGCAGGATAGAGTGCCGACAATTGTTGTGGTCTGGTCAATTCTTCTGGCTTCAATTTGTTCATTGTTGTGGGTCCGGGTCAACCCGTTTATTAGCAAGTATGATGGACCCGTTTTGGAGTTATGTGATGGGCTGAATTGCAATTAACAGGAACCTAAAGGGGGGACATTGCTAAAGAGAATATTAAGGGGTGGTTGGTGGTGATTTTTGACTATATTTAGCAAGGGAGTTGCAAAACAATTTTGCAGCTTCCAATCACTAACCTTTTTTACTATTTGTTTTTCGTTTTTCTTATAGCTCTTACCATTTATTTAGCTTGTTCATCAGTAGGTATTGAATTGAAAAGCGAGATAGAATGGTTCTGGATAGTGTGACTGTGTGGTAGATATTACTGTCAGATTAGTTGGTAATTTCATATTGTTAATTGTTAATGAATGGTAATGTGGTAATAATTCGCCATCTTCTTTAGTGTATTTCATTACTTCTCTGTGATTTTGCATTTGAGTATTTTGCAATAAGACAAGTATCTTCTCTTTTTCGGGATGTATTTGGGTATGAAATGGATGAATGATGCGTATGTATTGACAGCTCTTCTTAGTTCATACTGCCTAGGTAACGAAAGTTTCTCCACTAATTCCTGGAAATTGTATTGTAAATGCTCCAGTGAGATATGCTCATGTTATCATAATAAGAACCGGTATCACCTCCTGAGTGAGACATGATCGGTGCAAATCAAAACAGATACGTTCACATCAAAATTCGTGCATTTCTTAGAAATGAACAACATCGAGGACTCATTTATTTCCTAGGTATTTCTGCGTCGCAAGTAGCTAGAATGCAAAAGCCACATTGCCACAAATCTATTTCTTTGAGGTAAAAATTATTGTATTATAATGGTCACATTGGTCCGAAATTTTTATTAATAGAAAAAATATTAAATTAATGTCGACATAGAATAAAGAATTCATCAGATTTTCATATCTAACAAAGACATTACGGTTCGAACCGTAACGACCATCTTAACTACATTCCATCGCTAATTGCAGCTGCTATGGGCTGGCCGTTGAGAACGGTGACGTCCAGGGAGAAAAGAAAAAAAAAAAAAGGTGTGGCCATTGCGAACGATGACGGCCTGCGCAAAAAAAAAAAAATTCGAGGCCGTTGCGAACGATATCGTCCCGGGAGTTGCTTCATCTGCGCAAAAAATTGGTATCGCTCTGTTTCCATTCTCTCTAAATATAAAGCAACAACTGGAGCATAAGCATCCCATGGACCATTAAAGATTGTATCCAAGTGAACAAATAAGAGCCGGTCTGCACTTACTAAAGATTGTATACAACTTATTTTTAGTTCGATATTTTTATTTTAATTACGAATATTCAGCGTCGAAACTATTTTTATTATTATTTTTTTTGTTATAGATAAAGGGATGTCTGTTGGGTGTTTTGTAAGAACTTGCAGTAGCAATAAATTTTCTCACAACCTTTCATTTAAAAAAAAAACTGAAGAAAAAAATGTTATTAAAATACAAAAGAAAGAGAACATATCTGAAGTGATATATGCTCGTAATTTTATACTATACAGTCATATATTTTACAAGCAGGTATATACCATGCCAAACTTACATATTTTATACTTAATTCTATAGAATAAAATTTTACAAGCAGGTATATGAAGCCAAAACCATTCTGCTAAGGGTTGGCCTGGCTTTGGCTTCATGCAGCGAGCATGCTATAGAATTAAGTATAAAATATGTAAGTTTGGCATGGTATATACCTGCTTGTAAAATATATGACTGTATAGTATAAAATTACGAGCCTATATCACTTCAGATATGTTCTCTTTCTTTTGTATTTTAATAACATTTTTTTTCTTCAGATCTGAAATCAAAGGGGATCTGTCTAATAAAGGAGGGAAAAGAAGATTCCGCATTCTCTTTTAAAATATAAAAAATACTTCCCCGAGGGTTTTATGTTAGGACTGATATCCTCCCAGGTATCTGACTCAAACAAATTACAACGGTCGGCCCAGATTAATTATGTATGGGCCAAACTCAAATCCGGTGCCTATTGTGACTATAGGGGGCTGTTTTGAGATTCGTGTCATATTAAATGGGCAGTCCGATCGTAATTTGCGTAATTTGCTTGAGTCAGGTAACCTCAGGTGATGTGAATCCTTTAATGTTAGGTATCTTGTGTGCGTGCATTCCTTTGATTTCTTTCTCTCTAAGTTTTCTCCGCTTCTTTACCGCACAGAGAGAATCAAAGAAGAGAATTTTCAATATTCCCCCATGCTCTAAAAGTAAAAGTTAAAAGTCCTGATTATAATTAATTCCTTTCGGGCGGATGCGACTCATTTTTGGGTTGGAATGTAGAAGATGCATGTTCTAAAAAACTATAAACAAAAACTGAGCAAAAAGGTATGAATTTGTACTATGTTCTGTGTTCATTTCTAGTGTCCTCTCTCTTTCTCTGTTTTTTTGGAATTCACCTCTTGCGTTTTTAGAAATTAAAATTTTCTAAAATTTTGTCAAAAAAAATATTTTTTCCAATCCAGAAGAACCCTATTTTTTTAGAAATTTAAAATTTTATTATTAGAAAAATAAATGGAACTACACCAATGGTACTATCTCACCAGGTGCAGGTTTCAAATGTTGAAATCTCATCACATGTTCGTCAAGAAATTGATGGGACTGCATCATTGGTCCTACTCCATTAGCATATTTTGGTAGAACTGCACTATTGATTCGGTTTCATCTATTTCTTTAAAAAAAAATCAGTTCCTTTTCCAAAAATCTGATTTTTTAATTCTAAAAAGATCAGGATCGTTGCTAATTTTCAGCTCGTAATGACTGAGAACGAAATAAAATCCGAAGGTTACCAAAAAACTTGGTTCAAATTTTGATAAAAATCATTATATATATTATTTTTTCTACACATAGAAAATTATTACTTTCTAATTTTATTTTTATACGAATCAATAGATAAAGAAAAGGTTCATAAATCATCTACGTGGATAACAGTGAAGATAAAATTAAAATGTCATAATTATTTACATTTGCATATAGAAATGATACAGATGGTGTCTAATAATTTTATTTTGATTATATTTTCTCCTTATTCATTACACTCGAAAGGCTTATATTTTTATTATATAAGTTTAATTTTTTTAATAAATAATCATGTTGTTTTAATTTTTTTGTATAATTTTATAAAATTTAAATAATATTTATTACTCCTCGCAACAATTTAAAAAAACAATCTGTCCTGACTCGGAAATACCAAGTCTCATTTAAATTTTCCACCATGAAATCTTAACAAAGTTCGTTCGTTCTTATCTACACTGAGCTATAAATGCCTTGCTCAAGCATTTCGTTATTACGAGTCATAAGAAGCTCCACTTAAACTTTGGTATTTACTACAGTTATGTGGATATGATGTATGCCATATATATTTATGAGCTACAAGTGCCTCGCTCAAGTATTTTACTTTGGCATATTACAGCATAGAGTTCCTCACTTCCTCGCACACATATATATAGAGTGAGGCTACGGTACTACGCGTAGTACAGCCTCTGGTGTGCTTCAATACAAGAGACGTCGGATCAGTGCTAAGATTCGTTCCATCATATGGCGCTGGATGAGGTTTAACGGAGAGCTTCCGTTAAGAGTTTAAACGAGCCGTAAGTTTCAACTCTCTATTATTTTTCCTTTCGAACTTCAAAACCCAGAGAATCCCTAGCTCGTCCTCCTCTTTTCTTCCCCTTTCGCTATCTCTAAGTTCTAGCGAATCCGACATCTACTAAACCCTAGCGAATCCAGCGGAGGGGCATGGATCTCGCTCTACTGCCGATGTTTTTTGTCTATTTCTAACAGAGAAGGGGTTTCTCTTTTGTTTTCTGATCAATGCTCCGTCTCTAATTATTTAGAGCAGGTATTGTGCGTTGTTGCATTTATCTTGTTAAATTTGATTTAGTTTTAAAGTTTTGCACAAAATTACTTCTCAATCTCATTGATTTATGAAATGCATGCACCAAACTTTTTGGTTCCACTCAGAGTATTAATAGGAGTAGTGTGTTTAGCATGATAACTGCCCATCGTTGAAATTAGTATCAAATTCATAGTCTAGAAAATGTCTAAATTCTTCACTTTTGGAGTTGAGTGAGGCAGATAAAGCTGGAGAAGGCAGCAGCTCTATTATTTTGTTCCTGTCTATTTGTTTGAATTCCTAATATAAGGTGAGTATTCATTAAACAGTCGATTATTCAAGGATTGTGCGAGTCGGGTGTTTTTGCATCTGCCATAGAAGACGGCCAACCTCGCTTAAAACAAAAGCTTGGATCAGCTGAAAACAAGACCGAAAGCCCCATATCAAATTCTACAGGGTCTTTTTTGCAAAATTCATTTGCAAGAAGGGTATTGGAGGTAAATGAACTTCTGCAAAGTGCGAACCAATTGTACTAATCATCTTTAGAAAGGTACCCAAAGGAATTGGTTTTTCCTAATTTTAACATGAAATTTTGGACTTTGATGTTATCTTAACTTATTATGAGTCTATGATTATGGTAAAGACATGGTAGGAACTAAAAGTATATAACTGGTACTGGGATTCTAAAATTGGTACGTATAATAGACTATTAAAGGCTTTAGAAGCTTAATATAAAATTGAAAGCGCCAAAAGTGAGCATTGTGCAACAAAGCTCCTTGAAAGGCTTTTAAAGCATCTTTAAAATTAGTATAAAAAATGGCCAGTATACAAACAAGAGATGGAAGAGTTTAACCACTCCAAACCAAGTTCTAGCAATTAATTTGTCTAAGCTTTAGATATGAGGATTGTTATTAGATTTCTTTTATTGATTTCTTTTATTGATTTGTCTAAGCTCAGACTGGAACAAAATGTCTGCGATGTTAGGAGTGCAGTTGATGCAGAGAGGGGATACGATTCAACAAACATGGATGATATCCTTCAAAAATGTGAGTAACAAAGGTATGAGGAAGAATCAATGGAGCAGTATTTTCGCGGCAACATGCTGGAATTTATGGAAACAAAGAAATCGGAAAATTTTTGAAGGAAAGGAGATACCAGTATGGGTTTTGGGGGAGGTAGTGGTGCAGGATGCACTTCTGTGGTTGAAAATTTGTTAGTTAGAGACAAGTGAAGATCCTTGTGTAGTTAGTTTGTTGTAATTTTCCATTTTCTTTAGTTTGAGGCTTAAAGTTTTCTGTGTTTTCATTGGCTTAAATTTTCATTGGCATAATTGTAAAACAACAGCATTTCTTGGTACAGTAATGATTGATGCGTATGTAATTGTAAGTAGCAAAGGATTGATTAGTTTATACATAATTAGAATGTTAATTTCTTTTTCATCATTGAAATTATTGAAAGTATGCAACTTCTTGTTTGAGAAAAATTGCTTTTTCATTAATGAAATTGGCAGAGTTTATACATGAATATAGCAGGTTGTTCTTGTTTGCCCAAACTTATCAAAACACTAAGTTGTTTTTGTTCTTATATCAAAATATACAATCAATCTAATTTCAGCTTTCAAAATATCAAAACGACCTTTACACCAAGTTGTTTTTGTTCTTAGAATATACAATCAATCTAATTTCAGCTTTCAAAATATCACCAAAATGACGACCTTTACAATTTAGACCCTTAATTATCTAATACAAAAGTTCACATAAATGAAGAAGATAAAAACAGTGCTCAAATCATATCATTTAATCCTCTCAGCTGACAACTTCATCTCCATATGTTCTGCGACTCTGTTCTTATCTGCATCTATGGCATAGAAAAACTCAACATCTTCTTCTTGTTTTTTCCGAAAGTAAGCCAATGTAGTTTCAACATCCACCCCAATAATCTTTCTATTTTGTGTTGCTATTTGATTACTCACGTCCTTTTTCTTAAAGGTCAACTTTCTCTTTTCCCCCCGCTTATTAGCTATGTACTCCAAAATTTGTGAAGTACCCACATTTTGAGCACTCAAATTGACAATTATTTTCTTTTCTTCTGCACCTAAGCATTTTTGGGATCGGAGATTTCGGTTCTTAGCTGGAGAAAGGATCAATTCATGGTTATGGTCATCACTAAAAGTAGACACTTGCCACACTCCTTTTACTAGCTTTACTCTCATACTTGACCTACATCAAGTTCTTGTAGTCCCATGCTCTCTCTCAGGCGTCTTTAGATTAGTCGAACTTCCCACTCCCAACCCTTTTTGTTCAGCTCTCTGGCGCTTAGAAAACCCTTCCTTTGAGCAAACATATCTCACAGATGACACACCATGCTTGGATTTCGTTTGTGTATTTTTACGAATGCTAAATCCAGCGTGGCCGCCATAGGCATTGTAGAAATTGTATGCCAAATTGATGGATCCAAATTCCATACCGACACAAGGTTTTAAGCATTGTGGTCATTCCTCATCACCTTCTTCTTCTTCTGCTTCTTCTTCCTCCTCTTCCTCCTCATCCTCTTCTTCCTGCTCCTCCTCTTCTTCTTCTTTTTCTTCTTCTTTTTTCTCCTTCTTCTATTACCAAGTCTCCTCTTTTTCCTTGTTGTATGGGATACTCCAAAGCTGGAAAATCCTCAAACCCAATGTAAGGGTCATTGCAATCCATCTGTTTGATATAAAATATAAGTGTATCACCAAATAAAATACAACATGAAAAAAATAAAGTACAACATGAAAAAAAAAATCATTACCCAGAGCTTTATGGGACCATGTCTGTCATTGATAGGCGATTCCAATGAGGGAGCTGAGCTAATTAAAGATGGCATGCTACTTGGAGCAGCTCCAAGTGACATCTCGCTGCTTGTGTTCATCTCCTAAATGTATACATAAATCCTGAAAAGTTAGCTATTTTGTATCAAATTCACCAACTAGCGGAAGGAGGTCAAAGGAAGACACCAAAGATTAATAAGCACCTTATTTTGATAACATTACTTGGAAAGTTGAATCAAATTGAATCAAATTTCATTAGAAAAATGCAACAGCACATAATACCTGCTTTAATAAAGTAGAGACGGAGAGAGCGAAAGACAAACCCTTTTTTTGTCAGCACTAGAGAGAGAGCGTCGGCGATAAAGCGAGCTCCATACCCCGTTCACTGTCGAATTCACTAGGGGTTAGTAGAGGTCGAATTCCTAGGGTTTAGGAGAAAAAGGGAGGGGGCAGAAAAGATTGGGACAATGGATTGGAATGAGCTCCTTTTGTTTAAACTCTTAACGGAAGCTCTCCGTTAAACCTCGTCCAGCGCCAGATGATGGCACGAATCTTAGCACAGATCTGACGTTTCCTGTATTGAAGCACACCAGAGGCTGTACTACGCGTAGTACCGTAGCCTCACTCATATATATATATATATATATATATATATATATATATATATATATATATATATATATATAATCTGGCTAATATGCTACGCGTAGCATAGAGGGCCTCCATGCTACGGCTCAATTTTTGAGTTTTCAAAATTCTAATGGTCGATCCGAACCGTTCAACATGATTTCCATATGAATATGTACTTGCAAACCAAATTTTACATTTTTTAGAATTTTTTTACTATTTATTAAGCCACTTTGAAAATTGCTGATCCAATGGTTGGATGAATAAATATTACGTAATTTTATTTATAAAGAAATTAATGGTAATATTTTTTTGCAAAAATATAAAAATAGAGGATAAAAATGCAAATTCAATTTATAGGAGGTGCTTAGCTTTCTTTCTAACACCTTGCTTGGATGGAGAGTACATGAAGCTAGGGAATGAAAAGAAAATAATTTTTTTTTTCTTGAATCGTGTTTGGTTGGCAAAATTATATCGAAGGTGACGGTACATGAGGAAAAAGTTTAACCTTACATGATTATAATTAATAAAATCAATTTCTCTCTCAATTTGGAGTATAACGGATAGAAATAAATTTTATTACAAATATTCTTAGAGAAAAGACACAAATCACAAATGTTCAACTTTATATCTTATCTATATAATTCTCATCTAATTTTTTTTTATTACAAATCTATAATAACCATCAAATTTCTCATTAACTCTAAATTTATTTAACCACAAAAAAATAAGACGAAAAAAATCATTTTCTTTATTAATTATTCAAACACGAAGATATTAAATATTTTAATCTTCATTTCTATTCCGTTCATTTCCCTTCTATTCTTTACCTTCTCTTACTTCGTGTGAGTCAGATATCCTTCGTCCACCCCTGCATAATACTATATCTAATTTATTATTTATATTTATATCAAAAATGCCTTTTCTAAATTAAAGGGATTATCAGTTTGACATGAAAAAATTTCATTGATAGTAGTAAATGATATTTAGATTTGATTGACATATCAGAACAGCAACTGGTATAAGAACAAGTATCCTCTCCATTACTGTAAAAGATTTCCTTCACTTTACGGTTTGAGATTAACTCTCAGCCGCTTTGAGATTCGGGCTAGCACAGGGGCAGTATTATTGGGCTTTGAGATTCGTGCCAAGTTAAAAAGAACGGTCCAGATCCAGTAATTGTAAAAGATTCCTATTACAGTACCGGAGAGGATGTAAATTCACTGGTACAAACGAGTCAAACAGTGTATATGGAAATACAAGCATGAAGCATGACGCTTCTCAGCTTCTGCAGAGCCGTTCCTTGCCTTTGTCAAAGATAATAATAAAATAAGAAGCCAAATAATTTATTGGCTCTTTACATCATTTGACATGACATGATATTGTTGGAGTCAGAAGCTAAAATTCACAATGGAGCATGGATTCATTGTCAGGGTTGATTGACCTCGTTAAAGAAAGGTTGCTTAACAGAAAGTCAACCCATGAATGTGAAGCATCAATAATGCATCGTGTCTGAATTTGAACATATTAAATTATTGTCAGGACTAAAAAGTAGATTTTTTTATTTTTCAGTAATTATATAAAAATGATATAGAATATAAGATAGAGTACATTCTTATTTTGGTTCCAGCGAAGAAACCAAATTTTTTGTTTTTGCAGTTTCTTTATAAGATTATAAAATGACAGAAAAAAACTTTGGTTCCTTTAGAGACCATACTGAAATTTTGAATTCGCAATTTTAAAAGAGCCGGATCTTTTTCTTATTTCCTAAGGGCCTGTTTGGCGTCAAGAGGGGAACGGGAATGGGCTTGGGAACAGAAAATTTTTTAATTGAATTTTACTGTGCTCGTGGGAAAAAAAAAACAGTCTGAGTGAATTTTTTTTTTCACGCGCACAGTACCATGCCGAACAGGCCCTAAAGGAAACCAAAAAGTATCTTACTATGAGATCCAAACTATCTAATACTCTAGATTATTTTTATATATTTTTTTATTAATAAAATGTTTGCAAAAAAGGTGAGATTGAATGGAACATAATTTTATAATGGTTTTAAATAAAAAAAATTAATTTGTTCTGGAAATAAAATATAACAACAAAAGTACCGAATTTTTTTTAATATAAAAAATACGAAATTTCACAATCTACATCTGTTTTGGACAAAATTCCAAAACTACACAATCCGCAAAACAATTCTGCGGAAATTCAATGAATTTCCGCAAATTCACTGGATTTGAAAACAACTTTCTACAAAATAATTTTACGGAAATAAGATTTATGTAAAATTATTTTACGGAAATAGGATTTCTTATTATTTTAATTAAATAGAATATGTTATGATTTTTTATTTTTCCTTTCGAAATTCACTGCACTCGCCGCACAATGGATCTCACAAATCCACAGTCCATATGAGCAAAACCAAAAAAAAAGTGCGTCAGTATTTGTTGCACTAGATTGTACACCAATTTTGAATGATCACGAGAGCATGAACAGAGAACCAAAACAAAATAGAAAGAGATATATAGACCGGCCTGTTTAGTGCCATCATGAGCTGACATCAGTCAACAGCGACGAAATACAATAAGAGGAGGGTTCAAATGCCTTCATTTTTTGTGTCTCCACCGTGCCTTTATTTTTTGAAACTTTAATAACTCAAAATTTAAAATTTACAAATCAAAATAAAACCGTTGGATATGATCTACATCATTTTATCTATGTGCTCATAAAAAATTATCACATTTCGATTTTGTTTTGATGTGAATTAGTAAGTTGAAAAATCAACGTCTAGAAATTATCCACATTAGTATGTTTTTTACAAGCTCTTGATGACAACCAAAACAAAATTGAAATGTCATAATTTTTTACACGTGTATAGATAAAATGATGTAGATCATATCCAACGGTTTTATTTTGACTTTTAAGTTTTAAATTTTGAGTTATTAAAGTTTTTAAAAATAGAGGCATGGTGGAGGCATGAAAAATGGAGGCATTTGAACCCTCCTCACACAATAATAATATTAATATAGACCAGGCCTTTGTAAATTTTGAGCGATTTTAAACCAACTGAAGACGAATCGCTATCGTTTCCTGCATTTTCCGACTTCTTTCTTGGCTTCCCCGCACGCGTCACTGAAGTTGGATTTTGAGATAATTTGGGGCTTTGGTGGTTGTTTTTGGTAGTTCTTCTGTTGGTTGTTAAAATTTGGGCAATTTTTTTTGAGAGAGTCGAGTACTGATGGAGTCTACTTGTGGATATTTTGTCGCAGGGACAAAAAACCAATTTGTAGTGCTCAATGATGATTCAATCAAGGTGAGATCATTAAACTTATAATTTTTTAAAATTTTTTTTTCGTATTTTTCTTTGTAGTATGGATTTGATGCTTTGTGGAGTTAAGTTCACTAGCATGCAGTAGAATATTTCCTTTGCTTTTATTTTCATGTTGTGGTTGTTTGGTATTGAATGTAGCTATTTTCTACAATTTGAAACAATCTGACAGTTTCTTTTTGGGGTATTTCTTCTACAATATTTTAGGATTAATCTCTCCCTCCCTTCTCTTTCTGGGTTTTCAGTCAAAACGGTTTTAGTTTGGTAAATTTGGAGATTTAGTGACCTACAATTTAATTTTACTGCTATACTACAATTAAATTGGTCAAAGCACGTGTGACTTTTTAGAAAATAAAAATTTATCAAATCGACCTCACTAATTTTCTAATAATTTCCCTGCATTTAGTTTAATTTTACTAGTTGAAACGATTTCCTCCTCGTACCCCTTAATAAATAATTTATTTCGTCATGTACCGTATTCCCTTCCTCCCCACAACCCAATTAAAGAAAGATGTTTAAATTTAGTGAAAATTCTTGAAGAAATATCACCTTTTAATTCGACCCTATCTAATTATGTCTTTTTATAAGAAATGTTCCTTGCACATTCTATAGGTGGCCCTACTAATAATAAAATACCCATTTTCACACCTCTCCATTTTATAATAAAGGCTACAAGCCATGGTCACAATGGTGAATCTCCTTGTGATTCTCTATTTTATTAACAAATTGAAGGATAAAATTTAGGAATTAATGCTTACTGGAGTACTTATTGTGACTATGTTGATGTAAATTGTAATATCCACTTTGATACACAAATCAACATCTTTAAGTCACTATTAAATTCATCTGCTACTGTTCTACATGCAGGCTAGATCCATTCAGCAGCAGTCAGAGCAAATTTGTCAAATCTGTGGGGATGACATTGAATATTGGGAAGATGAGGGATTTTTTGTGGCATGTAATGAATGTGCCTTTCCTGTGTGCCGCACATGCTACGAGTATGAAAGAAGAGAAGGCACCCAAGCTTGTCCCCAGTGCAAGACTAGATATAAGCGTCACAGAGGTTTTAAACTCTAATTTGACTTCTTTTTGATAGTTCAGTTGCTGCTCTACAAACATATTCTTTGGATGAAATATTTAATTCAGGCAAATTACAATAAAAGGGAAAAAGGAAGAATATAATTAAAAATAATGGAGGAAAAGATAGATTTGGGGTAAGAGTAGATATGGATAAAGGTTATAACTGTTTTCTTGTAGAACTGGATAATTTTATGTTCATATATGATATGACCATAAAACATTGTTTTGTAGTCAAAGACGTGCCATTTTCTGGACAAAACATTTTAGTTACTATGGGAAATAATTGAATCACAACCCCAAATATTTCTAGTCAGTAATTGACTCTTCCATGAGGCTTCATGTAGATATTTTAATGACATGAGTAAGATCATGTGTATGTTCGATTTATTTTATGCAAAACCATACCGCAATTCATAAACCCTAGATTTGCCATGATCCTCTAGTGAACTCTAATTTGAAATTCTAAATTACCTTGGTCCATAGCCATGATCTTCCAGAGAGACACAAGCACCGTTGATCACCGTAAGCCTTTAGATTTCCAAGTAATCCCTCTCAAGTCCGATGGAGAGAGCGAGAGAGGCGGCAGCGGCAACGCTCTGTTCTGCACAAGGAGAAATACCCGATTCTAGTTCTTTACTGAAAGTCCTCTTCTCTACCACTCAATATCAATTTCACTTCTTAATTTTGAGAGAGAAAAATTAGAGAGAGAGAGTGCCGTATGTTTTCTGTTGGTTTTAAGAGGAGACAGATCACATAAAATGAATAGGCGCAGATCACATAAAATGAATAGGCGCCTCTATCCAAAATTAATCAATCAATTAATTAATTAATTAATCTTGTTTCCTTATTGGATCTGTATCCTATTATCTTATTGGATTCTTAGCGGATCTTGATTCAGAACTTGTCTTATTGGGTATTTCCTTATTTACAGAACATTGCCGTATTTAATTGTGTTCTCCAGGGACCAATAGCATAATTGTATTATTACCAAACTTCATATAATTTAGACCATCACTAAATCATAAAGTTATTAATACGCATTCTACACATTAAAGGCCCCACTTCTCATGACACATATTGAACCCGATAATACTTAAATTGATCACTTCATAACGGGTCTAATTAGATATTTGACAGTCTATTATTCAATATATATTTATATCACATATAAGCCCATATATGTTGTAATTAATTGAAATTAATTCCAACAATCTCCCACTTAGGCTATATGTGTATCCGAATAATATATATTGATAAAACCGAATTGAGTACTCAAGCTGTGTTGTCATAGCCTTTTGTGTCATCAACCAATTCCGTCCATCAATTATATTCACAAGGACTTAAGTAGTATTTGTCTCATGAATCGAAACTAAACCAACATAAATCACTGTGTAAACATAACCGAATGACATGAATCATGAAGGGGATGTGTAGTTTGGGAATTACATGCAATGTGATCTACATGCCTATCTCCAATTTGGTCACTTTATGTAAATTTATTTTTGAGGTCAATCATAAATTCAGAGTGCATAATAAACTGAATAACTGAAGTCTGAATAACTGCATGATACATACAAATAACATAATATCATTTAAAAGTTAACTGCATGATATCTGTAAAAGTATATCATATAAAACATAAAACATGATATATAAAATACAAACTCCCACTAAATCTGACAATCCTCTTTAACATAGATACCCATATGAGAGACATGCCCGTGAAACTGTTTGGGTACCAATCCCTTAGTCAGTGGATCTGCTAGCATGGAAGCTGTACCAATATGCTCAATACTTATAAGTCCACTCTGAACTCTTTCCTTCACAGCAAGAAACTTAATGTCGATATGTTTGGATTTCGACGAGCTCCTGTTGTTGTTGAAATACAATACTGCTGAATTATTGTCACAATATATCTTGAGTGGCAACTTAATAGTATCCACAATACGCAGTCCAGTGACAAAATTCCTTAGCCATATTCCATGGTTCGATGCCTCGAAACACGCAATGAATTCGGCTGCCATGGTGGAAGAAGCAATCATAGTCTGCTTTGCACTCCTCCAAGAAATAGCTCCTCCAGCCAACATAAAAATATAACCAGATGTTGACTTCATGCTATCCACACAGCCCGCAAAATCAGAATCAGTATATCTAATGACCTCAAGCTTATCTGATCTCTGATATGTCAGCATGTGATCCTTCGTTCTTTGCAAGTACCTAAGTACCCTCTTGGCTGCTTTCCAGTGATCCATACCAGGATTACTGAGATACCGGCCTAACATTCCTGTGATGTACGCAATATCCGGACGCGTACACACCTGAGCATACATCAGACTTCCTACTACCGAAGCATATGGAATCTGGTGCATTTCTGATTTCTCGAGTTCTGTCTTTGGACACTGATTGAGACTAAATTTGTCTCCTTTTGCAACAGGGGTATTTCCTAGTTTGCAGTGTTCCATACCATATCGCTTGAGAATTTTATCGATATATGCTTGTTGTGAAAGCCCTAAAATACTCTTATTTCGATCTCTATGTATTTTAAGGCCTAACACATATGATGCTTCACCAAGATCTTTCATATCAAAATGCCTGAAAAGAAATCTCTTAGTTTCACGCATCATGTTTATATCGTTACTGGTAAGCAATATGTCATCAACATATAAAACCAGAAACATAAACTTACTCCCACTGAACTTGTGATATATGCATTCATCCACCAAGTTAGGCTCAAATTCAAATGAGACAATTACTTGATGAAATTTGAAATACCACTGTCGAGACGCTTGCTTGAGTCCATAGATGGATTTATTTAATTTGCAAACCATCTGCTTTGAGTTATTGTCCTCAATCTCAAAGTTAGGTGGTTGCACCATATAAATGGTTTCATCAATGTCGCCATTAAGAAACGCAGTCTTAATATCCATCTGGTGTAACTCAAGATCAAAATGTGCCACTAAAGCCATAATAATTCTGAAAGAATCTTTCATAGACACAGGTGAGAAAGTTTCCGTAAAGTCAATGCCTTCTTTCTGTGTAAATCCCTTAGCAACAAGTCGTGCTTTGTATCTTTCCACATTACCTTCTGAATCATTCTTGGTCTTAAATATCCATTTGCAACCAACAGGCTTCACACCTTAAGGTAATGGGACGATATCTCAGACTTTGTTGTCATACATTGACTTTATTTCATCATTCATGGCCTCGATCCATTTCTGAGAATTCGTACTTTCCAAAGCCTGACGGAGACTGAGAGGGTCATCCTCCATCATGCCAATGTCGAATTCATGTTCTTGAAGGAATACAACATAATCCTTAGATATTGCGCTTCTTTTCTCTCTGGTGGACCGCCTTAAAGGCACTGTTTCTTGAAGTTCTTGAGATGGTATAGGTTCCTCTTCAACATCAACATTGTCTTGTACTAGATTCTCTTCCATTTCTAGAGGTTCATTCACTGTACGATCCTGAACCAATGAGTCTCCAGATATTCTTATTACAATTGGTACCATTGCTGGCGCCTCTTGTATAGGAGAATCTTGTTTCTCTTCAAAGACAATTTGATTTATATTTCCCTCTTGAACCATAACATCCTCAAATAACTTAACTGTATTTGTCTCGAAAATTGTTCTATTAGTGGGATCATAAAACTTGTACCCCCAGGACCTTTCTGCATATCCGACAAAATAACAGCTAACTGTCCTTTCGTCTAGCTTTTTCTCTTGTGGCCTATAAGGCCGAGCTTCAGCCGGACAACCCCAAATTCTAAAGTGCTGGAGACTAGGCTTTCGCCCAATCCATAATTCATATGGAGTTTTGTTTGCTGCCTTAGTCGGTACCCGATTCAGAATATATGCTGCTGTCTTAATTGCTTCTCCCCAGAGGTTTAATGGAAGTGAAGTATGAGAAATCATACTCCTCACCATCTCCATTAATGTTCGATTGCGCCTTTCAGCCACACCGTTCATTGCGGGCGAACCCGGCATTGTATACTGCGGCACAATTCCATTTTCCTCTAGAAATTTAGCAAAAGGCCCTGGACGTTGTTCTCCTGAGCCGTCATACCGACCATAGTATTCACCACCACGATCTGATCTAACGCTTTTAATCCTTTTGTTGAGTTGTAGCTCAACTTCAGCCTTGAAGCATTTAAATGTGTCCAAAGCTTGAGCCTTTTCTTTAATTAAAAATATATAACCATATCTAGAATAATTGTCAATGAAACTGATAAAATATACATGTCCATTCCTAGTAGATGTAGGGAATGGCCCACATATGTCCGTATGTATCAGTTTAAGAACATCTGTCATACGATTGGCTGTATATTTGCGCATGCTTGTTTGTTTGCCCTTAGCACACTCAATGCACGGACCGAGATCCGACATGTCTAAGGGTTGCAGAATATCACTTTGAATAAGACGTGTAATTCTCTGTTGAGAAATATGACCTAAACGCTTATGCCAAAGTGCAGCTGAACCTGATGCGTTAATTTCTGTCTAACGTTTCGAGTTTCATTGTTCAAGGTCTCATTATAGGAAGCAATAGTATCTAAAGCATAAAGATTGTCCAAAACAGATAGAAAACCAGTAGCAACCAAATTGGAGTTTTGATACAAACCAAACTTTCTATCTACAAATGAACAAGTAAAACCTAATTTGTCCAATGCAGAAATAAAAATCAAGTTCCGCCTAAAAGACGGTACAACAAAAGTATCAAACAAATCCAAATACAAGCCAGTTTTCAAAAGTAATCTAAAATGCCCTATAGCTTCAACTTCTGCCTTGTTTCCATCACCCATATAGATGTATCTTTCACCATCACTTGGCTTCCGATAACTTCGACAACCCTTTCTTGACACGCCATGCGTGATAATTGGTACAATCCTTCTTCACATGCCCTTCAGATCCACAGAAGAAACATCCCTTCTTCTTTTCTTTATTCGGCTCTGATCCGGTAACCGGTTTCTTGTCCTTAATGGGCTTCTTCTGTGAACTTGTAGTTGCAGCATCTGAATTAGCCTTACGTTTCTGTTTTCCTTTTCCCTTAGAGGTAGAAGCAATGTTTGCGCTTTCGATCTTGTCCGACTTCAACCTCTCTTTCTCCTGAACACAGTGCGAGATGAGTTCATTAACTGTCCATGAGTCCTTCTGACAGTTGTAACTCACCTTGAACTGTCCAAATGAGGCAGGAAGAGAGTTAAGGGCCAAATATACTAGCATATCATCCGATATATCTAGTTTATGTCCCTTCAGTTTTGAAGCGGTATGCATCATTTCAAGAATGTGCTCCCTGACATTGCTCTTACCATGGTACTTCATTGTGCAGAGTTTGTTTAATAGAATGCCTATTTCAGCCTTCTCATTCCTAATAAACCTCTGCTCAAGTTCCTTAAGATAGTCTTTAGCAAGAGTGGAATCAGAAACTGGTCCCCTAAAACTTTCAGGAATGGTCTTTTGCATGACTCGGAGACACAAGCGATTTGACCGCATCCACCGTGCATGTGCAGTTTGTTCCTTTTCAGAACTAGTTTCAACAGGCACAGGTGGTTTGGCTTCCTGCAATGTTGTGTCCAGGTCAAGGAACCCAAGGATAATCTCAAGATTATCTTTCCAATCCTTGTAATTAGAACCCGTCAGCATCGGAATGCTATTGATGCCGGCTGTAAGATCAGTAATTTTTGCTGAAAAATATTCACAAAGAACGGATCAAATTACCGAATTATAATAAATAAAAAATCATAATAAGGCATATTCCATCAACTAAGTATCTTCGAACAATAAGTGCTCTTTGGAGTCAGTCATTATTCTAAGATAAATAGGTGTAGCAATTGAATATAATAGTCCATTTGATATCAATTAGTCAACCTTCCTTTGGGCCGATTAACTAATTACATCCAAAACTTAATGACTATTACTCATTCATTACCACAAGCATATACATACAATACTTGATTATTGTCTTTCCTTTGGGCCAGTCCAATAACCAAATATCATATGTATATTCACTTTGTATAAATTGACAAATGATTAACGCCGGTATGAGAGCTTACTTTGGCAAGATGATACCTTTATTAATCATTTTTCAAAATATATTTTAATCAGAAAGCTTCATAATGATTTAATATTATCCAAAGAAACATTTATCAAAATTTGGCTTAACCGAATTATTTAATTATTACAGCGGAATACCAAAACAATGACTTAATTGAATAATGACTCTGTTCTGTTTCAGCCAGTATACAGAAATACCAAAATCGATAACATCTTTGGTCTGGCCGAAAAATTACATCACTGTTCTGGTTGATAAATTGTAACCGTAATTGAATTGGCCAAAAATAATTATGGAGCGGAATTAAAAATTGGATATTTGGAAATACAAATCAGAATTAGGCCAATCAAAATTATTTGTGCAGAAAACAATGAATAAACCCATAACAGAGTTACCGGATAGCGCCAATCTAATTTGGTGGACGAAATACAAATTAGGCCATCATTAAATTGACCAGAATTTGACCAGAATAACGCCATTGACTTGGTCCAATGATTGATTGCCAAAAGAAAAAAAAAACATTGAGTAACGCACAGTGATTCGAAATCAATTTGCAATCAACCTTTCCGTCAAAACAGAGTTTCGCATAAATCAGAAAAACTTGATTTCGAAATAATTAATTTCTGAAATTTTAATAGAAATTAATCGGTTCAACTAGAGTAGGCTCTGATACCACTTGTTCGATTTATTTCATGCAAAATCATACCGCAATTCATAAACCCTAGATTTGCCATGACCCTCTAGTGAACTCTAATATGAAATTCTAAATTACCTTGGTCCATAGCCATGATCTTCCAGAGAGACACAAGCACCGTTGATCACCGGAAGCCTTTAGATTTCCAAGTAATCCCTCTCAAGTCTGATGGAGAGAGTGAGAGAGGCAGCAGCGGCAACGCTCTGTTCTGCACAAGGAGAAATACCCGATTCTAGTTCTTTACTGAAAGTCCTCTTCTCTACCACTCAATATCAATCTCACTTCTTAATTTTGAGAGAGAAAAATTAGAGAGAGAGAGTGCCGTATGTTTTCTGTTGGTTTTAAGAGGAGACAGATCACATAAAATGAATAGGCGCAGATCACATAAAATGAATAGGCGCCTCTATCCAAAATTAATCAATCAATTAATTAATTAATTAATTAATCTTGTTTCCTTATTGGATCTGTATCCTATTATCTTATTGGATCCTTAGCGGATCTTGATTCAGAACTTGTCTTATTGGGTATTTTCTTATTTACAGAACATTGCCGTATTTAATTGTGTTCTCCAGGGACCAATAGCATAATTGTATTATTACCAAACTTCATATAATTTAGACCATCACTAAATCATAAAGTTATTAATACGCATTCTACACATTAAAGGCCCCACTTCTCATGACACATATTGAACCCGATAATACTTAATTTGATCACTTCATAACGGGTCTAATTAGATATTTGACAGTCTATTATTCAATATATATTTATATCACATATAAGCCCATATATGTTGTAATTAATTGAAATTAATTCCAACAGTGTATGCGTTCTAATTTTTGTTAAAATACAATTTAAAATTTAGGAAGCCCTAGAATTGAAGGTGACGCGGAAGAAGAGGGTTCGGACGACATTCTTGATGAACTAAATTTTGGTGGAATTAACGGGTCAAATATTGGTTTTGGAGGACAACTCGTCTCTCCTATCCAATGTAAGTTTGGAGGGTATGAATTTAGAATATTTTGATTGTTACAAAAAATAGTACCTCCTGATGAAAAAAAGATTAATAACTAAACTAAATAAAATGAAAAGCCGGGTCTTGGTATAGATGATTATTATGTTACCAAAATTTGAATTACAAGTGATGTTCCCGACATATTTTGTATGTGCAGATCACAAATCAAGGCAAATAAACCCAAATAAAGACGTGGCATTGTATGGATACGGAACAGTTGCATGGAAGGATAAGAAGGAAGAGTGGAGACAAAAGGACCTTGTTAGATTCCCGAGCTCTGCTAATGGTGGGGGCCACTTTGATGACGGTGACGTAGAAAACCCCAATTTGCCAATGTAAGCGTTTTCTTGCATTTTAACTATTTAATTATAACACCCCTGAAAGCAGATATATATTGTATAACACCTCTCATTTATGGCACTTGGCAAGACCAAACTGCCAATATATGAGCTACTATTATATGAACAAATTGAAGCAGTACTGGCATTGAATGTTTTTGTTGTCCATTTTCCATTGATGTCCTTTCAAATTCGTCTAATGAAAACAGGAATGACGAAAGTCGTCAGCCATTATCAAGGAAAATACCTATTCCATCGAGCAAGATCAACCCATACAGGATTGTGATCCTGCTGAGGCTTGTGATTCTTGGGTTGTTCTTCCATTATCGGATTCTAAACCCGGTAAAGGATGCTTTTGGGTTGTGGCTCACCTCGGTCATTTGCGAAGTGTGGTTTGCCGTTTCATGGATTCTGGATCAGTTCCCCAAATGGTGCCCAGTAGAGAGAGAAACATATCTGGATCGCCTCACTCTTAGGTAATTAATTGATGGCTTGTTTTCTCTATTCTAAAATTCACTAAAAGTAATCTAAACTTGTATATTTTGATTGCGCTGCATGGAATATATTGCCGAAGGCTTCTTTTTTAATAAGAGCTTATTGATTTCCTTCTGCTTTATGCTCAATTAATGGGTGAAGTGAGAATTAAGATATATTCTATATACTTGTTTACCATCATTGCTAGTGTATGTCACCTTTTGAAGTGCAGACTAGAGAATAGCCATTCAAAATAATATTAAAAAATGACACATTGTAATAATCATGAATGAGGTCACCAAGCTTTAAATTCCCAGACACTGTTCTTGCTTTAAAGTACAAGTAGTAGCATCTGAATTTGAAATGTCACATGAATTTTGATGCAGGTACGAAAGAGAAGGGACGCCATCTGAGCTGGCAGACATAGACGTATTTGTCAGCACAGTGGATCCCATGAAAGAACCACCTTTAATAGCTGCAAATACTGTGCTTTCAATCCTAGCCGTTGATTACCCAGTTGAAAAGGTCTCGTGCTATGTATCAGATGACGGGGCAGCAATGTTGACCTTTGAAGCAGTATCTGAGACATCACTGTTTGCCAAGAAGTGGGTCCCATTTTGCAAGAAGTACAGCATTGAGCCACGTGCCCCTGAGTGGTACTTTTCGCAAAAGGTTGACTACTTGAAGGATAAGGTGCACCCAGAATTTGTGCGAGAAAGGCGTGCAATGAAGGTTGGATTAGAGTTGCAAATTTCATCACCCTTACTTTTTTCGATTATTTTTTTTGTTCCCATGTTGGATTATTTTTTGTTTTTTTTGGCAGAGAGAGTATGAGGAATTTAAGGTGAGGATAAATGCTTTGGTCGAGACGTCACAAAAGGTTCCAGAAGAAGGATGGTACTTGCAGAATGGTTCTCCATGGCCAGGAAATAATGTCCGAGATCATCCTGCCATGATACAGGTCTTCATTTACCCCCTTTTTGTGCACTTCATATTCCCATGTAAACATACCCTTCCAGCCCTCCTTGGATGCACACAAATACAAAGCAAGAGAGACTTGACACTTTTTGTCGGCATTGTAGGTATTTTTAGGTACGAGTGATATAGATGATGCTGGAAATCCTCTGCCAAAGCTGATTTATGTTTCCCGTGAAAAGAAGCTAGGTTATGATCACCACAAAAAAGCCGGTGCCATGAATTCTTTGGTAAATAAGCTCTTTCTTTCTTTCTTTCTTATTTTGATTTCATGTTCTTTCTCATTGTGTCTTCTGGGGCATTACATTTCAAACTTTGTTAACTGAAAACTATAACAATGCATAAAGCAACTGTTGTTCTTCTCTCGTAGCTCTTATTAACTAGTTTGTTGTTGCAAAATTTAGGTACGGGTGTCAGCAGTGATGTCAAATGCGCCTTATGTATTAAATGTGGATTGTGACCATTACATAAACAATAGCAAGGCGTTAAGAGAGGCAATGTGTTTCCTGATGGATCCAATAAGTGGCAAGAAAATATGCTATGTCCAATTTCCCCAGAGATTTGATGGCATTGATCGCCACGACCGTTACTCTAATCGTAATGTTGTGTTCTTCGATGTATGTATATGCTATTTCACTATTCATTGTCATTCTAATTCACTTATATTTGCATTCAGAGTACAATTCTACATCAATCTAACGAAGAATAAGGGGAATAGTCTATTTATTTAGCTAAGGCTTGATTAAGCTCTGATTGCAATTTAACACCAAGTAAGCTAAGAAACTTGAAGAATCCGTGATAGAAGATGAAGGGGAGAAGAAAACCCGTATCAAATTTTCTATTTTTTTTTGGAACAGATAAATATGAAGGGGCTAGATGGAATACAAGGGCCAATATATGTCGGTACCGGGTGTGTTTTCAGAAGGCAAGCACTGTATGGGTTTGATGCTCCAGCAAAGGCCAAGCCACCTAGTAAAACATGCAACTGCTGGCCCAAATGGTGCTGCCTCTGTTTTGGATCGAAAAGGAAGGGGAAAACAGCCAAGAACAAGAAGAAGCAGAGTAGGGGGAACAAAGATAAATCCAAGCATAGAGATTCTAGTCAAATTCATGCACTTGAGGATATAATAGAGGATATTCCTGGTCAGGTTCTTATATTTTTCCATTTTGTATTCTAGATTCTTTTTGGAAATCTTCAATTAGCTTTTTAATAACTTTTAGTATACTTGAAAGATATTCTGGTTACTTCTTAATTGGATTACATTAATTTTTGCCAAGTGATATCATAAGACAACCCTTTTCTCTTGCTTAATTTTCAGGGGTGGGAATGGAAACTGAGCCATTAGTACCTCGTGAAAAGCTGGAGAAGAAATTTGGCCAATCTCCAGTTTTTGTGGCCTCAACCTTGAAAGAAAATGGAGGGGTCATTGCCTCTGTTGATCTTTCAGAGTCTCTCCATGTAATTAGATGTGGCTATGAGGACAAAACCGAATGGGGCAAAGAGGTTAGTTTTTCAACTAGTTTGGGTTTATACTTGTGAACCTTAATTGCTCTCTCTTTGATATCATGGAAGACCTTTCAATTGGTTTTATGTGGAGCATTCAATGCATTTCATGATAAATTCTTCCCATGATTCTTTGAGTTGTGAGTGTAAACTTACTATTTTGTTTTTTTCCCTTCCAGAAAAATTGAATTTATGACAGGTCCATGTAAATATTGAGGAGGGTTCAAATGGCTCCATTTTTTGTGCCTCCATCATGCCTCCACTTTTTAATTTTCTAATATATTTTTTTTAAACTTATATGTCAAAATAAAACTTTAGATGTAATCTATATTATTTTCGCTATACTCATATAAAAAATTATCACTTTTCGGTTTTGTTTTTATAAGAATCACTAAGTTGAAAATTCAACATCCAGAATTTATCCATATCAATATATTTTTGCAAGCTATTGATACCGATCGAAACAAAGTCAAATGACGTAATCTTTTATATATGCATAGGGAAAGTGAAATAGATTAAATCTAACAGTTTTATTTGTTATCTGAGTTTTAAATTTGAAGTTATTAATGTTTAAAAATTGGAGGCATGATGGATGCACACAAAATGGAGGTGCATTTGAACCCTCGTAAATATTATTGTCTTTTGATAACAATATGGTTTTTTCTGAGAACACTGGAAATATCTTGAGGTGGAACTTGGCCCATGATTTTTCCGTTCTCACAGTTTTCCTTTCCAGGTTGGATGGATATATGGGTCGGTAACAGAGAACATCCTTACCGGGTTCAAAATGCACTGTCACGGCTGGCGATCTGTGTATTGCATGCCAAAGAGACCTGCTTTCAAAGGATCTGCACCGATAAACCTCTCCGATCGTCTCCACCAGGTGCTGAGGTGGGCCCTCGGTTCAGTTGAGATTTTTCTCAGCAAGCACTGCCCCATCTGGTATGGCTATAGAGGTGGCCTCAAGTGGCTTGAGCGCTTCTCCTATATTAATTCGGTCATCTATCCATTGACATCTTTTCCTCTTATTGTGTACTGTACATTGCCTGCTGTGTGTCTCCTTACTGGCAAGTTTATTGTACCTGAGGTATCATTTAGCTATTTTCAACTTTCTTTCTTTCTTATATCCATGACATGTAATGTCATTTATAACTTATAAGCATATCATGATATATGCTTACTAAGTCATATATCCATTTTTAAAGTCCAAATGACAAATCCAAACCGTTTAAACTGATCTCCTTCATGAGAGCTTCGTTTACATATAAATCTTTAAAAAATTTGAATTTATTTAATATCAAGTCAAGCAGTCAAAAGATGAAGATTGTTTAGTTAATCTTGATTCATTATTTTTTTAGAAAAATCTTCAATTTCAAAAATTCTAAAAAGATAGTAAAAAATTTCCAAATAATGAAAATTTTGGTTCCAAGCACATTTTAATACGAAGATCATGTTGAATTGCTCGGATTTGTCATTTGAAGTTTGAAAATGGACATATGCCCTGATATGCTTATTAAGTAGCTTAGCCGGACTCTTATATCTCATGATGATTCAGGTGCTTATAACACTCAAATAAATATGCCATGTTCTTTTGCTCGTGCAGATTGATATATATGCAAGTATACTATTTATGGCACTATTCGTCTCAATAGCAGCAACTAGTATTCTTGAAATGCGGTGGGGGCATGTGGGAGTAGACGATTGGTGGCGGAACGAGCAATTCTGGGTCATAGGTGGTGCTTCCTCTCACCTATTTGCACTCTTCCAAGGCCTTCTAAAGGTATTAGCCGGGATAGATACAAATTTCACTGTCACGTCAAAAGGAGGCGATGATGAGGATTTCTCAGAATTATACACTTTTAAGTGGACTACTCTGCTTATTCCCCCCATGACTCTTTTAATTTTGAACTTCATTGGGATTATAATAGGAGTTTCAAATGCGATGGAAAATGGGTACGAATCATGGGGCCCGCTTTTTGGGAGACTATTTTTTGCAGTTTGGGTAATTTTGCATCTGTACCCGTTTTTGAAAGGGTGTATGGGAAAGCAGGATAGAGTGCCGACAATTGTTGTGGTCTGGTCAATTCTTCTGGCTTCAATTTGTTCATTGTTGTGGGTCCGGGTCAACCCGTTTATTAGCAAGTATGATGGACCCGTTTTGGAGTTATGTGATGGGCTGAATTGCAATTAACACGAACCTAAAGAGGGGACATTGCTAAAGAGAATATTAAGGGGTGGTTGGTGGTGATTTTTGACTATTGTTGAGAATCAAGAGATTAGGGACTAATCAAGCCTCAGAATCCGATTAGGATTTAATTATCATCATTGGCTTGTTTTAGAAAAAAAAGAGCAACTATATTTGTAAAATAAAACTACTCAAACTTTTTTTCTTTTTTAGAAATTATAGGCACCCGTTAGGTTTAGATAGGAAACGATCAAATTCATAACTGTTATTTTTCTTTTTCTTTTTCTTTACTGGCTATAAAACAGCCACTGTACACATCAAAAATTCAGATTTGCAATAATAAAATTCAAATCATCATATACTCTATTTTTTCGCACAAAATCAACATGGTATCAGAGCTGGTTTCATACCAGTAATCAAATCGAGAGGGTCAAAGAGCCAACAAGAGCCAACAGATCCCATTCTCACCATAAACTAGATAACTGGTAAACAATATCAGTATCAACAAAAAACCAGAAACAATGTCACAACAATCCGACAATGCCAAATTAACAGCCATAATACTCTCTGGTAGCAGAAACTACATCCCATGGTCAAGATCCGTCATGTTAGCACTCAGTGGCAGAGGAAAAATGGCCTTTGTCACTGGGGCAAAGAAAAAACCCGAACCAGCAAAAAGACTGGAACCAACCGAAGAAGAAAACACAAAAGTCGAAGAATGGCAATCGAATGATCACATGATCATGTCGTGGCTGGTAAATACCATGGAACCCCAAATTTCCCAATTTTTCATGTATCTCAACTCATCAAAAGAAGTGTGGGATACCGCAAAAAAGAGATACGGCCAACAGCACAACTTTGCCCATATTTTCAGTCTCAAACAAGAGCTCGCACAAATCAAACAAGGAGGCAACCAAACCAACACACAACTCGTAACAGAAATCACAACAAAATGGGAGGAGCTCAAGGTCTACCTCCCTCCAACAACAAATCCAGAAGACATACAAAAAAGAACCGATCAAGATTTAGTATTTACTTATCTGGGCTCTCTTGATTCGAGCTACGAAGCCGTTCGCTCCCAAATTCTCCTCTCACCCGAATTACCCTCTTTTGATGAGATTGTTGCAACAATAGAAAGGGAGGAGTCGAGAAGGCTGCTCATGAATCCGCAACACAACCAAATCTCAGAAAATAAAGTTTTCAAAGCTCAATTCCAAAACCCTAGAAACAGCGGCAAGGGAAGAGGAGCTTCCAACACCGATCGGTGTGACCACTGCAATCGCGCGGGCCACAACCGGGACGGATGCTGGTTCCTCCATCCTCATCTTTGCCCAGTCCGAGAGAAGGGTGACTTTGGTGGCGCAAGGAAATGGGAGAACCGCGAAGAGAAGAGAGGGGAGAAGAAGGGTTTCGGAGCACAAAGAGAGAAAACGGGTCCGAGTGACCCCAATGATCAAATTGTCTCCAGCGACAGAGTTGGGTTAGACCAAACCGACTCAAGGGACTCTGATCCGGATCAAATGCGGCAGCTCATGGAGCAACTGTCCATGCTGCTCCAGCAAAACAATTAAAAGAATTCTGGTATTGCATCTAATTTAATTTACAATTTTGAAATTCAAAGTTGGATTCTAGATTCTGGTGCAACGGACCACATGACAGGAAATAAAAAATTGTTGAACAATTTTAAAGAATGTAGAACCAAACAATTTGTAATTGTTGCCAACGGTGAAAAAAATGAAAATTGGAGGAATAGGTACAATTAGCATTTTTTCCAAGGAACTACCAAATGTCTTGTATGTTGAAAATTGCTCATCTAATTTGTTATCCATTAGTAAAACCACAAATGAATTAAATTGCGAAGTTATCTTTTCATGAAAAAATGTGATTTTTCAGGAATGGATAACCAAGAAGGTGATTGGTGAAGGTGTTTTACAAAATAGACTCTATAATTTAAATCATGACAAAACCAATTTTAGTGTCAAGAGACAAGAGGATTTAGGAACTCTTTGGCATAGAAGAATTGGACATCCTTCCGATAAAATTTTAAAATGTATTTTTGATTTTTCTAAATTAGATTGTAGTAATTGTGAAGTGTGCAAGTTAGGAAAGCACACTAGATTACCATTTTATTCCTCAATTTGTAAGAGTGAAAAACCTTTTGAATTAATTCATTCGGATGTATGGGGACCGGCCCCCTATTAATTCGTTTAATGGATACAAATATTTTGTTTTATTCATAGATGATTTTTCTCGCACAACTTGGTTATATTTATTAAAAAATAAAAGTGAAGTATTTTCATATTTTCAAGAATTCTATAATTTTATAGAAACCCAATTTGATGCAAAAATTAAAATTTTTAGATCCGATAATGGAACGGAATTTGTAAATCAAAATTTCTCTAACTTTTTTAAGCAAAAAGAAATTTTACATCAAACTACTTGTGTATACACACCCGAACAAAATGGAGTGTCCGAAAGAAAAAATCGACATCTTCTTGAAATGACTAGGGTACTTTTATTTCAAAATAATGTCCCCAAAATTTTTTGGTCGGATGCCGTTCTTACTTCAACATATTTAATAAATAGATTGCCTAGTGCAAATTTAAATTATAAGAGTCCGTTGGAAATCCTTTACCAAAGAAAAATTAACATAGGCCATTTGAGAGTATTTGGATGCACATGTTATGTACACAAAAATAAACAAGATAAATTGGATTATACTTCGATCAAAGCCATTTTTTTGGGATACTCCTCACAAAAAAAGGGCTACAAATGCTATGATCCAATTAATCACAAATTTTACATCTCTAGAGATGTAACATTTCTAGAAAATGAGCCTTATTACAAAAATATTGATAAAGAAATCAACATTCAAGAATCACCAAGTAATATAATATTGCCACAAATTAATATTCTGGAAGAAAATAGAAATTCAATAGAAAATGAAAGTGAGATAGAAGAAACCTCACAAAATGAGGAAGAGGAAGAAATACATGTGGAGGGAACACCATTGAGAAGGTCATCAAGACAAATACAACCCTCAACAAGGTTAAGGGACTTTGTGACATACAAGGTACAATATCCTATTCAAAATTTTATTTCTTATAAAAATATTTCATCTCCACATAAAATATTTTTAACCTCTATTTCAAAGGAACAAGAACCAAATAGTTACCATGAAGCTATAAAAAATCCAATTTGGTATAAGGCTATGAAAGAGGAACTAAAAGCCTTAGAAAAAAATGAAACTTGGGTAATTGTACAATTACCAAAAAATAAAAAATCCGTAGGATGTAAATGGGTGTACAAAATTAAATACAATAGCGATGGTACCATAGAACGGTATAAGGCGCGCTTAGTTGCCAAAGGTTATACCCAAACATATGGTATAGACTACCATGAGACCTTTGCACCGGTAGCCAAAATGAACACCGTAAGGATTTTATTTTCCATTGCGGTAAACCAAAATTGGAAATTATACCAAATGGATGTCAAAAATGCATTCCTTCAATGAACACTTGAAGAAGAGGTATATATGACTTTACCACCCGGTCATGGAAAAGAAAACAATCAAGAATTAGTTTGCAAATTGAAAAAATCAATTTATGGATTGAAGCAATCTCCGAGAGCATGGTATGGCAAACCAAGCACTTACTTAATTTCTTGTAATTTTAAAATTAGCAGTGCCGATCATTCACTTTTTGTTAAAATTGAAAAAAATAACACTACCATCATATTAGTATATGTAGATGACATCATAATTACCGGAAATAATTTAGAGGAAATTGAGGGAATAAAATCTCAATTAAAAAGAAAATTTGATATCAAGGATCTTGGTTATTTAAAATATTTTTTAGGAATAGAAATAGCACGTTCAAACAAGGGTCTATTTATTTCTCAAAGAAAATATACCTTAGATTTACTAAAAGAAACTGGAAAATTAGGATGTAAGCCGGCCTCAACACCAATAGATGGTAAATACAAATTAAATTCCGAAGATGGTGAACTTTTAGATGATATAAACCAATTCTAAAGACTTGTAGGGAAATTGATATATCTTACCGTTACACGACCCGATATTTCTTTTTCGGTTAGCCAAATTAGCAAATTTATGCATACTCCAAGAACACCACATCTAGAAGTAATAAATAAAATTCTAAGATATTTAAAAAGAACACCCGGGCAAGGAGTGTGGATGAAAAATAATAATTCTAATGATCTATGTGGCTATTCCGATGCAGATTGGGCCGGAAGCTTTGATAGAAAATCGACAACAGGCTTTTGCACATTTGTAGGCGGAAATCTAGTCACATGGAAGAGCAAGAAGCAAAGCGTCGTGGCACGATCAAGTGCCGAGACGGAGTATCGTGCCATGGCATCAACCGCAAGCGAGTTGACATGGATCAAGCAACTTCTTGCGGATATGGGAATTAAAATTCAAGCACCAATAAAAATGTTTTGCGACAATCAAGCGGCAAGGCACATAGCATCCAATCCCGTGTTTCACGAAAGAACTAAACACATTGAAGTGGATTGCCACTTCATTAGAGAAAAAATTCAAGCGAAAGAAATTGAAACTCCCTTTGTACGAAGCGAAGAACAATTGGCGGACATCTTCCCAAAAGGATTAGATCCCAAGCCATTCGAAGAAAATGTACGCAAGTTAGGGTTGATTGACATCTACACGCCTAACTTGAGGGGGAGTGTTGAGAATCAAGAGATTAGGGACTAATCAAGCCTCATAATCCGATTAGGATTTAATTATCATCATTGGCTTGTTTTAGAAAAAAAGGAGTAACTATATTTGTAAAATAAAGCTACTCAAACTTTTTTCCTTTTTTAGAAATTATAGGCACCCGTTAGGTTTAGATAGGAAACGGTCAAATTCATAACCGTTATTTTTCTTTTTCTTTTTCTTTACTGGCTATAAAACAGCCACTGTACACATCAAAAATTCAGATTTGCAATAATAAAATTCAAATCATCATATACTCTATTTTTCCGCACAAAATCAACAACTATATTTAGCAAGGGAGTTGCAAAACATTTTTGCAGCTTCCAATCACTAACCTTTTTTACTATTTGTTTTTCGTTTTTCTTATAGCTCTTACCATTTATTTAGCTTGTTCATCATTAGGTATTGAATTGAAAAGCGAGATAGAATGGTTCTGGATAGTGTGGTAGATATTGCTGTCAGATTAGTTGGTAATTTCATATTGTTAATTGTTAATGAATGGTAATGTGGTAATAATTCGCCGTCTTCTTTAGTGTATTTCATTACTTCTCTGTGATTTTGCATTTGAGTATTTTGCAATAAGACAAGTATCTTCTCTTTTTCGGGATGTATTTGGGTATGAAATGGATGAATGATGCGTATGTATTGACAGCTCTTCTTAGTTCATACTGCCTAGGTAACGAAAGTTTCTCCACTAATTCCTGGAAATTGTATTGTAAATGCTCCAGTGAGATATGCTCATGTTATCATAATAAGAACCGGTATCACCTCCTGAGTGAGACATGATCGGTGCAAATCAAAACAGATACGTTCACATCAAAATTCGTGCATTTCTTAGAAATGAACAACATCGAGGACTCATTTATTTCCTAGGTATTTCTGCGTCGCAAGTAGCTAGAATGCAAAAGCCACATTGCCACAAATCTATTTCTTTGAGGTAAAAATTATTGTATTATAATGGTCACATTGGTCCGAAATTTTTATTAATAGAAAAAATATTAAATTAATGTCGACATAGAATAAATAATTCATCAGATTTTCATATCTAACAAAGACATTACGGTTCGAACCGTAACGACCATCTTAACTACATTCCATCGCTAATTGCAGCTGCTATGGGCTGGCCGTTGAGAACGGTGACGTCCAGGGAGAAAAGAAAAAAAAAAAAAAGGTGTGGCCATTGCGAACCGAAAAGAAGCAAGGTTATGATCACCACAAAAAAAAGCTGATTACGTCCAGGGAAAAAAAGCTGATTTATGTTTCCCGTGAAAAGAAGCAAGGTTATGATCACCACAAAAAAGCCGGTGCCATGAATTCTTTGGTAAATGTGCTCTTTCTTTCTTTCTTATTTTGATTTCATGTTCTTTCTCATTGTGTCTTCTGGGGCATTACATTTCAAACTTTCTTGACAGAAAACTATAACAATGCATAAAGCAACTGTTGTTATTCTCTCGCAGCTCTTATTAACTAGTTTGTTGTTGCAAAATTTAGGTACGGATGTCAGCAGTGATGTCAAATGCGCCTTATATATTAAATGTGGATTGTGACCATTACATAAACAATAGCAAGGCGTTAAGAGAGGCAATGTGTTTCCTGATGGATCCAATAAGTGGCAAGAAAATATGCTATGTCCAATTTCCCCAGAGATTTGATGGCATTGATCGCCACGACCGTTACTCTAATCGTAATGTTGTGTTCTTCGATGTATGTATATGCTATTTCACTATTCATTTTCATTTTAATTCACTTATATTTGCATTCAGAATACAATTCTACATCAATCTAACAAAGAATAAGGGGAAAAGTCTATTTATTTAGCTAAGGCTTGATTAAGCTCTGATTGCAATTTAACACCAAGTAAACTAAGAAACTTGAAGAATCCCTGATAGAAGATGAAGGGGAAAAGAAAACCCGTATCAAATTTTCTAAATTTTTTTTGGAACAGATAAATATGAAGGGGCTAGATGGAATACAAGGGCCAATATATGTCGGTACCGGGTGTGTTTTCAGAAGGCAAGCACTGTATGGGTTTGATGCTCCAGCAAAGGCCAAGCCACCTAGTAAAACATGCAACTGCTGGCCCAAATGGTGCTGCCTCTGTTTTGGATCAAAAAGGAAGGGGAAAACGGGCAAGAACAAGAAGAAGCAGAGTAGGGGGAACAAAGACAAATCCAAGCATAGAGATTCTAGTCAAATTCATGCACTTGAGGATATAATAGAGGAAATTCCTGGTCAGGTTCTTATATTTTTCCATTTTGTATTCTAGATTCTTTTTGGAAATCTTCAATTAGCTTTTTAATAACTTTTAGTATACTTGAAAGATATTCTGGTTACTTCTTAATTGGATTACATTAATTTTTGCCAAGTGATATCATAAGACAACCCTTTTCTCTTGCTTAATTTTCAGGGGTGGGAATGGAAACTGAGCCATTAGTACCTCGTGAAAAGCTGGAGAAGAAATTTGGCCAATCTTCAGTTTTTGTGGCCTCAACCTTGAAAGAAAATGGAGGGGTCGTTGCCTCTGTTGATCTTTCAGAGTGTCTCCATGTAATTAGATGTGGCTATGAGGACAAAACCGAATGGGGCAAAGAGGTCAGTTTTTCAACTAGTTTGGGTTCATACTTGTGAGCCTTGTTTTCTCTTTGATATCATGGAAGACCTTTCAATTGGTTTTATGTGGAGCATTCAATGCATTTCATGATAAATTCTTCCCATGATTCTTTGAGTTGTGAGTGTAAACTTACTATTTTGTTTTTTTTCCTTCCAGAAAAATTGAATTTATGACAGGTCCATGTAAATATTGAGGAGGGTTCAAATGGCTCCATTTTTTGTGCCTCCATCATGCCTCCACTTTTTAATTTTCTAATATATTTTTTTTAAACTTATATGTCAAAATAAAACTTTAGATGTGATCTATATTATTTCTCTACATGCATATACAAAATTATCACTTTTCGGTTTTGTTTTTATAAGAATCACTAAGTTGAAAACTCAATGTCCAGAATTTATCCATATCAATATATTTTTGCAAGCTATTGATACCGATTGAAACAAAGTCGAAATGTCGTAATCTTTTATATATGCATAGGGAAAGTGAAATAGATCAAATCTAACAGTTTTATTTGTTATCTGAGTTTTAAATTTGAAGTTATTAATGTTTAAAAATTGGAGGCATGATGGAGGCACACAAAATGGAGGCGCATTTGAACCCTCGTAAATATTATTGTCTTTTGATAACAATATGGTTTTTTCTGAGAACACTGGAAATATCTTGAGGTGGAACTTGGCCCATGATTTTTCCGTTCTCACAGTTTTCCTTTCCAGGTTGGATGGATATACGGGTCGGTAACAGAGGACATCCTTACCGGGTTCAAAATGCACTGTCACGGCTGGCGATCTGTGTATTGCATGCCAAAGAGACCTGCTTTCAAAGGATCTGCACCGATAAACCTCTCCGATCGTCTCCACCAGGTGCTGAGGTGGGCCCTCGGTTCAGTTGAGATTTTTCTCAGCAAGCACTGCCCCATCTGGTATGGCTATAGAGGTGGCCTCAAGTGGCTTGAGCGCTTCTCCTATATTAATTCGGTCATCTATCCATTGACATCTTTTCCTCTTATTGTGTACTGTACATTGCCTGCTGTGTGTCTCCTTACTGGCAAGTTTATTGTACCTGAGGTATCATTTAGCTATTTTCAACTTTCTTTCTTTCTTATATCCATGACATGTAATATCATAAAAAATTTATAACTTATAAGCATATCATGACATATGTTTACTAAGTCATATATCCATTTTTAAAGTCCAAATGACAAATCCAAACCGTTTAAACTGATCTCCTTCATGAGAGCTTCGTTTACATATAAATCTTTAAAAATTTGGAATTTATTTAATATCAAGTCAAGCGGTCAAAAGATGAAGATTGTTTAGTTAATCTTGATTCATTATTTTTTTAGAAAAATCTTCAATTTCAAAAATTCTAAAAAGATAGTAAAAAATTTCCAAATAATGAAAATTTTGGTTCCAAGCACATTTTAATACGAAGATCATGTTGAATTGCTCGGATTTGTCATTTGAAGTTTGAAAATGGACATATGCCCTGATATGCTTGTTAAGTAGCGTAGCCGGACTCTTATATCTCATGATGATTCAGGTGCTTATAACACTCAAATAAAAATGCCATGTTCTTTTGCTCGTGCAGATTGATATTTATGCAAGTATACTATTTATGGCACTATTCGTCTCAATAGCAGCAACTAGTGTTCTTGAAATGCGGTGGGGGCATGTGGGAGTAGACGATTGGTGGCGAAACGAGCAATTCTGGGTCATAGGTGGTGCTTCCTCTCACCTATTTGCACTCTTCCAAGGCCTTCTAAAGGTATTAGCCGGGATAGATACAAATTTCACTGTCACGTCAAAAGGAGGCGATGATGAGGATTTCTCAGAATTATACACTTTTAAGTGGACTACTCTGCTTATTCCCCCCATGACTCTTTTAATTTTGAACTTCATTGGGATTATATCAGGAGTTTCAAATGCGATGGCAAATGGGTACGAATCATGGGGCCCGCTTTTTGGGAGACTATTTTTTGCAGTTTGGGTAATTTTGCATCTGTACCCGTTTTTGAAAGGGTGTATGGGAAAGCAGGATAGAGTGCCGACAATTGTTGTGGTCTGGTCAATTCTTCTGGCTTCAATTTGTTCATTGTTGTGGGTCCGGGTCAACCCGTTTATTAGCAAGTATGATGGACCCGTTTTGGAGTTATGTGATGGGCTGAATTGCAATTAACAGGAACCTAAAGGGGGGACATTGCTAAAGAGAATATTAAGGGGTGGTTGGTGGTGATTTTTGACTATATTTAGCAAGGGAGTTGCAAAACAATTTTGCAGCTTCCAATCACTAACCTTTTTTACTATTTGTTTTTCGTTTTTCTTATAGCTCTTACCATTTATTTAGCTTGTTCATCAGTAGGTATTGAATTGAAAAGCGAGATAGAATGGTTCTGGATAGTGTGACTGTGTGGTAGATATTACTGTCAGATTAGTTGGTAATTTCATATTGTTAATTGTTAATGAATGGTAATGTGGTAATAATTCGCCATCTTCTTTAGTGTATTTCATTACTTCTCTGTGATTTTGCATTTGAGTATTTTGCAATAAGACAAGTATCTTCTCTTTTTCGGGATGTATTTGGGTATGAAATGGATGAATGATGCGTATGTATTGACAGCTCTTCTTAGTTCATACTGCCTAGGTAACGAAAGTTTCTCCACTAATTCCTGGAAATTGTATTGTAAATGCTCCAGTGAGATATGCTCATGTTATCATAATAAGAACCGGTATCACCTCCTGAGTGAGACATGATCGGTGCAAATCAAAACAGATACGTTCACATCAAAATTCGTGCATTTCTTAGAAATGAACAACATCGAGGACTCATTTATTTCCTAGGTATTTCTGCGTCGCAAGTAGCTAGAATGCAAAAGCCACATTGCCACAAATCTATTTCTTTGAGGTAAAAATTATTGTATTATAATGGTCACATTGGTCCGAAATTTTTATTAATAGAAAAAATATTAAATTAATGTCGACATAGAATAAAGAATTCATCAGATTTTCATATCTAACAAAGACATTACGGTTCGAACCGTAACGACCATCTTAACTACATTCCATCGCTAATTGCAGCTGCTATGGGCTGGCCGTTGAGAACGGTGACGTCCAGGGAGAAAAGAAAAAAAAAAAAAGGTGTGGCCATTGCGAACGATGACGGCCTGCGCAAAAAAAAAAAAATTCGAGGCCGTTGCGAACGATATCGTCCCGGGAGTTGCTTCATCTGCGCAAAAAATTGGTATCGCTCTGTTTCCATTCTCTCTAAATATAAAGCAACAACTGGAGCATAAGCATCCCATGGACCATTAAAGATTGTATCCAAGTGAACAAATAAGAGCCGGTCTGCACTTACTAAAGATTGTATACAACTTATTTTTAGTTCGATATTTTTATTTTAATTACGAATATTCAGCGTCGAAACTATTTTTATTATTATTTTTTTTGTTATAGATAAAGGGATGTCTGTTGGGTGTTTTGTAAGAACTTGCAGTAGCAATAAATTTTCTCACAACCTTTCATTTAAAAAAAAAACTGAAGAAAAAAATGTTATTAAAATACAAAAGAAAGAGAACATATCTGAAGTGATATATGCTCGTAATTTTATACTATACAGTCATATATTTTACAAGCAGGTATATACCATGCCAAACTTACATATTTTATACTTAATTCTATAGAATAAAATTTTACAAGCAGGTATATGAAGCCAAAACCATTCTGCTAAGGGTTGGCCTGGCTTTGGCTTCATGCAGCGAGCATGCTATAGAATTAAGTATAAAATATGTAAGTTTGGCATGGTATATACCTGCTTGTAAAATATATGACTGTATAGTATAAAATTACGAGCCTATATCACTTCAGATATGTTCTCTTTCTTTTGTATTTTAATAACATTTTTTTTCTTCAGATCTGAAATCAAAGGGGATCTGTCTAATAAAGGAGGGAAAAGAAGATTCCGCATTCTCTTTTAAAATATAAAAAATACTTCCCCGAGGGTTTTATGTTAGGACTGATATCCTCCCAGGTATCTGACTCAAACAAATTACAACGGTCGGCCCAGATTAATTATGTATGGGCCAAACTCAAATCCGGTGCCTATTGTGACTATAGGGGGCTGTTTTGAGATTCGTGTCATATTAAATGGGCAGTCCGATCGTAATTTGCGTAATTTGCTTGAGTCAGGTAACCTCAGGTGATGTGAATCCTTTAATGTTAGGTATCTTGTGTGCGTGCATTCCTTTGATTTCTTTCTCTCTAAGTTTTCTCCGCTTCTTTACCGCACAGAGAGAATCAAAGAAGAGAATTTTCAATATTCCCCCATGCTCTAAAAGTAAAAGTTAAAAGTCCTGATTATAATTAATTCCTTTCGGGCGGATGCGACTCATTTTTGGGTTGGAATGTAGAAGATGCATGTTCTAAAAAACTATAAACAAAAACTGAGCAAAAAGGTATGAATTTGTACTATGTTCTGTGTTCATTTCTAGTGTCCTCTCTCTTTCTCTGTTTTTTTGGAATTCACCTCTTGCGTTTTTAGAAATTAAAATTTTCTAAAATTTTGTCAAAAAAAATATTTTTTCCAATCCAGAAGAACCCTATTTTTTTAGAAATTTAAAATTTTATTATTAGAAAAATAAATGGAACTACACCAATGGTACTATCTCACCAGGTGCAGGTTTCAAATGTTGAAATCTCATCACATGTTCGTCAAGAAATTGATGGGACTGCATCATTGGTCCTACTCCATTAGCATATTTTGGTAGAACTGCACTATTGATTCGGTTTCATCTATTTCTTTAAAAAAAAAATCAGTTCCTTTTCCAAAAATCTGATTTTTTAATTCTAAAAAGATCAGGATCGTTGCTAATTTTCAGCTCGTAATGACTGAGAACGAAATAAAATCCGAAGGTTACCAAAAAACTTGGTTCAAATTTTGATAAAAATCATTATATATATTATTTTTTCTACACATAGAAAATTATTACTTTCTAATTTTATTTTTATACGAATCAATAGATAAAGAAAAGGTTCATAAATCATCTACGTGGATAACAGTGAAGATAAAATTAAAATGTCATAATTATTTACATTTGCATATAGAAATGATACAGATGGTGTCTAATAATTTTATTTTGATTATATTTTCTCCTTATTCATTACACTCGAAAGGCTTATATTTTTATTATATAAGTTTAATTTTTTTAATAAATAATCATGTTGTTTTAATTTTTTTGTATAATTTTATAAAATTTAAATAATATTTATTACTCCTCGCAACAATTTAAAAAAACAATCTGTCCTGACTCGGAAATACCAAGTCTCATTTAAATTTTCCACCATGAAATCTTAACAAAGTTCGTTCGTTCTTATCTACACTGAGCTATAAATGCCTTGCTCAAGCATTTCGTTATTACGAGTCATAAGAAGCTCCACTTAAACTTTGGTATTTACTACAGTTATGTGGATATGATGTATGCCATATATATTTATGAGCTACAAGTGCCTCGCTCAAGTATTTTACTTTGGCATATTACAGCATAGAGTTCCTCACTTCCTCGCACACATATATATAGAGTGAGGCTACGGTACTACGCGTAGTACAGCCTCTGGTGTGCTTCAATACAAGAGACGTCGGATCAGTGCTAAGATTCGTTCCATCATATGGCGCTGGATGAGGTTTAACGGAGAGCTTCCGTTAAGAGTTTAAACGAGCCGTAAGTTTCAACTCTCTATTATTTTTCCTTTCGAACTTCAAAACCCAGAGAATCCCTAGCTCGTCCTCCTCTTTTCTTCCCCTTTCGCTATCTCTAAGTTCTAGCGAATCCGACATCTACTAAACCCTAGCGAATCCAGCGGAGGGGCATGGATCTCGCTCTACTGCCGATGTTTTTTGTCTATTTCTAACAGAGAAGGGGTTTCTCTTTTGTTTTCTGATCAATGCTCCGTCTCTAATTATTTAGAGCAGGTATTGTGCGTTGTTGCATTTATCTTGTTAAATTTGATTTAGTTTTAAAGTTTTGCACAAAATTACTTCTCAATCTCATTGATTTATGAAATGCATGCACCAAACTTTTTGGTTCCACTCAGAGTATTAATAGGAGTAGTGTGTTTAGCATGATAACTGCCCATCGTTGAAATTAGTATCAAATTCATAGTCTAGAAAATGTCTAAATTCTTCACTTTTGGAGTTGAGTGAGGCAGATAAAGCTGGAGAAGGCAGCAGCTCTATTATTTTGTTCCTGTCTATTTGTTTGAATTCCTAATATAAGGTGAGTATTCATTAAACAGTCGATTATTCAAGGATTGTGCGAGTCGGGTGTTTTTGCATCTGCCATAGAAGACGGCCAACCTCGCTTAAAACAAAAGCTTGGATCAGCCGAAAACAAGACCGAAAGCCCCATATCAAATTCTACAGGGTCTTTTTTGCAAAATTCATTTGCAAGAAGGGTATTGGAGGTAAATGAACTTCTGCAAAGTGCGAACCAATTGTACTAATCATCTTTAGAAAGGTACCCAAAGGAATTGGTTTTTCCTAATTTTAACATGAAATTTTGGACTTTGATGTTATCTTAACTTATTATGAGTCTATGATTATGGTAAAGACATGGTAGGAACTAAAAGTATATAACTGGTACTGGGATTCTAAAATTGGTACGTATAATAGACTATTAAAGGCTTTAGAAGCTTAATATAAAATTGAAAGCGCCAAAAGTGAGCATTGTGCAACAAAGCTCCTTGAAAGGCTTTTAAAGCATCTTTAAAATTAGTATAAAAAATGGCCAGTATACAAACAAGAGATGGAAGAGTTTAACCACTCCAAACCAAGTTCTAGCAATTAATTTGTCTAAGCTCAGACTGGAACAAAATGTCTGCGATGTTAGGAGTGCAGTTGATGCAGAGAGGGGATACGATTCAACAAACATGGATGATATCCTTCAAAAATGTGAGTAACAAAGGTATGAGGAAGAATCAATGGAGCAGTATTTTCGCGGCAACATGCTGGAATTTATGGAAACAAAGAAATCGGAAAATTTTTGAAGGAAAGGAGATACCAGTATGGGTTTTGGGGGAGGTAGTGGTGCAGGATGCACTTCTGTGGTTGAAAATTTGTTAGTTAGAGACAAGTGAAGATCCTTGTGTAGTTAGTTTGTTGTAATTTTCCATTTTCTTTAGTTTGAGGCTTAAAGTTTTCTGTGTTTTCATTGGCTTAAATTTTCATTGGCATAATTGTAAAACAACAGCATTTCTTGGTACAGTAATGATTGATGCGTATGTAATTGTAAGTAGCAAAGGATTGATTAGTTTATACATAATTAGAATGTTAATTTATTTTTCATCATTGAAATTATTGGAAGTATGCAACTTCTTGTTTGAGAAAAATTGCTTTTTCATTAATGAAATTGGCAGAGTTTATACATGAATATAGCAGGTTGTTCTTGTTTGCCCAAACTTATCAAAACACTAAGTTGTTTTTGTTCTTATATCAAAATATACAATCAATCTAATTTCAGCTTTCAAAATATCAAAACGACCTTTACACCAAGTTGTTTTTGTTCTTAGAATATACAATCAATCTAATTTCAGCTTTCAAAATATCACCAAAATGACGACCTTTACAATTTAGACCCTTAATTATCTAATACAAAAGTTCACATAAATGAAGAAGATAAAAACAGTGCTCAAATCATATCATTTAATCCTCTCAGCTGACAACTTCATCTCCATATGTTCTGCGACTCTGTTCTTATCTGCATCTATGGCATAGAAAAACTCAACATCTTCTTCTTGTTTTTTCCGAAAGTAAGCCAATGTAGTTTCAACATCCACCCCAATAATCTTTCTATTTTGTGTTGCTATTTGATTACTCACGTCCTTTTTCTTAAAGGTCAACTTTCTCTTTTCCCCCCGCTTATTAGCTATGTACTCCAAAATTTGTGAAGTACCCACATTTTGAGCACTCAAATTGACAATTATTTTCTTTTCTTCTGCACCTAAGCATTTTTGGGATCGGAGATTTCGGTTCTTAGCTGGAGAAAGGATCAATTCATGGTTATGGTCATCACTAAAAGTAGACACTTGCCACACTCCTTTTACTAGCTTTACTCTCATACTTGACCTACATCAAGTTCTTGTAGTCCCATGCTCTCTCTCAGGCGTCTTTAGATTAGTCGAACTTCCCACTCCCAACCCTTTTTGTTCAGCTCTCTGGCGCTTAGAAAACCCTTCCTTTGAGCAAACATATCTCACAGATGACACACCATGCTTGGATTTCGTTTGTGTATTTTTACGAATGCTAAATCCAGCGTGGCCGCCATAGGCATTGTAGAAATTGTATGCCAAATTGATGGATCCAAATTCCATACCGACACAAGGTTTTAAGCATTGTGGTCATTCCTCATCACCTTCTTCTTCTTCTTCTGCTTCTTCTTCCTCCTCCTCCTCATCCTCTTCTTCCTGCTCCTCCTCTTCTTCTTCTTTTTCTTCTTCTTTTTTCTCCTTCTTCTATTACCAAGTCTCCTCTTTTTCCTTGTTGTATGGGATACTCCAAAGCTGGAAAATCCTCAAACCCAATGTAAGGGTCATTGCAATCCATCTGTTTGATATAAAATATAAGTGTATCACCAAATAAAATACAACATGAAAAAAATAAAGTACAACATGAAAAAAAAAATCATTACCCAGAGCTTTATGGGACCATGTCTGTCATTGATAGGCGATTCCAATGAGGGAGCTGAGCTAATTAAAGATGGCATGCTACTTGGAGCAGCTCCAAGTGACATCTCGCTGCTTGTGTTCATCTCCTAAATGTATACATAAATCCTGAAAAGTTAGCTATTTTGTATCAAATTCACCAACTAGCGGAAGGAGGTCAAAGGAAGACACCAAAGATTAATAAGCACCTTATTTTGATAACATTACTTGGAAAGTTGAATCAAATTGAATCAAATTTCATTAGAAAAATGCAACAGCACATAATACCTGCTTTAATAAAGTAGAGACGGAGAGAGCGAAAGACAAACCCTTTTTTTGTCAGCACTAGAGAGAGAGCGTCGGCGATAAAGCGAGCTCCATACCCCGTTCACTGTCGAATTCACTAGGGGTTAGTAGAGGTCGAATTCCTAGGGTTTAGGAGAAAAAGGGAGGGGGCAGAAAAGATTGGGACAATGGATTGGAATGAGCTCCTTTTGTTTAAACTCTTAACGGAAGCTCTCCGTTAAACCTCATCCAGCGCCAGATGATGGCACGAATCTTAGCACAGATCTGACGTTTCCTGTATTGAAGCACACCAGAGGCTGTACTACGCGTAGTACCGTAGCCTCACTCATATATATATATATATATATATATATATATATATAATCTGGCTAATATGCTACGCGTAGCATAGAGGGCCTCCATGCTACGGCTCAATTTTTGAGTTTTCAAAATTCTAATGGTCGATCCGAACCGTTCAACATGATTTCCATATGAATATGTACTTGCAAACCAAATTTTACATTTTTTAGAATTTTTTTACTATTTATTAAGCCACTTTGAAAATTGCTGATCCAATGGTTGGATGAATAAATATTACGTAATTTTATTTATAAAGAAATTAATGGTAATATTTTTTTGCAAAAATATAAAAATAGAGGATAAAAATGCAAATTCAATTTATAGGAGGTGCTTAGCTTTCTTTCTAACACCTTGCTTGGATGGAGAGTACATGAAGCTAGGGAATGAAAATAAAATAATTTTTTTTTCTTGAATCGTGTTTGGTTGGCAAAATTATATCGAAGGTGACGGTACATGAGGAAAAAGTTTAACCTTACATGATTATAATTAATAAAATCAATTTCTCTCTCAATTTGGAGTATAACGGATAGAAATAAATTTTATTACAAATATTCTTAGAGAAAAGACACAAATCATAAATGTTCAACTTTATATCTTATCTATATAATTCTCATCTAATTTTTTTTTATTACAAATCTATAATAACCATCAAATTTCTCATTAACTCTAAATTTATTTAACCACAAAAAAATAAGACGAAAAAAATCATTTTCTTTATTAATTATTCAAACACGAAGATATTAAATATTTTAATCTTCATTTCTATTCCGTTCATTTCCCTTCTATTCTTTACCTTCTCTTACTTCGTGTGAGTCAGATATCCTTCGTCCACCCCTGCATAATACTATATCTAATTTATTATTTATATTTATATCAAAAATGCCTTTTCTAAATTAAAGGGATTATCAGTTTGACATGAAAAAATTTCATTGATAGTAAATGATATTTAGATTTGATTGACATATCAGAACAGCAACTGGTATAAGAACAAGTATCCTCTCCATTACTGTAAAAGATTTCCTTCACTTTACGGTTTGAGATTAACTCTCAGCCGCTTTGAGATTCGGGCTAGCACAGGGGCAGTATTATTGGGCTTTGAGATTCGTGCCAAGTTAAAAAGAACGGTCCAGATCCAGTAATTGTAAAAGATTCCTATTACAGTACCGGAGAGGATGTAAATTCACTGGTACAAACGAGTCAAACAGTGTATATGGAAATACAAGCATGAAGCATGACGCTTCTCAGCTTCTGCAGAGCCGTTCCTTGCCTTTGTCAAAGATAATAATAAAATAAGAAGCCAAATAATTTATTGGCTCTTTACATCATTTGACATGACATGATATTGTTGGAGTCAGAAGCTAAAATTCACAATGGAGCATGGATTCATTGTCAGGGTTGATTGACCTCGTTAAAGAAAGGTTGCTTAACAGAAAGTCAACCCATGAATGTGAAGCATCAATAATGCATCGTGTCTGAATTTGAACATATTAAATTATTGTCAGGACTAAAAAGTAGATTTTTTTATTTTTCAGTAATTATATAAAAATGATATAGAATATAAGATAGAGTACATTCTTATTTTGGTTCCAGCGAAGAAACCAAATTTTTTGTTTTTGCAGTTTCTTTATAAGATTATAAAATGACAGAAAAAAACTTTGGTTCCTTTAGAGACCATACTGAAATTTTGAATTCGCAATTTTAAAAGAGCCGGATCTTTTTCTTATTTCCTAAGGGCCTGTTTGGCGTCAAGAGGGGAACGGGAATGGGCTTGGGAACAGAAAATTTTTTAATTGAATTTTACTGTGCTCGTGGGAAAAAAAAAACAGTCTGAGTGAATTTTTTTTTTCACGCGCACAGTACCATGCCGAACAGGCCCTAAAGGAAACCAAAAAGTATCTTACTATGAGATCCAAACTATCTAATACTCTAGATTATTTTTATATATTTTTTTATTAATAAAATGTTTGCAAAAAAGGTGAGATTGAATGGAACATAATTTTATAATGGTTTTAAATAAAAAAAATTAATTTGTTCTGGAAATAAAATATAACAACAAAAGTACCGAATTTTTTTTAATATAAAAAATACGAAATTTCACAATCTACATCTGTTTTGGACAAAATTCCAAAACTACACAATCCGCAAAACAATTCTGCGGAAATTCAATGAATTTCCACAAATTCACTGGATTTGAAAACAACTTTCTACAAAATAATTTTACGGAAATAAGATTTATGTAAAATTATTTTACGGAAATAGGATTTCTTATTATTTTAATTAAATAGAATATGTTATGATTTTTTATTTTTCCTTTCGAAATTCACTGCACTCGCCGCACAATGGATCTCACAAATCCACAGTCCATATGAGCAAAACCAAAAAAAAAGTGCGTCAGTATTTGTTGCACTAGATTGTACACCAATTTTGAATGATCACGAGAGCATGAACAGAGAACCAAAACAAAATAGAAAGAGATATATAGACCGGCCTGTTTAGTGCCATCATGAGCTGACATCAGTCAACAGCGACGAAATACAATAAGAGGAGGGTTCAAATGCCTTCATTTTTTGTGTCTCCACCGTGCCTTTATTTTTTGAAACTTTAATAACTCAAAATTTAAAATTTACAAATCAAAATAAAACCGTTGGATATGATCTACATCATTTTATCTATGTGCTCATAAAAAATTATCACATTTCGATTTTGTTTTGATGTGAATTAGTAAGTTGAAAAATCAACGTCTAGAAATTATCCACATTAGTATGTTTTTTACAAGCTCTTGATGACAACCAAAACAAAATTGAAATGTCATAATTTTTTACACGTGTATAGATAAAATGATGTAGATCATATCCAACGGTTTTATTTTGACTTTTAAGTTTTAAATTTTGAGTTATTAAAGTTTTTAAAAATGGAGGCATGGTGGAGGCATGAAAAATGGAGGCATTTGAACCCTCCTCACACAATAATAATATTAATATAGACCAGGCCTTTGTAAATTTTGAGCGATTTTAAACCAACTGAAGACGAATCGCTATCGTTTCCTGCATTTTCCGACTTCTTTCTTGGCTTCCCCGCACGCGTCACTGAAGTTGGATTTTGAGATAATTTGGGGCTTTGGTGGTTGTTTTTGGTAGTTCTTCTGTTGGTTGTTAAAATTTGGGCAATTTTTTTTGAGAGAGTCGAGTACTGATGGAGTCTACTTGTGGATATTTTGTCGCAGGGACAAAAAACCAATTTGTAGTGCTCAATGATGATTCAATCAAGGTGAGATCATTAAACTTATAATTTTTTAAAATTTTTTTTTCGTATTTTTCTTTGTAGTATGGATTTGATGCTTTGTGGAGTTAAGTTCACTAGCATGCAGTAGAATATTTCCTTTGCTTTTATTTTCATGTTGTGGTTGTTTGGTATTGAATGTAGCTATTTTCTACAATTTGAAACAATCTGACAGTTTCTTTTTGGGGTATTTCTTCTACAATATTTTAGGATTAATCTCTCCCTCCCTTCTCTTTCTGGGTTTTCAGTCAAAACGGTTTTAGTTTGGTAAATTTGGAGATTTAGTGACCTACAATTTAATTTTACTGCTATACTACAATTAAATTGGTCAAAGCACGTGTGACTTTTTAGAAAATAAAAATTTATCAAATCGACCTCACTAATTTTCTAATAATTTCCCTGCATTTAGTTTAATTTTACTAGTTGAAACGATTTCCTCCTCGTACCCCTTAATAAATAATTTATTTCGTCATGTACCGTATTCCCTTCCTCCCCACAACCCAATTAAAGAAAGATGTTTAAATTTAGTGAAAATTCTTGAAGAAATATCACCTTTTAATTCGACCCTATCTAATTATGTCTTTTTATAAGAAATGTTCCTTGCACATTCTATAGGTGGCCCTACTAATAATAAAATACCCATTTTCACACCTCTCCATTTTATAATAAAGGCTACAAGCCATGGTCACAATGGTGAATCTCCTTGTGATTCTCTATTTTATTAACAAATTGAAGGATAAAATTTAGGAATTAATGCTTACTGGAGTACTTATTGTGACTATGTTGATGTAAATTGTAATATCCACTTTGATACACAAATCAACATCTTTAAGTCACTATTAAATTCATCTGCTACTGTTCTACATGCAGGCTAGATCCATTCAGCAGCAGTCAGAGCAAATTTGTCAAATCTGTGGGGATGACATTGAATATTGGGAAGATGAGGGATTTTTTGTGGCATGTAATGAATGTGCCTTTCCTGTGTGCCGCACATGCTACGAGTATGAAAGAAGAGAAGGCACCCAAGCTTGTCCCCAGTGCAAGACTAGATATAAGCGTCACAGAGGTTTTAAACTCTAATTTGACTTCTTTTTGATAGTTCAGTTGCTGCTCTGCAAACATATTCTTTGGATGAAATATTTAATTCAGGCAAATTACAATAAAAGGGAAAAAGGAAGAATATAATTAAAAATAATGGAGGAAAAGATAGATTTGGGGTAAGAGTAGATATGGATAAAGGTTATAACTGTTTTCTTGTAGAACTGGATAATTTTATGTTCATATATGATATGACCATAAAACATTGTTTTGTAGTCAAAGACGTGCCATTTTCTGGACAAAACATTTTAGTTACTATGGGAAATAATTGAATCACAACCCCAAATATTTCTAGTCAGTAATTGACTCTTCCATGAGGCTTCATGTAGATATTTTAATGACATGAGTAAGATCATGTGTATGTTCGATTTATTTTATGCAAAACCATACCGCAATTCATAAACCCTAGATTTGCCATGATCCTCTAGTGAACTCTAATTTGAAATTCTAAATTACCTTGGTCCATAGCCATGATCTTCCAGAGAGACACAAGCACCGTTGATCACCGTAAGCCTTTAGATTTCCAAGTAATCCCTCTCAAGTCCGATGGAGAGAGCGAGAGAGGCGGCAGCGGCAACGCTCTGTTCTGCACAAGGAGAAATACCCGATTCTAGTTCTTTACTGAAAGTCCTCTTCTCTACCACTCAATATCAATTTCACTTCTTAATTTTGAGAGAGAAAAATTAGAGAGAGAGAGTGCCGTATGTTTTCTGTTGGTTTTAAGAGGAGACAGATCACATAAAATGAATAGGCGCAGATCACATAAAATGAATAGGCGCCTCTATCCAAAATTAATCAATCAATTAATTAATTAATTAATCTTGTTTCCTTATTGGATCTGTATCCTATTATCTTATTGGATTCTTAGCGGATCTTGATTCAGAACTTGTCTTATTGGGTATTTCCTTATTTACAGAACATTGCCGTATTTAATTGTGTTCTCCAGGGACCAATAGCATAATTGTATTATTACCAAACTTCATATAATTTAGACCATCACTAAATCATAAAGTTATTAATACGCATTCTACACATTAAAGGCCCCACTTCTCATGACACATATTGAACCCGATAATACTTAATTTGATCACTTCATAACGGGTCTAATTAGATATTTGACAGTCTATTATTCAATATATATTTATATCACATATAAGCCCATATATGTTGTAATTAATTGAAATTAATTCCAACAATCTCCCACTTAGGCTATATGTGTATCCGAATAATATATATTGATAAAACCGAATTGAGTACTCAAGCTGTGTTGTCATAGCCTTTTGTGTCATCAACCAATTCCGTCCATCAATTATATTCACAAGGACTTAAGTAGTATTTGTCTCATGAATCGAAACTAAACCAACATAAATCACTGTGTAAACATAACCGAATGACATGAATCATGAAGGGGATGTGTAGTTTGGGAATTACATGCAATGTGATCTACATGCCTATCTCCAATTTGGTCACTTTATGTAAATTTATTTTTGAGGTCAATCATAAATTCAGAGTGCATAATAAACTGAATAACTGAAGTCTGAATAACTGCATGATACATACAAATAACAGAATATCATTTAAAAGTTAACTGCATGATATCTGTAAAAGTATATCATATAAAACATAAAACATGATATATAAAATACAAACTCCCACTAAATCTGACAATCCTCTTTAACATAGATACCCATATGAGAGACATGCCCGTGAAACTGTTTGGGTACCAATCCCTTAGTCAGTGGATCTGCTAGCATGGAAGCTGTACCAATATGCTCAATACTTATAAGTCCACTCTGAACTCTTTCCTTCACAGCAAGAAACTTAATGTCGATATGTTTGGATTTCGACGAGCTCCTGTTGTTGTTGGAATACAATACTGCTGAATTATTGTCACAATATATCTTGAGTGGCAACTTAATAGTATCCACAATACGCAGTCCAGTGACAAAATTCCTTAGCCATATTCCATGGTTCGATGCCTCGAAACACGCAATGAATTCGGCTGCCATGGTGGAAGAAGCAATCATAGTCTGCTTTGCACTCCTCCAAGAAATAGCTCCTCCAGCCAACATAAAAATATAACCAGATGTTGACTTCATGCTATCCACACAGCCCGCAAAATCAGAATCAGTATATCTAATGACCTCAAGCTTATCTGATCTCTGATATGTCAGCATGTGATCCTTCGTTCTTTGCAAGTACCTAAGTACCCTCTTGGCTGCTTTCCAGTGATCCATACCAGGATTACTGAGATACCGGCCTAACATTCCTGTGATGTACGCAATATCCGGACGCGTACACACCTGAGCATACATCAGACTTCCTACTACCGAAGCATATGGAATCTGGTGCATTTCTGATTTCTCGAGTTCTGTCTTTGGACACTGATTGAGACTAAATTTGTCTCCTTTTGCAACAGGGGTATTTCCTAGTTTGCAGTGTTCCATACCATATCGCTTGAGAATTTTATCGATATATGCTTGTTGTGAAAGCCCTAAAATACTCTTATTTCGATCTCTATGTATTTTAAGGCCTAACACATATGATGCTTCACCAAGATCTTTCATATCAAAATGCCTGAAAAGAAATCTCTTAGTTTCACGCATCATGTTTATATCGTTACTGGTAAGCAATATGTCATCAACATATAAAACCAGAAACATAAACTTACTCCCACTGAACTTGTGATATATGCATTCATCCACCAAGTTAGGCTCAAATTCAAATGAGACAATTACTTGATGAAATTTGAAATACCACTGTCGAGACGCTTGCTTGAGTCCATAGATGGATTTATTTAATTTGCAAACCATCTGCTTTGAGTTATTGTCCTCAATCTCAAAGTTAGGTGGTTGCACCATATAAATGGTTTCATCAATGTCGCCATTAAGAAACGCAGTCTTAATATCCATCTGGTGTAACTCAAGATCAAAATGTGCCACTAAAGCCATAATAATTCTGAAAGAATCTTTCATAGACACAGGTGAGAAAGTTTCCGTAAAGTCAATGCCTTCTTTCTGTGTAAATCCCTTAGCAACAAGTCGTGCTTTGTATCTTTCCACATTACCTTCTGAATCATTCTTGGTCTTAAATATCCATTTGCAACCAACAGGCTTCACACCTTAAGGTAATGGGACGATATCTCAGACTTTGTTGTCATACATTGACTTTATTTCATCATTCATGGCCTCGATCCATTTCTGAGAATTCGCACTTTCCAAAGCCTGACGGAGACTGAGAGGGTCATCCTCCATCATGCCAATGTCGAATTCATGTTCTTGAAGGAATACAACATAATCCTTAGATATTGCGCTTCTTTTCTCTCTGGTGGACCGCCTTAAAGGCACTGTTTCTTGAAGTTCTTGAGATGGTATAGGTTCCTCTTCAACATCAACATTGTCTTGTACTAGATTCTCTTCCATTTCTAGAGGTTCATTCACTGTACGATCCTGAACCAATGAGTCTCCAGATATTCTTATTACAATTGGTACCATTGCTGGCGCCTCTTGTATAGGAGAATCTTGTTTCTCTTCAAAGACAATTTGATTTCTATTTCCCTCTTGAACCATAACATCCTCAAATAACTTAACTGTATTTGTCTCGAAAATTGTTCTATTAGTGGGATCATAAAACTTGTACCCCCAGGACCTTTCTGCATATCCGACAAAATAATAGCTAACTGTCCTTTCGTCTAGCTTTTTCTCTTGTGGCCTATAAGGCCGAGCTTCAGCCGGACAACCCCAAATTCTAAAGTGCTGGAGACTAGGCTTTCGCCCAATCCATAATTCATATGGAGTTTTGTTTGCTGCCTTAGTCGGTACCCGATTCAGAATATATGCTGCTGTCTTAATTGCTTCTCCCCAGAGGTTTAATGGAAGTGAAGTATGAGAAATCATACTCCTCACCATCTCCATTAATGTTCGATTGCGCCTTTCAGCCACACCGTTCATTGCGGGCGAACCCGGCATTGTATACTGCGGCACAATTCCATTTTCCTCTAGAAATTTAGCAAAAGGCCCTGGACATTGTTCTCCTGAGCCGTCATACCGACCATAGTATTCACCACCACGATCTGATCTAACGCTTTTAATCATTTTGTTGAGTTGTAGCTCAACTTCAGCCTTGAAGCATTTAAATGTGTCCAAAGCTTGAGCCTTTTCTTTAATTAAAAATATATAACCATATCTAGAATAATTGTCAATGAAACTGATAAAATATACATGTCCATTCCTAGTAGATGTAGGGAATGGCCCACATATGTCCGTATGTATCAGTTTAAGAACATCTGTCATACGATTGGCTGTATATTTGCGCATGCTTGTTTGTTTGCCCTTAGCACACTCAATGCACGGACCGAGATCCGACATGTCTAAGGGTTGCAGAATATCACTTTGAATAAGACGTGTAATTCTCTGTTGAGAAATATGACCTAAACGCTTATGCCAAAGTGCAGCTGAACCTGATGTGTTAATTTCTGTCTAACGTTTCGAGTTTCATTGTTCAAGGTCTCATTATAGGAAGCAATAGTATCTAAAGCATAAAGATTGTCCAAAACAGATAGAAAACCAGTAGCAACCAAATTGGAGTTTTGATACAAACCAAACTTTCTATCTACAAATGAACAAGTAAAACCTAATTTGTCCAATGCAGAAATAGAAATCAAGTTCCGCCTAAAAGACGGTACAACAAAAGTATCAAACAAATCCAAATACAAGCCAGTTTTCAAAAGTAATCTAAAATGCCCTATAGCTTCAACTTCTGCCTTGTTTCCATCACCCATATAGATGTATCTTTCACCATCACTTGGCTTCCGATAACTTCGACAACCCTTTCTTGACACGCCATGCGTGATAATTGGTACAATCCTTCTTCACATGCCCTTCAGATCCACAGAAGAAACATCCCTTCTTCTTTTCTTTATTCGGCTCTGATCCGGTAACCGGTTTCTTGTCCTTAATGGGCTTCTTCTGTGAACTTGTAGTTGCAGCATCTGAATTAGCCTTACGTTTCTGTTTTCCTTTTCCCTTAGAGGTAGAAGCAATGTTTGCGCTTTCGATCTTGTCCGACTTCAACCTCTCTTTCTCCTGAACACAGTGCGAGATGAGTTCATTAACTGTCCATGAGTCCTTCTGACAGTTGTAACTCACCTTGAACTGTCCAAATGAGGCAGGAAGAGAGTTAAGGGCCAAATATACTAGCATATCATCCGATATATCTAGTTTATGTCCCTTCAGTTTTGAAGCGGTATGCATCATTTCAAGAATGTGCTCCCTGACATTGCTCTTACCATGGTACTTCATTGTGCAGAGTTTGTTTAATAGAATGCCTATTTCAGCCTTCTCATTCCTAATAAACCTCTGCTCAAGTTCCTTAAGATAGTCTTTAGCAAGAGTGGAATCAGAAACTGGTCCCCTAAAACTTTCAGGAATGGTCTTTTGCATGACTCGGAGACACAAGCGATTTGACCGCATCCACCGTGCATGTGCAGTTTGTTCCTTTTCAGAACTAGTTTCAACAGGCACAGGTGGTTTGGCTTCCTGCAATGTTGTGTCCAGGTCAAGGAACCCAAGGATAATCTCAAGATTATCTTTCCAATCCTTGTAATTAGAACCCGTCAGCATCGGAATGCTATTGATGCCGGCTGTAAGATCAGTAATTTTTGCTGAAAAATATTCACAAAGAACGGATCAAATTACTGAATTATAATAAATAAAAAATCATAATAAGGCATATTCCATCAACTAAGTATCTTCGAACAATAAGTGCTCTTTGGAGTCAGTCATTATTCTAAGATAAATAGGTGTAGCAATTGAATATAATAGTCCATTTGATATCAATTAGTCAACCTTCCTTTGGGCCGATTAACTAATTACATCCAAAACTTAATGACTATTACTCATTCATTACCACAAGCATATACATACAATACTTGATTATTGTCTTTCCTTTGGGCCAGTCCAATAACCAAATATCATATGTATATTCACTTTGTATAAATTGACAAATGATTAACGCCGGTATGAGAGCTTACTTTGGCAAGATGATACCTTTATTAATCATTTTTCAAAATATATTTTAATCAGAAAGCTTCATAATGATTTAATATTATCCAAAGAAACATTTATCAAAATTTGGCTTAACCGAATTATTTAATTATTACAGCGGAATACCAAAACAATGACTTAATTGAATAATGACTCTGTTCTGTTTCAGCCAGTATACAGAAATACCAAAATCGATAACATCTTTGGTCTGGCCGAAAAATTACATCACTGTTCTGGTTGATAAATTGTAACCGTAATTGAATTGGCCAAAAATAATTATGGAGCGGAATTAAAAATTGGATATTTGGAAATACAAATCAGAATTAGGCCAATCAAAATTATTTGTGCAGAAAACAATGAATAAACCCATAACAGAGTTACCGGATAGCGCCAATCTAATTTGGTGGACGAAATACAAATTAGGCCATCATTAAATTGACCAGAATTTGACCAGAATAACGCCATTGACTTGGTCCAATGATTGATTGCCAAAAGAAAAAAAAAACATTGAGTAACGCACAGTGATTCGAAATCAATTTGCAATCAACCTTTCCGTCAAAACAGAGTTTCGCATAAATCAGAAAAACTTGATTTCGAAATAATTAATTTCTGAAATTTTAACAGAAATTAATCGGTTCAACTAGAGTAGGCTCTGATACCACTTGTTCGATTTATTTCATGCAAAACCATACCGCAATTCATAAACCCTAGATTTGCCATGACCCTCTAGTGAACTCTAATATGAAATTCTAAATTACCTTGGTCCATAGCCATGATCTTCCAGAGAGACACAAGCACCGTTGATCACCGGAAGCCTTTAGATTTCCAAGTAATCCCTCTCAAGTCCGATGGAGAGAGCGAGAGAGGCGGCAGCGGCAACGCTCTGTTCTGCACAAGGAGAAATACCCGATTCTAGTTCTTTACTGAAAGTCCTCTTCTCTACCACTCAATATCAATTTCACTTCTTAATTTTGAGAGAGAAAAATTAGAGAGAGAGAGTGCCGTATGTTTTCTGTTGGTTTTAAGAGGAGACAGATCACATAAAATGAATAGGCGCAGATCACATAAAATGAATAGGCGCCTCTATCCAAAATTAATCAATTAATTAATTAATTAATTAATCTTGTTTCCTTATTGGATCTGTATCCTATTATCTTATTGGATTCTTAGCGGATCTTGATTCAGAACTTGTCTTATTGGGTATTTCCTTATTTACAGAACATTGCCGTATTTAATTGTGTTCTCCAGGGACCAATAGCATAATTGTATTATTACCAAACTTCATATAATTTAGACCATCACTAAATCATAAAGTTATTAATACGCATTCTACACATTAAAGGCCCCACTTCTCATGACACATATTGAACCCGATAATACTTAATTTGATCACTTCATAACGGGTCTAATTAGATATTTGACAGTCTATTATTCAATATATATTTATATCACATATAAGCCCATATATGTTGTAATTAATTGAAATTAATTCCAACAGTGTATGCGTTCTAATTTTTGTTAAAATACAATTTAAAATTTAGGAAGCCCTAGAGTTGAAGGTGACGCGGAAGAAGAGGGTTCGGACGACATTCTTGATGAACTAAATTTTGGTGGAATTAACGGGTCAAATATTGGTTTTGGAGGACTGCTCGTCTCTCCTATCCAATGTAAGTTTTTGGAGGGTATGAATTTAGAATATTTTGATTGTTACAAAAAATAGTACCTCCTGATGAAAAAAAGATTAATAACTAAACTAAATAAAATGAAAAGCCGGGTCTTGGTATAGATGATTATTATGTTACCAAAATTTGAATTACAAGTGATGTTCCCGACATATTTTGTATGTGCAGATCACAAATCAAGGCAAATAAACCCAAATAAAGACGTGGCATTGTATGGATACGGAACAGTTGCATGGAAGGATAAGAAGGAAGAGTGGAGACAAAAGGACCTTGTTAGATTCCCGAGCTCTGCTGATGGTGGGGGCCACTTTGATGACGGTGACGTAGAAAACCCCAATTTGCCAATGTAAGCGTTTTCTTGCATTTTAACTATTTAATTATAACACCCCTGAAAGCAGATATATATTGTATAACACCTCTCATTTATGGCACTTGGCAAGACCAAACTGCCAATATATGAGCTACTATTATATGAACAAATTGAAGCAGTACTGGCATTGAATGTTTTTGTTGTCCATTTTCCATTGATGTCCTTTCAAATTCGTCTAATGAAAACAGGAATGACGAAAGTCGTCAGCCATTATCAAGGAAAATACCTATTCCATCGAGCAAGATCAACCCATACAGGATTGTGATCCTGCTGAGGCTTGTGATTCTTGGGTTGTTCTTCCATTATCGGATTCTAAACCCGGTAAAGGATGCTTTTGGGTTGTGGCTCACCTCGGTCATTTGCGAAGTGTGGTTTGCCGTTTCATGGATTCTGGATCAGTTCCCCAAATGGTGCCCAGTAGAGAGAGAAACATATCTGGATCGCCTCACTCTTAGGTAATTAATTGATGGCTTGTTTTCTCTATTCTAAAATTCACTAAAAGTAATCTAAACTTGTATATTTTGATTGCGCTGCATGGAATATATTGCCGAAGGCTTCTTTTTTAATAAGAGCTTATTGATTTCCTTCTGCTTTATGCTCAATTAATGGGTGAAGTGAGAATTAAGATATATTCTATATACTTGTTTACCATCATTGCTAGTGTATGTCACCTTTTGAAGTGCAGACTAGAGAATAGCCATTCAAAATAATATTAAAAAATGACACATTGTAATAATCATGAATGAGGTCACCAAGCTTTAAATTCCCAGACACTGTTCTTGCTTTAAAGTACAAGTAGTAGCATCTGAATTTGAAATGTCACATGAATTTTGATGCAGGTACGAAAGAGAAGGGAAGCCATCTGAGCTGGCAGACATAGACGTATTTGTCAGCACAGTGGATCCCATGAAAGAACCACCTTTAATAGCTGCAAATACTGTGCTTTCAATCCTAGCCGTTGATTACCCAGTTGAAAAGGTCTCGTGCTATGTATCAGATGACGGGGCAGCAATGTTGACCTTTGAAGCAGTATCTGAGACATCACTGTTTGCCAAGAAGTGGGTCCCATTTTGCAAGAAGTACAGCATTGAGCCACGTGCCCCTGAGTGGTACTTTTCGCAAAAGGTTGACTACTTGAAGGATAAGGTGCACCCAGAATTTGTGCGAGAAAGGCGTGCAATGAAGGTTGGATTAGAGTTGCAAATTTCATCACCCTTACTTTTTTCGATTATTTTTTTGTTCACATGTTGGATTATTTTTTGTTTTTTTTGGCAGAGAGAGTATGAGGAATTTAAGGTGAGGATAAATGCTTTGGTCGAGACGTCACAAAAGGTTCCAGAAGAAGGATGGTACTTGCAGAATGGTTCTCCATGGCCAGGAAATAATGTCCGAGATCATCCTGCCATGATACAGGTCTTCATTTACCCCCTTTTTGTGCACTTCATATTCCCATGTAAACATACCCTTCCAGCCCTCCTTGGATGCACACAAATACAAAGCAAGAGAGACTTGACACTTTTTGTCGGCATTGTAGGTATTTTTAGGTACGAGTGATATAGATGATGCTGGAAATCCTCTGCCAAAGCTGATTTATGTTTCCCGTGAAAAGAAGCTAGGTTATGATCACCACAAAAAAGCCGGTGCCATGAATTCTTTGGTAAATAAGCTCTTTCTTTCTTATTTTGATTTCATGTTCTTTCTCATTGTGTCTTCTGGGGCATTACATTTCAAACTTTGTTAACTGAAAACTATAACAATGCATAAAGCAACTGTTGTTCTTCTCTCGTAGCTCTTATTAACTAGTTTGTTGTTGCAAAATTTAGGTACGGGTGTCAGCAGTGATGTCAAATGCGCCTTATGTATTAAATGTGGATTGTGACCATTACATAAACAATAGCAAGGCGTTAAGAGAGGCAATGTGTTTCCTGATGGATCCAATAAGTGGCAAGAAAATATGCTATGTCCAATTTCCCCAGAGATTTGATGGCATTGATCGCCACGACCGTTACTCTAATCGTAATGTTGTGTTCTTCGATGTATGTATATGCTATTTCACTATTCATTTTCATTCTAATTCACTTATATTTGCATTCAGAGTACAATTCTACATCAATCTAACGAAGAATAAGGGGAACAGTCTATTTATTTAGCTAAGGCTTGATTAAGCTCTGATTGCAATTTAACACCAAGTAAGCTAAGAAACTTGAAGAATTCGTGATAGAAGATGAAGGGGAGAAGAAAACCCGTATCAAATTTTCTATTTTTTTTTGGAACAGATAAATATGAAGGGGCTAGATGGAATACAAGGGCCAATATATGTCGGTACCGGGTGTGTTTTCAGAAGGCAAGCACTGTATGGGTTTGATGCTCCAGCAAAGGCCAAGCCACCTAGTAAAACATGCAACTGCTGGCCCAAATGGTGCTGCCTCTGTTTTGGATCGAAAAGGAAGGGGAAAACGGCCAAGAACAAGAAGAAGCAGAGTAGGGGGAACAAAGATAAATCCAAGCATAGAGATTCTAGTGAAATTCATGCACTTGAGGATATAATAGAGGATATTCCTGGTCAGGTTCTTATATTTTTCCATTTTGTATTCTAGATTCTTTTTGGAAATCTTCAATTAGCTTTTTAATAACTTTTAGTATACTTGAAAGATATTCTGGTTACTTCTTAATTGGATTACATTAATTTTTGCCAAGTGATATCATAAGACAACCCTTTTCTCTTGCTTAATTTTCAGGGGTGGGAATGGAAACTGAGCCATTAGTACCTCGTGAAAAGCTGGAGAAGAAATTTGGCCAATCTCCAGTTTTTGTGGCCTCAACCTTGAAAGAAAATGGAGGGGTCATTGCCTCTGTTGATCTTTCAGAGTCTCTCCATGTAATTAGATGTGGCTATGAGGACAAAACCGAATGGGGCAAAGAGGTTAGTTTTTCAACTAGTTTGGGTTTATACTTGTGAACCTTAATTGCTTTCTCTTTGATATCATGGAAGACCTTTCAATTGGTTTTATGTGGAGCATTCAATGCATTTCATGATAAATTCTTCCCATGATTCTTTGAGTTGTGAGTGTAAACTTACTATTTTGTTTTTTTCCCTTCCAGAAAAATTGAATTTATGACAGGTCCATGTAAATATTGAGGAGGGTTCAAATGGCTCCATTTTTTGTGCCTCCATCATGCCTCCACTTTTTAATTTTCTAATATATTTTTTTTAAACTTATATGTCAAAATAAAACTTTAGATGTAATCTATATTATTTTCTCTATACTCATATAAAAAATTATCACTTTTCGGTTTTGTTTTTATAAGAATCACTAAGTTGAAAATTCAACATCCAGAATTTATCCATATCAATATATTTTTGCAAGCTATTGATACCGATCGAAACAAAGTCAAATTGTCGTAATCTTTTATATATGCATAGGGAAAGTGAAATAGATTAAATCTAACAGTTTTATTTGTTATCTGAGTTTTAAATTTGAAGTTATTAATGTTTAAAAATTGGAGGCATGATGGATGCACACAAAATGGAGGTGCATTTGAAATTTTGAACCCTCGTAAATATTATTGTCTTTTGATAACAATATGGTTTTTTCTGAGAACACTGGAAATATCTTGAGGTGGAACTTGGCCCATGATTTTTCCGTTCTCACAGTTTTCCTTTCCAGGTTGGATGGATATATGGGTCGGTAACAGAGAACATTCTTACCGGGTTCAAAATGCACTGTCACGGCTGGCGATCTGTGTATTGCATGCCAAAGAGACCTGCTTTCAAAGGATCTGCACCGATAAACCTCTCCGATTATCTCCACCAGGTGCTGAGGTGGGCCCTCGGTTCAGTTGAGATTTTTCTCAGCAAGCACTGCCCCATCTGGTATGGCTATAGAGGTGGCCTCAAGTGGCTTGAGCGCTTCTCCTATATTAATTCGGTCATCTATCCATTGACATCTTTTCCTCTTATTGTGTACTGTACATTGCCTGCTGTGTGTCTCCTTACTGGCAAGTTTATTGTACCTGAGGTATCATTTAGCTATTTTCAACTTTCTTTCTTTCTTATATCCATGACATGTAATGTCATTTATAACTTATAAGCATATCATGATATATGCTTACTAAGTCATATATCCATTTTTAAAGTCCAAATGACAAATCCAAACCGTTTAAACTGATCTCCTTCATGAGAGCTTCGTTTACATATAAATCTTTAAAAAATTTGAATTTATTTAATATCAAGTCAAGCAGTCAAAAGATGAAGATTGTTTAGTTAATCTTGATTCATTATTTTTTTAGAAAAATCTTCAATTTCAAAAATTCTAAAAAGATAGTAAAAAATTTCCAAATAATGAAAATTTTGGTTCCAAGCACATTTTAATACGAAGATCATGTTGAATTGCTCGGATTTGTCATTTGAAGTTTGAAAATGGACATATGCCCTGATATGCTTATTAAGTAGCGTAGCCGGACTCTTATATCTCATGATGATTCAGGTGCTTATAACACTCAAATAAAAATGCCATGTTCTTTTGCTCGTGCAGATTGATATATATGCAAGTATACTATTTATGGCACTATTCGTCTCAATAGCAGCAACTAGTATTCTTGAAATGCGGTGGGGGCATGTGGGAGTAGACGATTGGTGGCGGAACGAGCAATTCTGGGTCATAGGTGGTGCTTCCTCTCACCTATTTGCACTCTTCCAAGGCCTTCTAAAGGTATTAGCCGGGATAGATACAAATTTCACTGTCACGTCAAAAGGAGGCGATGATGAGGATTTCTCAGAATTATACACTTTTAAGTGGACTACTCTGCTTATTCCCCCCATGACTCTTTTAATTTTGAACTTCATTGGGATTATAATAGGAGTTTCAAATGCGATGGAAAATGGGTACGAATCATGGGGCCCGCTTTTTGGGAGACTATTTTTTGCAGTTTGGGTAATTTTGCATCTGTACCCGTTTTTGAAAGGGTGTATGGGAAAGCAGGATAGAGTGCCGACAATTGTTGTGGTCTGGTCAATTCTTCTGGCTTCAATTTGTTCATTGTTGTGGGTCCGGGTCAACCCGTTTATTAGCAAGTATGATGGACCCGTTTTGGAGTTATGTGATGGGCTGAATTGCAATTAACAGGAACCTAAAGAGGGGACATTGCTAAAGAGAATATTAAGGGGTGGTTGGTGGTGATTTTTGACTATTGTTGAGAATCAAGAGATTAGGGACTAATCAAGCCTCAGAATCCGATTAGGATTTAATTATCATCATTGGCTTGTTTTAGAAAAAAAAGAGCAACTATATTTGTAAAATAAAACTACTCAAACTTTTTTTCTTTTTTAGAAATTATAGGCACCCGTTAGGTTTAGATAGGAAACGATCAAATTCATAACTGTTATTTTTCTTTTTCTTTTTCTTTACTGGCTATAAAACAGCCACTGTACACATCAAAAATTCAGATTTGCAATAATAAAATTCAAATCATCATATACTCTATTTTTCCGCACAAAATCAACATGGTATCAGAGCTGGTTTCATACCAGTAATCAAATCGAGAGGGTCAAAGAGCCAACAAGAGCCAACAGAACCCATTCTCACCATAAACTAGATAACTGGTAAACAATATCAGTATCAACAAAAAACCAGAAACAATGTCACAACAATCCGACAATGCCAAATTAACAGCCATAATACTCTCTGGTAGCAGAAACTACATCCCATGGTCAAGATCCGTCATGTTAGCACTCAGTGGCAGAGGAAAAATGGCCTTTGTCACTGGGGCAAAGAAAAAACCCGAACCAGCAAAAAGACTGGAACCAACCGAAGAAGAAAACACAAAAGTCGAAGAATGGCAATCGAATGATCACATGATCATGTTGTGGCTGGTAAATACCATGGAACCCCAAATTTCCCAATTTTTCATGTATCTCAACTCATCAAAAGAAGTGTGGGATACCGCAAAAAAGAGATACGGCCAACAGCACAACTTTGCCCATATTTTCAGTCTCAAACAAGAGCTCGCACAAATCAAACAAGGAGGCAACCAAACCAACACACAACTCGTAACAGAAATCACAACAAAATGGGAGGAGCTCAAGGTCTACCTCCCTCCAACAACAAATCCAGAAGACATACAAAAAAGAACCGATCAAGATTTAGTATTTACTTATCTGGGCTCTCTTGATTCGAGCTACGAAGCCGTTCGCTCCCAAATTGTCCTCTCACCAGAATTACCCTCTTTTGATGAGATTGTTGCAACAATAGAAAGGGAGGAGTCGAGAAGGCTGCTCATGAATCCGCAACACAACCAAATCTCAGAAAATAAAGTTTTCAAAGCTCAATTCCAAAACCCTAGAAACAACGGCAAGGGAAGAGGAGCTTCCAACACCGATCGGTGTGACCACTGCAATCGCGCGGGCCACAACCGGGACGGATGCTGGTTCCTCCATCCTCATCTTTGCCCAGTCCGAGAGAAGGGTGCCTTTGGTGGCGCAAGGAAATGGGAGAACCGCGAAGAGAAGAGAGGGGAGAAGAAGGGTTTCGGAGCACAAAGAGAGAAAACGGGTCCGAGTGACCCCAATGATCAAATTGTCTCGAGCGACAGAGTTGGGTTAGACCAAACCGACTCAAGGGACTCTGATCCGGATCAAATGCGGCAGCTCATGGAGCAACTGTCCATGCTGCTCCAGCAAAACAATTAAAAGAATTCTGGTATTGCATCTAATTTAATTTACAATTCTGAAATTCAAAGTTGGATTCTAGATTCTGGTGCAACGGACCACATGACAGGAAATAAAAAATTGTTGAACAATTTTAAAGAATGTAGAACCAAACAATTTGTAATTGTTGCCAACGGTGAAAAAAATGAAAATTGGAGGAATAGGTACAATTAGCATTTTTTCCAAGGAACTACCAAATGTCTTGTATGTTGAAAATTGCTCATCTAATTTGTTATCCATTAGTAAAACCACAAATGAATTAAATTGCGAAGTTATCTTTTCATGAAAAAATGTGATTTTTCAGGAATGGATAACCAAGAAGGTGATTGGTGAAGGTGTTTTACAAAATAGACTCTATAATTTAAATCATGACAAAACCAATTTTAGTGTCAAGAGACAAGAGGATTTAGGAACTCTTTGGCATAGAAGAATTGGACATCCTTCCGATAAAATTTTAAAATGTATTTTTGATTTTTCTAAATTAGATTGTAGTAATTGTGAAGTGTGCAAGTTAGGAAAGCACACTAGATTACCATTTTATTCCTCAATTTGTAAGAGTGAAAAACCTTTTGAATTAATTCATTCGGATGTATGGGGACCGGCCCCCTATTAATTCGTTTAATGGATACAAATATTTTGTTTTATTCATAGATGATTTTTCTCGCACAACTTGGTTATATTTATTAAAAAATAAAAGTGAAGTATTTTCATATTTTCAAGAATTCTATAATTTTATAGAAACCCAATTTGATGCAAAAATTAAAATTTTTAGATCCGATAATGGAACGGAATTTGTAAATCAAAATTTCTCTAACTTTTTTAAGCAAAAAGAAATTTTACATCAAACTACTTGTGTATACACACCCGAACAAAATGGAGTGTCCGAAAGAAAAAATCGACATCTTCTTGAAATGACTAGGGTACTTTTATTTCAAAATAACGTCCCCAAAATTTTTTGGTCGGATGCCGTTCTTACTTCAACATATTTAATAAATAGATTGCCTAGTGCAAATTTAAATTATAAGAGTCCGTTGGAAATCCTTTACCAAAGAAAAATTAACATAGGCCATTTGAGAGTATTTGGATGCACATGTTATGTACACAAAAATAAACAAGATAAATTGGATTATACTTCGATCAAAGCCATTTTTTTGGGATACTCCTCACAAAAAAAGGGCTACAAATGCTATGATCCAATTAATCACAAATTTTACATCTCTAGAGATGTAACATTTCTAGAAAATGAGCCTTATTACAAAAATATTGATAAAGAAATCAACATTCAAGAATCACCAAGTAATATAATATTGCCACAAATTAATATTCCGGAAGAAAATAGAAATTCAATAGAAAATGAAAGTGAGATAGAAGAAACCTCACAAAATGAGAAAGAGGAAGAAATACATGTGGAGGGAACACCATTGAGAAGGTCATCAAGACAAATACAATCCTCAACAAGGTTAAGGGACTTTGTGACATACAAGGTACAATATCCTATTCAAAATTTTATTTCTTATAAAAATATTTCATCTCCACATAAAATATTTTTAACCTCTATTTCAAAGGAACAAGAACCAAATAGTTACCATGAAGCTATAAAAAATCCAATTTGGTATAAGGCTATGAAAGAGGAACTAAAAGCCTTAGAAAAAAATGAAACTTGGGTAATTGTACAATTACCAAAAAATAAAAAATCCGTAGGATGTAAATGGGTGTACAAAATTAAATACAATAGCGATGGTACCATAGAACGGTATAAGGCGCGCTTAGTTGCCAAAAGTTATACCCAAACATATGGTATAGACTACCATGAGACCTTTGCACCGGTAGCCAAAATGAACACCGTAAGAATTTTATTTTCCATTGCGGTAAACCAAAATTGGAAATTATACCAAATGGATGTCAAAAATGAATTCCTTCAATGAACACTTGAAGAAGAGGTATATATGACTTTACCACCCGGTCATGGAAAAGAAAACAATCAAGAATTAGTTTGAAAATTGAAAAAATCAATTTATGGATTGAAACAATCTCCGAGAGCATGGTATGGCAAACCAAGCACTTACTTAATTTCTTGTAATTTTAAAATTAGCAGTGCCGATCATTCACTTTTTGTTAAAATTGAAAAAAATAACACTACCATCATATTAGTATATGTAGATGACATCATAATTACCGGAAATAATTTAGAGGAAATTGAGGGAATAAAATCTCAATTAAAAAGAAAATTTGATATCAAGGATCTTGGTTATTTAAAATATTTTTTAGGAATAGAAATAGCACGTTCAAACAAGGGTCTATTTATTTCTCAAAGAAAATATACCTTAGATTTACTAAAAGAAACTGGAAAATTAGGATGTAAGCCGGCCTCAACACCAATAGATGGTAAATACAAATTAAATTCCGAAGATGGTGAACTTTTAGATGATATAAACCAATTCTAAAGACTTGTAGGGAAATTGATATATCTTACCGTTACACGACCCGATATTTCTTTTTCGGTTAGCCAAATTAGCAAATTTATGCATACTCCAAGACACCACATCTAGAAGTAATAAATAAAATTCTAAGATATTTAAAAAGAACACCCGGGCAAGGAGTGTGGATGAAAAATAATAATTCTAATGATCTATGTGGCTATTCCGATGCAGATTGGGCCGGAAGCTTTGATAGAAAATCGACAACAGGCTTTTGCACATTTGTAGGCGGAAATCTAGTCACATGGAAGAGCAAGAAGCAAAGCGTCGTGGCACGATGAAGTGCCGAGGCGGAGTATCGTGCCATGGCATCAACCGCAAGCGAGTTGACATGGATCAAGCAACTTCTTGCGGATATGGGAATTAAAATTCAAGCACCAATAAAAATGTTTTGCGACAATCAAGCGGCAAGGCACATAGCATCCAATCCCGTGTTTCACGAAAGAACTAAACACATTGAAGTGGATTGCCACTTCATTAGAGAAAAAATTCAAGCGAAAGAAATTGAAACTCCCTTTGTACGAAGCGAAGAACAATTGGCGGACATCTTCCCAAAAGGATTAGATCCCAAGCCATTCGAAGAAAATGTACGCAAGTTAGGGTTGATTGACATCTACACGCCTAACTTGAGGGGGAGTGTTGAGAATCAAGAGATTAGGGACTAATCAAGCCTCATAATCCGAATGGTCTATTGAGGGGGAGTGTTTTAGAAATTATAGGCACCCGTTAGGTTTAGATAGGAAACGGTCAAATTCATAACCGTTATTTTTCTTTTTCTTTTTCTTTACTGGCTATAAAACAGCCACTGTACACATCAAAAATTCAGATTTGCAATAATAAAATTCAAATCATCATATACTCTATTTTTCCGCACAAAATCAACAACTATATTTAGCAAGGGAGTTGCAAAACATTTTTGCAGCTTCCAATCACTAACCTTTTTTACTATTTGTTTTTCGTTTTTCTTATAGCTCTTACCATTTATTTAGCTTGTTCATCATTAGGTATTGAATTGAAAAGCGAGATAGAATGGTTCTGGATAGTGTGGTAGATATTGCTGTCAGATTAGTTGGTAATTTCATATTGTTAATTGTTAATGAATGGTAATGTGGTAATAATTCGCCGTCTTCTTTAGTGTATTTCATTACTTCTCTGTGATTTTGCATTTGAGTATTTTGCAATAAGACAAGTATCTTCTCTTTTTCGGGATGTATTTGGGTATGAAATGGATGAATGATGCGTATGTATTGATAGCTCTTCTTAGTTCATACTGCCTAGGTAACGAAAATTTCTCCACTAATTCCTGGAAATTGTATTGTAAATGCTCCAGTGAGATATGCTCATGTTATCATAATAAGAACCGGTATCACCTCCTGAGTGAGACATGATCGGTGCAAATCAAAACAGATACGTTCACATCAAAATTCGTGCATTTCTTAGAAATGAACAACATCGAGGACTCATTTATTTCCTAGGTATTTCTGCGTCGAAAGTAGCTAGAATGCAAAAGCCACATTGCCACAAATCTATTTCTTTGAGGTAAAAATTATTGTATTATAATGGTCACATGCTGCGGCACACGTAGGGTGAAGATTTTGACATAGTAGTTTATAGTTTATGCAGCGCATCAATAATAGAGTCAAAACAAAGCTAGGTAAATAAAAAACTGCTCTGTTAAAAATGTTTATCGGCACATGTATTTGTTTTCGGATTTTGCAGCACATGAGAGGAGGGACAAGAGAGGAAAAGGAAAACAAAACAAAAAAAGGTGGAGCCGGAAAGGAAAGAATTGAAAGTCCAAATTGTCGATCCAAACCGTTCAACATGATTATCTAAATAAAATGTGCTTGCAGATCAAATTTTACATTTTTTGGAAATTTTTTTACTATTTATTAAGAAGGGTACAAAATTCAATGGTCTGAATATCACTATTTTTTTGTAAAATACTTAATAAATAGTAAAAAAATTCAAAAATATAAAATTTGAACTGCAAGCACATTTTATTGCGGAGATCATGTTGAACGGTTTGGATCGACAATTTGGACTTTGAAAATAAAAAAAATGGTTGTTGTAACTTTGTTGTAACTTGATCCCTTCTCTCTCTCTCTCTATATATATATATATATAGAGAGAGAGAGAGAGAGAGAGATAGGCTATGGTGAGTTGTGAAGTAAAACGTCGTTTTACTTCACGTCATATTTTCATTTTGAAAATGCAAACAACCGATCTGAACTGCTCAACATGTTCTCTATATTGAAATGTGCTTGGAGACTAAATTTTACATATTTTGGAATTTTTTTACTATTTATTAAGCCACTTTGAAATCGCTGATCCACTGTGAACAGTAAAAAACAGTAAAATTTTCTGGACCACCGGATCAGCGATTTTCAAAGTGGCTTAATAAATAGTAAAAAAATTCCAAAAAATGAAAAATTTAGTCTCCAAGCACATTTCAATATAGAGAACATGTTGAGCAGTTTGGATCGGTTGTTTGGATTTTCAAAATTAAAATATGAGCGTGAAGTAAAAATGACTCTTACTTCACAACTCACCATTTTACGCCATACTTCACGTCATATTTTCATTTTGAAAATCCAAACAACCGATCCGAACTGCTCAACATGTTCTAAATATTGAAATGTGCTTGGAGACCAAATTTTACATTTTTTGGAATTTTTTACTATTTATTAAGCCACTTTGAAAATCGTTGATGCGGTGGTACAGAAAATTTTACTGTTTTTTACTGTTCACAGTGGATCAGCGATTTTAAAGTGGCTTAATAAATAGTAAAAAAATTCCAAAAAATGTAAAATTTAGTCTCCAAGCACATTTCAATATTTAGAAAAAGTTGAACTGTTCGGATCGGTTGTTTGAATTTTCAAAATAAAAATATGGCGTAAAGTAAAACGACGTTTTACTTCACAACTCACCATAGTCTCATATATATATGAGTAGGGTTAAAATGCACCATTAGTTTTGTGCTCCAATCATGCTTCACGTTTTTTTCTCTGTTTTAAAAGTTCGAACAATTGATCTGAACCGCTCAACATGATTTTCATATTAAAATGTGCTTGGAGACCAATTTTATATTTTTTGGAAATTTTTTACTATTTTTTTAGACAGGTACAAAATCACTGTTTTGGATGGTCCAGAATCTTCTGAAAACAGTGATTTTGTACCTATCTAAAAAATAGTAAAAAAATTCCAAAAAATATAAAATTTGGTCTCCAAGTACATTTTAATACGAAGATGATGGTAAGTGGTTCGGATTGACTGTTCGGACTTTGAAAACGAAGATAAGAATGTGGAGCATGATTGGAGCACAAAACCAATGATACATTTTAAGAATGTGAGATGTGATCTTTCATCCTTTTCACACTGTTTTGAAAGTTAATTTAAAACACTGTGCTTGAAGGATGTGAGATGTGATCTTTCATCCTATTTTCTTTGATTTATAGACCATACCTTATTAATTTGATTTGAGTAGATAATAAATTCAACAACTTGGATACGTCGTTTGAAGTCAATCCGATAGATTTTTGAATTAAGTTCACAAAAAGGCTTGGTGAGCTTAAGAACACCTTAGTTCTACTCATTTGGAGCAGAACTAGGGTGTTCCTAAGTTTACCAAGCTCCTTTGTGAACTCAACTCTAAAACCTATTGGATTAGCTTCAAACGACGAATCCAAACAGTTGAATCATTTTACCTTACGGGTGATGCATCTATATGTAACAATTTTAAACTTTCGAATTAATTTAGTATAAAGTCAAGTGGTCAAAATTAGAAGGTTTATAAATTAATTTTAATTCATTCATTTTTTAGATGCCTTTTGACTACTTGACTCTATACAAAACTAATTTAAAATTTGAAAATTTTCACATGTAGACACATTACTTGTAAGGTAGAAAGATTTCAAGAGTTTAAATTCGTCGTTTGAAACCATTCCGATAAATTTTAGAGTTTAGTTCACAAAGAGACTTGATGAACTTAGGAACTAACCTAGTTCTACTCTATTAACATAATCTCACTCAAACAAAAAAAAAAAAAAAAAAAATTTTTTTGATAACTTGGCAGATAAAAAAAAAAAAAAAGAGCGGTCAACACAAAACCCGAGCGCTCGAGCCTAACATTTCAGCGACTCAGCAACTACATTTTGTGAAAACTGAAAGGAATAAAAAGGAAAGAAAAACTCAACCCTGTTCTTCTTCTTTCTCCTCGCGCGACCCCTTTCTTCGCGGTTAAGCATCTCAGATCTCTCGTTTCCTCTCTACCCTCCTAACCCCAGATCTCTCCCTCTTTATCCTCTGAACTATGTCGGAAAACGACACAGTCCCTCTTCACCCCTCCTCCCAATCCGACATAGACGAGATCGAATCTCTCATCTACGCCGCTCCCTCCGCCACTGTTCTTCCCGCCCGTCCCCCGTCACCTCCTCGCGCCACCATCCCCATCTCCGTCCCCGTCTCAACCGCACCTAAGCCTCCGGCTTCTGTCCCTCCTTCAATTCCCATTACCGTCGTCCCAACCGCGCCCGTCAACCCGAACACTGTTCCCAGTGGTCGTGTCGCGATCGCCTCTGAAGGGTTCGGATCTCCGACAAATACGCTGACTGAACCCGTTTGGGACACGGTAAAGCGCGATCTGTCGAGGATAGTGAGTAATCTTAAGCTGGTTGTGTTTCCAAATCCCAATAGAGAAGATCCAGGAAAGGCGCTTAGGGATTGGGATCTGTGGGGGCCTTTCTTCTTCATCGTTTTTCTTGGTCTTACGCTCTCTTGGTCCGCCTCAGTGAAGAAGGTTAGATCTGGTTCTGATTTATTTCCCTTTTTTAATAGTTCGTGCTATTATATTTAATATTTTATAGTAAATCTTAGTTCAATTTGCTCCTTTTATGCTTTAGAGGTAATTTGTAAGTGGATTGATCTCGGGTAAGTAGAATAGTAGAAATGGAGGGCATTAGTTTAGCGTTTGTGGGAATTTCTTGTTTTCTTCTTTTAATTGGATCACAAGATTTGAATTAAACCAGAACAAAAATTAACTACATGGATAGAGCACTGCATTCGGAGTTCTTGAAGTATGGCAGTGTACGAGCTGTGGATATGGTTATCAAGCTTCTTGACTAGTTTAGGCCAAATTGTGCAAGTTCCACTTTTTGTGGCAATTGAATTATTGTTAATCAAATGGCTCAATTAATGGTTTGGGTTGACAGAATACTGATTTTTCTACTGACCTATGCATAAAGTTTGGCACCGAGTGATACATATATACTTAACCATGTATTTGTTTCTGTTTTTTGTTTGCTTTAGTCTGAAGTATTTGCGGTTGCTTTTGCGGTGCTTGCTGCTGGAGCTGTTATTCTCACTCTAAATGTTCTTCTCCTGGTATACCCTCTTCTCACCTCTTTTTTCCCTTTTCTTTATCCCCCTGTTTAGTTTTTTTGGTAATTTGTTTTGAAACTTGTATCCTTCATTTTTAAAAGAATTCCTGCCGTCTGCATAAAGAGGATTACATGATAAATAAATACAAAAATCTTAGTTGTACCAGTCAGGTAATGTCCTGTACCAGTTGCTGGACTAGAAATCTGATCCAGCTTTAATGTGAATTACTTCTTTTATGTGATTAATTGTAGGGAGGTCACATAATATTTTTCCAAAGCTTGAGTCTGCTGGGTTATTGCCTGTTCCCGCTTGACGTAGGTGCTGTTATTTGCATGCTCAAAGACAATGTTATACTTAAAATAGTTGTGGTTGGAATTACACTTGCTTGGAGCTCTTGGGCAGCGTACCCCTTTATGAGTGCAGCTGTAAACCCTAGGCGCAAGGCTTTGGCAATTTATCCCGTCTTTCTCATGTACATTTCAGTTGGTTTTCTCATCATTGCCATCGATTGAGACTTCAAAGGTGGATTTATACATTAGTTTTCTATGAAATTGTAGCCCGGTAACACTGTTACTAGTTTTGTTCCCTGACATGGTTATATGCATATGGTGTTACATGAAGTTCTTTTGTAGAGTTGTAGGTATGAATTTGGGCATAAAAGTTGCAGTGGAAATTGGGATGAGTTTGCATTTCTTACACATGTGGCTAGCATTGTTATTGGTATCTTGAAAAATTCTATTGGTTGATGGAAGTGGAGATGGGAAAGTTGTAAAATTCTATTAAAATTGAGATTATTTTGCATTAATATTGGACTGTACACGACAATACGATGATATATACAATATGCTGAGCGCTGTATTCACCCTTTATTTTGTTCTTTTGTTTTAGGAAAAATGAAAAATGAAAAATGCAATGGTCAATTGAGAACTTTTTGAAAATTATAACATTGTTTTCGACATTGTCATGTTAACTTTTGTAGTACGGTATATACTCCTGTTTCCTATACGGAAAACACAAATATTCCTATTAAGCGGCCTGAACTTCTTAAAAATAATAATTTTATTACTCCAAAAAAATGTTAGAAGTTGCTCCAAATTTTAATTTTTTTTAGCAAGCAGTTTGAATTGATCGCTATAATCTCAAATTTAGAGATTTAGAGTCGTTACATCGGTCAACTGATGATATGCATAGCATTCTGGACTTGCCACTCAATTCCAATAAAAATGAAACTGATTGGGTTACGACTCGTTGTTGTAAAAAATGGCCATTTAGGCTAATTATTTATGATTATGACTGTTTATTTTTTATTATCTCCGATTAATCACTTGACGGTATTCTATCCGTCTAACGAGCACATATCGTTATTTACAACACTGGTTACGCGAGCTTCTGCTGTTACTATGTTCTGCAATTTTTATTCATATCAAATCTTGCCCTCATTTCTTTAAAAATTTGAAAAATATCTTTACCGCTGGCTTTGTCAATGGTAGGAGATGGCTGCTACTGCTGGTAATGTAAAGTGCCAAAACCGAACAACTTGCATATTCACAATTTGAATGTTTCTTAATTTTAATCCATCTTTTTTATTGGCCGGCGTCGGGCTATGAGGGCATGTGCTCACGCTATACTGACAAAGGGTTGGAGAAAAGTGGGTTGCTGCCAACTCAGGCATACGCCGACGCAGAAGGCAGACTCATAGAGATGCCGAGGGACGCCAAGTTGCCGCTTCACTAGCGTGAGATTCCTTCAGAGGAGAGTAGAGTACACCCCAACACACGAATGCCTCCTCCCCCCAGCATATGTCGGTCTCTGGCCTGACGAGGACTAATTATACTCCTTAAAGGGGGATGGAATGCACTACAATGCAAATAGAATACAAGTAGCTGGACCAGCATATCCAACTTCTCCCGCACACGTCACACAGGTTAGTCGGAAACAAATTTTTTATTATTCAAATTAAAGTAGTTATTGAGTATAAGAAATAATATTACTAGTACCCTTTTACATGAAAATCCATAGCTGCGTACTCTCAGAACATAAAAAATAAATAAATAAAAAAGGAAGAGACCAAAGATTATACTCAAAAAGTGATCACTTGAAAAACAAAACATAATATTAACAGACAATAGGCATTCTCCTTCATTTTTTATAGAAAAAAAAAACATAAATGTGATAATAATTTTTTTTTCCTTACCAAACGTTGTCAGAGGGTCTCATCAGAAGCAGCAAAGCTCATGAAACCGGCAGATGAGCGTGCACTGCATGATATCCGATCGTACACCACATTAGCCACATAATCATGCTCTTATTATTATTAAATGTCATTTAAAACCGTTCTGTATTCTAGTTATGATATATTTGAAGCTGGAAAATATGTATAAAATTAGTACAAATGTTTTACCTCAGAATAAAGGAATTTGTTTCGATGAACCAATTTATGAAAAGAAAGAAGAAAACCCCTGTGAAAACCATAAATTGAGGAAGAGCACGGAGAATTATTGAAAAAGAGGACCCGTTTTGATGCTTAATGTCTATTGTTACTACTAGTTATGGCATCAAAACGGAGAATATTACTACTGGTTAGATTTAAGATTAAGAGCATCTCTATTCCAGCAAACGTTTAGCAATTAATTTAAATTACATCACTCAGTTTAGCAATTAAAGGGATTCATAATTTCTAAATCACTTCATTCTAAAAATTTAATTAGAGTTGTTTTTAAAACATTCTAGAAATTTAATTAGAGTTGTTTTTAAAGCAAACTTGTTAATTTAAAAATTATGGTACATCCCAACAATTATATTAGCAATTAACACATCATATTAGCAATTTAAAAGAAATCACCATTGTAGATGCTCTAAAAGTTGCTTTTAAAGCAAACTTGCTAATTTAAAAACTGTGGTATATCCCAGCAATTATATTAACAATTAACACATCAGATTAGCAATTTAAAAGAAATCATCGTTGTAGATGCTCTAAGATTACAAAGTGGTCTTTCATTGCTCAATATGAAATTTCTGTTCATGACCAGAAAAATTAACACATCAGATTAGCAATTTAAAAGAAATCATCGTTGTAGATGCTCTAAGATTACAAAGTGGTCTTTCATTGCTCAATATGAAATTTCTGTTCATGACCAGAAAAATATTCTCAGATATCAGATCTCCAAGGGTACAATATTCTCCATTTTTTAGGTACTTGGTATTTTGCACAGCTCTGTACTATTTCAGAGAAAATACAACAAAATCACATTAACATCTTTACTAAGACAACAATTAATAATAAAATTAACGAAAAATAAGGACTCAAGTCACTCAACTGCAAGCCTTTGCTGATCATCCACGTAAAATAGAGCATCCAGCAGCAGGTCTTTTGTTGTCATTTTTCACCCAGCTTTCATCCTTCCTGCATTACTCTTAAGTTGGGTCAGGAGTTGCCTGGGCCTATTGTGTACCAAAAAGTTAAAAGAGTTGTGCAAGTTAAATTTTTCTTATTTTTCTTCATATCCCATAATGCACAATTACTCGTTCAGAACTTGTTTGGTATACATAAAGAGTTACTTATTAAAACAAGAATATTACATAAAGAGTTATTACATAAATGACCATTAAACAAGAATATTACATAAACAGTTATTTATTAAAAACAAAAATAATTATCATTTCAAATTTTTAAAAACTAAATTTTAGTTTTGAGGCACAGAAGATGTTGAAACTATCATTTAAACTGCCATGTAAACTACAAATATTATGTAACATACTGTACCCCCTTTTTTAATAATTAAAAAAAGGTACTATCCGCAATTCCCCAAAATATAATTAATAATATATATTAAGTAAAATATATAAGGATCTTGATGGATTCGAACCATCACCCCCCTGAAAAATCAGGGACTCTTCCAAATGCTTTTGAGCTAAAGATCCATTTCAGAAGGAACATTCATACAACCCAAAATTGACAATCATTCACTTTCGTTTTAAGATTAAAACCACACTCCAGAAACTACCATTTGATATTAGACCATTCTAACTAACAACAAAAAAGTGTTTTATCGATTCATACCTGCCTGATAAAAATGAAAAAGTGCAAACTGTAACATGCATGCAATAAATTAGCAAATATCACAGCATAAAAAATTCAAAATTCTTTTTTGATTTTCAAACGTCCTTTAGCTGTAAACATTGAAAAAGTTCTTAGTCTTGCTGTCGAAAGTCAGGTTAACCCCACTGCAGAAACAAGTCAGCAAAAAGAAATTATTATACAGAAATTTACAAATAATAACAAAAACTAAGAACAATATTTAAATAGAAAATTAACCTGTTACAAACATTAGCATGAACTTTGATAATATAGATTCTGCATACAAACCAGAATATAGAGACCTATGAAACATCTCCCTATACATAGACAATATCATCAACAAGAGCAGGGCTATTATAAGTTAACTATTTTCAGACTTCATACTATTCATGTAATTATTTTTTCACTATTGGCATAACAGAATATTGCTAAAAACAATTTCAAATTAATTTGTCACATTAGATATTTATCAATCATCTTAATTCAGAGGTTCTATTTTTATAGCAGCATCATATTATATTAACATTCCAACAATTTATTGTACACATTCAATTAAATGTAATTAAAAATTGACTTTGAACTAAACCTTAAAAAGTTATTCAGTAGGCTTTCAATTGAAATGCTTTCATCATCAACGCAATTTATGGAGCAGGCTGTGTAGCAATCAGGTACTCTGTAGAGAAAAGGGGTATAGAGAGAGGGAGACACAGACACTAACATTGGAAAACAATATTTTCCCATCACCCAGAAAAACAAAACTGCATAAAAATAGGTTTCCAATTCTAATATATGAGAACATTCTAACTAACAACACAAATACCACAATTACCTCATCAAGAAAATTACGAATATCTACCTTATTACATAAAGAGTTTAAATTGCTTGTTTTTGTAAAAAGTTTGATTAACACCACTGCAAAAACAAAGTCAACATAAAGACAAATATACATTTTTTACAGAAATCACAAATTAAAAAAATTTCAATAAAGTCTTGACATACAGATCTATAAAACACTCCCCTATACAAATATCCTTGTCCCCTATACAAATATCCATCAAATTATCAACCTTTCCAATACCATCACAACAGGAACAAAAATATATGCAGTGGAAATTTTATCGATCACTACCTAATGAATTATAAAACACAAATAGCCAATATTCAAATATTCCTCCACTTACTAAACAGTAGGTTAATACAAACTAATTATTAACCTTCCATCAAACAAAAAGTGAATAAAATAATAATTAAATGAAAAATTGAATTTTCATAATGTTGAGTTATGAGATTACTTATCATTGCAACAAGAACAAAATTCACATCAGACATGACAAATTTACTCGATATTAGACAGGCACACACATTAAAGGAAATCATCTGTAGAAATCTGTACATTTTAGAAATAAAAATTAATTATTTCCAGGAAATTATAAGTGGATGTCTATGCATTTTATTAATTAAAAATAATTTCTCCCTACTTTTTACTGCAGACATTGAACTTTCAAACAAATTGACCTATTGAAATTTCAAGGCTTCATGCAGTCATTATATCACTTACAATGTAACAGATCTTTTCTTTTTAAAATCAATTAAATTTGTCATCTGTTATGATGCATTCACCTCGATTGAATACTTCTTTTTTTTAACATCATCATTTAAGGTCTATTACCAGCAATTTATTGAATATTTTCATTCAATTGTAATGTAAGTTAACTTTCAGATATACCTCGAAATAGTAGTTCACTAAGCTTCAATTGGAAGGCTTCCATCATCAACGCAAGTTATAAAGCAAGTTGTGTAGCAATCAGGTACTCTGTATAGAAAATGTAAAGAGAAAAGGGGGTATAGAGAGATACGCACACACACAAACACAAACGACAAGAGGGGGAACCTGGGGATAAAAAAAAACTTCCCCATGCGATCTCCCTCGAACAACAAAATATCTTTTTTTTATTACTATGGTTGACCTGTCATGCGAGCGCACCCAACATGACAAAGGCCTCTAGGTACAAAATATATACAAGATATCAGATCAGAAAGCTTACAACTATAAGAACATACCCTTTAGTTTTTACACACTTACCAAAACCTCCAGGTGATAGAACCAATCATGATCTCGGACTAGTCTAACTCGGCTGCTACTTGTCTGAATCAAATCAGGGAACAAACTATGCAAGTAGGCTTCAACTCCTCATAAGAAACCCGAAAATAGCTGACTATGATCATGGTCATCTCCCGATCCTCCACAATTACCTATTACGATCAATTGCTGAATCACGCATAAGATCATTGTCTTCTTGTCGAGGATAGAGGGCTGACTATGATCTTATGGGAGATGAATCAAACGTCTTCATTTCTTCAAACGAGTCGCACGTCAATCGAATAAACACCGTTCGAAATTGCGAAATCAGAGCAGATAACAGGAGGTAAATTTATTTGATCAGATCGATCTGAAACTGATTTCGAAAGTACCGCCATAATCTTTCAGATCAGCGCCAGATATAACCATCATTCGCGCTGCCTAGAGCAGATCTCCGTCTGCACCACCGCTCAATTCTCCGATCATTTCGGCCTCATCAAATTTTAATTTAGAATCTATCTATGGCCGGTTTACAGAGGTCTCTTGTTTTTTGGCGGATAGGTTTATGGATTTTATAGCAAATTCTAAAGTCTGTTTATAGGCGTCTCTTGGATTATCAAACCCTAAGTCGGTTCCGTCTTCGACGGACCGGATCTATCCACGCGTAATATTTTGATTGGAAGGACCACGAATATTCCTTGTTTATCACGTTTATGTCCGCATAAAGATTAGACCGACACCCAAGCTAATTACAAAAATAATATAAAAGAAAAGCTGTTTTGGTGTGTTTCGTGTGAATAGCGGGTCCGGAACCCCTAAAGTAACTCAAAATTTGAATTTAGTCGGGACCGTCCCATCAAAATTCAGTCAATCGGGTGTACGGGTGCGCAAAAAAAAAAAACGCAGCTCGAAACTTAGTTCGAATTCAGATTCAACTCGCTAATAATTCGAGTTGAAACTAACTCGAGTCAAAACTGACTCGATTGATTTATGAGTCGAATTCAAGTTATCTCCAACTCGGTTCAGAATTAACTTAGTTGGACTCACACCAAATCATAATCCATATATTTCTAATTTTTGCGTCTCAAACCTTATACCTGTTTCTATTTGGTAATTTGATAAATTATGCACTATTTCTTTTGTTTTGTTAATTTATTAGACTCTGTATTGTTTTGTTAGACTTTATCTGTTTGGTAATTTTTAATTATGTACTATTTTGGTATTTTCATAATTTTTAATTATGTATTTGGTCATTGTCTCATTATGTACTGTCTTTAATTGTGTATTATTTTGGTAAATTATGTAATATATTTTTTGTTATAATTAAATTAGATTGTCTCACTATGTACTATATTATGAGTCACGAGTCGACTCGCTTCGACTCGAGTTGCTCGCGAGTTGATTCCAAATTAGTTTCTGACTCGGAACTGAATTAGCAACTCGGACTCAACTCGGCTCATGAGCAGCCCTAATCCGGTTGTAATATGCACGGGCCATTTTTAAGGGTTTAAATCGAATGTTTAAACATTTTAAGCCGAAATATCGATCCACAACACGAACCGCCACGCGCTTTACAAAGTACCGTAACCTCACTCTAATTATATATGTTAATACATACGGACTCATAATGTTAATCATATAACATATCATAATTAAAAAAATATACATAGATGGGCCAACTCCAGCTTTATATTTGCTACTTAGAATATTTAAAAATTGTTCACAATACAAATATCCACTAAAATTAAGCTGGATACAAAAATTACAAACCAAAACCGTGTGCTGCTGTTGCTTTTTAGTTCTTACAAACTGACTCAGGCTTCTGAGCTGGCGAACAAATCGCCATGGAAGTAGGGATGGCAAAAAAGCCCGATTGGCCCGGAGGCCCGTTAATATCCGTCCGGCCCGCCCTTTACCCGGTCGGCCCGGCACTGTGATGGGCCAGGTAAGGCCGGGCCTAAAGACGGGCCAGGCCAGGCCTGGGCTTAACTCTAAGCCCACAGGCAGCCCGTTGGGCTTATATTTTAATACAACGAAAATTATGAAATTGGATTTAGGGTTTTTTCCAGGGAATCCAGCCGCTATTCCTTTCTTCTCCCGTTCTCTCCCTCTCTGTCTTTCTTTTCTCTGCCTCACGAACCCCACCCCCTCTCTATCTCCTTCGCTACCTCCTATCCTCTCTTCTCCCGCTGCTAAACTCTACCCCTTTCTCTTCTCTCCCGCTGACACCGAAGTCCACTCTCTCCTCTCTCACTTGCTCTCTTGATTCCCTCATGCGCTGAGATTTCTACCCTTTCTCTCTTTTCCGTTTTTTCCCTGTTGCATGCTAAAATTTCCGAAACCTAGGGTTTTTGGGTGCCGGTGGTTGTGATCGGTTGCCTTCGGTTCTTGCTTGGTGTTTTCGGGTGCCTAGTGTAGCCTTTCTCTGTGGGTTGCTTGCTGAATTTTCTTGACGGCCGTGAGGCGAAGGAACCCCTTTGGAATCGACGCGCCTAAAGGGTATTTTCTATTTTTTGTTTCTTTTTCTCCTGAAATTACTCCTCTATTTTGTTTTGCGAGTCTAAATTTAACTTGCCTACCGCTTCATATTTTTTTTTTGAGAAAAAAAAGGTTCCAGGTTCAAACCCCTTTGGCTGCCTTTTTCAATGAATTTTTTCTTGTAGAAGGTGGCACCAGAAGTCAACTCTAGCAGTTCGCTTCTGCTGGTGGAACAATTTTTTCTTTACTGTCAATACAGTTCTTCAGATCAGATATGTTCTGATTGCTTAAATGCTTAGTACAAAACCTAAGAATCAAAATGATCAGTTCCAATTTCCAAACTTGGTGTAATGAATTCTGATTTGGGAAGGAAGTTTCTTGGTGCAGGATGGAGTTGCATAGCATATACTATATAGTACCTTTTAATTCACTTTGCATCTCATAGTATTGTGTTAAATTACCTGAGGTGTTGTATACATTTGGTAGAATGGTAGCTGTGGCCTGTGCACAAGTGTGGGGAGTAGAAAATATTTTATTGTTCTTTGCTCCTTGTTCTAGAACTTGTATTAATTTAACAGTGATCATCTCTATTTTATTGTTCTTGATTCGTGCCGTCGATTGTTTCGGGAGTATCAAAGAAGAGATTCGAATCAACAAGTTGCGGAACCAATCATAAGGGTAAAGAAACCAAAAATTGGTTTTCCAAAGGATTACAACATGTTTGCCGAAACTATGAAGAACGATTACAACATGACTACGGAGTTGGAACTTTACTTAGAAGAAGGCTTGGTTCCAACTGACGACGATGACTTTGAAGTGCTCGAATGGTGGAAGTCTAATGGATCCAAATTTTGAACTTTGCGAAACATTGCTCGAGACATATATGCAATACCCGTTTCAACAGTTGCATCCGAATCAGCTTTTAGCATGGGCGGGCGAATAATTAGTCCACAAAGAAATAGACTTCATCCTCAACTTGTTGAAGCTCTAGCATGCGCACAAAATTGGTAGTATTTTAATTAAATATGCTCATATTTTCATTTAACTATGAGTTGTCTTTTTTTTCAGATTTGGAAGAGGGTAATCCATTTAAGACATATTGTGATGATTTAGATGGAGATGGAGATGGAGATGTAGATGCTGAGGTAACTCTTCTTCTTATTTTTTATTAATTGGATGTTATTAAAAAATTGGGTAAGTATAGATATATAACTCTTAGGGTAGCTGCTGATTGTAATTTTGTATATATATAGAGCAGCTGATGACTATTTTTTGCATATATATAGTTGCTGCCTTTTTTGCATATATATAGCTGCTGCCTATTTTTTGCATATATATAGCTGCTGCCTATTTTTTGCATATATATAGCTGCTGCCTATTTTTGTATATATATAGCTGCTGCCTATTTCTTCTATTTTGTATATATATAGCTGCTGCCTATTTTTTGATGCCTAATACAAAGGTTTAGTTTATACAAAATAGAAGAAATTAATTTATATAACTTCCTGTATGAATTAATTATTGCAGATGAGAGCAATAGAAGAAGAAGAGGAGTAGTGGGTTCAATGCTTTGTTATTACCAATATTTGTGTAATTGTGTTAAATTTTTATTTTATCTTATTGTTAAATTATACTTTGTTGAATTATGAAAAACTATGTTGTTTGTTATGTTAAATTACATCTCGTTGTTGTTTTGCTATTAAATTAAACTTATTTGTGTGGTTGTGTAATTGTGTAATTGCTTATTTGTGTAATTGTGTAATTGCTATTAAATTAGACTTGATGTAATAACAATTATGCATCATTTCTTTGTGTAATTGCTTATTTGTGTAATTGCTTCTGCCTTAATTGTCTCTTATTTTCTCGTCGTAAAAATTATCTTTACAGTTATACTTGTATTTGGAATTAATGCATACCAGCAGGCTACAGTTTCTGGAAAAGAAAATAAAAAGTTGGAGAAATTTGGCCTCAAAAAATGAATTGGGCATGACCGGGCCGGGCCGGGTAAGGCAGCCCATGGGCACAGGCAGGCAGGCACGGGCAGGCCTGGGCCTGGAGGAAAAGCCTATGGGCAGGCCAGGCCTAGATTTTCAAGCCCGTTATACTGGGCCAGGCAGGCGGGCCATTAATTTTTTACGGGCAGGCTAGGCCTGGGCTTGGCAAAATACCCGTAGGCTAGGCCCATTGCCATCCCCTACATGGAAGCAGGGCATCCTTCCAAGCAATTATCTCTAAAGCTACCCACAAAATTTTCATTTTCAAAAAAGCCCTTGGCCACCTCACCATTCAAAAAATTTCCATCAAGAAACCACCTCCTGAAACCTACACCTTCTTTGGCCGTGCAATACTCGGCCGGTACATGTCTGATTAACAAATTGTGGCATAAAGAAACCGAGGCAAGAGCACCGAATTGCGCCAATTGCACCAGTAGAGTTCTTTCGATGCGATTGAACCCGAGATCTATAGCCATTAACTGGTTGGTACCATTCACTGGAGGCTACTGTACCTGTACCGTTAGGGACGGCAAACTAGCCTCCCCATCATGGTAGCGTATGGTTCGGACGGTCGTCAGCGACTCGATCGAGCTACCAACCCATCACGCCTTGGATCAGATGCGCATGCTGGATCCATGCTCCTTGTGTCCGTTCCGTTTTCCACCGGCAGGATGGTGATCTCTGATTATCCTCACCGTTATGCCAGCAATGACTTGTTTAAGTGTTAAACAAGTCATTGTTAACAAAAATATTATTATTTTAGTTCTTTTTAACAAATTCAGTTATAATTTTCAAAACATGTTGATGATGATACGAAAGTCGCATGGATTATTATCATTACACTTTAATTTATATCATCATGAGACATGCCTTCAAAATTATAAATATATACAATGTTAAATGGAATAAAATTAAATGATAAAAAAAGTAACCAACTACTTACATGGACAATATTTTTCTTAGAAATAAATATTTTAATATTAAAATTAAATGATAAAATAAAGTAACCAACTACTTACATGGACAATATTTTTCTTATAAATAACTAATTTAATAAAACAAATAAGGAACGGATCGGATATTTATTAAAATAATATAAAATAATATTAAAAAATACTAAAGTATATTGTTTATAATATATATATATATTAAAATATATAATATGTATCTACTATTTGCATACGGATAATTGAAACATAAAACCATATCAGTATTCATATCCACACGGATATTCGGATATTAAATATCCACGTCTAATTTTTTGAATACGGATCAAATACGGATAGGATATTATCCATATCGTTTTCACCCCTAATGCACATACATTCACATGATAGTTTACTATGTACTTTTAGTTGTCCCTTGATTGAAGGTGGATTAATTGACTTAATTCGACTTTGGGATCTATATAATAACAAAGAAAATCAAACAAGATCAGGGGCATAACTAAAAAATTTAAATAAGGGGAATTAATCTATAAAATGCATAATATGTGAAAAAGGCAAAAAAAAAAAACGTAATTAGTGGAAATTGAGCACATGTCCTTACAAACACCAAATAAAATTCTTACAACTAGACTACAAGAACAAATTTTTCATTTTATTAGGGGAGGTTGTACTATATAAAAACTTAAAAAAACAAAAATTTAACATACATAATTAAAAAAATTAAAATCATTGGGGTGGTTTAGCACTCCCTGACATACATATAGATCTAATAAAAAATAAAAGATAATACCTGAATCTTAAGTGTAATTCCATAATTCGGGTAGTAATCTTATAGACTATCATTTTGATTTTCTGAAATTCTGATCGGTGATTATTTTAATTAAATTCTTATCAGAGTTTAAATGCCACTCAAGATCTTGACAAATTTCATTCTTCAAATGCTTGCTCAAGATCTCCTTTTCAGATCTTTGCAGATTTAATTTGTAATTTTTTTTAGTTTACCCAGTAATATGTATGAACATGAAACAAATTAATGATAAAAAAGAATTAATTGTATTTACTTTACAACAAGCATTCCCAACAAATGTTGCACTACACTTTTTTATTACCGTTTCTTTCCAATTTTCATAATAATGTAATGAAAAAATTATTAGAATCACTTATTTGATTGCGCACTTCAAATTTACAGAGGTTAGTATTGCACTATGAGGGACATGAGATAGAAAATTTGAAAATAAATTAGTAGATCATCATGATATTGAAAGTTTGAGTATTTATTTTTTAAATCTTGACTAATATATTCTGATTTTTCAAGATGAGTTACTCATTTCGGCCAGTGTTATAGATGATCCATTATAATTCTTTAACCAAAAACTACAAAATGATAGTTATTTCTTTAACCAAAAAACTACAAAACTCAGTTCATGTTTCTTTAGATTTTAGCATATAAAAGGTTTCTTGATCAACGTGTATTTCAAAAGAAAAAATAAATGAGGTCCCGATCATCTAAGGTAACACAAATTTTGAGTTTGCATCTGGACCGCGCAATAAGAATCCGAGCAAATGCAGCCATAGAAAAGAAGCAAAGAGAGGAGGAGAAAAAAACCATAATGATACTTTTATTAAATTAAAGAGAGGAAGATGATGTCGCTGCCTAGGCGCTGAGCTAGAAACATGTCAGTCCATTACAGCTGTACCTATATTATTGGACATTATTATTTTCATTTTTTTTGTTTTCCTTCTTTCATTTTATTAATTTTTTTACCGTCCTTTGTTAGAAAATAATATTGAAGAGAGAAAGAAAGAAAAAGAAAAATAATTAAATCTGTCTCTGTCTGTTATGTGACAAGTTATTTAATTTTATATATGTACTTAAATATACACATAATACATTGTATATTCAATTTTAACAAGTCCATTATTTTTTAAAAGAAAAGAGAAGTAATTGCTGTAGTCCTTGAATAAAAGTGAGTGAAAACCATTAAAAGTACTTGAATTTATCCAATTAAAATTTTCCTATTAAAATTCATTTTAAATTTATAAATACTGAGTTTATCCCTTTTAAAAAAAAAACACGTGGTTAAAAAAACCAAGCATTTGCCTAAATGTTCAATTTTCTATTTGGTCGAGTGTGAGGGCAAAGATTAATCTTCTTGGGATACACACACAAGCATTTGTCTAAATGTTACTGTGTGTATCTCGTTACGTCATAAGTAGATAAATGAATGACTTGTCCTTAAAAATCAACTAAATAAAAGACTGAGCATTTTAGAACTAAATAAATTGGATGAAATATCGGGTGAAACAAGTTTATAAATATAAAGTGTGTTTTCATAAAAAAGACAATAAATTGGACAATTTGTGAATTTTTAAAATTTAGAAGGATAAACATGATATTATGAATTTTAAACGAAAAATACAAGTAAATTATATTAGTAAATACTTGTCCGAGCTGCAGTTAAGCTTCAGTACAGCTAAGCGCCAAAGGAAGACGGTAGACAAGGTGAAGCATGTGAGTCTTGAAAAGGTGCCTGTATGATCAAACATAGCGCAAAACCAACTGAAACTCATATACTTAGTTAGGGCCTGTTGGCGCGGTACTGTGCGCGTGGGAAAAAAAATTCACTCAGACTGAATTTTTTTTTCTCCACGCGCACAGCAAAATTCAGTTCAAAAATTTTCTGTTCCCAAACCCATTCCCGTTCCCCTCTTGGTGCCGAACAGGTCCTTAGTGACACCCCCAAAGAGTTTATTCCTTACTCAAAAAATAAAAAATAAAAACTATTATTGATCGTACCCAAAGGCCACAAACAGAAAGGAATGTCTTTGCTGGCATTCAAACATCATTGGTTGCCAAAAAAAGAATAATTTTGATTTGATTTAAGCTCCAAAATAATTAAAATCATAATTAATTAAAGAAGTAATATTATCTCCAAAAATATTAATATATAAACTGTTCAAAAATTTACACAAATAAACTGCAGTTTGTAATTATTGGTGTCTACAATGGAAAAAATTGTTGTTTAGATCCACTTAATCCAGAGTACAATATTGTTTTCTTGAGCTCATCAAATTTCGTGGTGAGCTTAACTAAAAAATACAATGTATTGATCTTATTAAACGACGAATTCAAACTTTTGAAACTGACTTACTTCACAAGTAATGCGATTACATTCAAATATTTATAAAATTTTGATTTAATTTAGTATAAAGTCAAGTGATCAAAACAAGAAGGTTTATAAGTTAATTAAATGTGTTCATTTTTTATTATTTTTGATAATTTGACTTTATACTAAATTCATTTAAAAATTTAAAAATGTTATATGTAATACATTACTCGTGAAGTAGATCGGTTTCAATAGTTTGAATTAGTCGTTTGAAGCCAATCCGATAAGTTTTTGAGTTAAGTTCATCAAAGTTTCATTATGAGTTTGACAAATTGTCTGAGTAAGCTTTGCATTGTTAATTTCTTTTTGGCAATACCCATGATTAACCAACTTATACAAAATTACAGATGATTAAATGACTAAACTGTAAAGGGTGAAATATAACGATATTAATTTCTTTCTTCAAAAAGTGATACAATAAATAACCTATCCCATTGTCTTTGGAGAGTAAAATTATCACGATATTAATTATGATATGACTTATAAAAGATTATTTAGACAAAAAATGAGTTAGTGCATATGGGCATAAATTATTTAAATTTTGGAAATCCTCATCTATCAATTGGGTATGGTTATGCTATTTTGTGCCTTCGTTTATAATGTAATCAACAGCTCAATAAAATTTCTAGCTTTTTAAAGTTAGATGGTTAATTGGTCATAAAAAGTTAGGAAACAATTAATCCAAAACATGCAGTCTAAGAACTAACCTTTGGTCTATTGGCAAAGGCACATGGTCTCCAGAGGCGGAACTAGAAAATTTGATAGCAGTGGCTGAAAATTAAAATGTATAATTGTGGTGAGTGAGATTTGAATTCAAGACCTCTCAACCACAAAATAAAGCTTTAACCACTAGGCTACAACTAAATATATATTTAGCTAGACTATATAGAAAGTTAAAAAAAAATATAAAATCCAATTAAATTCCTATATGTATAATTAAAATTTTAAAATTATAGGGGTGGCTTAGCCACCTTTGACTAAGCCTTAGATCCGTCTCTGATGGTCTCTATATGAGAAATTATGGATTTGAAATCCGGATAGGAGAAATCATTTGTTATAATAACTAAGGTATTAAATAGTTGGGAAAATTGATTATTTGCCACTCCAAAACCTTTCAATTTGAAAAATGCCATTCTAAAATTAGAAATTATTCTAATGCCACTGTAAACTTACTTAATTCTTAATTTTTCCACTAATACTGTATTCGTCTTATTTAAAAAAAAATTTTAATTAATGACTAAAATACCCTTCTCCCAAAATAGACGAAAAATTTCTCCCCTTCTTTCTGTCTCTCTTCTCTCCGCCCCCTTTCTCTTTCTCTCCGCTCTTTATCTCTGTCTCTCTTCTCCCACTGCTACACCCTACTCCCCTCTCCATTGCTCTCTCTCCCTTCTCCGATCTCCCCTCTCCTTGACTCTCTTCACCCTCTCTGCCTTCGGGCCCCCCCCCTCTGTCCTTGCGATCTTGCTTACTGGAGAGCACGAGATTTGCTCTCCCGTGCCTTTTTCCTTGTGTTCGGTTTGAACTCGCGACTTTGCCCTCTTTCTGTTTGGCTTGGGTACCCCTGGTACTGGTACAGCGGTACAGTGTACTGGTACAGCGGTACAGAGGTACAGTGTACTGGTATCTGAAGGGTATGAAGGGTATAATTGGAAATACATAAATACGTATCCAAAAACAGTATTTTTCAATTAATTTTTAATAAAAATAGTATAACAATTGTATTGGAGTGGCAAAATTAAGAATTAAGTAAGTTTGGAGTGGCATTAGGATAATTTCTAATTTTAGAGTGGCATTTTTCAAATTGAAAGGTTTTAGAGTGACAAATAATTAATTTTTCCTAAATAGTTAGATGACTTGATCTCCCATTTTTACTGAAAAAAAACCATGCAGACTTAAAATTAGCTAGTACATTATCTAAAAAAAGTTTAGCACTTTGTTTGTTCCTAGTTGTTACACAAAACAAGGTATTGACCAGAACCGAGCTACAAATCCTTTTTGTTCAAATTAGACTAGCTGGAAAGGTTTTACACTGTTGCAGCATTTACGATGCCAGCAGCAGAGCAATGGGACAAGCCTAGGTGCACAAAAAGCTCGTAGTTCATAATTCGATTGAGTTCGATTCAAAAAAGAAAAATTCGGTTCAAAACGAATCAAACTAGCTTGGTTCTGAAACGAATCAAACCCAGTTCGGTTCGAAATTGGTTCGAATCGAACTCGAACTGAGTCTGACTCAGTTCAAAACTCTTCTTTTTAGTTCTAATTAAACTCTGCTTCAATTTCGAACCAGTTCGGTTCGAAACTGGTTAAAATCGCACCGAATCAAACTCGAACTCTTCTTTTCAGTTCGAAACCCTGCTTCAATTTCAAACCAGTTTGATTCGAAATTTGTTCGAACTGGAACTGGGAACTCAAACTGGATTAAGTTTGATTCGGTTTGATTGGTTCGCGCACAGCATAGACAAGATTGATCAAGATCTATATATTCTTCCTGGGCACAATGTACCATTATTGTATTATCATTTTCCATAGGAAACAGAATCATTATAAGTTCGGCAAAATTTGTCAAAGATTTCATGTTCTCATCCGATTGATTAAACTACTTACAGAAACAAAAATATCTAGTTTTTTTGTGTGCGTTGTGATTTAAATTCGTACATACATACATACATACATCTTGCCAGATCAGACTTATACTTTCAAGTCTTTCATTTCGTAACATATATATATTTTTAGTTGCATTTTCAGAAATGAGAAGCTAAAAGTTGGAAGAAAAAAAATGAGATGCCTGTGGACATAGACAAGTAGATCAATGGGACCAAAAATATAAAAACATGATCAAGTACCAATCCAATGCGACAAATAATATTGTATAGGCCTAGCTTATTGGGTTCCGTCACATCACATGGTTCCATTCCGCGCTTTTGGTATCTTTACCATTAATGTATGTTTGGAAGACACAAGAATAACAAGAATAAAAGTTATTTTAGAAGAGGAGGGTTCAAATGTTTTCATTTTTCATGCCTCCACCATGCTTCTATTTTTAAAAACTTTAATAACTCAAAATTTAAAACTTAAAAATCAAAATAAAACCGTTGGATATGATCTAAATCATTTTATTTATGCACGTGTAAAAAATTATGACATTTCAATTTTGTTTTGATTGTCATCAAGAGCTTGTAAAAAACGCACTAATGTGGATAATTTCTAGACATTGATTTTTCAACTTATTGATTCACATAAAAACAAAATCAAAATGTGATAATTTTTTATGAGCACATTGATAAAATGATGTAGATCATATCCAACGGTTTTATTTTGACTTTTAAGTTTTAAATTTTGAGTTATTAAAGTTTTTAAAAGTGGAGGCATGGCGGAGGCATGAAAAATGGAGGCATTTGAACCCTCCTCATTTTAGAATAGAAGCTATTCAGAATATCAATGTGCATTCAAACAATATTTTTGCTATTCAGAATAGCTAGAATAGTTGCTATTCTCTATTTCTTGTAAATGTTGGAATAGCTACTATTCGATCAGAAATGTGAAATGAGAGAAAAAAATGTTTTCTTTTTAGATTTCTGCCATCACAATCTCGAAATGACAAATTTGATATCACTTTCCGCTATCTCCACGTCGTGACAATTCATTTGAGATCCCACTTGCTTATCTTTCATCTTAATTAACACATTGTTAACACTATTCTTTATTGGTTGCAGCTATTCACTATTACACATATACAATCTAAGTAACAGTTTTATTAATCCGAATAGCACCATATTCACACTAATATGAAAATCACTATTTTTTCTCTATTCTCATTTACTATTTTAAAATTTTGCTATTCTAGCTATTCTAACTCTCATTCAAACGTACCCGTGAATAGACGAACTCAACTGGAAAAAAAATGGAAGCTGATATGAGTACCCGCACTGTACCCGCACATAAACTATCATAACTGTTTTTGGGAACCGCAACCGTTGAGTATTTATAAAACTGTAATTTTGTTTTACAAGTATTAATAGTAACATTGTGAAGTATTTATACCTATACAAGACAAGTATTTATATCTATACAATGAACTACATATATGATATATGAATTGGGACCACAACCAAAACCAAAAAGTATTTATACCGTACCGGCACCTTTTTATAACTGTCAGACTGCATTGGGGACCACAACCAAAAAGTCACGTGGATCACACCACCAGTGCTACATTCATGGTTTAAATTAATTCACATACAAAATGGAAAGTATTTATACCTAAATTGTCAAGTATTCATATATAATTCATCAAGTATTTATACCTAAGATATCAAGTATTTAAAAAAAACTGGACACAATACCTACTCATCTTTTACACGTTTTTTAAGGTGGTTTTTTTTTCTCCGTTCAATCTAACCAATTTTTGAGACGATCTATGAGGAATTTTACAAATTTAAAACCACGAACGTGTTCTACACAATTTTCTCTTTCAAATGAGATCCATGATGACATACTTTTACACGTTTTTCAAAATATCAAATATTCAAATATGAAAAGTATTCATACAAAATAGAAAGTATTCATACCTAAGATATCAAATATTCATATCAGCTTCATCAAGTATTTATACTTAAGATATCAAGTATTTAAAGAAAAAAACTGGACTCATCTTTTACACGTTTTTCAAGGTAGTTTAATGATTGACAAAGTTAGTTATACCGTTATGGAAGTTAATTGGGAAAGGAATCAACTGCGGGTACAATGCGGGTACCAAAATAATTATTCAAAAAAAATACCCAGCACGCACATAGTAGTTACACGCTCTCAAGAGGTGGTACACAGTTATTATCTGCGCAACTAGGTTTGATATTTAATCAAAGTTGATACAGTTTAGTGCGCAGACTGTCACACCCCAAACCAGAATTTCCGGATTAGGATGCGATCAATCCCCGTCTCGTGTCTAATGATCGGAAAGACACGCAAGACTAAATAATAAAATAATCATTCACAGCGGAAGCGAATATAAAACAATAAAGCCAAAGTCATAAATATAAATAAACATAACATAATATACATCACATCATCCATACAAATCCCCACCGGGATCAAATAAACACTACTAGTCAAAGGGATACATAATCTATCGAGTCCAATGTGTATAACAAAAACAACGGACTCGCAAAATCCTAAACAAAAAGTCCCCAATCCATATCAGGTGATGTGGCCGTCGGGGACAGCTCCTGACGCCTCCTGCTGCGGACCGTCAGACTCTGTACCTGCCCACATCCATAAAAAGGAGGGGATGAGCGAATGATCGCCCAGTATGTGACCCAGTATTATCCCTTCAGGGATCCTCTCAAGTCAAAGCACATTTTAATTTGAAATCTACGTAAAGTCGGTAATTATTCATTTTTAATGCATATGCTGCGGAAATTTAAACCTTTCATAATAACTACAAAAGAAAAATATACATATAAGATGACATGATGTGATTATCCTATTATGCCAAAATGATGAAATTTCCCAAAAATAAAATATGAGGATGAATATCATACTCAACCGGAGTCCAGTACAATAGGTACCGTGTGTACACATTGATATAATAATAATACGGACAATTTTGTCACCCCGTGCCGTGCCAATTTAATCAAATGAATTTATATCTCAATGCGGCATAACACAAGGACTGCGATCAGGGGGTGCAAAGATACCCGATGCCTATCAGCATCGAGCTTTGCCCCAAAGACTTCAACCCGTAGGCTGGTGCACGCTAGCCGATGGTTATATCCAAGAATTCGTGTATTTCCTTACTCTAGACGATTCTTCATCCAAACATATCCAATAGGAGAAAACTACAAGCAAGTCGTAAGAATAAGTTAATCCGTTTCCTCATGAGCAGAGACGGAACTCCACCGTCCGGCCGGAACCAATGGGACATAAAATAAAAAGGGCTCGAGATCGGCCTGTACAGAAAAATAAAATATGCCATACCCCAAGACAGCACACTGGCGCACTGGGCGTGAGACCCTCCGGAGTTTGTCATCCTCGATGGGCATGAGACTCAACAGAGGCGTACGGTCCCAACACGCGACTTGGGGCTATGGGGTAAGCCGTGCTAGGCAAGTAGCTCCTAATGTAGGGGGGATAGCTCCCGAATCGTCTCCGGACTCGAGATCGGTCCGCACAAAACGTAAAATGGTCGAAAATGATATAATACCAATTCCATGCATATAATAATAATAATCCTAATAAGACCTCTAAGGGATCAAGTGATCCCTCAGCCCAATGACCCACGAGCCGCCTCGCATCCCATACTACGAGAACGGAAAGCAGTCATTCGGTCTTCTATCTCACACTCACCAATGCACATGCTTAAACTACGATAATATGTTGTCCTCTACGAGAAGAGGACAACTAATATCCTAACCTAATATAATATTAATTAAATTACTCTACTCCTAAGAAAGCAGTAAATTTTCCATTTAGAAGGGGTTATGCAAATCCTAATTTACAGTTCAGAAAGGATTAAACATGCTCTAATGCAACTACAAAATTAAAAGTGCGGATGTCAAGTCAAGTGGTCGACTGGTAAGAGTACGCCACGAAAAGATAATGCAGATATCCCACACCTGATGGCTGTAGGGGTAGAACGCTAGCGCTAGATATCACCGCAATATGCACGATCCTCACCTGCTCCGGTGTAACCGTCAGCGGGATCGTACCACGGATCGAACTCAGTGTAGGTCAGCTGACCTGTAATTTAGTCGTAACTTAATTAGAGTCTAAACTAGGTATTCGTAACCCTTAGTACCCTGTTTGATTAATTTCACTAAGTGTTCGTATTTAAGTAATTAATTAACTAAGGTTCGAGTCTAATTATTAATTTAACTTAAATCATTTGTCATATTTTAATTTGAAGATAAACTGCTTATCTAATTAGTTAAACACCTAAGTAATGTTATTTACGTGTTTTTACACTAAATTTCTTAAGGTATAACCTACTTAATTTAAATTGCTACTATTTAGTTCTTAATTAATTATTTGCAATATAAAGTCGTTCCCTAATTAATTTTAACTACAATTAATTTTAAACCTAAGTATGTAACAACTAATAAATGTTAACTATTTAATTATAATATTCCTAAGGTCGTACGAATTATTTTTAATAATTTGTATACGTCGATAAATTTATAGATGTAAAATAACACGTGATTATTAATTATCCTACTTAACAAAACTTGAAATCGAATGATGCGAGAATATTAATATGTTGTTAATTAATTACCCTTTATCAAGTGACAACGTATTTTCTTTACAAATTATTTTCTTTATTTAACAATTCTATTTACTTAATTTATATAATTCTAATTACTAAATTTGAAACATATAATTACTTAACTAATTATTTTAAAAATCTAACTACTAAATTTAAAATACTAAATACTTAATTTATTAATTAATTAAAATCCTAATTAATCTAGATGTGTTAAATTATTTTAATTGGGTGTGTTTCGGGATCATACAGGAGTCCAATTCGGGTTGTACAGTATCTGTTCAAATTATGTTATGAACTCTCACTGAGGCATCAAGACCCTGGACGGTATAATCATCTCCCGAATTAAATTCAAGTTTACATAAGCATCCGGTTTTATTCGGTTACATTATTAAAACCTAAATTTTAAAAGCCGTCATTTTATTCCGTCAATCCGAGGCAACAATTGTCCCTGATTTAAATTAATTTATGCAAGGCCTAACATTTGCATTTCAATCCAACAATTTCAACCATTTTAACAAAGGCCCCAGTCATTTCAAAGGTTCGGTACCAGTGGTATCACTGGGCTGGCACCACTGATACCAGTCACACGCATTCATCACAGAACAATTGCAACCAGCAATCAGAGACAGCAAGCCCAACAAAGAAAAGGCAAGGCAAGCATCCAAGCAAAAATCAAAGCAACAGCAAGAAGCAACAGAGGGGGGGGGGGGGCCAGTACCAGTAACTAGCATGCAACAGAAACAGGTCAAGACCACACAAGGCACGAAGGCCACAAGTCACAGAAAAAGGCACAAAGGCCGCAGGTCAAGCAAGAAGGCACGAAGGCCTCAACAACACACAAAATCACAAGCCGCAAGGCAATCGCCAAAAATCAAGAATTTTAAGGGTTACCCGGTAAGAGAGCAAACCACACGGCCCGTATGCTCGGCCGGTTCTAAGGCTCTGCCTCGCCTTCGGCCGTCAAGAGAAATAGGCACCGATCGTCTAGCCAGCGGCAACGATCACCCGCAACGAGTAACAATAACACCCGGGTACCCAGGAAGGGCAAGAGGTAACGGTCGCGCCCAAAGAACACAAAGGAGGCGCGGGAAAAACAAAAAAAAGGCAACCCAATCACGGTCTCCAGTAGGAGATCGAACACAGCACAAGCACAGAGATGAGGGCCCGAAGGCAGAGAGCCAAGAGAGAGCAAAGAGAGATCAAAGAGAGAGTAGGGTCAAAAGGCAGCGAGAAAAGAGAGAGAGAGAGCGGAGAGAAATGGAGAAGAAGGGAGTGGGGGGGGGGGGGGGTTCTGTCGCCAGAGAGAGAAGAGAGGGGGGTGTATAGGGGAAACGGACCGGGCCCGAAATCATATCTCAAAAATTTAGTTAACCAATTTTTCAATTCCGATCTGAGTGACCAATCGTGTAACGAGACACTCATTCAACATATTCAACTAAATTTTGAATTTTATTCAACCAACATTTACAATTTATTATTATTTTACACAACCGATTAATATCGAAACTCGTTCAATCCGTCAAGTCTAATATTTTGTGTATATTCTTAATTTATTTTCGTTAATCAATTTGCAATTAGTTTAAATTTAAATTTTATCTATTTTTATTATTATTGGTTTGTACTATTTAATTTAATTGCATACGTTTTATTTATCTACTTAGCCAATTATTTATTTGTTCATTATTTGACTGTTTAATTTGTCTTAAAAATTTTAATTAGGTCAAAATCCTATTAATTAAATTAATTAATTACACTTAATTTTACGGGTTATAACACAGACAATAGCTGCTGCGTATAAGTTCTTGGGTGCGCAACTGTTATCTAAGTATCTGGTAAAAATGATTTATGTTTTCAAATTCATGTCAACTTCATTTAGTTTTTTTATGTGAAATGATAACCAACAAATTCCGGCTCTGCTAGCGATGGAATTATGTTGTCTTCTGAGAATATATATTAATGAGGTTCAGGTAACATTTTGCTCCTGCTTTTATAAATAATTGAGATATATATTAAAATAAAGAACCAAGCAAATACTATAAGAGTTGCAAAATATTTACTTAAATCCATTTCTGCGGAAAAGAAAAATAATTACAGCAAGGTCTGTTGCAATTGACGCTCGAAATTAGAGCAGACCAAAAATTTAAATATGAGAAGAACTAAACATATCCTAGGTGAAAATAGGATGGGCTAGTACATGTATACAAAATACCAATTAAAAAAATGTAATATGTATGATTTAGATATCAAAATTATGAGGTGACTTGTAAATTCATCCCAGCCCGTAATGTGCATCAGCCCATTATGAATTGAATTACATATACTGGTAGTCTGGTACTGAGCTTGGATTATATTTTAAGGTGCCTGGTACAGAACTTGTTTAAGGTATTCATATTTCAATAATTTTATTCAACCGAATCAATTTTTTTTTATATAGGAAGAAGTGCCATAAATGAAGTTGTATTATGATATTAGTTGGGCATTAAAAATCTTAATTTATTTTAAAAATATGTATTTTTAATTTATCTAAATTTCTCACATATTACAAATAAATAAAATGTATAGGATTTAATAGCTATAATTCATGCAAACCAAGGATGTCATGCGTAATTTATTCATGCCAATGCGAATTAGATATATTATTAGTTATCAACCACAAAAGAATGTCTTCATTTGTTTTGTACGATAAGTTCTTCAATTATACGGGTTAGATATGAAACAAACTACTTATTCTAGGAATGCATTATTTAGCTAGAGTTTTGTAATTTACAATAAGATAAGTTTAAAGGGGGCCAATTAAAGCATTAAAATTAACCCGTAAAATATAATCCAAAATATATTATATTAGTTTATAAAATTGTAGACAAATAATTAGATATTGGAGGATAACTATAAGTGTAATTAATTGTAATTTTATATGCAACTATTTTAAATTGTTTAATTAATTGTGCTTCATCTCGCCCAAGATAGAGTTCTGACAATCCGGAAAAATGCAAGGTTGCAGAGCTTTCCATATTATTAAAAATTTACCCAGCCATTAGCGGTAATTGTAATATTTTAATTATACTATCCAGTATTTAATTTCAAAATTTGAAAAGTATTATCTAACATCATTGATGTATTCATTTAGGTATATTATTCAAGTTGGTAATTAATGCAGTGGTAGTGCAGTTGAGTTTGTCTTATGTCGAGCCCTTCAAATGTTCATATCCGATTACCTTTCTCTTTAGTTTACTATCTAATTTCATAATCGTGGGTCAATTCTGTCAGTCCAATAATTCTGGTGAAATGGAGCAGTAAACTGGTTTGGAGCTGCTGCAATTTAATTGTTATTATTAGATGTTTATGAACCGTAAATGATGACTAATGAACTTTTAATTTAGTTTGCTGAGCGATTAACAAGTCTGTTGTATGATCAAGGTTGATTAATTTTCTAATTAGCCTAGCTTTTGCTATCAGAAAGTTTTAAGCCACGATTGGTTATAATATTTTATTGCTACAAATTATATTCATCTAACGTGTCATAATCAATTGGTCTTTCTTAATTGAATTAAATTGAATTATTATTCTTATTCCTCAAATTGTAATCTTTACCATATACATTCAATCGGTATATAAAGAATTTATAAGGTTAAAAGTCGTCGGAGAGAAGAATAAATAGCCATTGAATTTATTTTATATGACAACAATGGGATTGACCAAAAGGAATAGATTTTGCAAAATTTTCATGTGCCTCTCTGGCTGGTAATGTTAGTACTGGTACATTTTAAATTCTTAAGATTATGCTTATTTGTCATAATTATAGTCTTATCTCTTTGGTTAGATTACGATTAATATAGTTATTATTTGTTGATATATTCTTTGGAATACTTACAATTACCCACTGACTAAATGGTAAGAATAAAAGATACATGGTGACCAGCTCGGGCCCTGGGCCAATTTAGTGCATCACCTTTTCGACAAAACGAAAACACGGTTGGCAGATAACGCCAACATTCTCATACTTCATAAAGGCTATCTCGGATCTGGCTCTCGATATGGTTTGTATTGAATCTATTGATGCTTAATTAAAGAAACAGAAGTTTAAATGGAGTAACTTGCAAGCAAACCAATTGAAACTAGTCAAGGCCTAGTTGTAAGATTTAAGGTAAAATGAGACAAATATTAGGGTTCAATTAGGAAAAAAATACTGAATTTGTGTGCCACTGCATCTAGGAGCTGCCAACTAAAGACCAATCCAGCATAAGTTGAAGATAATAGTCATCTGAGTCTGCACACACAACTCATATACTTGCCCACTCCAAGCCCCAATAAGTTATGTGCTATCAACTCAACAAATATATAGAAGAGGGAAAAATAGATAAACGAGTAAGGCGCTGACAGTGACAACAAACCTGTCGCTGGTACCGTCGAGGATGCCGGCACAGAAATCAACTCAGGCATGCTGCTGGTCTTTGAGAGAGAGATGAAAGAAATTAGTTTTTAAAAGGTCCAGCCCAGTTGCCGTGTGGTATAGTTTATGCCGCACGCGACACCGTATGGCATAGCTTATGCCGCACGGGTTTCGTATGTTCGCTCCCAAATGAGAGGTACAGAGCTTCACTACAGCCTAAGCTGTAGAGTTTAAACCTTATTCAACTCTTAGACGAAGGTTGCAAGTGCACAACCCTGTCGTGTAGTTAGAACGGGTATCGATCCACAGGGACGGTTCACTTTCTTAATCTCTACTTTTCCTAATTAGGTACTAGAAGTTTGAATGTTTGGGGTTTGTTTGTCTAATCCTAAGGTGTATGAACAAATCCAACGAAATGAAAGAATGAATGAACAAGTAAGCTAATGTATGAACAAGTAAACTAATGTATAGACAAGTAATGAATCAACTAAATGTTTGTGTTTTGTATTATGTATAAAAGGGTGTTTCAAGGGTTTCAGATTTCATCTTCAACCTTGCTGCTCAGACCCTGCCACGCGACCCGCATGCTCTCGCATGCGACCCGTGTGACGCGACCCGCATGCTCTCGCATGCGACCCGCTTGGCCTTAAGCGCCCTGAACCTGGCACGCGACCCGCAAGCTGCGGCTTGCGACCCTCGTGATGCGACCCGCGTGCTAAGTCACGCGACCCGCATGGTCCCTTGAGCTGAGTCTGCACATGTCAGAAACTTGTCGTTTAAGTCGTGTAAGGTTGGATTGACCGTACCTAGTGTCACTGAACCTCAACTTTCGTGTGTTGGCTTAGCAGACCTGGTTTGGAATTGCAATTTCACCTTCTCAGGTTTAATCAAGCTGTTTGATCTAAACCTAAGTTCTCAATTCTGTTTACTAAAGGTATCCACAAGCTGAGCAAGAGCAAGTGGAAACTTTCACCTTTCGGCTACTCATTGACCTCACCTTTCGGTTCTTAGACCTACCTCAAGTACTTAATCTAATTTGCAAGAAGCGTCAAGCCTTTGGTACAAGAAGAAATGCCTAAGGCATTCAACAGTAAGCAATCAAGAATCAAACAATTCAGATCAAGCAATCTCAAATAATACAAGAATCAAAGAAACACGAAATAACAATAAGAATCAATCCATGTGCATCATCAAACAAAGTATCAGACTACAAATCCAAACCCTCGAAACTACAGTATCTACTCAGACATGAGTGAAATCAAAGTAAAAGAAAGAGAGAGAAAGCAAATCATAGTGAGAGAAGGAGTAGGGAAGAGGATTGAAGCTTCAGGTTGAGTCTTCTTCTCCGAATCGACTCCTCTTCAGCTCCAGATCGGCTCCTCCTCTCTTCTGATCGCTTCCTTCACTTCACAATAGGATCTGATCTGTCTCTGGATGAAAACGTGGATCAAAAAATGGAATCCCCTTTCTGTTGCCAGGCCTTCTGTATAAATAGTTTCCTTCGTGGGCCTCAATTGGGCCTGGCTCAGTTAACTCGACGCGACCCACATGAGTTTCCATGCGACCCGCGTCAGGTGGCAAGGATGTGAGATGTGAGGGTCGCGTCTGAGGTCGCGTCTGGGTAGCGATGCGACCCGCATCAGGTGGGATGCGGGTCGCGTGGGGGAAGTCAGAACTTTGCCTTTTTGCCTGTTTTCGCCTATTTCCTGCAAATCAAACCACAAAACCGCAGCAGTACCATATTCTAATGATTTTCAATGTAAACTATGCAATTTAGTGGTCAAAATCATAAGGTCTGGTCTGGAAATAAGACGAAATAATAGATGAAATATAGACATATCATCGTACTTGACGGATTTTTTTTTCAGTATTTCTTCATTTTGCATGTGTGCACTCCGTCTAGAAATCAACTCAAACATGCCGCTGGTACCGTCAAGAATGCCGGCACAGAATGCGACTCGTAGAACTGGCGTGAGATTCTATTAGACGAGAGTACAAAGTACCCCAGTTTACCGATGCCTCCTCCGGCAGATGTCGGTCCCTGGTTCTACGAGGACTGGTTGTACTCCTTGAAGGGATGGAATACGTACTACAATGCATATGGAATACTAGCAGTGGCGAAGCCAGGAATTTTGTCAGACATAGGCGAACATATAAAATTACAAAAAAAAAATTCAACCTAACAAAAATTCAACATATATAGAAGAATTTTGCCAGGGATACTTTTTATTTTTATTTTTAAAAGAGGCGATTGCCCATTTCATTGCTGAAATTGGTAAATACAGTTTAAGTGTTTTATCCAGCAAAGCTGGTAAAAAAGGCCTCGCACAGGAGGATACTGATAGGAAAGCAACAGCCTAAACAGCATATCAAACATAAAAACCAAGTTTGAGATATAGCTAATCTCCAAAAGAAAACTAAGTTTGCACTAACTAAGCCGCATAATAAAGGGCTAGGTAACCTAATTAATAACAGGCAGAACTGATATTTCATCTTCATTCTGGTGCTGGGTCCACTGGAGGTTGGTAGACTACCATCTCCTGAGGCATGTACTGCGCCAGAGGCACTGCATCTTCGACCACTGGTAGCCAGTCTTCAACAGCAGTCTTTATCTGCTTCTTTTTATTACCTGCCCAAAAGAGAGACATTGATTTAATAAGAAGTATCAGAGTTCTAGCCGACTGAATTTGACAATTATCAAAGCATATAGCGTTTCTGTGTTTCCACACAACCCAACATAATGCACTGAACACTATAAGGAAGCCAGTTCTTTGTAAGGGTGGAAGCAGTACAGCAAAGTCCACTATATCTAAAAATGAATGCCATTGATGCATATGATCTTGGGATTTACCTAACCAGAACCAGATTTGGTTTAATAGAGGACAAGTCAGAAATAGATGAGTAACTGTTTCATTATCATAGCAAAATGAACAAGTGTTTGACCCCTGCCAACCTTTGATACAAAGATTATCTTTTGTGAGGATTTTATTATTTTGGGTCAACCACATAAAAATTCTAATTTTTTGGGGTATTGGTAATGTCTACCACATCAGGGGTAATACTGGAAAGTCCCATCTGCAATTTAAAAAATTATATAATGATTGAGTAGTAAACTTCCCTGAAGGATCCTATCTCCAGTTCATTTTGTCATGTGTGTGGTTGAAATGTGTACTATTGAGTATATGAAGTAGTTCCCCCCAATCTTTTTCATTAGCCCCTTTTAAAGTTCTTCTAAAGGACAATTGCCAGGGATACTCGACCAGCCCGAAACCAATCTGGCCATCCAGAAAATTTTGAAAGTTTAATAATGAACCTGAGCATAGAAATTTTAGAAACAGTTCAGCAATTCTCTATAATTATAACTTGGTTTGAAATAACTTGAAATCATTATGTAATTTATGAACTCTACTCCTAAATTTGATATACATAGCAAACAATCCAGGAATTGTTTTACATACTAAATTTAGTTGTTTAAGCAGTGTACAAGTGGTACATACTATATTACTTGAGTAGAATTAGGGTGTTCCTAAATTCACCAAATCTCTTTGTGAACTCAACTCTAAAATCTATCGGATTGACTTCAAACGACGAATTCAAACTGTTGAAATCCTTCTATCTTACGAGTGATGCATCTACATAAGAAAATTTTAAAAATTTAAATTAGTTTTGCATAGAGTCAACTGGTCAAAAGACGTCCAAAAAATGAATGCATTTTATAAACCTTCTAATTTTGACCACTTGACTCTATACTAAATTAATTCGAAAGTTTAAAATTTTTACATGTAGACGCACGTAAGGTAGAAGGATTTCAACGGTTTGAATTCGTCGTCTGAAACCAATCTAATAGGTTTTAGAGTTGAGTTTACAAAGGGGCTTGGTGAACTTAGGAACACCCTAGTTCTAATCATATTACTATTACTATGTCAATTTGGTTGGTAGTGGTGAACTCCCGGTAAGTCAGGCAACATTATACCAATACGCCTAAACGGAATAGGCATTAGAAATTTAGAATGTTATTAATTTTAATTGATTTATAAATCATTTCAATTTGTTATTAATTTGTGAACTAACACATTATTATATAAAAGAACTGGGACAAAAGATGGGCAAAGAAAAGTTATCTACAATTTATTTCCTTATCGACAAACTGCAAGATCAATTCAGAAATTTGTATGCTAATGCCTACCCCACATGAGTGAGCCTATGGTGCTATACATAGCACGGATGGGGTCCGTGCTACGGCCAAAATTTGACTTTTTAAAATCCTAACGGTCGATCCAACCGTTCAATGTGATAATCATATGAATATGTACTTGCAAACTAAATTTTATATTTTTTCGAATTTTTTTACTATTTTTTTAGATAGGTAGAAAAATCAGTGTTTTCTAAAAATTATGGACCATCAAAATTCTAACTATCTAAAAAAATAGTAAAAAAATTCAAAAAAATATAAAATTTAGTTTGCAAGTACATATCATATGGTTATCACATTGAACGGTTGGATCGACCATTAAAATTTTAAAAAGTCAAATTTTTGGCCGTAGCACGGACTCCATCCGTGCTATGCATAGCACCATAGCCTCACTCACCCCCACATTCTAAAGAAACAAAAAAGCAAGACAACAAATTTTAAATCCTCAAAAAGCAATTTTTCTGATTGTAATCAACTAAGCAACTATACTGCAAAAAAAATTATTCCACTTTACACGCATCTCAGTGTTGCTTCTCCCATAAGACAAAAGAAAAGGTCCATGGCCAAGAAAACCCCCACAGTAGAGATGACTCAAAATTCATAGGATAACCAAACCAAATAAGACTAAATAAGAATCAGATGATGTCAACCTTATCTCTTGCCCCCTTCTTCTCACTTTCACCTTCACCTTCCCAATCCCCATCCCCATCCCCATCCCCATTTTCTTCTCGCCGAGGCCTCTGCCTTGTCTGCTACACGTTCCCCCGGTCTGAGTCTCCATGGCGTCAGCCGCATTGGAAGGGTAAGCAGGAGGAGGAGGAGGAGGAGAAAAGGCGGCGCTGGAAGGCGGATGCCATTTCTGACCAAGAAGCGATTCACCAGTTTGATCAGCTGTTGGCTGTCAAGAACCTCCGTCAAATCAATCAATACCTCAAGGACTACACCAAAATCGCAAGCAACCCTCACCCCACCGTCTTTTCCCTCTTCACCTGCTTAATCCAAGCCGAAGGAATCAGTCCTATTGGATATACCTATGAGATCTTGATGGACTATTGTGCACGAATGAATCAGCTCGACCTCATGTTTGGTTTTTTGGGACGGTTTCTCAAAGAGGGTCGCAGAGCTAATGCCATGATCTTCAGTCCTATACTCAAAGGACTCTGTTGGGAGAAAAAAACTGATGAGGCTGCTACTATAGTGCTCTACAAAATGCGTAAGTTGGGATGTATACCCAATGTAGTCTCGTATAGCATTCTTATAAATGGGCTGTGCAAGAAAGGTGAAATTGACAAAGCAATGGATATTGTTGATGTCATGATTTCCGAAGGGTATGACCCTGATGTCATCACGTATACCACTCTTATAAAAGGGTTGTGCGAGAATGGGGAAACTAATAAGGCATTAGATTTTGTAGATGTCATGATTTCCAAATGGCTTGAGCCTGATGTTGTCACTTACAACACTCTTATAGATGGGCTGTGCAAGAAAGGTGAAATTGAGAAGGCAATGGATTTTGTAGATGTCATGATTTCCAAAGGGCATGAGCCTGATGTCGTGACCTTCAGCTCTCTTATAGATGGGCTGTGCAAGAAAGGTGAAATTGAGAAGGCAATGGATTTTGTAGATGTCATGATTTCCAAAGGAATTGAGCCTAATATTGTGACCTACAACACTCTAATAAAAGGGCTATGCAAGAATGGTGAAATTGAGAAGGCAATGGATTTTAGGGATGTCATGATTTCCAAAGGGCATGAGCCTGATGTCGTGACCTACAGCACTCTTATAGATGGGCTGTGCAAGAAAGGTGAAATTGAAAAGGCAATGGATTTTGTAGATTTCATGATTTCCAAAGGACATGAGCCTGATGTCATTACCTATACCACTCTTATAGACGGGCTGTGCAAGAAAGGTGAAATTGAGAAGGCAATTGATTTTGTAGATGTCATGATTTCCAAAGGGAATGAGCCTAATGTCATGACCTACAACACTCTTATAAGAGGGTTGTGCAAGAATGGTGAAATTGAGAAGGCAATGGATTTTGTAGATGTCATGATTTCTAAAGGGCATGAGCCTGATGTCGTGACCTACAACACTCTTATAGATGGGCTGTGCAAGAATGGTGAAATTGATAAGGCAATGGATTTTGTAGATGTCATGATTTCCGAAGGGTATGAGCCTGATGTCATCACCTATACCACTCTTATAGATGGGCTGTGCAAGAGGGGTGAAATTGAGAAGGCAATTGATTTCGTAGATGTCATGATTTCCAAAGGGCATGAGCCTAATGTCGTGACCTACAACACTCTTATAAAAGGGTTGTGCAAGAATTGTGAAATTGAGAAGGCAATGAATTTTGTAGATGTCATGATTTCCGAAGGGTATGAGCCTAATGTTGTGACCTACAGCACTCTTATAGATGGGCTGTGCAAGAATGGTGAAATGGACAAGGCATTGAATTTTCTAGATGTCATGATATTCAAAGGGTATGACCCTGATGTCGTCACCTATAGGACTCTTATGAATGGTCTGTATAATCAAGGAAGTAAATTGAATAGGCATTCGGAGTAGTTGAAGTTCATTAAATGGCATGGCAGTGTACGAGCTGTGGATATGATTATCAAGCTTCTTGACAAGTTTAGGCTATATTGTGCAAGTTCCACTTTTTTGTGGCAATTGAACTATTGTTAAGCAATTGGTTCAATTAATGGTTTGGGTTGACAGAATGCTGATTTTTGCCACTGACGTATTCTTAAAGTTGGGGCACCGTGTGATACATATATACTTAATCGACATGTATTATGTTTCTGTTTTCTGTTTGTTTTAGCCTGAAGTATTCGCGGTTGCTTTTGCGGTTCTTGCTGCTGGAGCTGTTATTCTCACTCTAAATGTTCTTCTCCTAGTATTTCCTCTTCTCACCTCCTTTTCCCTTTTCTTTATCTCTCTGTTTAGTTTTTTGGTTAATTTGTTTTGAAACATACATCCTTGAATATTTTTTAAAAAGAATTTCTGCCTTCTGCTAAAATAGGATTACATGATTAAAAAAACTACAAAAATCTTAGTTGTACCAGTCAGGTAATGTCCTTTACCAGTTTTTTCTGGCAACAAGTATGAATTATCTTTTTATATGATTATTTGTAGGGAGGTCACATAATAATTTCCAAAGCTTGAGTCTACTTGGTTATTGCCTCTTCCCGCTTGACATAGGTACTGTTATTTGCATGCTCAAAGACAATGTTATCCTTAAAATAGTTGTGGTTGGAATTACACTTGCTTGGAGCTCTTGGGCAGCGTACCCTTTTATGAGTGTAGCTGTAAACCCTAGGCGCAGGCCTTAGCACTTTATCCCGTCTTTCTCATGTACATTTCAGTTGGTTTTCTCATCATTGCCATCGATTGAGACTCTTCAGAGGTGGATTTATACATTAGTTTTCTATGAATTGTAGCCCGGTAACACTGTTACTTGTTTTTCCCCTGACATGGTTAGATGCATGGTGTTACGTGAAGTTCTTTTGTAGAGTTGTAGGTTTGAATATGGGTGTAAAAGTTGCAGTGGAAATTAGGATGAGTTTGCATTTCTTACACAGGTTTTGTCGTGAATTCCGCTCAACATATTGGTGTATATAAAAAAAAAAAAAATTTTGTATTATATGCTAGGTCCAAGGCAATTGCCTTTTATCCAGTCTTTGTTATATTATCATTGGCACTCTGCTGGATAATTTCCTTGTTGCCATAAATTAGTCGGGTCCGCCTAGCTCTCCCCCGTGAACAATCTCCCGTTTCATCCCCCGACTTCGGATAAGATATAAAATAGAGAGGGGACCACAACTGTCTCCGCTAAAAACAAAAGAAAACGCGTTAAAAACAAAGAAAACGCGTTATTAAGTGGGGGGACCGCATAACCGTCAGCTAATTTTATGAATTGGCGGTAAAGTATTCATCTGTGACACAACAAGTATTCATCCAGCTATACGCAGGTATTCACCTTTGCAATAGAAGCATATTATGATACATTACAACATTCATTACGCGTTATTAAGTGGGGGACCACACAACCGACAAAAGAAAACGCGTTATTAAGTGGGAGACCGCATAACCGTCAGCGCATTAATTAAGTGGGGGGACCACATAACCTTAAGCTCATTTTAGAAATTTGCAAAAAAAGTATTCATCTGTAACACAACTAGCATTCATCCATCTATATAAATGTATTCATATTTGCAATAGAAGCATATTTGGACACATCAATCACTCATCTTTTACACGTTTTTAGAGATGGGTTTTTTTTCTCCGTTCAATCTAACCAATATTTCTGACGATCTGTGAGGAATTTTGCAAATCTAAAACCACGAATGTCTTCTACACAATTTTCTCTTTCAAATGAGATCCATTTGACATACTTTCGAGTTGTCCGTTGCACAAGTATTCATACCTCGTCACAAGTATTCATATCTCATCGAGCAAGTATTTATCATCGTCGTGTAAGTGTAAATAGGTAATGTACCAAGAGTATTACAAACACAAGTATTTATACCTAAGATATTAAGTATTCATCCATAAACGTTGAAGTATTCATCTCTAAAACATCAAGTATTCATTCATACACCTCTAATTTTTTCAAATTTTGTTTTTCTGTCATTTCTTAGTACTTAGTACGCATTTCACTAATTCACCATTAATGAAGCTTTGTTCTTTGCAAATAACTTGCTACTGCATGAGGAGAACATAGAGACGATAGATCTGATCCGGCGGTCGACAGTGATGGATATAACCCGGTGGAGGCGGAGGTGGAAGAGGGAGGCGGCGGAGGTGGGAGGCGGGAGGCGGAGGCGGAGAGGGAGAGGTGGGAGAGGCGGGCGGAGGCGGAGAGGGAGAGGTGGGAGAGACAGGTGGGGTGGAGGTGGGAGAGAGAGGAAGAGAGAGGAAAGAAATAAAGGGAGAAAATTGGGTAATTAATTTGTAGGTCTCACTAGGTAGTTAGAATTTGAATTATAGTTAGAAAAAGAAGTTAGTTAGTTGGGAGATGAAATGGGGGATGGATAGATGGGGGGAAGTATTGTTGAATTTTATGAGACAAGGATTGATCTGAGGAGAAAATATTATTTGAACAGTTGTATCTTTACAAGGTTCCTATGGTCTATTTATAATAAACCTTCTAACGGCTATTTTCTAATTCTACTGTAGCTACAGATCCGTTGGTACTGTACATTCTATTCTAATCTGATTTTTATTTAATTGATCAATGATGGATGGCTGAGATCAATTTGTTCTTTCTAGCTTGTTATTTTCAACACTCCTCCTCAAGCTAGGGATGTAAATATCGTACATTCCTAGCTTGCTTGAAATATTCTCGAATTGTTTTGAATCTAATCCTTTGGTGAAGACATCCGCTAATTGATCTTCACTTCTAACAAACGGAGTCTCTATTTCTTTGTTTTGGACCTTCTCTCTAATAAAATGGCAATCAACTTCTATGTGTTTTGTCCTCTCATGAAACACCGGATTCGAGGCAATATGCCGAGCGGAGTTATTGTCGCAATACATTTTCATCGATTGATCACTTTCAACACCCATGTCCTTGAGTAGTTGCTTGATCCATATTAGCTCACTTGCGGTAGATGCCATGGCTCGATATTCCGCTTCCGCACTTGAACGAGCCACGACACTTTGTTTCTTGCTTTTCCATGTGACTAGATTTCCGCCTACAAATGTGCAAAAGCCGGTGGTAGATTTTCTATCGAAGCTACCGGCCCAATCTGCATCGGAATAGCCACATATTGCATTAGATTTATTGTTAGTCATAAGTATACCTTTCCCGGGGTTTTGTTTTAGATATCTTAGAACTCTATTTGCGGCTTCTAAATGAGGTGTTCTAGGGGAATGCATGAATTTACTAATTTGACTTACCGAAAAGGAGATATCCGGTCGGGTTACCGTAAGATAGATTAATTTTCCTACTAGTCTTTGAAAATTATTTACATCATCTAAGGGTTCACCATCCTCGATATTTAATTTATATTTGCTATCTATTGGTGTAGAAATTGGCTTACAACCTAGCTTGCCCGTTTCCCTTAACAAATCTAATGTATATTTTCGTTGTGAAATAAATAGACCTTTATTTGAAAATGCAACTTCTATTCCTAGAAAATATTTTAAGTATCCTAAATCCTTAATATCAAATTTTTCTTTTAATTGAACTTTTAATTTTCTAATTTCTTCTAAACTATTTCCGGTGATTATAAGGTCATCTACATACACTAACACCATAGTTATGTTTTTTCCTTCTATTTTTGTGAACAACGAATGATCGGCACTACTAGTGTTAAAATTACAAAAATTTAAATATGAGCTAAGTTTTCCATACCATGCCCGAGGAGATTGCTTCAATCCGTAAATGGACTTTTTTAACCTACAAACTAGATTAGATTTGTTCTCCATTTTTATGGCCGGGTGGTAGGTTCATATAAACCTCTTCTTCAAGTGTTCCTTGAAGGAATGCGTTTTTTACATCCATTTGATATAGGTTCCAATTATTATTTACCGCAATAGAAAATAAAATCCTAACGGTATTCATTTTGGCCACCGGTGCAAAGGTTTCATTATAGTCAATACCATAGGTTTGAGTATACCCTTTTGCCACTAACCTAGCCTTATACCGTTCTATGGTACCATCACTATGGTATTTTATTTTGTATACCCATTTACACCCTACGGCTCTCTTATTTTTTGGTAATTGTTCGATTACCCATGTATCATTTTTTTCTAATGCTCTTAATTCCTCCCTCATGGCATTGCACCATACCGGTTTGGTTATTGCTTCTTGATAGTTATTAGGTTCTTCTTCTTTGTGAATAGAAGTAAGAAATGCATTATACTCGGGTGAGACATTTTCATACGATACAAAGTCTTGTATGGGGTATTGTACCGTATAGGTTACATAATCCCTAAGTCTAGTAGATGGTATAGGTATTCTTGAGGTTCTTCTCACATTTGTAGTTTCTTCTTCCTCATTATTGTTATTATTATTATTATTTGACATATTATTGTCTATCTCTTCTTCATTATCAACCTCAAGTTCATGAGTTATATTTGGTATAAAATCTAAATCATCTAAAGAGAATGTTGAAGATCTCATTTGATAATGGTCATGTAAATTTTTTTCAATCTCACCTTTTTTGAAATACGGTTCATCCTCACAAAATATCACATCTCTAGAAATAAATACTTTTTTATTTATTGGATCATAGCATTTATAACCCTTTTTTGAAGATGAATACCCTAGAAAAATAGCTTTGGTTGACATATAATCGAATTTATCTTTTCGTTTAATACGAACAAAACACACAACCAAAAATTTTTAAATAATCAAGATTCTTTTTTTGTTGGTAAAGAATTTCGGTTGGGCTTTTATTTTTTAAAATGACACTTGGTAATCTATTAATTAGGTGTGTGGCACAAAGGATGGCATCCGACCAATATATTTTTGGAACGTTGTTTTGAAATAATAGTGCACGTGTCATTTCTAACAAGTGCCTATTTTTTCGTTCCGATACTCCATTTTGTTCGGGAGTATTAATGCATGTAGTTTGATGAATAATTCCTTTTTCTTTGCAAAGGGTTGTAAAATTTTTATTTACAAATTCCGTTCCATTATCCGATCTAAATATTTTAAATTTGGTATTGAATTGAGTTTCTATAAGGCAAAGAAATTCTTGAAAACAATTAAATACTTCATCTTTTGATTTTAATAAATACAACCATATAGCTTTAGAAAAATCATCAATAAATATAACAAAATATTTAAATCCATTATAAGAGTTAATTGGGGCCGGACCCCATACATCGGAATGGACTAAATCAAACGATGCTTCACTTCTACTATTGGAAAATGAGAAGGGAAGTCTCGTTTGTTTTGCCATTTTACAAACATCACAATTAATACAATTTGATTTTGGGAAATTCAAAATACTACTTAAAATCTTGTTGGAGGGATGCCCAAGTCTTTTGTGCCATCTTTCGTAATCAATTGATCTTGCCGAAGCGCAAAACTTTAATTCTTGTAAATTCAATAAATAATGTCCATTTTTGAGAAAACCTTCACCAATCTTCTCCCCGGTTACCCGGTCCTGAAATACAACATTGTTGCAAGAAAAGATGGCATTACAATTAAATTCTTGTGTTAATTTTTTAACCGAAAGTAGATTTATAGGAAAAGAATTTAAAAATAGAATACTACTAATTTTTTTATTACACAAATTAATCTCACCTATGTAATTTATTTTTTCTTTCATATCATTGGCTACTACAACATATTGGTCACCTTTTGGTAATCTCAAATTGGTAAGGAATTTTTTATTCCCAAACATGTGGTCCGTTGCACCACTATCTATAATTATTTGGTCACTAAAATTTAAATTTTTAGAGTGAGATACAATACCACATGAGCTTTGAATATTGTTTTGATTAGATAGCAGCACAGAGAGCTGCTGGAGAATTTGTTGCATTTGATCTGCAGACCCAACTCCTCCTGACCCGCTTGGAGCCGACCCGCCAGCGAAAAACCCACTTAGGCCGCTGGTTTGGTTAAAACCCGGTTCAACAGACCCGGTTGGGTTATTAGTCGGTCCGGATCCAATTTTCGCAGAGAACCCCTCTCCTCTTTCTTTTTCTTTTTCTCTCCGCTTCTCCTCTTTCCAATCGCCTCCCCCTTTCTTCGGTTCCTGCTCTTTCCACCACTTCGGCCTTAGGTGAGGGTGAAGGAAATAACACCGATCCACCTTATGGCCTTCCTTTTTACAGTGAGTGCATTTCTCACCTCTTTGATTTGGCCGGTTTTGGTGAAATTGAGAACTAGGGTTTTGGTGACTTCGAACGGCATGGCCATGGGGTTCGTGTCCTTCGCCATGGCTGGCTTGTGGACACTCCATGGCCTCCCGTAAACTGTCTTCTCGCTGGATTGGATTTACTACCTCAGAAAAGGAAGGAAGGTCGGGTGCTCGGATGATTTGTGATCGAATGATCTCATAGCTTGTATCAAGGCCCGCAAGGTACGAGAAAATTCTATCTTCTTCTTTTCTCTTTTTGAGATCCTGTGCATCGGTTGTGAATGGTCGATAAACATCGAGCTCATCATACTTCTTTTTTAAAGAGGCAAGGTACTCTAAATGGGTTTTGGTTCCCTTTTTTTCTTGTTGAATTTCGAGTTGGAGACGATAAACATGGGAATGGTTTTTTTGTTGGCCGTAAAACGATTTAATTTCATCCCACAACTCTTTGGATGTGTTGCAATTTTGGAGGAACAAATCAAGCACTTGTTGCTCGATTGACCCGTATAAGAGAGACATTACATAATGATCCTCTTTTTGCCATTTTCGAATTTGAGCTTTTTCGGCCACTGTGATGTTCTGTGGGTTGGCTGGTTCGGGTTTTTTACTGTCTCCCGTGATGAAATCGATCTTGTCTCTACCGCTAAGAGTAATTGTGACAGATTTGGCCCATGATAGATAATTCGCACCATTTAGCAGTTGCGGAGAGAGTTTCGATGGGTTGGTAGACTCGTGAGATGGCTGCCCCCATTGATCCATTCTTACACTGCTTATTGAGAGTTTATCGGAAGCTTTTTGCTGTTTTATGATGTTACCAGTTTTACTGGTAAATGGCTGATTATTGGGTTATTGGGTTTATCGGTTATCAGTATATCAGTTGCTCTGATACCATGTTGAATTTTATGAGACAATGATTGATCTGAGGAGAAAATATTATTTGAACAGTTGTATCTTTACAAGGTTCCTATGGTCTATTTATAATAAACCTTCTAACGGCTATTTTCTAATTCTACTGTAGCTACAGATCCGTTGGTACTGTACATTCTATTCTAATCTGATTTTTATTTAATTGATCAATGATGGATGGCTGAGATCAATTTGTTCTTTCTAGCTTGTTATTTTCAACAAGTATAATTACCCAAATTAGTCGGCATTATATGCTAGATCCAAGGCAATTACCTTTATCCAGTCTTTGTTGTATTATCATTGCCACTCTCCTGGATAATTTCCTTGTTGCCATTGGTTGTAATAAAGAAATGGGGCTTATTTTGGGATAGAAAAGTTTCTTGAGTTTTGTGGTTATATTAGATTGGTTTCTATATATGAATATGAGTTTCAATTTGAGGTAAATGTGAAAATATGCTGCATGACACTACATGTTAGTTATTTTTGTAATCTTTATCTTTGTTCCGTGACTTCTCGTGCAATGTAGAATGGTTTTATTGAGGTTTTTGAACTTTCGAATTAAGTTGGTTGATAGAAGTGGAGATTGGGAAGTAGTAAAATTCTATAAAAAGTTTGCATTTATCTTGGATTGTTGACGTCAATACGATAATATATAGTACATACAATATGCCGAGCACTGTGTTCAGCCTTCCTTTTGTTTATTAGCCGAAACTTTTATTAATATCCTCACAAAAAAATAGCAAATTTGTCCCCTTTATGAAATAATTTCAAAAATAACATAACCGGCTCATGTTTGGACGGTCGGATATCACTAACAAACCGCACCATATTTGAGCGGTCAACTCTCTATACCAAACCATCACATCCGTCTCTCTCTCTTTCGCTCCACCCTCACCCCACAGAGAAACTCCAAAACCCTACCCCCCTCTCTCGTAGTGCCACCCTTCTCTCTCTCGCTAGGCTGCCTCCACCCCTCTCTCTCGCCTTCTCTCGCGCGGGTCCTCCCCCACCCCTCTCTCTCGCCCTCTCTCTCGCTAGGCCGAAACAAGAATCACGAAGCACAAGGTTAAGTGAGGCCGGAAGCACGAAGCACGAAGCACACCACGATAATTTCTGTAAGACCCGACACAACTCCTTTTATTTATGTTTTGTGTCTTGTGATGACATTGGAGCGATTGGTAGAAATTGAATTGTTAATTATCGTGTGCGGGTTATTGATTTTTCCGACTCGATTGAATTGGTCGGGTTCTTGATATTTTGTAAGTGTTGCGATAAAAATTGTTAGGAATTGTTAGGGAATTGCCTTGCGGGTTGTTGATTTTTCCGACGCGACTGAATTGCTCAGATTCTTGATATTTTGTAAGTGTTGCGATAGAAATTGTTAGAGAATTGCCTTGCGGGTTGTTGAATATCGTGTGCGGGTTCATGGTACTGTTACACCTTTTTTAAAACCTACAAGGGGCCCTTTTGCAAATCTTTTTAATTGAGGGGTTGATATGTTAAAAATTATTAGAAATTGCTTAGCAAACTACTAGGAGAGAAGTGAAATTCCACGTCGGAGCCACGTCCGCATATGCAATTCGATATGCAAGCCGATTGATATTTAAGTACGTAAATCAAATCAAGCAGTTTGAATTGATCGCTATAATCTCAAAGTTTGATATTTATAGCCGTCACATCGGTCAATTGATGATATGCATAGCATTCTGTACTTACTCTTCCATTCCAATAGAAATGAATTAATTGGGTCATGAGAGCTTCTACTTAAAAGTTTGAAAAATAGAAGCCAGCAAACCGAGGGCATAGTTGAATAACTCAATTAAATAGCCAAAAAATATAGAATTCATCACTTGACTTCACTGGATTCTTTGAAGTACAATTTGAAGGAATGGATATCTTTTAACTTCATGGAATAACATCACTTGACTTCAACTTCATAGTCAACACTCAAGTAGGTTTCTCCTAAACCCTAAATTTAATATGCAGTTGGTTAGGCATCATGTTTCCACCCCAAATGATGTATTGATGTAGCGTGGTATAGAATTACCAATTTTGAAATGCTTGGAAATAATTGAAAGAACAGAAAATATGCAGATAAATATGTTATAAGCATCGATCCAATGTTACAAGAGCTTGTTCTAACTTGTTAATTCAATTAATGATTTGAATTATGCCAATAATATTCTTTTTAAGTACCTTGTTATGTCTGTACTGTATTATCAGATAAAATAATTATCAGATAAAGAAATTAAGCTGCCGGTTTGTATTTTATCTGATAATATACTCACCGATTCAGATTCCACTAGGAGAAACAAGAGACGAGGATGCATTGATAGCGAACTTTTAATGACAGAGAACCAACTCCATTCCTTATATAATACTGAGCATAGTGACATAATACGCGAATTATTCGCGTATAATTCGTTTTTTATACATAACCGCACCGAACTCCGTTTAATACGCGGAAAAACGTATAATACGTTTTATTCGCGAATAAAACGCGTATAAAACGCGAATTACGAATTATTCGCGATAAAAACGCGAAAAAAACGGAATTTTTTTTTTTCAAAATTTTTTTTTTTTTACGTTTTTTTTGGGGTTTTTTTTTTTTGTTTGCTTCCTTGTTGTACCGAATCATTTCCGAATTATACCCGAATTATACCCGAATCACGAATTTTTGATCTCGCCGAACCGAACCCGAACTTTTGATTTGTCACTATGATACTGAGTAATGATTAATAATTAACCACACATTGTTACTATCGGGGCTGGCATAGACGATCCTGACTGTTGTTAATGGCTACGCAATTAGCGCGTAATTCAGGTGCAAAGCGCCAAAGCCGTACTGGCACTACGTTTACTACCTTTTCTTTTGATACTATTTTATAATGGTGTAGTTGACTCTATAAGCGGAATTTTGTTCTTATACATCTTTGCCATTTATTAACTCATTGTTTTCTTTTATTTTGTCCCGAGGTTTTAACCTTTAATTTTTTTTTTTTTGCCTCTGTGAAAAATAATTAAGGGTACACTACAGCTTGTTGGTACATGGAAAGGTTTGTCTAAAAATGTTAACGAGCATGTGTGACATTTTCTTTTTTTAACGATCATCCGAACGTTAAGAAGACAAATCTTTCCATGTTTTGGGATTTCATTCTGTTGATCTGTGCAGTTCATCCATTATATATTTTAATGTATCCATTATAGGGGGAATTTCTCTAACGAAAAAGAAAAGAGGAAGAAGGGTAAAATAGGTAATTTATAAATTTTAAATAAATTTTATTAGAAAAATCAATAAATTGGATAAATTTGTGAGTGTTTGAACTTTAGAAGGGTAAATATGATATTATAAATTTTAGAGGGGGAAATACGTAATTTCAAGATTTTTGAGGGGATACATGAAATTCCCCCTAAAATTAACTTATAAAGTTTTTTTGACCACTTAACTTTATATTAAATTAAATCTAAAATTTATAAATTTGACATGCAAATGCATCACTCGTGAAGTAGATCAGTTTAAATGGTTTGAATTCTGAAACTTTTATTAATAACATTAAATTAAATTAAATAACAGTTTTTGAAAATTCAAAATATAACCTTTCCGCTGAATAATTTAACAGAATTACCCTTCAATTCAAATTCCGTCGTAAATTTATATTAAAATATAACCGTGATTTTTATTTTTACCCAAAAAAAATTATATTTTAATATAAATAACCACGTTTTTAAAATAATTTTATTTCTACCCAAACCGCAAGGAATATATGCGGCTTGAATTGTGAATTCAAACCGCATATATTATTTGCGGCTTGAATTGTTAATTCAAACCGCAAATAATATATGCGGTTTGAATCGCATTTATAAAAATCGGTTAACCAATCACCATTTCATTTATTATTTTATTAAATGGTAATTTTTCACCGATAACCCTAGAAATTTATTCACCGATAACCCTAAAGTTATTTTTATTACAAAGAATTCTATTATAAAAACTTATCAATAATATAAAATTTCATTTATTATTTTATTAAATGGTAATTTTTCACCGATAACCCTAGAAATTTATTCACCGATAACCCTAAAGTTATTTTTATTACAAAGAATTATATTATAAAAACTTATCAATAATATAAAATTTCATTTATTATTTTATTAAATGGTAATTTTTCACCGATAACCCTAGAAATTTATTCACCGATAACCCTAAAGTTATTTTATTACAAAGAATTATATTATAAAAACTTATCAATAATATAAAATTTCATTTATTATTTTATTAAATGATAATTTTTCACCGATAACCGTAGAAATTTATTCACCGATAACCCTAAAGTTATTTTTATTACAAAGAATTATATTATAAAAACTTATCAATAATATAAAATTTCATTTATTATTTTATTAAATGGTAATTTTTCACCGATAACCCTAGAAATTTATTCACCGATAACCCTAAAGTTATTTTTATTACAAAGAATTATATTATAAAACTTATCAATAATATAAATGGAAATGGTATTTTATAAATGAAAATGGTATTTTATGAGGTAGTTTATTTTATATTATTGATAAGTTTTTATAATATAATTCTTTGTAATAAAAATAACTGTAGGGTTATCGGTGAATAAATTTCTAGGGTTATCGGTGAAAAATTACCATTTAATAAAATAATAAATGAAATTTTATATTATTGATAAGTTTTTATAATATAATTCTTTGTAATAAAAATAACTTTAGGGTTATCGGTGAATAAATTTCTAGGGTTATCGGTGAAAAATTACCATTTAATAAAATAATAAATGAAATTTTTTATTATTGATAAGTTTTTATAATATAATTCTTTGTAATAAAAATAACTTTAGGGTTATCGGTGAATAAATTTCTACGGTTATCGGTGAAAAATTACCATTTAATAAAATAATAAATGAAATTTTATATTATTGATAAGTTTTTATAATATAATTCTTTGTAATAAAAATAAATTTAGTGTTATCGGTGATAAATTTATAGGGTTATCGGTGAAAAATTACCATTTAATAAAATAATAAATGAAATTTTATATTATTGATAAGTTTTTATAATATAATTCTTTGTAATAAAAATAACTTTAGGGTTATCGGTGAATAAATTTCTAGGGTTATCGGTGAAAAATTACCATTTAATAAAATAATAAATGAAATTTTATATTATTGATAAGTTTTTATAATATAATTCTTTGTAATAAAAATAAATTTAGGGTTATCGGTGATAAATTTCTAGGGTTATCGGTGAAAAATTACCATTTAATAAAATAATAAATAAAATTTTATATTATTGATAAGTTTTTATAATATAATTCTTTGTAATAAAAATAACTTTAGGGTTATCGGTGAATAAATTTCTAGGGTTATCAGTGAAAAATTACCATTTAATAAAATAATAAATGAAATGGTGATTGGTTAACCGATTTTTATAAATGTGATTCAAACCGCATATATTATTTGCGGTTTGAATTAACAATTCAAGCCGCAAATAATATATGCGGTTTGAATTCACAATTCAAGCCGCATATATTCCTTGCGGTTTGAATTGCTAATTTAAACCGCAAATATTATTTGCGGTTTGGGTAGAAATAAAATTCTTTTAAAAACGTAGTTATTTATATTAAAATATTTTTTTGGGTAAAAATAAAAATCACGGAAAGTATAACGTTATAATAAAATATAAAAACAAAATGTAATGATGACTTTTTATATTACAAAAATCAATTCAATGTTCGGTTCTAAACTTTTAATATAAAATACAGAAAAGTCAAACGTTAGTTTGAATATAAAAAAATCATTTATAATATTTTAATATAAATTTAAACGTTATAATATTTGTTTAGCTAGATAATCCAGCATAACAGTTTGTTCCGTTAGATTATCCAGCAGAACAGACAATTCTGTTAAATTATCCAGAAGAATTAGCCCATACAATTCCGCTGATAATTTAACGGAATTGACTTAAATTTATACTGGATTATCCAGCAAAAAAATGTTGTTTTTAGAATTATTCGAAGATTGATTTCAGTTTCTTTAATTTGATTTATTTTACTGTTATTAATAAAATTTGTTTGAATCTATTATTTAAAGTCATTTCGATAAATTTTCGAGTTAAATTCACCAAAAAACTTGACGAGCTTAAGAGCATTCCAGTTCTATTCTATGTTTTTTTTATTAACTCAATACTAATACTACTACGTGAACAAAATTTTAGAGAAGACCAACATATGATACTAGATACAATTTTCAAAATTAACTTATAAACTTAAAAACTCAAAATTTTAAGTCAATGTGTATTATGTTCACTAAGGCCCTGTTCGGCAGCCCCGTTCCCACAGGAAATTGATGGGATTTGAGACTAATTCCTAAACAAATTTCCAAACCCGTTCGGACGTATAGAATATTTCCCATTATTCCTATCTTTATTCCCACCACAATTCCTATATCAGTGCAAATTTGTAGAAATTAAAGACGGAGCTCAGAGTTAATTTGTTTTTTCCCATCCCCTCTCTCTCCTCTCTTCTTCTCTCTCCGCAAATTGAGTCAATTAAAACTCCAACATTCTTGTCTCTATCCTCTACAGTGCTTTGTATCTGTTTGGTAAGGGGTATTATATAAGCACCCTCTCTCTTCTATAATTTAATTGTGGGACTAAAGACTAAAACTGATCCGGACACATGCTTAAGTAATAAGAAGAAACCATGTATTATACTCATTAAATACACCTTATTTAATTATAAAAAAATATTTTTATTTTATAAAATAATAAAATAATAATTATTGATATGTTATAATCCAATTTAATTAATTATATGTAATAATTTTATTAATTAGAATAATTATATAATATCAAACATTTAAAAAAATGTGATTTGTTTTCATGAAAATATGTTTGTTCGGTCCTATTTCAGACCAAAGTGATTATGACAAAGGGTTTTTATTTGAGATATGGTTTAAGCATCATATAAGATACAAGATCTTTTAACGATTTCATCCAACTCATTAATAAATACAACAACTATAAAAATCCAGTTTATAAATACACAATTAGATTATATCTCTCTCATTTATTCAATTATAAAATAAATACTTATTTTTTATGAAATAATAATTAATAAACATTATTATGTTATTATTTAATCTACTTTATTTAATTATATTATTAATAATAATAAGTATAATTGTATAATATCAAGCATTTTAGAAAGAAAAATATAATTTCCCACAAATAATCCCACGGTACAACCGAACACTAATTTCACCATATTCCCATAATTAATCCCGTGCATAACCCTATTCATGGGTTCCCACATTTTCAAAAATGGGTTCCCATTCCCGTCAAATCCCATCCCGTGTAATCCCGTGACAAACGAACAGGCCCTAAGAGAATTTGATGAGCATAACTTCAAAAAATATTGAATTAGTTTCGAACGATAAATTTAAACTGTTGAAACCAATTTACTCAATAAGCAATGTGCGTACATGTAAAATTTTAAAATTTTAATATTTATTTACTATAAAGTCAAGCGTCAAAAAATAAAGGTTTATAAGTTATTTTAGTGTATTCATTTTACATTATTTTTTGACCGCTTAATTTTGCACTAAATGAATTCAAAAAATTTAAAATTTTGTATATACACACATTACTTGTATAGTTGAGCGGTTTCAACGATTTAAATTTATAATTTAAAATCAATTTAATAAATTTTGAAGTTATACTCAATAATCTTTTTTAATGAATACAGCACACGCTAGCTTTATTATATATTATGAGTCTTATAATTTGATATTCACACGCATATAATTGTTAAAAATAATAAGACGGTCGCCGTCCATTTTAAGCCATAGTCCATACTAATATGAAATGATATTTATAGCTAGTCCTCCTTTTTTTTTTTTTTTTTTCTCTAATAGTACGACCGTAGGCGATTATATTGCGAGTCAAATACAAGACGCATCACGGATGCGTGTTTCAGAACAAAACGAAGAAAATGAAGGATCGATGCTTCAAAAACTCTTGGTACCTTCCTACCTCCTTCCACGTTCTCGCTTTCTCAATATCTCGTAAAAAACAAAAAATACAATAAACGTCTTTTTTATTTTATTTAAATAATCAATAACAAACCTACCTTTCTCTGTCACCCCTGCCCCACCCCAAAATCAAAATCACGCGTTTTAACTTTCTTATTTTTTTCTATGAAAACCTTAAAATCACGCACACGCGCTTCCCAAACGCTTCTTGTATATATTTATTTACGCGCGCACTGCACATAAAAAGTGCCTCGCTTGCTCCATTAATTCTTCAACCTTCCCAGAAATGTTTGAGTGTGCAGAAATGGAGGAACTTAGTTTACCTGACATGATAGCGGCGCACCGGCTCATGCAACTAAGTGGCAGCACTGGGGAAGAAGGAGAAGATCTTTCTAATTTGCCATTGAAGAATATAATTAAGCTTGTTTGCAACGATATGTTTGAGGAAAATAGGGTGAATTTGAGTTCAAAAAGAAAGGTAGAGGAGATTGAATGCGAAACACCATTGATTAATGCAGCGAAAAGAAAGCGGTATCGCTCTTTGGATTCCATATACAAGAAAACAAGACCTGTTGGAGGTGTGTGCAAAGGAGGTACCACCGTACCAGCTGTCTCATAATTGGTGATTATGAGCAAGATAATTGCACGAAGAAGATGCAAGATGCGTGCAATTTTTTTTATTTAGTTGATGATTAAAGTAGGATTTTGTATTATAGCTAGATTGAGGTTGCTGCTTCCTATCTTGTTTTCTTCTTCTTTCTTATATTATTATTTTTTTTTCTAGTGCGCACCCTTCTTTTATGTGATTTGAGAGGCAAAATTTTGAGAAGCAAAATAATTAATTAAGAAAGTGGTTATTTCAGCGTGGAGAAAATTGTAATTGTTAGAGATATCTCCCGGTAATATTGAGAAGTATATTAAGAGAGAGATGAATGCTTGACAATCACTGTCAAGATTTAAAAGAGAGAGAGAGATGATGTTAGGCTTCTTTTTTTTCTCTCTGATTCATAACTTACAGATCGATGACTTAATAAACTCGTTCTATTTATGCTTTCTTTACAAATGTATATATCCAAATGCGAGTGAGGCTACGGTACTATGCATAGCACGGTTGCGTCCGTGCTACGGCTCAATATTTGAGTTTTTAAAATTCTAACGAAACCGTTCAACATGATTATAAAATGAATATGTACTTACAAATCAAATTTTACATTTTTTAGATTTTTTTTACTATTTTTTTAGATAGGTAGAAAATCACTTGACCTGAAAATTCTGGACCACCCAAAAACAGTGATTTTCTACCTTATCCAAAAAAATAGTAAAAAAAATTGAAAAAAAATAAATTTGATTTGCAAGTACATATTCATTTTATAATCATGTTGAACGGTTTGGATCGACCGTTAGAATTTTGAAAACTCAAATATTGAGCCGTAGCACGGACCCAATCCGTGCTATGCATAGTACCGTAGCCTCACTCTATCCAAATTACAATAGTTAGATGACTTAACTTCTAACATTTACTCAAAATAGTATTTATATATCTAAATTCAGCCGATATTTTTAGTAATATCCAAAATTAATAATTATAAAGTTCGAGATAACTTAAATAGAACAATTTCACTAACCTTAAAAAAATATAGAACAATTTCATCACTTATAAAATCGATCTCAACTATCTTTTTTTTTGTTATAAAATCAATCTCAAGTACTATCTATTAATTTTGCACGACAGCGAATGTCACATTTAACTTGATATAGAGGTTATTAAATAGAATTAATACAATAGTATCAAATAGTACACAAAAAATTTGACATATAATTACACAATATAATAATATATTTAATGTATTGAAGAGCGTTGGTCCGCTGTATCGGTTTAGCATCCCATGCAGGGGCGGACCCATAGACAGTCAAGGGTGGGAGCAAGCTGCCTCTCTCTGGATTTTAAAATTTATTGAAAAAATACATGTCCGGCATCACTTTGCTATTTTCTAGAAATTATTTTGTTCCTCTCTAGAATTAGAAAGCCCGTTAGATCAGTCCAAAAACACTGTTAATGAGAATTTTTGTTGTTTTTATAGAAATTTTATAGAAATTTAGAGATCCGGACCAACTTTGTTGTTTTTTAATATGTAAAATGATATTATTTTGTTATCTTTATTATGTAAGACTATACTATTTTTATTGTTTCTTATTATGTTGATTGTTTTTTTATGTAGTACTCAATTAGTTAATGAATATGAACCCGATAAGCTATTTTAACCCGATTTCTGCCCCTCCCTGACAGAAATTCTGCGTCCATCCCTGATCCCATGGAACCATCTAACGCATCATTTTTATAGCCCACCAAAAATCTTGAACAGTTGGATAGTACATGCCAACATAGAAAAAGATAATCAAACAAACAAAATTATATATGACTTGACTTATAATTAAAGAGATAAAAAATTAATCCTCTTTATAGATTATGATTTATGAAAATAGTTACTAAGCCGGGTTAGATGCAAATCTAAGCTCTAGCAATGCATTTAATTTCTAAGCAGCCATATACATAAAATGAATTGGATTGACACCAATCAAAGTAAATTTGAAACGTTATAAAAATTATTGCTGCCAAAACAAAGTAAATTGGATTTACAGAAAACTCCTTGCTCGTTGATTTATGGTCACGGCACATTTAGGCACGGCGTGATTCACGTGGCGTGACCACCCCTTGACATTTTGATCACAACACGGCACGGCACGTGAAAAAATAACTTGGTCACGGTACGGCACGGCACAAGACTAAAGTCACGGCACAGCACGACACGATTTTTCCACTCTAAGCTGGTACAAAGCATGCTCCTTTGACTTGCTCGAAAGGAGAAAAAAAAAACCAAAGCAGTGTTGTAAAATGCGGTTCATGCGGCCGCATATGCGTATGCGGTTGGAAACCGCATAAAAAACCAATATGCGGTTTAATATGCGGTTCCGCATATGCGGCTGCATATTCAGCCGCATAATTATTGCCGCATTCAACATAATCGGCCGCATATGATCCGCATCCCGCATATTGGGTTTAGTGAATCCGCATAACATCCGATATCCATTTCGCTATTCTCTCCCTCTCGGGCCTCTCCGCAAAACCTAAATTTCAAAATCACAGTTTCGCATCCTCTCTCCTCCGCCGGCTCTCACCCTCCTCTGCCGGTTCCTCTCCACTCCCCTCCGCCGGCTCCTCTCAAGTCTCAACTCTACTGCTCTACACCTATCGCCTCTAGAAAAGCAACGAACTGGTTCGGTCATTCGGTGGTTCCCCTAATCCTACAGAGAAACAAAACTAGAGAAGCACCGAACTAGAAGCACCGCCCTCCACCCATCGCTAGATCGAGACCCTCCTTTGCTCAATTATTTTGATACTGGTATACGCCTTTTTTTATCTCTTTCTAAGTTTTGTTTGATTTTGGGTAATTCGGTGGTTTGACACTGGTATACTGGTCAATTATCTCTTTCTAAGTTTTGTTTGCTCAATTATTTTGATACTGGTATACGCCTTTATTTTGATACTGGTATACTGTCATTCGGTGGTTTGACTGGTTTTGGTTCTGGTTCTGTGTTTGCTGACCCCCGACTAATTTTGTACTGGTTGATATTTTCTTTGGTTGCAGCATCAATACAAGAGATGCAGAGCATACAAAAGCAATGTCTAATTAAGCACTTAAGTTAACACATGATTCTGTTGGCAATCCTGATCTACTCTAAAATAAAATAAAAGATATTATTGAGCACCCTTCCAAAAAAGCAATAATAAATTTACCTATAAATTATGCTTTACTTTGTTGACATCCGCAGCAAGTTTATAGTTAGCATGTCAACTCACTACAGATATTTGACTGGTTCTGCTTCTTATTGTTGTATTCTGATATGCACATTTTTTTTAATAGGATCATGTCCAGTTTTGGTTCTCATGCAATGTCGACCTTAGATTCGATTACTTCAGATTTGTATAGGCTGTTAAACTCGATTGATCCTGGCTGGAAGTATGGGAGGTTGACGGATAAGAGTGACTCAAATTCAGTTAAGTGTTTATTGTGCAATTTAGTTTGTACTGGGGAATAACCAGGTTTAATGTTGTATGTTGTATTCAGTTAAGTGTTTATTGCTGTATTGTTGTATTATGTTGTATTGCTGTTTTATTTATGTTTTACTTGTGAATTGCTGTATTCTGTTGCTGTGACATTTATTTGTATTATGCTGTATTGCTGTATTCTGTTGTGAAATTACAGTTTTGATATATTTATGCAAGTACATATTATCAACTATTTATTAGATATTCTTTTCTTATCTTAGATATGCTTTCAATGTGCACAAATTATATCTTTGCATACAAATTATATACGAATTCTCATTTTAAAATCCGCATATATAAGTCCGCATAAAATTCCGCATATGCGGCCGCATACCGTATATGCAGTATGCGGTGGCTTTCCACATACCGCATGAAAACCGCATTTTACAACCTTGACCCAAAGACATGCTAGTTTGGTCGCTACATTAGGAATCTGTACTGCATGAAAAAAAAATTAAAATTTATTTTTGAGTAAAGATTGGAGGTCAAGCTACCTAACTATTTAATATTCATAAATAAATTTTTTTTTTTGAATTTTGAACCTGCAACCTCCTACACAGAGAGCATTCCTTTTGCCACTAAACCAAAAGACGATAACAAATGAAAATTTATAAGTTTTTATTCATACATTATATTTTTTTTTCATTATTCATTCTTATTTTTTCTTCTCATTCATCTTAATTGAAAGACTAATGTGGTCATACTTTTCTCTATTTATTTACAAGATGCCTAAACTTCAATATAATTTCAAAAACAAAAAAAGCAACTCGTGTTTTTTGCATCAATACTGCGTGGTTAATCGTATTACTTGTTATTATAAGAGTAAAATTAGGGTGATTTCAATCTCACCAAGTCTCTTGATAATTTTAATTCACTCATTTTTCATAATTTTTTTTACTGTTTGACTTTATATTAAATTAATTCAAAAATTTATAAATTTTATCTCAACACATTACTCGTGATGGAGATTGATTCGACGGTTTGGATTCGTTGTTTAAAACTAATTCGATAGGTTTTGGAGTTAACCTCACCAAGCCACCAAGGTTAATTCCAAAACCTATCGAAATCGATCTACATCACGAGTAATGTGTTTAGATGTAAAAATTTTAAATTTTCGAATTAATTTAGACGAATAGCGCAGAGGTAGCCAATAGGTTTATTTACAAGTATAGGAGTATTAAAGTCAAGCCGTAAAAAAATTATGAAAAATGAGTGAACTAAAATTAACTAATAAATCTTTTTTTTTTTTACCTCTTGAATTCATACTAACTTAATTTGAAAATTTATAAATTTACATCTAAATGCATCACACGTCGCTTGTAAAGTAATGAGTTTGAACGGTTTGGATTCGTCGTTTGAAATCAATCTAATAAATTTTAGAGTTAAGTTCACCAAAAACTTGGAGAGCTTAATAACACTCTAATTATATTCCTTATTATATATATATTTTTTGACATTTGAATTTTTTTTCTTAAAACTTCAATACAAATTTTCTTTTAGAAATTATCTCATTTTAAAAATTCATCCTTCTTAATAGATTTTTTTGTGTGGAAATAAAGTCAGAAAGTAAAGTACGACGTCATTCGTAAACCAAAAGTAAATAAAAAATTAGCACGCTAATCACTTGAGCGCCAAGCTTCTCCTTTGCTAACGGAGCGCCCAAGTTTCCAAGGTCTTAATTATCCTTATAATAAATATACGCATCGCAGCTAATTCCAACTAAATCAAATTATACTTTTGCTGGATATTCAAAGAGTCTAATTACTAGACAACAAGATCATCAAATCAGGTTATTATCTCTAACTCGAATTCAGATCCAGTGCAAATACCTGACGGGTAGTATGAAATCTGAGTAGTCATTTTAATCTATCACCAATCTTAAAGCAGATCTTACTATAATCTAAATAGGTCGAATTCCAATCGTGCGGCTGGGAGCTCATTTTACCAAGTCCGGTACCTGAGGGATATTCTTAACTCTTTACATAATTTCTGTACATAATTAACTTTTAATTAAGTAATAATGTTTCTATTTTAGTGATGCAATAGCAGGGTCTATTGGATCCTTCTTAATAAATAAAAATAAAAAAATTGATATTGATATAATTTTCCACCAGACATAATTATTATTTCTAAAATAATATTTTTATATTAAAGAGAAACTGCTTATTCAAAGATTTATTTCTCTTGGTAAAAAAAGAGAGGAAAAAGATCTAATTATTATTCCTAATCAACTAGTAGGCCAGACATTTTCGTTCAGACGGGCTTAGGCCTGTATTGAGTTGAAACTCTTCAGCTTAGGCCCATTTTACAATTGCAGACTGATATATTTCACCTGCCTGATTAAAATTTTTGAACGAGAAAAACTACTCTGTGGGTCCCATTTTCAGTGAATCAGTAAAATGTCTTAAAGCCTAACAAAAACCCTAACTGGACCTTTTTTTTAACCGTCTCTGATCCGGCCTCCTGACCTCCTCCTTATTCTCTCTATCCAGAGCGCGCAGTACAATTGGCGACTATATTAACTCACTCATCTCTGCATTCTCGCGCCGTTACTAAATTGGGGATCAAAAGGCAGTAAACTGATCGGAACATATCACTAACGACCAAACGGGAAGCAGGGTAAGGAAGTGCAATTTTCCCGATCGGATTTGGAGGGTGAAAAAGCAGCCAAAGAATTCGCACGCCAACTGATCTTGTCTTGAAGATGGATGAAATGGTGCGAGTTTTAATTACTTATTGTCATTGTTTTTTATTTTGAAGTGTATTTATTGTCAATATAATCGTAATATTTTTATAGATGGTAAAATTAGATACAATGCAAACTAGATTGCAACAAGCAGTATCGGGTTTTAACTAGCATGGCATGATCCTTAGTTGAATTCTAGCCTTACTGAGGCCTTTTCTGTCCCTCACTCCCTCAATTGCACACAAATGAAACAAAATTCTTGTACTGGTACAGATTCAGTCCATACTTCCTTCCTCAGAGATCTAAACTTGTAAGAATTGAAATATATTTCATGTAATTGGCATATCTGACTATAGTTTTTTTTTGCAAATGCAGCTTGATGAGAAAGAACTAGAAAGGAAGATGAAGAAGGCCCAAAAAGTAATGTTTCTATATATTTTTTTTCAAAGTTTTGGTTAATATGATTGCAGCCAAACAGTTTCGTATAATTATACTTTTCTGACATGCTTATTATCAACATGTTCTTTACCTATTGGTTGTTTAATCCTTCCTTGATAGGCTAAGGAGAAGGAAGAGAAAAAGCTCAAGGCTCAAGAAAAGGCAAAGAAGTTCCAGGTAATGTAAGCAGTACCATTACTTGCAAGTATACCTTGTTTTATATTGTTTTATGCATTTCAATTGTGCTATTGCTGTTTTGCTAGAATAATTGCAAGTATGGACCAAAGTTTTTATGATTAAGATCACATTGTTTACTGTACCATGTTTTCTGTTTTTTTTCTTCCTTTTGACATTGACGGTGTATGAAGCATCTCAATGTAACTTTAATTAGGGGATACTTTGAACTCACTAGGAGTATCACGTTCACCTGAATGTATTTTAATATGCAATAGTGGCCTTGCTCATGCTTGATCTATTTTGATATGTAGGCACAAGCATCTGCATCTGATGGGTCAAAAAAGGAAAAGAAAGTTAAAAAAAGGGGCACAGAGGATGAGAATCCTGAGGATTTTGTTGATCCTGTGACACCTGATGGAGAGAAGAAGCAGCTCTCTTCTCAGATGGCCAAGCAATACAATCCCAATATGGTGGAAAAATCGTATGCTATTTTACTTTGTATTGTTACTTTTCTCATTGGTGATTACTAACTACGGTATTAGAGATAAATCTTGATTTAAATGGTTTTTTTTATCGAGTAGCTACATTTGCTGGTATTTTTGTGGGATGAAATTAGTGCTTCTATTTGGTCTATTGGTTTTCTTTTAAGATGTTACATAATCCCCTATGCAAGATGAAGAAAAATGAACTTTATAAGAAGAAAGATACAAAAGATTAGTACAACTTAGGGGCACATACAACCAATAGGTTACATACATATGATTCATATTTTAATAGCTGTACTTTTTAACTTCTTTGTTACTGGTTTCAATTATTTCAGATGGTATGGATGGTGGGAGAAGTCAAAATTCTTTGTAGCTGATGAGGACAGCTCTAAACCACCTTTTGTCATAGTAAGTGCTCTCCAGTCATGCGATTTTTCCCTTACAGTGAAAAATATCAATATACATATCTTAGATGGAGATAAATATAGATTTAAACAACAGAGATTTTTTTTTTGTATAGGTTCTGCCACCCCCAAATGTGACCGGTGCACTTCACATCGGTCATGCTCTTACTGCTGCTATTCAGGTTAGCAGCTGTTTATTCTCTGACATACTCGGTATGCTAGTTTTGTTATCAGGCATCTCTTTTTCATACAAGGGAAAGTTACTTTTATGCTCCATCCATGGCCTCAAATTACCTCGTATAGCCCTGCAACTTGAGTAATATCTCAGTTGAGCTCTCCAGAATAAATGTAGAAAACTAGAAATATCCCTTACAACCTTGTGTCTCTTTCTTTTCTGAAACCATCAACGCTTGGTCTACTAAATCCTATCTCACTTGTTAATATTTCTAACTTGACCTATTGAAGAGTATAATTTTTTTCATTTTGAATCATTTAAGAGTTCTAATTTCTTGATGCGTCCGTGTAATTACTTCCAATTTTCAAATTTTTCCCGCGGCATTGTCTATAATTTAGGATGCAATTATTCGTTGGAGGAGAATGTCTGGTTACAATGCATTGTGGATCCCAGGAATGGATCATGCTGGTATTGCTACTCAGGTGCATACTCTTTTGCAACTTCAATTGACAATTTCTCCCCTTAAGATAACCACCTTCATTAAATTTCGCCAAATTGACTTCTTGTTGCACTAACTAAAGTTAGAAAAATAATGATCTTAGGTGGTTGTGGAGAAGAAGTTGATGCGGGAAAGAAAACTATCCAGGCATGACATTGGCAGGGAGGAGTTTGTGTCAGAAGTAAGTACTAAAGTTTTCTTGTACAAATATAAATGTAAACATTATTGTCTTTCATCGGCAGTTTGGCTTTTGTGTTCTTTCAAAATGGATTTATTTTTTTGTTTTCTTTGGAAACTATTGCTTTTACAGGTATGGAAATGGAAAAATCAGTATGGAGGCACTATTCTAACTCAAGAGCGTCGCCTTGGAGCTTCGCTTGACTGGTCACGAGAGGTTAATTTTTTTATCACTTTAGTAGCTCCTTCGTCGTGCTATTTTTAGTTGTGTATGCTAAATGAACCATAATATATTAATTCCAGTGCTTCACAATGGATGAGAAGAGATCTATTGCTGTGACTGAGGCATTTGTAAGACTGCACAAAGAAGGCTTAATTTATAGGTCAGATTTGCTTAACTGTTATTTTCCATGCCCATTTTTTTTGGCTTAGCATATTTCCTTTTATACTTTTGTTAATTGCTAATGACAATGTGAATGAAGCATTCTGTCTTTCATCTAATTTGTAGGGATAACCGCCTGGTGAATTGGGATTGCACCTTGCGCACTGCAATATCAGATATAGAGGTACGACATACAATATCGAGTTCAATAAAGCAATATACAATTATTTACAATGGAAAATTTTCCGGTGGTCTTGAATTTTTGGTGTCCTGGTCCATTGTGCCAAGCCATCGACTATTAATATATGAGCTGGTTTTGATCAAGTTCTGTTTCTTTAATTGTGTTTATGGATTTAATGTGTGATTCTTTGGAGGTCTTACATTGATATGCAAACACATTAAGCGTTCACAAAAAAGCAAGTAGAAAAAGAAAATGAAAAGAGAGGTAAGACTTGCAAAGCACACAGTAAAATGCCAGTACTACCAATTTATTATTAAAGGAGAACAAAGAAACCTAGAAGGGGCACCTTTGGTGATGCTTAAACTTAATTGCTTTCTTGACAGGTTGAATATAAAGAAATAAAGGAAGAAACTTTCCTAAAGGTTCCTGGCTACTCCAAGCCGGTACAGTTTGGGGTTATACATTCCTTTGCATATCAATTGGAAGGAGGTCTTGGTGAGATTGTTGTGGCAACTACTCGAATAGAGACCATGCTTGGTGATGTGGCAATTGCAATTCATTCAAAAGACGAGAGGTACAAGCACCTCCATGGAAAATATGCAGTACATCCGTTCAATGGGAGGCGGCTACCCATTATATGTGATGATGTGTTGGTGGACCCTAGTTTTGGAACCGGCGCAGTCAAGGTAACATCTATTGGTCACAACAAGTTGTTTCAATTGGCCCTATTTTGAATAATTAGGTTAAGGTGCCTTCTTTGTATGTATAAGAATGAGAATGCCATTTTAGCCAAGTTGTACTGGCATACAATGATGATTTTATTCCTGTTGGATTATATTTAAAAAATAAATGAACCAAAGAGATTCTGGATGGCATCTCCCTTCCCCTTGATATGGCGGACTACTAAAATATAAATAACCAGATATTAATTAGGAAGCTAAAATTATTATTTGCAAAAAAATTCTACAGCAACTGCAGATAAACTTGGTGTAGAGTGTTCAGCGGTCCTATGTGCAATGTGACATGATCAGATACTCTTTTTGGCCCTTGTTTGTACCAGGGAAAGCTTATTTTCTCTAACATTTATCGACTGCTAATTTCCGTTTTCTCTTTTATTTGTTTATCCTCTTGCTTTTAGATTACTCCAGCACATGATCCAAATGATTTTGAGGTTGGGAAGCGGCATAAGCTGGAGTTCATTAATATTTTCACTGACGATGGAAAGATCAATATAAATGGTGGCCCAAAATTTGAGGGAATGCTTCGTTTCACGGCCCGTGAAGAAGTTATTAAGGCACTTGATGCATTGGTACTTCTCTTTGTACCCTTATCTTTTTCTTTTTTAATTCTCTTTTGCTGTGATCTTATATTTAGCAAGTGATAGTATTTCTTTCAACTAGAATCCCCTAGTGCATTATATTACCATACTGGCATGAAATCCTTTGGTTGGCCTGATTTTACATTTTATAGTTTCTACCCAGGTTTTTTTGGTGCTTTGCTGTGTCCTTGAGAGTAAATTGAGAGTTGATTTGGTATAGGTGATATGTGGAATTAATTGTTTCGATTTATCCTTAGCTGAGCTGAACTGGAAGAATAATCTTCCAATATGGAGATGCAATATTGGGCTAATTGAAGAATTTTGTTAAAACCAGGGGCTTTATAGAGATTGTCAGAAGAATGAAATGAATCTGGGACTCTGCTCAAGAAGTAATGAAGTGGTTGAGCCCATGATAAAGCGACAGTGGTTTGTTAGCTGTGATGAAATGGCAAGAGCAGCCGTGGAAGCTGTCAAGTCCAAGAAAATTGAGATCATTCCTCAGCAGTACCAAGATGACTGGTTTAGGTAACTATAACAGTTGATTTCTAGTTATATTTGCCTTCCTAATTATAGTTATAAAGGATTGGAAAAGGGAAAAGACACCTAATTCTAAGTACCATGTCCTTAAAATATGGAAAGACACCTTTCTTCCATTCTTCTCCAATGTAAAAGAGGAAGTTTGGATAGTTTGGGCATGTTTTGAAGAAATTAGATGAGATGCATGTGTGATAATTTTCCATTTTCAAGGAATGTATCTGATAATAATTTATCATTTGCATCAATCAGTAACCTTACTATTATCTTAACAGGTGGCTAAATAACATACGTGATTGGTGTGTATCAAGGCAGCTATGGTGGGGCCATAGAACACCAGCCTGGTATGTGACCCTAGAAGACGACCCAATAAAAGACATGGGCTTTTATAATGACCACTGGGTGGTGGCCCGCAATGAAACGGATGCACTCTCTGAGGCAAAAGCAAAATTTCATGGGAAAGGATTTAAGATAGCACAAGACCCTGATGTTTTGGATACCTGGTTCTCTTCTGGACTGTTTCCCTTAACAACCCTTGGTTGGCCAGATGATACTGCTGATTTTAGGGTTTTCTACCCCACCTCAGTTTTGGAAACAGGTCACGACATTTTGTTCTTTTGGGTGGCCCGCATGGTTATGCTTGGGATGAAACTTGGCGGTGATGTACCCTTTAGAAAGGTATATGTTTGGTAGTTTTCTTTTGTTTATGTTTTGGGTAAGCTGAAGTGCTGAAGCAAAACTGGACAATAAAAAGCATGACCAAAGGAAATTTGAACTAATTATCATTATTCTAATATTTTTTATCTACTCAAGGGATATAAACTTTTCTTTTACAGCCCTTTTTTTAAGCAATGAATTTCATCATTCCACACTGATCTTCTTGAGAAAGAGGTTCACCAGCTTTTACCTGGTTTATACATAAGACTGCTTAATCCAACCAATTCAAATTTGGGATCACTTTGTAAATGAGAACTTGAGGCTCTGGAGTGAACTAGTGTCATTCCATTTATTATTTTTTTGTTTCAAAATTAAATCCAGGTCTATCTGCATCCAATGATTCGTGATGCACATGGACGGAAGATGTCGAAATCACTAGGAAATGTGATAGACCCACTAGAGGTAATCAATGGGGTTTCACTAGAAAATTTACACAAGAGGCTAGAAGAGGGTAACCTAGACCCGAGTGAATTGGCAATTGCAAAAGAAGGTCAGAAGAAGGACTTCCCTGATGGAATTGCTGAGTGTGGGGCTGATGCTCTTCGTTTTGCTCTCATTGCCTACACTGCTCAGGTTTGCACTGTTTAGGTTTGGTTATATTACATTTTTCTATTTGTTTGCTGAATTTTTTATGCCTGAGTCTCAAAAGAGTTGCTACCTGTACACAACCTAAGTTGATAAAAAAGTCTAGAAAAGATTAGATTAAAAAAAATAATGGATCAAATTTGTACCTTTGAAGATAATATTTAATTTTAAGTGTAAATTTTCGGGCTTTGCATTCTAAGATTGAAGAGAAAAGATAATAGATGCCCGCTTATAAGAAGAAAGGATCACACTGGTATTTTACCCATTGGTGTCATTTGTCTTGGTCATTGGTTAACCTTTTTTTCTCTAAACCTGATTTTAATTGTCAGTCTGACAAGATAAACCTAGACATACAAAGAGTGGTTGGGTACCGTCAATGGTGCAACAAGCTATGGAATGCCATTCGGTTTGCAATGGGAAAATTAGGTGACAATTATACCCCTCCGACATCAATCTCGGTGCAAATCATGCCTCCTGTTTGCAAGTGGATCCTATCTGTGCTAAACAAGGCTGTACTCAAAACCGTATCTGCCATGGAGTTGTACAAGTTCTCTGATGCCACATCAGCAGTCTATTTCTGGTGGCTGTCGCAACTATGTGATGTGTTTATCGAGGCAATCAAGCCATACTTTTTTAATGATTCAAAGGAGTTTGAGAGTGAGAGAGCAGCATCAAGGGCTGCTTTGTGGATTTGCTTGGATACTGGCCTGAGACTGCTACACCCCTTTATGCCGTATGTTACAGAGGAATTGTGGCAGAGGCTGCCTCAGGCTGAAGGTTCATGCAGGAAGGAATCTATTATGATTTCTGATTATCCTTCTGTAGTAGAGGTATGCACTTTTAGATTTTAACTTCAAAACTTATTGGAATGACTTCGAATGACGAATCCAAACCATTCAAGCCGGTCAACTTCATGAGTGATGCGTTTACAAACAAATTTTATAAATTTTCGAATTAATTTAGTATAAAGTGGAGTGGTAAAAAAAAGAAGACTTATAAGTTAATTTTAATGCGTTCATTTTTCATCATTTTTTGGCCATTTGACTTTACATTTGATTAATTCAAAAGTATATAAATTTTATTTGTGAACGCATCACTCGTGAGGTAGATCGGTTTCAACGGTTTGGATTTGTTGTTTAAGAACACCCTAGTTCTACTCTATTATACACGTGCATGATGGAAAATCCTCTTTATGTTATGAGTATATTACTCCTAGTTGTCATCGGAAGATGCCCAAAACCCCTCTTTTGCTAAATTGCTTCTCCTATCATTATTGAAGGGGAATGGGGGCAACAAAGTTAGTTTGCCTTTTCCAATTTTCTTGTATTAGATGATTAGATCTCATTTGCAGAAATGAAGGCATTCCTCTGTTAAGTTTACTTTGTATTTTCATTTTCAGGAATGGACAAATGATCAAATAGAAAGCGATATGAAGATAGTATTAGAAACAGTGACAAAAGTACGATCACTTCGTCCTGCAACAGATAAGAACGAAAAGAGAGCTGTGCTTGCACTTTGTCGGACCCCACAAGCTAAGAACCTCATTGAGAGCTATGAGTTTCTCATCACTACTCTGGCTTCCTTGTCATCTATTAAGGTACCATTTTCCTTTGGTTCACTGCGTAAATGTGAGTCTGTGAAAATGGAATATTTTATTCTTTTTTAGATATGGACTAAATGTTGAACTTTCATGCAGATTTTGAATGATATGGATGCAATGCCGACGGGATGTGCCATTGGAGTGGTAAATGAGCACCTTTCAATGTATCTTGAGCTCCAAGGGGCGCTAAATGCTGAGGCAGAAAGCGAGAAGCTCAGAAAAAAGAAAGACGAGCTTGAAAAGTTAGTTTTTTTTTTTTTTTTTTCAATCTATCTTTCTGCCATATTATCTATTTGTTCGAGAAATATTCTAAAGTTATTTGAAGTTCTCAAGTGAGAAGTTTTATGAAGTTTCTTATTTAATTTGAAAATGGTAATCAACATTGTTATGTTTTTAATATAAATTATATTTGTACTGTGCCAGGCTAAAAACAAATCTAGAAATGAAAATGAGTGCCTCTGGGTACAAGGAGAAGGCACCACCAAGTAAGCAGGAAGAAGATTTGAAGAAATTGACTTCTCTAATGGAAGAACTAACTATTGTAAGGAAAGCCGAGGAGGATTTAGAATTAGCAATAAATAGAGAAAATTAGATGGCTACAGCTGTTGATTTATTTATATCTGAATACTGATTTTTGTCATTTTTGTCCAATTTGTTGGGTTCTCTATAAGCATTTTTTATGACTCTTGTGACATATGTTGAAATATTTTGCATGTCAAACATACCATTTTCTTTATATACGATGCTAGTGCTTTTGGATAAAAATGGAACGCTTGAAGTTGAAGTGCTTTAGTACCTAACAGATGGAAAAGCCAAATGGCGTGCTTTAGTCTTGTCTGGGTCATTTAATATTGTTTTTACACTTAGAATTCTTGAGAAGATTGAATGTCTAGCTTGGGGCGCAAATTGAAATCAATTTCTTTTTGGTACGCAAATTGAAATCAATTTCTTTTTGGTACAACTGTTCCAATTTTGGTTTTGATTTATGTCCTATTTCTTATTGGGTAATTATATCTTCCCCCATCTATCCATCTCCCATTTCATTCTCCAACTAACTACATTTTCTAACTATAATTCAAAATTCTAACTACCTAATGGCCCTACAAATTAATTACCCAATTTTCTCCATTTATTTCTTTCCTCTTTCTCCCTCCCTCTCCCACCTCTCTCTCTCCACCTCCGCCCGCCTCTCCCACCTCTCCCTCTGCGCCTCCGCTCGCCTCTCCCACCTCTCCCTCTCGGCCTCCCTCTCCCACCTCCATCTCCGTCTCCCACCTCCCACCTCCGCCTCCTCTCTCTCCCATCTCCGCCTCCGCCGGAGTAGATCCATCACTGTCGACCGCAGGATCAGATCCGCCTCCGCCGGGTCAGATCCAAGTTATTTGCAAAGAACAAAGCTTCATTAATGGTGAATTAGAACAGTGCGTACTAAGTACATATGAATGAATACTTAATGTTTTAGAGATGAATACTTCAACGTTTATGGATGAATACTTAATATCTTAGGCATAAATACGTTAACTTATATGTATGAATATACTTGATATCTTATGGATGAATACTTTTTATTTGTTTGGTATGCGCATATGTTTGTAATACTCTTGGTACATTAACTATTTACACTTACACGATGAGGATGAATACTTGCTTAATGCGGGATGAATACTTGCATGACGAGGTGTGAATACTTGTGTAACGGACAACTCGAAAGTATGTCATCATGGATCTCATTTGAAAGAGAAAAATTGTGTAGAAAACATTCGTGGTTTTAGATTTGCAAAATTCCTCACAGATCATCAGAAATATTGGTTAGATTGAACGGAGAAAAAAAAACTCATCTCTAAAAACGTGTAATACTCTTGGTACATTAACTATTTACACTTACACGATGAGGATGAATACTTGCTTAATGCGGGATGAATACTTGTATGACGAGGTGTGAATACTTGTGCAACGGACAACTCGAAAGTATGTCATCATGGATCTCATTTGAAAGAGAAAATTGTGTAGAAGACATTCGTGGTTTTAGATTTGTAAAATTCCTCACAGATCGTCAGAAATATTGGTTAGATTGAACGGAGAAAAAAAAACCCATATCTAAAAACGTGTAAAAGATGAGTGATTGATGTGTCCAAATATGCTTCTATTGCAAAGATGAATACATTTATATAGATGGATGAATGCTAGTTGTGTTACAGATGAATACTTTTTTTGCAAATTTCTAAAATGAGCTGAAGGTAGTTAGAAGTCCCCCACTTAATTAATGCGCTGACGGTTATGCGGTCCCCCACTTAATTAATGCTCTGACAGTTGTGCGGTCCCCCACACATGTTGTTTGTCCCCTACTTTCTTGTTGTAATATATCCAAATATGTTTCTATTGCAAATGTGAATACCTTCATATAGATGGATGAATACTAGTTGTGCTACATATGAATACTTCTGCAAATTCCTAAAATACACTGACAGTTATAAATTCTAACTAACTAACTACCTTAATTAATGCAACTGACGGGGGATGAAACGGGGGATTGTTCACGGGGGAGAGCTAGGCGGACCCTTTCTTATTAATGAAGGGTTCAAATTTTGGTTTTGGTTTTTGTGTTTTACATTCTTCACCTCCGTTTTTAAATTCCAAACAATCGATCCGAACAGCTCAATATGATGTTCATATTAAAATGTACTTGGAGATCAAATTTTATATTTTTTGGAACTTTTTTTACTATTTTCAAACAATCGATCCGAAAAGCTCAATATAATGTTTATATTAAAATGTACTTAGAGACCAAATTTTATATTTTTTGAAACTTTTTTTACTATTTTGTTAAATAGGTATCTCCCATGAAGGGATCTTTTGAAGCCTTGTGATTTTATCACATCCTGTAAGGAAATATGAGGGTCAGTACAAACTTTATACAGATGAAAAAAGCACAGGACATGGGGCATTGATCATACCAGACATTAGAGTGGGAAAAATGGCACGCCGGAGCCGGCTCCGTCACGGAACGGCACGGAACGGCACGGCACGCGTGTCATTCGCGTGCCGTGACTCGCGTGTCCCGTGCCGTGACCATCTTTTGAAACTTTGGCACGGCACGTGAAAAATTTAGTCACGGCACGGCACGACACGTAATCACGCGAGTCACGTGTAATTAGGACCATTAGATATTGATTTAATGGTGAATCTTGAATAAATTAATTTAAAGTATGAATAAATGGCCACGCGAGTCACGCGGGTCACGGCACGTTTAGGCACGGCGTGACTCACGTGGCGTGACCATTCGCGTGCCGTGACCACCCCTTGACATTTTAGTCACGGCACGGCACGGCACTTGAAAAATTAACTTGATCACGGCACGGCACGGCACGAGACCAAAGTCACAGCGTGTTAGTCACGGCACGGCACGGCACGGCACGTTTTTCCCTCTCTACCAGACATCCCTCCAAAAGCTTAAGGTCTCCCCATTACCTACCTTGTAGGAACAGCTCGTGGGCTCCGGATCCCCTAAAGTAACTCAATCTTTGGGTTTTGGATTGAGACCGTCCGATTCGAATTTGTCGCTCGAGATTGTCTCGGGATTTGAATTCGTCGTCGGGATGTGTGCGCTCACTTCAGGGATGGATTTTCGCAGATTCGATCGGACGGTCTCGATCCAAAACCCAAAGATTGAGTTACTTCACTGGATCCGAATTCCAGCTGGTGTACCCTATGTCATTCAATTTCATCAATTCTCTCCAAAATGGAGACATTGAGGATGACTGGTACTTGTGAGCATACTTAACAATCACCATTTGTTTCCATAAGCTATCAAAATTGGGGGTTTTATACTTACACAATCACTTAAGCAATAAAGAGGTGTTAATAGTTCCTATATCCTTGACACCGTCCTTTGGCAAGCATACCCTTTTCCAATTTATTAAAGAATATTTTTTCTGTGGAGCTGAGTTTCCTTGACAAAGGGACCTGCATTTGATCATATCAAGCTGCTTTTTTTTTTGAAGGCATTTTATATAGAGATAACATGTACAAAGGAACAACAGTGAGCACTGGATTTAACAATATTATTCTACCTCCAATTGACAATAAAGCCCCTGCCTAGTTTTGTAATTTATCTACCATACAGCCCCAATCAGTAATACTCAGCTTTTATCAGTAAGGGGTACGTACTCCTAAGTACTTGAGAGGGAGTTTACGAGCTTCACTCTTGATCTATGAGACAAATATTTTTTTTTCTATTACTTAATGATACATGGATTTCCACGAATTAATTAATAGTATATGCACAACTTCTATGCTAAATGATAATCATATCTCATAAATGAGTCTGGCTAGTATAACATTGGTGTCATTTCGGCCTATATAACACAAACTCCAAAATCTATCGTATCGACTTCAAACGGTTAATCCAACCGTTCAAACTCTTCTACTTTATGAGTTGTGTGTTTACATGCAAAATTTTATAATTTTTTGAATTTTTTTAGTATCAAATCAAGCGGTCAAATGTGTGAGTTTTTAAGTTAATTTTAATGCATTCATTTTTCAAGATTTTTGACCGCTTGATTTGGTACTAAAATAACTAGAAAATATTTTTTTTTTGCATGTAAACGCACAACTCATAAAGTAGAAGGGTTTGAACGGTTGGATTAACCGTTTGAAGTCGATACAATAGATTTTGGAGTTGGTGTTATGTAGGCCGAAATGACACCAATATTATACTAGCCGGACTCATAAATATATACTCACACTACATTTATGTGATCAGTATGACATTTGTATCACCCTTTTTAAATATTATAAAAGTTGTTTGAATAAAAAATAATCCATTATGTGTGATAATAGAGTAAATAAATAATAGTTTAGCCAAAAAGCTGCTTAATTATTAAACACGAAGCAAATACTATTTTAAGTCAGTGGATCCTTTCCAGCTGCCTGACCCAATGGAAAAGGATCTGACACAAAATCTACGGAGGGGGGGTATCATCTGAGAGTTATCATTCATGTGGTTTATGGTACCAAGTTGGCGAGAACCAGTACCATTCATGTGTTGCCTTGTAGTCTACAATTTAGTATGCCTGTGGTTTGAGCATGATTTTGTGTCTCGGTACCAGTTGTATTAGGTGGTAGATACTAGTAGCCTCTGTTATTTTGATTGGCACTAAATTCTGTAATAATGGGGTTTCTGACATACAAACAGGTCGGCTTGAGGCCACTTTTTTTAAAAACACAAAAAAAAGTGAATACGCAGATCATCGTCATCGCCATGTATAAAGCTACTGTTTTATAACATTTGTGCTGGTAAATAGAAGAAGAAAGAAGAAGAAAGAAGATGTATTTGAATCTTTGTATTTTTGTATATTACATTAAGAGATGATTACATGCCTTTAAATAGGCTTTCCATTACAATCATTGCTGTACTATGAGTTAAATTAAGCTAATGAGGTGTATATAGAACAAAATAACGGGTTCTGGTATTTCTCTAATTTTGCAGGGAATAGAAAAATCATTTGTATAGAGATCATCTCAAGTTTATGTGTGGAATGGAGAACTCCAGTTCTATTGTTTATTACCATGTTAAAAAAAAATAAACAAACCAAACTCATGCAAATGAAAGAACAGATGCTGGATGGTAAACAAAATTTGTATATATTTTTTTTTAGAAAATTATTGCACCATTGGTTCCAGTTCTGAATATCCTATTACTGGTAAGTAGTTGCAGTGCAATCTATATCACCGCCCAAATCATTAATCAATGCTAGATCCAATCGATTATTCCATTGTCTTCCAAATGCAACTGATGCAACACTTTCCATTGCATTTATTAAATGAGGCTCACTTGACTTGTTGATTATATTACTTGTATCTCTTAAGAATGAGACTCTCAATTCAGCATTCCAAAAGAAAGGGTGATTGAATACTTCTATTATCGTTGGTCTGAAAATTGAGAGATGAAATCAAATGACATAAAGGAACAGTCCGATATTTTGTAGTATTTAAATTTAAAATAATAAAATAGAAACATCGATTTGTTATTTTTTTTCTAATTCTTTAAGCTATTAAAACATTATCCTCGTATTCTTTGTATCTGAGGAATGAAGAACAAGTTAGCAAAAACATCTAGACATCTTTTAAAGAGATATCAAAAGAGAAAAGATGTGTCAAATTTTCAATTTCACATAAGAACATTTGAAAATTTGAATTTCACAAAAATACATATAAATTTTGTCCAAATTTTTTTAAAATCCCCCAACCCCCTTTCTCACTAAAACAAGAGGGAGACAAAAAGAATAAACAAAAAAATGAAAACAAATATTTCAATTATTCTAATAGTGCAATGTTTTTTTTGCAAGTTATTAAAGAGAAATACCTCATCGCAAGTTTGGGATTTAGCAAAAGATTAAAGAGATATTACAACTTCTAGGTAGAATCGATTAAGTAAAAGTCAAACTCGTTTCTAATGATCTTTTAATCTCTCTCGAAATAGTTGTCTCCAAATGGATACCTTCCTTTAGTGATATAATAGAACAATATATATCAGAGACTGAATATCAATAGCTTTGCTCTGACGATCATGCAATAATTATTGCTCAGATGCTTACCAACCCAAGCTACCGAATCCTAATAAATAATTTAAAATTCAAATTATTTTACAATCATTTTTCATTATTGAAGACTAGTTCTATTTTTGTAAATTAATTAATCAAACCCACTGTTCAATAAAGTAGAAGGACGTGTGATAAAAGGCGCACATGACTGTTTTGGCTATTTGGTTATTATTATTTATTTTTAAAAACATGAGGAATGAGCACAAAAATTCAATTGTTATATGGTAATTTGGGTGATTTTTTGTTGTCGTTATCTTTTTTATGAAATAAACATGGCAATACTTTTTATTAAATAATCGAATGTCAAATATGACCAAAGAATAAAATAATAAACAAATCTACAAAGTTATTCGTACTAATTTTTTTTATTAAATTATTTTAGTAGAAAGTATAAATAGTCTAGAAAATATAGTCACAAAAAATATTTAGTAACTAAATGGGAACAACTAATTTGTCACTTACCTTTTTTATATCGAATATCTTAATTATGTAATTAAGAGTATGGTTTGTTGATTTTCTCTAATATCTTATTATTATAGTTAGAATAATTATTATGTAATATAAATTTAACTTGTTGATTTTATTTGAGATTAGTTATTATTTTTACATACATCAAATAGCGAAAGCAGTTGTTAAATATGAACATATATACTAAATGGATCACACAAATAAAGTGAACTTGTCACAAAATACTCATTTTCAGAAGTGACAATGTATGAATATTAACAAAAAATACATGACAAATAATTCAAATTGTAAATAGCATAGTGTTCCATATAAAAGATGCGGATATTAACTTGGTTAAGAAAAAAATATCTCTTGTTAGATTTGTAATAACTATACATAATGTTGCTACATTGATTTAATAAAATGCGGATATTAACATGAGGTATATGCTTAAGAGTTTTTTTTTTGAATAAAAGAGAGGTCAAGCCTCTGATTGATTGAAGAACGAAATGTTACATAGGTTATGTTACAGATCGTATCCAAACAAGTAAAATTTTAGTAAAGTAAACTAAGGTGGGAGCCTGAGGTTGGCTATCCCTCTGGTGCGCTAACTGGTAAACAAAAGTGATTGAATTATTGGTTAAACGGGATTGATCTTCTGGTTGCCGCTCCGGAGCTGTGCCTCCACTGGTCCTTGATTTGTTGCATAAGATCCGCTATGCCTTTTTCATTCCCTCTGAACGTTCTTGAACACCTCTCCCTCCATATGATGAAGCTTGCTATTAAGATTAAAGATCTCTCCTTTACTGTGTACTTGAGGTTAATTATTGGATGTATCTCTTGTTGAAACCGTGGCATTCTGATTTGGTATGCTCCCAGCATCCGTGCATAAATCTCATTGGCCACCTGACACTCCATGAATAAGTGCCTTACCGTTTCAAGTTTGTTTTTGCACATGGCACATCGGTTTACCAACACCATACCTTTGGTATATGCTTAAGAGTTAAAACTAAAAAAAACTAAAAAAGAGTTAATGCGGTCACACCAATATGAGATGTAGAAGATCTTAACATTTTTATAATCATCAACGCATCCAAATTGTTTTTATATCATCTTTAAAACAATAAACAATTTAACCAACTTTTTTTTTTTAAATTCTCCAATCTCCACAGTCTAAACCTGCAAAACAGATAGGTGGTTTTACAGGTTTAAACTACGAAACCAAAGTAGTTCTGCAGTTTAAACCTGCAAAACCACTCCGTTTGATTTTACAGATTTAGACTGCAGAACTGTTGTGCGCAGAAACGTGCAGTCAACTGAGAAATGGAAATGTCATGCACGTAACAAATTCTCATGGTATTTCCAACAATTCAATATTGTAAACATGTGTATGAAAAGTCAACTTCAGGTTGTGTTTGTTTCTTGCTTTGGTTAATTCAGGAATCACGTAATTATATTATGAAATCTTGTATGTTGGGTTAGAACTTGAATGCATTTTGTTACTTTATATTCATGTGATTCTGACAAAAGTCATTGGAGGGATATAAGATAGACTTGTTGTTTTCAAACTTGAATCAGATTTGTTTTAGATTTTAGTCTAGACCGTCTTAGAATTACATGTCACATCAGTGATTGAATTTTATTTTTATTGGACCGGTGTTTGCTATTGTCAGGTTCGAATTGCAAAGTTCCAAAATTAAATCCTGCTCTAGTTTGGGAAAGTTCGGAATATATAGCAGTCGCGCAGCTTAAACTTCTAAAATCCATCAGGGTGATCTGCGGAACTACTTTGGTCTCGTAGTATAAATTTGCAGAATCAATCTTTCTAATTTCGTAGATTTAAACTGCAGATGTGAAAAAAATCGAATTAAAAAAACTGATAATTTTTTTTTAAATGGTATAAAAAAAATTCGGTCAACACATCTCATTTGTTGTTCGAGTAAAATTGTGACTCGACTTTGCACTCAAAATCCACATTTTATCATTTAATTTATATTGTAATCACAACTTTGTACTCGAGAAAAACAGTCTACCACACATATTTTTTTCATCAATACACGCACACAGTGAGAAAAATAGTGTAGGATTAAATCAATGTTGATGGTTTAGGATATATAAATCGACAGTGTAGACTAAACTATCAACACTGAGTATTCATTAAGAGAACAGTCATTGTAGGTTGTAAGCAACACTGACGGTTCAGTTGAACCAACTGTTAGCGTTGGTAAAACTATCAACAATGACTGTTCATTAAGAGAATTGTTGGTGTAGGTCGTTATAAGCGACATTGATATGGTTCAATTGAATTAACCGTTGGTGTTGGTGAAACTATCAACACTGACCGTTCAATAAGGAACCTGCATTTGATCATATCAAGCTGCTTTTTTTCTTTTGAAGGCATTTTATATAGAGATAGCATGTACAAAGGAACAGCAGTGAGCACTGGATTTAACAATATTATTCTACCTCCAATAGACAATAAAGCCCCTGCCTAGTTTTGTAATTTATCTACCATACAGTCCCAATCAGCAATACTCAGTTTTTTATCAGTTAGGGGTACTCCTAAGTACTTGAGAGGGAGTTTACGAGCTTCACTCTTGATCTATTCAGTTTTCATTTGGAATTATAATGTTTTCCCCTTTAAGATAATTGATATTTCCACTCTTTTTAATATAATATGTTTCATATTAATTAGAATCACAGCAGCAACCATATGTACATACTGCTCTATGGCGCACTTGACCCTATTTTTGCCCATTAATAGCTGATGCCTTAACAATATTGTATACTGATACCACTTTCTGTTCGAACCATTAATGAAACAGGGGCACAAGTTGCAAGGTAGGAATTCACGCTGAATTATTCTGTACAATGAGACAAATATTTTTTTTTTCTATTACTTAATGATATATGGATTTCCACGAATTAATTAATAGTATGTGCATAACTTCTATGCTAAATGATAATCATATCTCATAAATATATACTCACACTACATTTATGTGATCAGTATGACATTTGTATCACCCTTTTTAAATATTATAAAAGTTATTTGAATAAAATATAATCCATTAAATGTGTGATAATAGAGTAAATAAATAATAGTTTAGCCAAAAGGCTGCTTAATTATTAAACATGAAGCAAATACTATTTTAAGTCAGTGGATCCTTTCCAGCTGCCTGACCCAATGGAAAAGGATCTGACACAAAATCTACGGAGGGGGGGGGGGTGGTTTACTTATGTACCCGTAACCCGTTACTGTTATGCATGTGGTTTATGGTACCAAGTTGGCGAGAACCAGTGCCATTTGGGTCCGTATCATCTGAGAGTATCATTCATGTGGTTTATGGTACCAAGTTGGCGAGAACCAATACCATTCATGTGTTGCCTTGTAGAGTATCAATTTAGTATGCCTGTGGTTTGAGCATGATTTTGTGTCTCGGTACCAGTTGTATTAGGTGGTAGGAACTAGTAGCCTCTGTTATTTTGATTGGCACTGAATTCTGTAATAATGGGGTTTCTGACATACAAACAGGTCGGCTTGAGGCCATTTTTTTTGAAAATGCAAAAAGAAGTGAATACGCAGATCATTGTCATCGTCATGGTAAAAAAAATAAACAAACAAAAGTCATGCAAATGAAAGAACAGATGCTGGATGGTAAACAAAATTTGTATATATATATATTTTTTTTTGAGAAAGCTGATAGCCCAATTCCTACAACTTAGCAGTAAAATTGTAAGAAAAAACTCATTTCCAAAAGGCCCCCACGAGCACCAAAACATGCACCTCAACACACACACCCATATTTTTTTTTTTCATTTTAGCATTTTGGTGCTCCTAAACACAAAATCACACCCTTCAAAATTTAATCAAAGTTCCATAACACAGTTGTGCACAGTAAAACATTTCAGAACAAGTTTTATGAATCGACTACAATTTATATCCTGTTTCTACATAAGCAACAAACAAAAATTATTCAACTTCTAGTAATGGCACCATTGGTTCTAGTTCTGAATATTGTATTACTGATGAAGTGCAATCTATATCACCGTCCAAATCATCAATCAATGCTAGATCCAATCGATTATTCGATTGTCTTCCAAATGCAACTGATGCAACACTTTCTATTGCATTTATTAAATGAGGCTCACTTGACTTGTTGATTATATTACTTGTATCTCTTAAGAACGAGACTCTCAATTCGGGATTCCAAAATAAAGGGTGGTTCAATACTTCTATTATCGTTGGTCTGAAAATTGAGAGAGGAAATCAAATGAGATGAAGGAACAGTCCGATATTTTGGAGTATTTAAATTTCCAAAAATAAAATAGAAACATCGATTTGTTTATTTTTTTTTCTAATTCTTTAAGCTATTAAAACATTATCATTGTATTTCTTTGTATATGAATGAAGAACAAGTTAGCAAAAACATCTAGACATCTTTTAAAGAGATATCAAAAGAGAAAAGATGTGTCAAATTTTCAATTCTTCACATAAGAACATTTGAAAATTTGAATTTCACAAAAATACATATATAAATTTTGTCCAAAAACTTTTAAAATCCCCCCACCCCTTTCTCACTAAAACAAAAGGGAGACAAAAAGAATAAACAAAAAAATGAAAATAAATTTTTCAATTATTTTAATAGTGCAATTTTTTTTGCAAGTTATTAACGAGAAATACCTCATCGCAAGTTAGGGATTTAGCAAAAGATTAAAGAGATAAACAACTTCTGGATAGAATCGACTAAGTAAAAGTCAAACTCGTTTCTAATGATCTTTTAATCTCTCTCGAAATAGTTGTCCCCAAATGGATGCCTTCCTTTAGTGATATAATAGAACAATATATATCAGAGACTAAATAAATCAATAGCTTTGCTCTGACGATCATGCAATAATTGCTCCGATGCTTACCAACCCAAGCTACCGAATCCTAATAAATAATTTAAAATTCAAATTATTTTACAATCATTTTTCATTATTGAAGACTAGTTCTATTTTTGTAAATTAATTAATCAAACCCACTGTTCAATAAAGTAGAAGGACATGTGATAAAAGGCACACAGGACTGTTTTGGTATTTAGTTATTATTATTTACTTTTAAAAACAGAGGAATGAGCAAACAAATTCAATTGCTATATGGTAATTTGGGTGATTCTTTGTTGTCCTTATTTTTTTTATGAAATAAACATGGCAATACCTTTTTATTAAATAATCGAATGTCAAATATGAACAAAGAATAAAATAATAAACAAATCTACCAAAATTATTGGTACTAATTTTTTTTATTAAATTATATTAGTAAAGAGTATAAATAGTCCAGAAAATATAGTCACAAAAAAATATTTAGTAACTAAATGGAAACAACTAATTTGTCACTTACCTTTATTTTTATCGAATATCTTAATTATGTAATTAAGAGTATGGTTTGTTGATTTTCTCTAATATCTTATTATTATAATAATAATTATTATTATGTAATATAAATTTAACTTGTTGATTTTATTTGAGATTAGTTATTATTTTTACATGCATCAAATAGCCAAAGCAGTTGTTAAATATGAACATATATACTAAATGCATCACACAAATAAAGTGAAGTTGTCACAAAATACTCATTTTTAGAAGTGACAATGTATGAATATTAACAAAAAATACATGACAAATAATTCAAATTGTAAATAGCATAGTGTTCCATATGAAAGATGCGGATATTAACTTGGTTAAGAAAAATATATCTCTTGCTAGATTTGTAATAAATTCTCATGGTATTCTCAAGAAACAAAAAAAAAAAAAAAATCGAATTAGCTTATCTTGATGTCAAACCAATTTGCACCGTTGACCTCAAAAATTAAATCCTGCTCTAGTTTGGGAAAGTTCGGAATAGCAGTCGCGCAACTTAAACTTCTGAAAATCTATCAGGGTGATCTGCGGAACTACTTTGGTCGCGTAGTTTAAATTTGCAGAATCAATCTTTCTAATTTCGTAGATTTAAACTGCATTTATGATAAAAATCGAATTAAAAAACTGATAATTTTTTTTTAAATGGTATAAAAAAAATTCGGTCAACACATCTCATTTGTTGTTCGAGTAAAATTGTGACTCGACTTTGCAATCAAAATCCACATTTTATCATTTAATTTTATATTTTTATCACAACTTTGTACTCGAGAAAAACAGTCTACCACACATATTTTTTTCATCAATACACGCACACAGTGAGAAAAATAGTGTAGGATTAAATCAATGTTGATGGTTTAGGATATATAAATCGACAGTGTAGACTAAACTATCAACACTGAGTATTCATTAAGAGAACAGTCATTGTAGGTTGTAAGCAACACTGACGGTTCAGTTGAACCAACTGTTAGCGTTGGTAAAACTATCAACAATGACTGTTCATTAAGAGAATTGTTGGTGTAGGTCGTTATAAGCGACATTGATATGGTTCAATTGAATTAACCGTTGGTGTTGGTGAAACTATCAACACTGACCGTTCAATAAGGAACCTGCATTTGATCATATCAAGCTGCTTTTTTTCTTTTGAAGGCATTTTATATAGAGATAGCATGTACAAAGGAACAACAGTGAGCACTGGATTTAACAATATTATTCTACCTCCAATAGACAATAAAGCCCCTGCCTAGTTTTGTAATTTATCTACCATACAGTCCCAATCAGCAATACTCAGTTTTTTATCAGTTAGGGGTACTCCTAAGTACTTGAGAGGGAGTTTACGAGCTTCACTCTTGATCTATTCAGTTTTCATTTGGAATTATAATGTTTTCCCCTTTAAGATAATTGATATTTCCACTCTTTTTAATATAATATGTTTCATATTAATTAGAATCACAGCAGCAACCATATGTACATACTGCTCTATGGCGCACTTGACCCTATTTTTGCCCATTAATAGCTGATGCCTTAACAATATTGTATACTGATACCACTTTCTGTTCGAACCATTAATGAAACAGGGGCACAAGTTGCAAGGTAGGAATTGACGCTGAATTATTCTGTACAATGAGACAAATATTTTTTTTTCTATTACTTAATGATATATGGATTTCCACGAATTAATTAATAGTATGTGCACAACTTCTATGCTAAATGATAATCATATCTCATAAATATATACTCACACTACATTTATGTGATCAGTATGACATTTGTATCACCCTTTTTAAATATTATAAAAGTTATTTGAATAAAATATAATCCATTAAATGTGTGATAATAGAGTAAATAAATAATAGTTTAGCCAAAAGGCTGCTTAATTATTAAACATGAAGCAAATACTATTTTAAGTCAGTGGATCCTTTCCAGCTGCCTGACCCAATGGAAAAGGATCTGACACAAAATCTACGGAGGGGGGGGGTGGTTTACTTATGTACCCGTAACCCGTTACTGTTATGCATGTGGTTTATGGTACCAAGTTGGCGAGAACCAGTGCCATTTGGGTCCGTATCATCTGAGAGTATCATTCATGTGGTTTATGGTACCAAGTTGGCGAGAACCAATACCATTCATGTGTTGCCTTGTAGAGTATCAATTTAGTATGCCTGTGGTTTGAGCATGATTTTGTGTCTCGGTACCAGTTGTATTAGGTGGTAGGAACTAGTAGCCTCTGTTATTTTGATTGGCACTGAATTCTGTAATAATGGGGTTTCTGACATACAAACAGGTCGGCTTGAGGCCATTTTTTTTGAAAATGCAAAAAGAAGTGAATACGCAGATCATTGTCATCGTCATGGTAAAAAAAATAAACAAACAAAAGTCATGCAAATGAAAGAACAGATGCTGGATGGTAAACAAAATTTGTATATATATATATTTTTTTTTTGAGAAAGCTGATAGCCCAATTCCTACAACTTAGCAGTAAAATTGTAAGAAAAAACTCATTTCCAAAAGGCCCCCACGAGCACCAAAACATGCACCTCAACACACACACCCATATTTTTTTTTTTCATTTTAGCATTTTGGTGCTCCTAAACACAAAATCACACCCTTCAAAATTTAATCAAAGTTCCATAACACAGTTGTGCACAGTAAAACATTTCAGAACAAGTTTTATGAATCGACTACAATTTATATCCTGTTTCTACATAAGCAACAAACAAAAATTATTCAACTTCTAGTAATGGCACCATTGGTTCTAGTTCTGAATATTGTATTACTGATGAAGTGCAATCTATATCACCGTCCAAATCATCAATCAATGCTAGATCCAATCGATTATTCGATTGTCTTCCAAATGCAACTGATGCAACACTTTCTATTGCATTTATTAAATGAGGCTCACTTGACTTGTTGATTATATTACTTGTATCTCTTAAGAACGAGACTCTCAATTCGGGATTCCAAAATAAAGGGTGGTTCAATACTTCTATTATCGTTGGTCTGAAAATTGAGAGAGGAAATCAAATGAGATGAAGGAACAGTCCGATATTTTGGAGTATTTAAATTTCCAAAAATAAAATAGAAACATCGATTTGTTTATTTTTTTTTCTAATTCTTTAAGCTATTAAAACATTATCCTTGTATTTCTTTGTATATGAATGAAGAACAAGTTAGCAAAAACATCTAGACATCTTTTAAAGAGATATCAAAAGAGAAAAGATGTGTCAAATTTTCAATTCTTCACATAAGAACATTTGAAAATTTGAATTTCACAAAAATACATATATAAATTTTGTCCAAAAACTTTTAAAATCCCCCCACCCCTTTCTCACTAAAACAAAAGGGAGACAAAAAGAATAAACAAAAAAATGAAAATAAATTTTTCAATTATTTTAATAGTGCAATTTTTTTTGCAAGTTATTAACGAGAAATACCTCATCGCAAGTTAGGGATTTAGCAAAAGATTAAAGAGATAAACAACTTCTGGATAGAATCGACTAAGTAAAAGTCAAACTCGTTTCTAATGATCTTTTAATCTCTCTCGAAATAGTTGTCCCCAAATGGATGCCTTCCTTTAGTGATATAATAGAACAATATATATCAGAGACTAAATAAATCAATAGCTTTGCTCTGACGATCATGCAATAATTGCTCCGATGCTTACCAACCCAAGCTACCGAATCCTAATAAATAATTTAAAATTCAAATTATTTTACAATCATTTTTCATTATTGAAGACTAGTTCTATTTTTGTAAATTAATTAATCAAACCCACTGTTCAATAAAGTAGAAGGACATGTGATAAAAGGCACACAGGACTGTTTTGGTATTTAGTTATTATTATTTACTTTTAAAAACAGAGGAATGAGCAAACAAATTCAATTGCTATATGGTAATTTGGGTGATTCTTTGTTGTCCTTATTTTTTTTATGAAATAAACATGGCAATACCTTTTTATTAAATAATCGAATGTCAAATATGAACAAAGAATAAAATAATAAACAAATCTACCAAAATTATTGGTACTAATTTTTTTTATTAAATTATATTAGTAAAGAGTATAAATAGTCCAGAAAATATAGTCACAAAAAAATATTTAGTAACTAAATGGAAACAACTAATTTGTCACTTACCTTTATTTTTATCGAATATCTTAATTATGTAATTAAGAGTATGGTTTGTTGATTTTCTCTAATATCTTATTATTATAATAATAATTATTATTATGTAATATAAATTTAACTTGTTGATTTTATTTGAGATTAGTTATTATTTTTACATGCATCAAATAGCCAAAGCAGTTGTTAAATATGAACATATATACTAAATGCATCACACAAATAAAGTGAAGTTGTCACAAAATACTCATTTTTAGAAGTGACAATGTATGAATATTAACAAAAAATACATGACAAATAATTCAAATTGTAAATAGCATAGTGTTCCATATGAAAGATGCGGATATTAACTTGGTTAAGAAAAATATATCTCTTGCTAGATTTGTAATAAATTCTCATGGTATTCTCAAGAAACAAAAAAAAAAAAAAAATCGAATTAGCTTATCTTGATGTCAAACCAATTTGCACCGTTGACCTCAAAAATTAAATCCTGCTCTAGTTTGGGAAAGTTCGGAATAGCAGTCGCGCAACTTAAACTTCTGAAAATCTATCAGGGTGATCTGCGGAACTACTTTGGTCGCGTAGTTTAAATTTGCAGAATCAATCTTTCTAATTTCGTAGATTTAAACTGCATTTATGATAAAAATCGAATTAAAAAACTGATAATTTTTTTTTAAATGGTATAAAAAAAATTCGGTCAACACATCTCATTTGTTGTTCGAGTAAAATTGTGACTCGACTTTGCAATCAAAATCCACATTTTATCATTTAATTTTATATTTTTATCACAACTTTGTACTCGAGAAAAACAGTCTACCACACATATTTTTTTCATCAATACACGCACACAGTGAGAAAAATAGTGTAGGATTAAATCAATGTTGATGGTTTAGGATATATAAATCGACAGTGTAGACTAAACTATCAACACTGAGTATTCATTAAGAGAACAGTCATTGTAGGTTGTAAGCAACACTGACGGTTCAGTTGAACCAACTGTTAGCGTTGGTAAAACTATCAACAATGACTGTTCATTAAGAGAATTGTTGGTGTAGGTCGTTATAAGCGACATTGATATGGTTCAATTGAATTAACCGTTGGTGTTGGTGAAACTATCAACACTGACCGTTCAATAAGGAACCTGCATTTGATCATATCAAGCTGCTTTTTTTCTTTTGAAGGCATTTTATATAGAGATAGCATGTACAAAGGAACAACAGTGAGCACTGGATTTAACAATATTATTCTACCTCCAATAGACAATAAAGCCCCTGCCTAGTTTTGTAATTTATCTACCATACAGTCCCAATCAGCAATACTCAGTTTTTTATCAGTTAGGGGTACTCCTAAGTACTTGAGAGGGAGTTTACGAGCTTCACTCTTGATCTATTCAGTTTTCATTTGGAATTATAATGTTTTCCCCTTTAAGATAATTGATATTTCCACTCTTTTTAATATAATATGTTTCATATTAATTAGAATCACAGCAGCAACCATATGTACATACTGCTCTATGGCGCACTTGACCCTATTTTTGCCCATTAATAGCTGATGCCTTAACAATATTGTATACTGATACCACTTTCTGTTCGAACCATTAATGAAACAGGGGCACAAGTTGCAAGGTAGGAATTGACGCTGAATTATTCTGTACAATGAGACAAATATTTTTTTTTTCTATTACTTAATGATATATGGATTTCCACGAATTAATTAATAGTATGTGCACAACTTCTATGCTAAATGATAATCATATCTCATAAATATATACTCACACTACATTTATGTGATCAGTATGACATTTGTATCACCCTTTTTAAATATTATAAAAGTTATTTGAATAAAATATAATCCATTAAATGTGTGATAATAGAGTAAATAAATAATAGTTTAGCCAAAAGGCTGCTTAATTATTAAACATGAAGCAAATACTATTTTAAGTCAGTGGATCCTTTCCAGCTGCCTGACCCAATGGAAAAGGATCTGACACAAAATCTACGGAGGGGGGGGGGTGGTTTACTTATGTACCCGTAACCCGTTACTGTTATGCATGTGGTTTATGGTACCAAGTTGGCGAGAACCAGTGCCATTTGGGTCCGTATCATCTGAGAGTATCATTCATGTGGTTTATGGTACCAAGTTGGCGAGAACCAATACCATTCATGTGTTGCCTTGTAGAGTATCAATTTAGTATGCCTGTGGTTTGAGCATGATTTTGTGTCTCGGTACCAGTTGTATTAGGTGGTAGGAACTAGTAGCCTCTGTTATTTTGATTGGCACTGAATTCTGTAATAATGGGGTTTCTGACATACAAACAGGTCGGCTTGAGGCCATTTTTTTTGAAAATGCAAAAAGAAGTGAATACGCAGATCATTGTCATCGTCATGGTAAAAAAAATAAACAAACAAAAGTCATGCAAATGAAAGAACAGATGCTGGATGGTAAACAAAATTTGTATATATATATATTTTTTTTTTGAGAAAGCTGATAGCCCAATTCCTACAACTTAGCAGTAAAATTGTAAGAAAAAACTCATTTCCAAAAGGCCCCCACGAGCACCAAAACATGCACCTCAACACACACACCCATATTTTTTTTTTTCATTTTAGCATTTTGGTGCTCCTAAACACAAAATCACACCCTTCAAAATTTAATCAAAGTTCCATAACACAGTTGTGCACAGTAAAACATTTCAGAACAAGTTTTATGAATCGACTACAATTTATATCCTGTTTCTACATAAGCAACAAACAAAAATTATTCAACTTCTAGTAATGGCACCATTGGTTCTAGTTCTGAATATTGTATTACTGATGAAGTGCAATCTATATCACCGTCCAAATCATCAATCAATGCTAGATCCAATCGATTATTCGATTGTCTTCCAAATGCAACTGATGCAACACTTTCTATTGCATTTATTAAATGAGGCTCACTTGACTTGTTGATTATATTACTTGTATCTCTTAAGAACGAGACTCTCAATTCGGGATTCCAAAATAAAGGGTGGTTCAATACTTCTATTATCGTTGGTCTGAAAATTGAGAGAGGAAATCAAATGAGATGAAGGAACAGTCCGATATTTTGGAGTATTTAAATTTCCAAAAATAAAATAGAAACATCGATTTGTTTATTTTTTTTTCTAATTCTTTAAGCTATTAAAACATTATCCTTGTATTTCTTTGTATATGAATGAAGAACAAGTTAGCAAAAACATCTAGACATCTTTTAAAGAGATATCAAAAGAGAAAAGATGTGTCAAATTTTCAATTCTTCACATAAGAACATTTGAAAATTTGAATTTCACAAAAATACATATATAAATTTTGTCCAAAAACTTTTAAAATCCCCCCACCCCTTTCTCACTAAAACAAAAGGGAGACAAAAAGAATAAACAAAAAAATGAAAATAAATTTTTCAATTATTTTAATAGTGCAATTTTTTTTGCAAGTTATTAACGAGAAATACCTCATCGCAAGTTAGGGATTTAGCAAAAGATTAAAGAGATAAACAACTTCTGGATAGAATCGACTAAGTAAAAGTCAAACTCGTTTCTAATGATCTTTTAATCTCTCTCGAAATAGTTGTCCCCAAATGGATGCCTTCCTTTAGTGATATAATAGAACAATATATATCAGAGACTAAATAAATCAATAGCTTTGCTCTGACGATCATGCAATAATTGCTCCGATGCTTACCAACCCAAGCTACCGAATCCTAATAAATAATTTAAAATTCAAATTATTTTACAATCATTTTTCATTATTGAAGACTAGTTCTATTTTTGTAAATTAATTAATCAAACCCACTGTTCAATAAAGTAGAAGGACATGTGATAAAAGGCACACAGGACTGTTTTGGTATTTAGTTATTATTATTTACTTTTAAAAACAGAGGAATGAGCAAACAAATTCAATTGCTATATGGTAATTTGGGTGATTCTTTGTTGTCCTTATTTTTTTTATGAAATAAACATGGCAATACCTTTTTATTAAATAATCGAATGTCAAATATGAACAAAGAATAAAATAATAAACAAATCTACCAAAATTATTGGTACTAATTTTTTTTATTAAATTATATTAGTAAAGAGTATAAATAGTCCAGAAAATATAGTCACAAAAAAATATTTAGTAACTAAATGGAAACAACTAATTTGTCACTTACCTTTATTTTTATCGAATATCTTAATTATGTAATTAAGAGTATGGTTTGTTGATTTTCTCTAATATCTTATTATTATAATAATAATTATTATTATGTAATATAAATTTAACTTGTTGATTTTATTTGAGATTAGTTATTATTTTTACATGCATCAAATAGCCAAAGCAGTTGTTAAATATGAACATATATACTAAATGCATCACACAAATAAAGTGAAGTTGTCACAAAATACTCATTTTTAGAAGTGACAATGTATGAATATTAACAAAAAATACATGACAAATAATTCAAATTGTAAATAGCATAGTGTTCCATATGAAAGATGCGGATATTAACTTGGTTAAGAAAAATATATCTCTTGCTAGATTTGTAATAAATTCTCATGGTATTCTCAAGAAACAAAAAAAAAAAAAAAATCGAATTAGCTTATCTTGATGTCAAACCAATTTGCACCGTTGACCTCAAAAATTAAATCCTGCTCTAGTTTGGGAAAGTTCGGAATAGCAGTCGCGCAACTTAAACTTCTGAAAATCTATCAGGGTGATCTGCGGAACTACTTTGGTCGCGTAGTTTAAATTTGCAGAATCAATCTTTCTAATTTCGTAGATTTAAACTGCATTTATGATAAAAATCGAATTAAAAAACTGATAATTTTTTTTTAAATGGTATAAAAAAAATTCGGTCAACACATCTCATTTGTTGTTCGAGTAAAATTGTGACTCGACTTTGCAATCAAAATCCACATTTTATCATTTAATTTTATATTTTTATCACAACTTTGTACTCGAGAAAAACAGTCTACCACACATATTTTTTTCATCAATACACGCACACAGTGAGAAAAATAGTGTAGGATTAAATCAATGTTGATGGTTTAGGATATATAAATCGACAGTGTAGACTAAACTATCAACACTGAGTATTCATTAAGAGAACAGTCATTGTAGGTTGTAAGCAACACTGACGGTTCAGTTGAACCAACTGTTAGCGTTGGTAAAACTATCAACAATGACTGTTCATTAAGAGAATTGTTGGTGTAGGTCGTTATAAGCGACATTGATATGGTTCAATTGAATTAACCGTTGGTGTTGGTGAAACTATCAACACTGACCGTTCAATAAGGAACCTGCATTTGATCATATCAAGCTGCTTTTTTTCTTTTGAAGGCATTTTATATAGAGATAGCATGTACAAAGGAACAACAGTGAGCACTGGATTTAACAATATTATTCTACCTCCAATAGACAATAAAGCCCCTGCCTAGTTTTGTAATTTATCTACCATACAGTCCCAATCAGCAATACTCAGTTTTTTATCAGTTAGGGGTACTCCTAAGTACTTGAGAGGGAGTTTACGAGCTTCACTCTTGATCTATTCAGTTTTCATTTGGAATTATAATGTTTTCCCCTTTAAGATAATTGATATTTCCACTCTTTTTAATATAATATGTTTCATATTAATTAGAATCACAGCAGCAACCATATGTACATACTGCTCTATGGCGCACTTGACCCTATTTTTGCCCATTAATAGCTGATGCCTTAACAATATTGTATACTGATACCACTTTCTGTTCGAACCATTAATGAAACAGGGGCACAAGTTGCAAGGTAGGAATTGACGCTGAATTATTCTGTACAATGAGACAAATATTTTTTTTTCTATTACTTAATGATATATGGATTTCCACGAATTAATTAATAGTATGTGCACAACTTCTATGCTAAATGATAATCATATCTCATAAATATATACTCACACTACATTTATGTGATCAGTATGACATTTGTATCACCCTTTTTAAATATTATAAAAGTTATTTGAATAAAATATAATCCATTAAATGTGTGATAATAGAGTAAATAAATAATAGTTTAGCCAAAAGGCTGCTTAATTATTAAACATGAAGCAAATACTATTTTAAGTCAGTGGATCCTTTCCAGCTGCCTGACCCAATGGAAAAGGATCTGACACAAAATCTACGGAGGGGGGGGGGTGGTTTACTTATGTACCCGTAACCCGTTACTGTTATGCATGTGGTTTATGGTACCAAGTTGGCGAGAACCAGTGCCATTTGGGTCCGTATCATCTGAGAGTATCATTCATGTGGTTTATGGTACCAAGTTGGCGAGAACCAATACCATTCATGTGTTGCCTTGTAGAGTATCAATTTAGTATGCCTGTGGTTTGAGCATGATTTTGTGTCTCGGTACCAGTTGTATTAGGTGGTAGGAACTAGTAGCCTCTGTTATTTTGATTGGCACTGAATTCTGTAATAATGGGGTTTCTGACATACAAACAGGTCGGCTTGAGGCCATTTTTTTTGAAAATGCAAAAAGAAGTGAATACGCAGATCATTGTCATCGTCATGGTAAAAAAAATAAACAAACAAAAGTCATGCAAATGAAAGAACAGATGCTGGATGGTAAACAAAATTTGTATATATATATATTTTTTTTTTGAGAAAGCTGATAGCCCAATTCCTACAACTTAGCAGTAAAATTGTAAGAAAAAACTCATTTCCAAAAGGCCCCCACGAGCACCAAAACATGCACCTCAACACACACACCCATATTTTTTTTTTTCATTTTAGCATTTTGGTGCTCCTAAACACAAAATCACACCCTTCAAAATTTAATCAAAGTTCCATAACACAGTTGTGCACTGATATGTCCATATTTCATCTATTATTTCGACCTATTTTCAGACCAGACCTTATGTTTTCGACCACTAAATTGCATAGTTTACATTGAAAATCAATAGAATATGGTACTGCTGCAGTTTTGTGGTTGATTTGCAGGAAATAGGCGAAAACAAGCAAAGCAGGCAGAGTTCTGACTTCCCCCACGCGACCTGCGTCAGATCCAGAAATTTCAGCACCGAACTTAAAACAGTCATAACTTTTGACTCGTAACTCCGTTTTGAGCGTATGACCACTTTTTGGAAAGCTAGCGAGAAGATCTACAGTCTCACCACGCCTGGTACGGCCAGGCCGTACCAAATTGGTACGGGCCGTACCTAAAGGCGGCCTGACAGATTCAAATTTTGGCAGAGGCTATTTAAAGCGGGGAACTCTCCAATTTCGACATCAATTCCATTCCAGATCCATTTGAGAGCACAGTAAGAGAGAGAAAGAGAGCTAAGGAGCTGAGAGCAAGAAGGAAGGAAGAGGAAGAGGCGAAACTCGACGGATCTAGCTTCCTCCTCTCGATCCCTTCGATCCATGGCTATCTCTCTCCCTTTTATTGTATTTTTAGATATTATCATGTGCTGTGAGTAGTTCTTTTAGTTTCTAGGGTTAGAGATTGATTCTTGATTTGTTTTGACTTTCTTTGACTTGTACTTTGTATGAACTCTTTAGTTTGATTGATTGTGATTTACTTTGATATCTTTTGCTTTGCTTGCTGTGATTGTTGTATGATGTGCCTCTAGGTTTAGATCGAACCTATCAAGGTCATGTGATCATCTCAATCTCTCATCCAAATCAAATGCTTAGGGTAGAATAGTTCGAATTGAAGCCGAGAGGTTGAATTCTCCTCTAATCGACAGATTAGAGGGTGCCTTAGACCTCCAATCAACCAGCTAGGGTAGATCTGTACCAACACACGAGAGTTGAGGTGTAGAAATCCCTAAAAGGCAATCAATTGCATTCCAACCTAGATCTTGATCCAACAAACGATGGTTGAGGGTTAGGAACCTTAGGTATGGTCAATTGAACCTTTCTAAAGAGTTTAGCACAAGGTACCAGCAAGGAAATGCATTCACTCGAACTGGTAGGTTCTGTTCTGGGAAGCCAGTACGGGTCTTACCAGGGTGGTACGGCCTTGCCTTACCAAGTGAAGTACGGCCTAGCCGTACCAACTTGGTACGGGCCGTACCACTAGAGGCAGATCAGAGATGAAGTCTGAAACCCTGGAAACGCCTTTTATCCATAATCAAAACACAATTTACATTTCTTCTAGCATTTTATTACATCTTCTTGAATTGTTTGATCTGACCCTTTAGGAAATTAAACACCAAACCAAACCTTTCTCACTTCTAGTTTTTAATCGAGTTAGGTAGATTCTAACCTAGTAATTGCCCGTCCCTGTGGATCGATACCCGATTATACTACTCGATAGGGGTTGTGCACTTGCGACCCTTACTCGTGAAGTGTAAACGCAGTTTTAAAAGGTACGCCCTCAAGCGTACCGAAACTTGCGTTGCGCTTCTGCGCGAACAAGTTTTTGGCGCCGTTGCCGGGGACGGTAACCAATTGCCTAGTTAGATTTTACCTTACTTAGTTAATCTAGACTTTATCTTGTATCCTTTATTTTCTTTTATTTTGTTTCTTTTATTTATTTATTTCCTCTTTTTCAGGAACACTATGGCGATTACTATCTGAGGAGCTCGAGACACCATGGATCTCATGTACAACATGATGACAGACCAACATTGGTTTGGCCGCGACAATTTTCAAGCTGGAGGAGGCGGCCGATCCAAAGCTGATCAGATCGCAGCTCTATATGCTAGAGCTGCCGAGCTAGAGGAGGCCATGATCGCAGCTCTTTATGCTAGAGCTGCCGAGCTAGAGGAGGCCATGGAGAAGTATTCAATCAGAATGAGCGTGAGGGCAGCCAGAAACCATCAACCACAGCCATGTGTCATGTGTGGGGACAGGAGACACTCTTACGAGTATTGCCCACTGGCTGATTGGAGTGAGGAACAGGAGCAGGATGGCTATATCAGCAACAACAATTGCAATTTCTACGACCCTGCACCATTCGATGACTCGAACAATTGCGAATTCCAACCCGATCCACCCGAGCCGTACGTTGATCCCGCTGAGATCGAGTTCATACACGAGCAAGGGAAGGTGAACCAGATGCTATGGGAACAGTTGCAAAACATGTCCACACAGCTGGCCGCTCAAAACAAGCTGTTGGAGCAGTTGAGTCACATCATCACCTCACGCCAATCTCAACCTGAAAAGCTGCCAGCTCAGCCAGAATGCGAAGGACCAGCCCAGCCAACAGACCAGACCGCACTTGACGCGACCCGCATCATTGAGACACGACCCGCATCTCCACCTGAAGAGCATATGGACGCGACCCGCACGCCACCCGATGCGACCCGCATGCCGTGTTCTGATGACTTGGAGACCAAAGGAAGCGAGTCGGATTGGTCAACATGCGATGCCATTCCACTTGATGCGACCCGCACGCCACCTGATGCGACCCGCGTCAAGACCCAGACAGAGCGGCTGACTCCTGAGCTCAAGCCTCTTCACCTCAGGTATGAGCTTCTAGACCCAGATAGATGTCGTCATGTGATCATAAGTGCAGATCTTGAACCCGATCGGACTGCTACACTCTTGGAGAAATTTGAAGCACACAAAAGCGCGATCGGGCGCTCGATCAAGAACTTGATGGGAATCTTGCGGATTCTTCTGATGCAAGAGTGTGATCGCATGGGCCGTGTACCTCAGAAGTGGGTGCTCCCACCAGTGCCACCTGATCCACCTCCCACCGATGACTGAGCGGGTATGTTTTCTCTTTCCCTTTTGCTTCTATATCTCTTTATCTTTCAGTCTTGAAGCATTGAGGACAATGCTCAGGCTAAGCTTGGGGGGGAAGACGACTTTTGTATCTTAGGATTTATTTTTGTGTTTTAGGATTTATTTTGATTGCACTTAGGTCATTTTTACTTTTCTCTTGCATTGTTAGGTGAAAAAATTGCTTGATTGTTTCGATTTGGGACCTGTTTGAAAATTTTCATGTGATTGGGATGACTTTGGGAAGTTAGAACTAACCTCATAATTGACCAAATAGAACTGATTATGAATAAATGGTTTGAGACTTGTGAGAATGGAGACTTGAATGTTGAAATAGAATTTAGAAACTGAATTGTGCCTTTAAATTTTGGAAATAGGGATTTCAATTAAAGAAAGGTTGGGATATCCGTTGGTGTGAATGAACGCTAGTGGATGTGTGTATTCATGGTATGTGCAAATAAAAAAAATAATAAAAAAAAAAGAAAAAGAAAAAGAAAAAAAAAGAGAGAGATGAAAAGATGGAGAAAATAAGAGTACTGGCAATAACCCTTGAATGGGCGCCTTTGAGCTCGTCTCCCAATTAGAAATGAAAAAAATGAAATTTTTGCACATATCAACACACGAAGTCCGCAACTTTCTGACCTAAACTTGATTCAAGCTTGGGGGGGCCAAAAGGGTAAATCTCCTACAAACGAGGGCACAGTTTAGTGAAAGAATGATAAATCGACAAATTCGAGTAATCAGCTTTGCAAGTTTTGAAACATTTAGAGTTTGAGGTTTTGTTAATCAATTTGTGAGGTGAATCAAAATTTACCAAGGTGAATCCAAATCATAGCAAAAAGATTCTTGAGTTTCTTAATTGAGTCAATCGAGTAAATTTTCACATTTAGGCATTTAGCTTGCATTTAGAATCCAAACCCGGTTTGAAAGTACAAATTTGCTTGAGGACAAGCAAAGGGTAAGCTTGGGGGAATTTGATATGTCCATATTTCATCTATTATTTCGACCTATTTTCAGACCAGACCTTATGTTTTCGACCACTAAATTGCATAGTTTACATTGAAAATCAATAGAATATGGTACTGCTGCAGTTTTGTGGTTGATTTGCAGGAAATAGGCGAAAACAAGCAAAGCAGGCAGAGTTCTGACTTCCCCCACGCGACCTGCGTCAGATCCAGAAATTTCAGCACCGAACTTAAAACAGTCATAACTTTTGACTCGTAACTCCGTTTTGAGCGTATGACCACTTTTTGGAAAGCTAGCGAGAAGATCTACAGTCTCACCACGCCTGGTACGGCCAGGCCGTACCAAATTGGTACGGGCCGTACCTAAAGGCGGCCTGACAGATTCAAATTTTGGCAGAGGCTATTTAAAGCGGGGAACTCTCCAATTTCGACATCAATTCCATTCCAGATCCATTTGAGAGCACAGTAAGAGAGAGAAAGAGAGCTAAGGAGCTGAGAGCAAGAAGGAAGGAAGAGGAAGAGGCGAAACTCGACGGATCTAGCTTCCTCCTCTCGATCCCTTCGATCCATGGCTATCTCTCTCCCTTTTATTGTATTTTTAGATATTATCATGTGCTGTGAGTAGTTCTTTTAGTTTCTAGGGTTAGAGATTGATTCTTGATTTGTTTTGACTTTCTTTGACTTGTACTTTGTATGAACTCTTTAGTTTGATTGATTGTGATTTACTTTGATATCTTTTGCTTTGCTTGCTGTGATTGTTGTATGATGTGCCTCTAGGTTTAGATCGAACCTATCAAGGTCATGTGATCATCTCAATCTCTCATCCAAATCAAATGCTTAGGGTAGAATAGTTCGAATTGAAGCCGAGAGGTTGAATTCTCCTCTAATCGACAGATTAGAGGGTGCCTTAGACCTCCAATCAACCAGCTAGGGTAGATCTGTACCAACACACGAGAGTTGAGGTGTAGAAATCCCTAAAAGGCAATCAATTGCATTCCAACCTAGATCTTGATCCAACAAACGATGGTTGAGGGTTAGGAACCTTAGGTATGGTCAATTGAACCTTTCTAAAGAGTTTAGCACAAGGTACCAGCAAGGAAATGCATTCACTCGAACTGGTAGGTTCTGTTCTGGGAAGCCAGTACGGGTCTTACCAGGGTGGTACGGCCTTGCCTTACCAAGTGAAGTACGGCCTAGCCGTACCAACTTGGTACGGGCCGTACCACTAGAGGCAGATCAGAGATGAAGTCTGAAACCCTGGAAACGCCTTTTATCCATAATCAAAACACAATTTACATTTCTTCTAGCATTTTATTACATCTTCTTGAATTGTTTGATCTGACCCTTTAGGAAATTAAACACCAAACCAAACCTTTCTCACTTCTAGTTTTTAATCGAGTTAGGTAGATTCTAACCTAGTAATTGCCCGTCCCTGTGGATCGATACCCGATTATACTACTCGATAGGGGTTGTGCACTTGCGACCCTTACTCGTGAAGTGTAAACGCGGTTTTAAAAGGTACGCCCTCAAGCGTACCGAAACTTGCGTTGCGCTTCTGCGCGAACATGCACAGTAAAACATTTCAGAACAAGTTTTATGAATCGACTACAATTTATATCCTGTTTCTACATAAGCAACAAACAAAAATTATTCAACTTCTAGTAATGGCACCATTGGTTCTAGTTCTGAATATTGTATTACTGATGAAGTGCAATCTATATCACCGTCCAAATCATCAATCAATGCTAGATCCAATCGATTATTCGATTGTCTTCCAAATGCAACTGATGCAACACTTTCTATTGCATTTATTAAATGAGGCTCACTTGACTTGTTGATTATATTACTTGTATCTCTTAAGAACGAGACTCTCAATTCGGGATTCCAAAATAAAGGGTGGTTCAATACTTCTATTATCGTTGGTCTGAAAATTGAGAGAGGAAATCAAATGAGATGAAGGAACAGTCCGATATTTTGGAGTATTTAAATTTCCAAAAATAAAATAGAAACATCGATTTGTTTATTTTTTTTTCTAATTCTTTAAGCTATTAAAACATTATCATTGTATTTCTTTGTATATGAATGAAGAACAAGTTAGCAAAAACATCTAGACATCTTTTAAAGAGATATCAAAAGAGAAAAGATGTGTCAAATTTTCAATTCTTCACATAAGAACATTTGAAAATTTGAATTTCACAAAAATACATATATAAATTTTGTCCAAAAACTTTTAAAATCCCCCCACCCCTTTCTCACTAAAACAAAAGGGAGACAAAAAGAATAAACAAAAAAATGAAAATAAATTTTTCAATTATTTTAATAGTGCAATTTTTTTTGCAAGTTATTAACGAGAAATACCTCATCGCAAGTTAGGGATTTAGCAAAAGATTAAAGAGATAAACAACTTCTGGATAGAATCGACTAAGTAAAAGTCAAACTCGTTTCTAATGATCTTTTAATCTCTCTCGAAATAGTTGTCCCCAAATGGATGCCTTCCTTTAGTGATATAATAGAACAATATATATCAGAGACTAAATAAATCAATAGCTTTGCTCTGACGATCATGCAATAATTGCTCCGATGCTTACCAACCCAAGCTACCGAATCCTAATAAATAATTTAAAATTCAAATTATTTTACAATCATTTTTCATTATTGAAGACTAGTTCTATTTTTGTAAATTAATTAATCAAACCCACTGTTCAATAAAGTAGAAGGACATGTGATAAAAGGCACACAGGACTGTTTTGGTATTTAGTTATTATTATTTACTTTTAAAAACAGAGGAATGAGCAAACAAATTCAATTGCTATATGGTAATTTGGGTGATTCTTTGTTGTCCTTATTTTTTTTATGAAATAAACATGGCAATACCTTTTTATTAAATAATCGAATGTCAAATATGAACAAAGAATAAAATAATAAACAAATCTACCAAAATTATTGGTACTAATTTTTTTTATTAAATTATATTAGTAAAGAGTATAAATAGTCCAGAAAATATAGTCACAAAAAAATATTTAGTAACTAAATGGAAACAACTAATTTGTCACTTACCTTTATTTTTATCGAATATCTTAATTATGTAATTAAGAGTATGGTTTGTTGATTTTCTCTAATATCTTATTATTATAATAATAATTATTATTATGTAATATAAATTTAACTTGTTGATTTTATTTGAGATTAGTTATTATTTTTACATGCATCAAATAGCCAAAGCAGTTGTTAAATATGAACATATATACTAAATGCATCACACAAATAAAGTGAAGTTGTCACAAAATACTCATTTTTAGAAGTGACAATGTATGAATATTAACAAAAAATACATGACAAATAATTCAAATTGTAAATAGCATAGTGTTCCATATGAAAGATGCGGATATTAACTTGGTTAAGAAAAATATATCTCTTGCTAGATTTGTAATAAATTCTCATGGTATTCTCAAGAAACAAAAAAAAAAAAAAAATCGAATTAGCTTATCTTGATGTCAAACCAATTTGCACCGTTGACCTCAAAAATTAAATCCTGCTCTAGTTTGGGAAAGTTCGGAATAGCAGTCGCGCAACTTAAACTTCTGAAAATCTATCAGGGTGATCTGCGGAACTACTTTGGTCGCGTAGTTTAAATTTGCAGAATCAATCTTTCTAATTTCGTAGATTTAAACTGCATTTATGATAAAAATCGAATTAAAAAACTGATAATTTTTTTTTAAATGGTATAAAAAAAATTCGGTCAACACATCTCATTTGTTGTTCGAGTAAAATTGTGACTCGACTTTGCAATCAAAATCCACATTTTATCATTTAATTTTATATTTTTATCACAACTTTGTACTCGAGAAAAACAGTCTACCACACATATTTTTTTCATCAATACACGCACACAGTGAGAAAAATAGTGTAGGATTAAATCAATGTTGATGGTTTAGGATATATAAATCGACAGTGTAGACTAAACTATCAACACTGAGTATTCATTAAGAGAACAGTCATTGTAGGTTGTAAGCAACACTGACGGTTCAGTTGAACCAACTGTTAGCGTTGGTAAAACTATCAACAATGACTGTTCATTAAGAGAATTGTTGGTGTAGGTCGTTATAAGCGACATTGATATGGTTCAATTGAATTAACCGTTGGTGTTGGTGAAACTATCAACACTGACCGTTCAATAAGGAACCTGCATTTGATCATATCAAGCTGCTTTTTTTCTTTTGAAGGCATTTTATATAGAGATAGCATGTACAAAGGAACAACAGTGAGCACTGGATTTAACAATATTATTCTACCTCCAATAGACAATAAAGCCCCTGCCTAGTTTTGTAATTTATCTACCATACAGTCCCAATCAGCAATACTCAGTTTTTTATCAGTAAGGGGTACTCCTAAGTACTTGAGAGGGAGTTTACGAGCTTCACTCTTGATCTATTCAGTTTTCATTTGGAATTATAATGTTTTCCCCTTTAAGATAATTGATATTTCCACTCTTTTTAATAGACTATGTTTCATATTAATTAGAATCACAGCAGCAACCAAATGTACATACTGCTCTATGGCGCACTTGACCCTATTTTTGCCCATTAATAACTGATGCCTTAACAATATTGTATGCTGATACCGCTTTCTGTTCGAACCATTAATGAAACAGGGGCACAAGTTGCAAGGTAGGAATTCACGCTGAATTATTCTGTACAATGAGACAAATATTTTTTTTTTCTATTACTTAATGATATATGGATTTCCACGAATTAATTAATAGTATATGCACAACTTCTATGCTAAATGATAATCATATCTCATAAATATATACTCACACTACATTTATGTGATCAGTATGACATTTGTATCACCCTTTTTTAAATATTATAAAAGTTATTTGAATAAAATATAATCCATTAAATGTGTGATAATAGAGTAAATAAATAATAGTTTAGCCAAAAGGCTGCTTAATTATTAAACATGAAGCAAATACTATTTTAAGTCAGTGGATCCTTTCCAGCTGCCTGACCCAATGGAAAAGGATCTGACACAAAATCTACGGAGGGGGGGGTGGTTTACTTATGTACCCGTAACCCGTTACTGTTATGCATGTGGTTTATGGTACCAAGTTGGCGAGAACCAGTGCCATTTGGGTCCGTATCATCTGAGAGTATCATTCATGTGGTTTATGGTACCAAGTTGGCGAGAACCAGTACCATTCATGTGTTGCCTTGTAGAGTATCAATTTAGTATATATGCCTGTGGTTTGGGCATGATTTTGTGTCTCGGTACCAGTTGTATTAGGTGGTAGGTACGAGTAGCCTCTGTTATTTTGATTGGCACTAAATTCTGTGATAATGGGGTTTCTGACATACAAACAGGTCGGCTTGAGGCCACCTTTTTTTAAAAACACAAAAAAAAGTGAATAAAAAAATAAACAAACCAAAGTCATGCAAATGAAAGAACAGATACTGGATGGTAAACAAAATTTGTATTTTTTTTTTTTAAGAAAAGGCTGATAGCCCAATTCCTACAACTAGAATTAAAATTGTAAGGAAAACTCATTTCTAAAATGCCCCCACGAGCACCAAAACATGCACTTCAACACACACACCCAAATTTTTTGTTTTTTTTTTTCATTTTAGCATTATGTTGCTCCTAAATACAAAATCCTACCCTTCAAAACTTAATCAATGTCCTCTAAAATAATTGTGCACAGTAAAAGATCTCAGAAAAAGTTTTATGAATCGACTACAATTTATTTCCTGTTTTTACATAAGCAACAAACAAAAATTATTCAACTTCCAGTAATGGCACCATTGGTCTCAATTCTGAATATCCTATTGCTGGCAAATTAAGAGGTGGCAAATTCGATAGAGGATATTATACTTTCTATATCACTGCCCAAATCATCAATCAATGCTAGATCCAATCGATTATCCCATTGTCTTCCAAATGCAACTGATGCAACACTTTCCATTGCATTTATTAAATGAGACTCAGTTGACTTGTTGATTATATTACTTGTATCTCTTAAGAACGAGATTCTCAATTCAGCATTCCAATAGAAAGGGTGGTTCCATACTTCTATTATCATTGGTCTGGAAATTGAGAGAGGAAATCAAATGAGATGAAGGAACAGTCTGATATTTTGTAGTATTTAAATTTCAAAAAATAAAATAGAAACATCGATTTGTTTATTTTTTTTCTAATTTTTTAAGCTATTAAAACATTATCCTCGTATTTCTTTGTATATGAGGAATGAAGAACAAGTCAGCAAAAACATCTAGACTTCTTTTCAAGAGATATCAAAAGAGAAAAGATGTGTCAAATTTTCAATTCTTCACATAAGAACATTTGAAAATTTGAAATTTCACAAAAATGCATATAAATTTTGTCCAAAAACTTTTAAAATCTCCCAAGTCTCTTTCTTACTAAAACAAGAGGGAGACAAAAAGAATAAACAAAAAAATGAAAATAAATCTTTCAATTATTCTACTAGTGCAATGTTTTTTTGCAAGTTATTAAAGAGAAATTCTCATCGCATGTTTGAGATTTAGCAAAAGATTAAAGAGATTTAGCAAAAGATTAAAGAGATAAACAACTTCTGCATAGAATCGACCAAGTAAAAGTCAAACTCGTTTCTAATGATCTTTTAATCTCTCTGGAAATAGTTGTCCCCAAATGGATGCCTTTTTTTAGTGATAAAAGACACAAAGGACTGTTTTGGCATTTGGTCATTATTATTTATTTTTAAAACATAAGGAATGAGCAAAAAAATTCAATTGCTATATGGTAATTTGGGTGATCCTTTGTTGTCCTTATCTTTTTATGAAATAAACATGGCAATAACAGTTTATTAAATAATCGAATGTCAAATTGACCAAAGAATAAAATAATAAACAAATCTACAAAGTTATTGGCACTAAAAGTTTTTTTATTAAATTATTTTAGTAGAAAATATAAATAGTCCAGAAAATATAGTCACAAAAAAATATTTAGTAACTAAATGGGAACAACTAATTTGTCACTTACCTTTAATTTTTTTTATCGAATATCTTAATTATGTAATTAAGAGCATGGTTTGTTGATTTTCTCTAATATCTTATTATTATAATAATAATTATTATTGTGTAATATAAATTTAACTTGTTGATTTTATTTGAGATTAGTTATTATTTTTACATACATCAAATAGCCAAAGCAGTTGTTAAATATGAACATATATACTAAATGCATCACACAAATAAACTGAAGTTGTCACAAAATACTCATTTTTAGAAGTGACAATGTATGAATATTAACAAGAAATACATGACAAATAATTCAAATTGTAAATAGCATAGTGTTCCATATGAAAGATGCGGATCTTAACTTGGTTAAGAAAAAAATATCGCTTGCTAGATTTGTAATAACTATACATAATGTTGCTACTTTGATTTAATAAAATGCGAGATATTAACATGAGGTATATGCTTAAGAGTTAAAACTAAAATAAAACTAAAAAAAGAGTTAATGCGGTAACACCAATATGAGACCGAAATTTTTATACATAAAAAAATAAAATATAAAAAAATAAAAAATAAGAAATATCGTGTGGGAATTTGAGAAATGGGAAGGCAGTAGGGGGGGGGGGCGCTATGACACACTCAAGACCGCTGGAAAAAAATGAAAAAAAAATCAGATCTGGGCCGCCATTGGCGCACCCCAACCTGCAAAAAAGAAAAAAAATATATATATATATTAAACTGGGTCGCCATGGCTCAGGCCAACCCAGAAACGAAAAAAAAAGAAACTGGGCCGCAATGGCTAAGGCCAACCCAGATTCAAAATTAGTCATTTTCAGTGAGCAGTCTAATAATTTTGACCATATTCAAAATTCAATTTAGAGAAAATGGCTACGTTAAATTTTGTGTTCTTTATATCAAAATAAAGGTATGAAAGTTTAGTTTCCAGATAATATAATTTCTATATACAAAAATATTACAGATTGGTACAATTTTAACGATTAACTGACAAGGTCAGAAATCAGAAAAACTGAAATTTCAGTGAGCAGTCCTATAATTTTGACCAGATTCAAAATTCAATTTACAGAAAATGGCTAGATGTATTTTTGTGTTCTTTATATCTTAATAGAGGTACGAAAGTCTAGTTTCCAGATAATATAATTTCTCTATACAAAAATATTACAGATTGGTACATTTTTAACAATTAACTGACAGAGGTCAGAAATCAGAAAAGATGAAATTTCAGTGAACAGTCCTATAATTTTGACCAGATTCAAAATTCAATTTAGAGAAAATGGCTACATGGATTTTTGTGTTCTTTATATATAAATAGAGGTATGAAAGTCTAATTTTCAGATAATATAATTTCTCTATACAAAAATATTACATATTGGTACATTTTTAACGATTAACTGACATAAGTCAAAAATTAGAAAAGCTGAAATCTGTGTTTTTTGCAGGTTGGGGTGTGCCATGGCGGCCCAAATCTGTTTTTTTTTTCGTTTTTTTTCCAACAGTCTTGAGTGTGCCATGGCATCCCGCAAGGACGCCATGGCCTCCTACTGCCTTCCCATTTTTCAAATTCTCACACAATATTTATTATTTTTAATATTTTTATTTTTTATGTTCTTATGTATAAAAATTTCAGAATATGAGATGTACTCTGTCTCATCTATTTGCTTTACTGTGATGAGATCAATATAAGATCTTAACATTTTTATAATCATCAACACATCCAATTTTTTTTTGTATCATCATTAAAACAATAAACAATTTAACCAACTTTTTTTTTAAATTCTCCAATCTCCACAGTCTAAACCTGCAAAACAGATAGGTGGTTTTACAGGTTTAAACTACGAAACCAAAGTAGTTCTGCAGTTTAAACCTGCAAAACCACTCCGTTTGATTTTACAGATTTAGACTGCGGAACTATTGTGCGCAGAAACGTGCAGTCAACTGAGAAATGGAAATGTCATGCACGTAACAAATTCTCATGGTATTTCCAACAATTCAATATTGTAAACATGTGTATGAAAAGTCAACTTCAGGTTGTGTTTGTTTCTTGCTTTGGTTAATTCAGGAATCACGTAATTATATTATGAAATCTTGTATGTTGGGTTAGAACTTGAATGCATTTTGTTACTTTATATTCATGTGATTCTGACAAAAGTCATTGGAGGGATATAAGATAGACTTGTTGTTTTCAAACTTGAATCAGATTTGTTTTAGATTTTAGTCTAGACCGTCTTAGAATTACATGTCACACCAGTGATTGAATTTTATTTTTATTGGACCGGTGTTTGCTATTGTCAGGTTCGAATTGCAAAGTTCCAAAATTAAATCCTGCTCTAGTTTGGGAAAGTTCGGAATAGCAGTCGCGCAGCTTAAACTTCTAAAATCCATCAGGGTGATCTGCGGAACTACTTTGGTCTCGTAGTATAAATTTGCAGAATCAATCTTTCTAATTTCGTAGATTTAAACTGCAGATGTGATAAAAATCGAATTAAAAAAACTTCTAAAATTCAAGCTGCTTTTTTTTTTTGAAGGCATTTTATATAGAGATAACATGTACAAAGGAACAACAGTGAGCACTGGATTTAACAATATTATTCTACCTCCAATTGACAATAAAGCCCCTGCCTAGTTTTGTAATTTATCTACCATACAGCCCCAATCAGTAATACTCAGCTTTTATCAGTAAGGGGTACTCCTAAGTACTTGAGAGGGAGTTTACGAGCTTCACTCTTGATCTATGAGACAAATATTTTTTTTTCTATTACTTAATGATACATGGATTTCCACGAATTAATTAATAGTATATGCACAACTTCTATGCTAAATGATAATCATATCTCATAAATATATACTCACACTACATTTATGTGATCAGTATGACATTTGTATCACCCTTTTTAAATATTATAAAAGTTATTTGAATAAAATATAATCCATTAAATGTGTGATAATAGAGTAAATAAATAATAGTTTAGCCAAAAGGCTGCTTAATTATTAAACATGAAGCAAATACTATTTTAAGTCAGTGGATCCTTTCCAGCTGCCTGACCCAATGGAAAAGGATCTGACACAAAATCTACGGAGGGGGGGGGTGGTTTACTTATGTACCCGTAACCCGTTACTGTTATGCATGCGGTTTATGGTACCAAGTTGGTGAGAACCAGTGCCATTTGGGTCCGTATCATCTGAGAGTATCATTCATGTGGTTTATGGTACCAAGTTGGCGAGAACCAATACCATTCATGTGTTGCCTTGTAGAGTATCAATTTAGTATGCCTGTGGTTTGAGCATGATTTTGTGTCTCGGTACCAGTTGTATTAGGTGGTAGGAACTAGTAGCCTCTGTTATTTTGATTGGCACTGAATTTTGTAATAATGGGGTTTCTGACATACAAACAAGTCGGCTTGAGGCCACTTTTTTTGAAAATACAAAAATAAGTGAATACGCAGATCATCGTCATCGCCATGTTAAAAAAAAAAATAAACAAACCAAAGTCATGCAAATGAAAGAACAGATGCTGGATGGTAAACAAAATTTGTATTTTTTTTTTTTGAGAAAAGGCTGATAGCCCAATTCCTACAGCTAGAAGTAAAATTGTAAGAAAAACTCATTTCTAAGAAGTCCCCAGGAGTACAAAAACATGCACCTCAACACACGCACCCATATTTTTTTTTTCTTTTTCATTTTAGCATTATGTTGCTCTCCTAAACACAAAATCCTACCCTTCAAAACTTAATCAATGTCCCCTAAAACAATTGTGCATAGTAAAACATCTCAGAACAAGTTTTATGAATCGACTACAATTTATATCCCGTTTTTACATAATCAACAAACAAAAATTATTCAACTTCCAGTAATGGCACAATTGGTTCCAGTTCCGAATATCCTATTACTGGCAAATTCAGAGGTGGCAAATTTGGTAGAGGATATTGTACTTTCTATATCACCGTCCAAATCATCAATCAATGCTAGATCCAATCGATTATCCCATTGTCTTCCAAATACAACTGATGCATTTTCCATTACATTTATTAAATGAGGCTCAGTTGACTTGTTGATTATATTACTTGTATCTCTTAAGAATGAGACTCTCAATTCAGCATTCCAAAAGAAAGGGTGGTTCAATACTTCTAATACTTCTATTATCGTTGGTCTGAAAATTGAGAGAGGAAATCAAATGAGATGAAGGAACAGTCCGATATTTTGTAGTATTTAAATTTCATAAAATAAAATAGAAACATCGATTTGTAATATTTAAGCTATTAAAACATTATCCTCGTATTTCTTTATATATGAGGAATGAAGAATAAGTCAGCCAAAACATCTAGACTTCTTTTAAAGAGATATCAAAAGAGAATAGATGTGTCAAATTTTCAATTCTTCACATAAGAACATTTGAAAATTTGAAATTTCACAAAAAATACATATAATTTTGTCCAAAAACTTGTAAAATCTCCCAAGCCCTTTCTCACTAAAACAAGAGGGAGACAAAAAGAATAAACAAAAAAATGAAAATAAATCTTTCAATTATCCTAATAGTGCAATGTTTGTTTGCAAGTTATTAAAGAGAAATACCTCATCGCATGTTTGGGATTTAGCAAAAGATTAAAGAGATAAACAACTTCTGCATAGAATCGACCAAGTAAAAGTCAAACTCGTTTCTAATGATCTTTTAATCTCTCTCGAAATAGTTGTCCCCAAATGGATGCCTTTTTTAGTGATAAAAAGCACACAGGACTGTTTCGGCATTTAGTTATTATGATTTATTTTTAAAAACACGAGAAATTCGCAAAAAAATTCAATTGCTATATGGTAAGATGATCCTTTGTTGTCGTTATTCTTTTTATGAAATAAACATGGCAATACCTTTTATTAAATAATCGAATGTCAAATAGACCAAATAATAAAATAATAAACAAATCTACAAAGTTATTGGTACTAAAAGTTTTTTTATTAAATTATTTTACTAGAAAGTATAAAGTCCAGAAAATATAGTCACAAAAAAATATTTAGTATTAAATGGGAACAACTAATTTGTTACTTACCTTTTTTTTTATCGAATATCTTAATTATGTTATTAAGAGTATGGTTTGTTGATTTTCTCTGGTATCTTATTATAATAATAATAATTATTATTATTATTATTATTTAATATAAATTTAACTTGTTGATTTTAGTTGAGATTAATTATTATTTTTACATACATCAAATAGCCAAAGCAGTTGTTAAATATGAACATATATACTAAATGCATCACACAAATAAAGTGAAGTTGTCACAAAATACTCATTTTTAGAAGTGACAATGTATGAATATTAACAAAAAATACATGACAAATAATTCAAATTGTAAAGAGCATAGTATTCCATATGAAAGATGCGGATCTTAACTTGGTTAAGAAAAAAATATCGCTTGCTAGATTTGTAATAACTATACATAATGTTGCTACTTTGATTTAATAAAATGTGAGATATTAACATGAGGTATATGCTTAAGAGTTAAAACTAAAATAAAACTTAAAAAAAAAACTAAAAAAAGAGTTAATGCGGTCACACCAATATGAGACCGAAATTTTTATACCCAAAAAAAAAATATATATATATATATATATATATATTAAAAATATTAAAAATAAGAAATATCGTGTGGAAATTTGAGAAATGGGAAGGCAGTAGGGGGACGCTATGACACACTCAAGACCGTTGGAAAAAAACGAAAAAAAAAATCAGATCTGGGCCGCCATGGCACACCCCAACATGCAAAAAAGAAAAAGAAAATATATATATATTAAACTGGACCGCCATGGATCAGGCCAACTCAGAAACGAAAAAAAGGAAACTAGGTTGCCATGGCTTAGGCCAACCCACATTCAAAATTAGCTATTTTCAGTGAGCAGTTCAATAATTTTGACCATATTCAAAATTCAATTTAGAGAAAATGGCTACATGAATTTTTGTGTTATTTATATCAAAATAAATGTATGAAAGTCTAGTTTTCAGATAATATAATTTCTCTATACAAAAATATTACAGATTGGTACACTTTTAACGATTAATTGAGCCTGCGGCAGATCTATACAAAAGTCTAGTTTCCAGAATTTTTTATTTTCTTTTTTCGTTTTTGGGTTGGCCTGAGACATGGCGGCCCAATTTAATATATTTTTTTTTTTGTAGGTTGGGTGTGCCGAGTCCGGATCCCCTAAAGTAACTCAATTTTTGAGTTTAAACGTGTACGGTGCCTATTCGGTGGTAGCGCAGGGGGCCAGTATTATTTGTGGGGTCCAGGCTCTTTAAGATTCGTGTTAGAGCATCTTGGACGGTTTGGATCAAAACTCAAAAATTGGGTTAATGCACTGTATCTGAATTCGGGTGTGCCATGGTGGCCCAAATCTGTTTTTTTATTCGTTTTTTTTCCGACGGTCTTGAGTGTGCCATGGCGTCCCGCAAGGACGTCATGGCCCCCTACTGCCTTTTCATTTTTCAAATTCCCACACGATATTTCTTATTTTTAATTTTTTAATTTTTTATTTTCTTATGTATAAAATTTTTGGAATATGAGATGTACTCTTGTCTCATCTATTTGCTTTACTGTGATGAGATCAATAGAAGATCTTAACATTTTTGTAATCATCAACACATCCAAATTTTTTTTATATCATCATTAAAACAATAAACAATTTAACCAACTTTTTTTTTTAATTCTCCAATCTCCACAGTCTAAACCTGCAAAACCACTCCGTTTGATTTTACAGATTTAGACTGCGGAACTGTTGTGCGCAGAAACGTGCAGTCAACTGAGAAATGGAAATGTCATGCACGTAACAAATTCTCATGGTATTTCCAACAATTCAATATTGTAAACATGTATATGAAAAGTCAACTTCAGGTTTTGTTTGTTTCTTGCTTTGGTTAATTCAGGAATCACGTAATTATATTATGAAATCTTGTATGTTGGGTTAGAACTTGAATGCATAATTTTGTTACTTTATATTCATGTGATTCTGACAAAAGTCATTGGAGGGATAAGATAGACTTGTCGTTTTCAAACTCTTGAATCAGATTTGTTTTAGATTTTAGTCTAGACCGTCTTATAATTACAAGTCACACCAGTGTTTGAATTTTATTTTTATTAGACCGGTGTTTGCTATTGTCAGGATCGAATTGCAAAGTTCCAAGTTAGATCAGACTATTGTCTTGTCTCAAGAAAAAAAAAAAAAAAAATCGAATTAGCTTATCTTGATGTCAAACCAATTTGCACCGTTGACCTCCAAAATTAAATCCTGCTCTAGTTTGGGAAAGTTCGGAATAGCAGTCGCGCAGTTTAATCTTCTGAAATCCATCAGGGTGATCTGCTGAACTACTTTGGTCTCGTAGTTTAAATTTGCACAATCAAGCTTTCTAATTTCGTAGATTTAAACTGCAGATGTTATAAAAATCGAAATAAAAATCTTCTGAAGCCCCTCGATGAAGCGTAGGCGATGGTCCTGTAGACCCGCTACCAAGTCGGGAGCCTATCGTGATAGGCTGATGTAGGGTCCTACCGCCCTGGGTAAGCGACTCAAAACTCTGCCTCAAGGTACGAAGCTGTGCCCGACCCATGAAACGGACGCAAAAAACCTCGGTAAACCATTGCCAGAGAATGCTGGGACCGCCCTCGTACTGAGGCTGTTGCGTAGTCCACCAATGTCGAGCATTTCCGTCAAAGAGTGTCGCGGCCAGCTCGGTATGAAACTCCGCAGGAGACCGTGCGAGACGGACTGTATGGATGAACTGTGTCGGGTCCATACCATCCGGGGGTGGTGGTGGTGGTGGATGAGACGAGGGTGGTGACGATGGTGGAGGAGGCGGAGGCTGTCTGTCTGCAGCGCTCTGCGATGAACCTGCTCGGTTATGATCCGCCCCTCTACCGGGTGGGGTCATGGCACTGCGAGAAGTGGCACCGTGACCTCGCACGACAGACGGTTGGGAAATGACTACTAGTGGTCGTGACGAGGCGCTACTCACCGAGATCGCGGGGTGAGGCTTGGGTGGCTGGGATGCGGCCCTGCGTCGCCGCGGACGATGACGACCGTCCATCGTATGATTGAAAATGAAAATGAGTGTAAAATCAGGATACGTTAGAGATAGGACGTATTATAAGAAGGAGACTCTGATTATTGCTATCTACGTGAGACGCTCTTTTAAAAGTATCGATAAAGTGCTTTGATTTATATTTATCGACTTATGACTATGCTTCTTATTTGTTTTTCTTTTTTTAGGAATGGTATTTGGTTTATCATGTAAATGGTTACGATAAACCTGCGCTCTGATACCACCCAAAGGATGTCACACCTCAAACTGAGAATTTCATATTAAGGCATGATCAGTCCTCGCCTCGTGTTTATTAAATCCATAAACACACAAGGCTAAACAAATGCCAATATAAATAAAGTGAGGAAGCGTGAATAATATAAAGCACAGAGGTAAACGGAAAAGAGAGAGAGACAGAGACTTGTTCTCAACACATCAGCGAAGTAAAAAAAGAAAGCAAAACCAAAACGAGAGAGAGGGATATATATAACCCGAGACAACCAAATCACGCAAGGGTCAAGGGTGCTCAGAGAGCAGGTGAGATCCACGCGCCTAAGCGGCGATAGTCAAGATCGTACAAGCCCGATAGAACAGCGGCAGTTCAAACCAAGACCGCGTGGGAGAGAGAGAGAGAGGGGGAACCGTAGTTCCTCTCCAATTCGCGCAAAGAGAAAGAGAGAGAGAATGAGGCGGTCTCAAAGAAGAAGACCCCAGCGAGAGGAGAGAGAATAAGCAGGGGTCGCTTTGAGATCTGTGCAAAATCAATCAAATGGACAGAATAATTCCAGAAAAGTAAAGGTGCTAGATCAATTAATCAAATGTTATAACTCAAATTAATTTAACGAATTTGCGTTTATAAATTCATACGGAATTTACCGATTGCTCTCAAATTTATTTTACCATTTACTTATCAATTCATTAATTATCAAATTTGATTTTGTTGTCAATAATGGTAGTTCTAATTAATAAATCCTTACTCGATAAATTAATTCTACAATTATAAAAATTTCCTATTAAGCAAATAAACTTATATAAGTTACTTTATTTGTTAAATTACTTACATTTATTTTTCTTGATAATTCAATTTAAAATTTTAATTAGTTGAAATTTTAATTATTAGACTAATTAATTATATTTAAAATTACGAATTATAACAGTTTGTGAACAAGAGAGGTTCCGTTGTTGAACGGTTTCTAGGTATCGTTCACGTTTTCGATACTACAGCGTTGTCTACACTTGAGAATTTATTTGGTAAGCATGGTCTATCTCTGTCTAGATTGCATGGCCAAGGTTATGATGGAGCTAATAACATGAGCGGGGAGTTCAATGGTCTTAAAGCATTAATCATGAGGGATAATGGGTCCACATACTACGTGCATTGCTTTGCCCATCAATTGCAACTAACTCTCGTTGCGGTAGCGAAGGATCATACTCAGGTTAGCTTATTTTTTCAAATGGTTGCTAGATTGCTCAATGTTGCTGGTGGATCTTGTAAAAGATGTGATCAATTACGTGAGGAGGTGAGATTAATGTTGTGGAAGCTATTTCAAGTGAAGAGATAGTAACCGGAAGTGATTTGAACCAAGAAACGAGTATTGTACGTGCTAGTGATACTCGATGGAGTTCTCATTTCAAGACTTTAAATAGTTTGGTGATACTATTTTCACCCACGTTTAAGGTAATTAAGGAAATAGAAATGGATGGGTCAACATGGGAGCAAAGATCAGAGGTGCGTGGATTACGTAGAGAAATACAAACTTTTGAATTTGTATTTGTATTGCTTCTCATGAGGGAAACATTAATCATCACACATAATCTATCACAAACCTTGCAATGCAAAAATCAAGATATGGTGAATGCTATTCGCTAAATCTCAGTTTCAAAACATGAGGGATAGTGGTTAGGAATCATTATTCAAAGATGTGTGTGCATTTTGTGAGAAACACCGTATTAAAGTTTCAAATATGGAGGAAGAGTACTTCGATAACCCAAGGTATCCAACAAGCACAACTAATTTGCATTATTATCGTGTTGATCTATTTAACATGGTTATTGATATGCAATTGCATGAACTTAATGACAGATTCACGGAAACCAATACTCAACTTCTTATTTGTATGTCATGTTTAGATCCGAAAAACTCTTTTTCATCATTTGACATAGACATGTTGGTTCAATTAACTCAATTTTACCCCTCTGATTTCAACCAATTCGAGCTTCCTGTCCTAAAGAGTCAATTGGAGAATTACATTATGGATGTGCAAGATGATAGAGCTTTTCTGGAGGTAAGCACCATACTTGAACTTTTTGAAAAAATGATGAAAACGAATAAGCACAATGTTCATCCCTTGATTTACAAGTTAGTGAAATTAGTATTGATTTTACCAGTAGCTACAACTAGTGTCGAAAGGGCATTTTCGGCAATGAGTTTGGTGAAAACCAGCATGAGAAGTAGAATGGGAGATCAGTGGATGGACGATTGTTTGATTACTTTCATTGAGAAGGATTTGTTCAAGAGGGTGAGCAATGAAAGAATTATGGAAAGGTTTCAAAACATGAAGAATCGTTGAGGAAAACTCGTTTCATCGACTCGATTGTCTACTATCTAGTAGTACTTTTTTAGTATTTTTTTTTAATATGTAAAAGGATATTAGAAGTGTTGTTTTTAATTATGTTGAATTGTTGATTTTTTTCAAGTAATTTATGATTTTTATTATGTTGATTGTTATGTTTTTTTTATTATGTTGAATTGTACCTTATTGGCTTATTAGCTAACGGGTTTGAACCCAATAAGCTATTTGAATTTGATTACTGCCCCTAGCGGAAATCCTGCATCCGCCCCTGTCAACCGTTGATCTTCATTGAGATTCATGCATGAAGAAGTTATTTCGTTGAAATTCACTCATGAATAAATTTGAACTGTTGGATCGGAATAACAGCAGATTTATTTCGCCAATTCTGTAACACTAGTGTGGAGTAAGGAGCTTATTACACCTCGCACTCTATAATTAATACATGGATGCTACTTAAATTTAAAGAGAATTAAATTACTTACTTCATCTTAATCATGTTTTACATCTCGTTTGAAACAACTTAAATTAATCTATCTGAGAATAAAAAATAGAGAAATAAATTTATTTCTATGGTTGTGGGTCCTACATGAATGTAGCTAAGAGAATCAAGATGGTAGATTGTGGATTCACAACTATTTCTTCTAGAAGAAATTGAATAAAGAACGAGGTAGGTAGACTTAAGGAATTTTATTTTTTATGATTTCTCTCTCAATTATATATATATTCGAAGAATTATGGTGCAATAAGTGAGAAAATTTTAATTCTATTGCATGTTTTGTTTGACTGGTATAAGATTATGATGACCTGATCAGAGCATGGAAAGAAATTTTGGATGTGAAACTTGACTTGGGCTCATTCGTTTAACATTAAGAATATTTAAATTTGTCACATCAAAGAGTAATAGAGTATAAATCTAGAGTTTGAAAGCAGATCTAGAATATTGAAGTCTTCTCTAATATACACAAACATCTCGTATTTGGGTAAGTTGTAAGTGGATCTAGACTTCTAGAGTTTGAAAGGATGAGAGAAGACGTGCACAAAAGAGTATGGATATATATATGTGCTGTAGTATTTTACATGTGGGGTCTACTATTTTACGGTTTGAGATTTAGCGTAAGTCGTTTTTTGAAATTCGGACTAGGGCATGGAAGTATTATTTGGGCTTTAAGATTCGTGCAAAGTTAAAAAAAACGGTCCGGATCTACTAACTAGAGAAGCATTCTAATGATTCCCTTGTGCAGTACTCTACTAAATACGACAAGTATCTTAGTTCCTAGTTTTACCTCTACTCTCTGTTTTCAAGGTAAAGCCCATTCCACCTCTGAAAAATACATCAAAATTGTGGGGAAAAAAAAATCATATGGCCATGCAAAAAGTAGAGATCATAACCTCAGCCATCGTAATTTTCTCACTTGCAATTCAATTTATCCTAGTGGCTGTAAAATTAATCCCAGGCAATCTACTAACTAATATATTTCAAACATTGATCTACTTTGCCGTTTGTTCTCTCCAAACCAACCAAATATCAACTACGAAATTGAGGATTTTAATGGTAGCTTTATCCCTGGGTTTAATCACAGTGATATTTGCTAACCATTTCTACATCCGTCCATGGCGATGGATATTTGTATTCCGTCTAATCTATGCAATCAATTGTGTGGCCATGCTGAATTTTCTTATTATGAAATTTTCACATGATCAGAGAAGCACAATTCTATTCACAGCATTGGTAACAGACGGGGTTCTGATAGTCAATAATCATCGAGATATAGGAATATTTAGTAAAAAATTTATGATGATCGGATTAATTATAGTATATGTATTACTCTCTGCTTTTCATGTAAAGCAAATCTGGGACCGGAGGAGGAAAGTATCAGCGATCGCATCACTTTTCGCTGTGACCTTGGTGTTAGGTATTCTCCTCCGCCTCTACTGGTACGACAATGATAAATTATCTGTATCAATTGCAAGCATCAATGCTTGTTTATCCCTTATGCCGTGGCTGTGGCTAAAATGTGCCCCAAAAATAAAGGAATGGTGGCAAGCCTACAAAGAGCAGGAAACAACCCAAGACGAACAATATGATTTCCTCGAGATGGCCGGATTACCTGCAAGGTTCACAATCAAAGATCTTGAAACAGCAACAGCAAACTTTCAAGAACGCATAGGTGAAGGTGCTTCTGGTGCAGTGTTCAAGGGGACACTAACAGATGGCTCTACCATTGCGGTAAAGCGGATCAAATGGCAGCCAAGTGGCGAAACAGAATTTAGAACAGAGATGACAATTATTGCAAGTCGGCAACATGTCAATTTAGTGCGCCTTCTGGGGTTTTGTCTCTCTCCGAGAGGAGACCACTACCTGATCTATCCATTCCTTGAAAATGGGTCTCTTGATGCATGGCTTTTCACAGATAACGGAAAGAGAAGCCATTTAACATGGCCGTTAAGGTATCGCATTGCAATTGATGTAGCCAAGGCACTTGCCTATCTCCACCATGAATGCCATCAGCGGATCTTGCATCTCGACGTCAAACCAGCAAATATTCTCCTTGATGGAGAATTTAGGGCCCTGCTATCCGATTTTGGTATCTCAAAATTGATTGGGAAGGATGAGAGTAGTGTCATGACCAGAGCAAGGGGAACGGTAATTATTACTGATAATTTCTCCATTGTTCTATCTTTTCAAAGTTTTTTTTTTATTAAAGATAATTATTTATATCGAGCTATCCAACTTTACTTTGTATATTACAAAAATTTACATCTTACGATATCAACATATTTTGTACCACAATCAGGTTGGTTACCTAGCTCCTGAGATGCTGGTGCCAAATGCTATCTCGACCAAGTCAGATGTCTATAGCTACGGAATGGTGCTTTTGGAGCTGCTTGGTGGGCGTAGGAACTTGATGTTGTTGGTGGATGGAGAGACTCAACAAAGACGGAACTCGTATTTCCCAAAAATTGTCAGAGAGAAAATGATGCAAGGCGAGTTAATGGAGGTAGTCGATATGAGCTTGGTCAAGAATGAAGAGATAAGAGAAGAAGAAGTTACGGTGTTATCTCGACTGGCTCTTTGGTGCATTCAAGAGAGCCCAATGCTAAGACCCAGCATGACAGAGGCAGTTGAGATGCTGGAAGGTCGCACGCCGGTGCATGTGCCACCCGAAAGCTCGATGTTTATGATGAATTTTTTGGATGTGCAACCGCAGTCTAGTATATTTGGCCGAGCTAGGGAGGATGAGGCCAGTCTAATGTCAGCCAATGCTTTGTCCATTTCCATTCAATCTGGTAGATAGAAAATAATTATATGCTAATTAAGCCCCAAATGGTTCTTTTGAAGATCAGTTTCCAGAACTGGAATCAAATCTTCTGCCCACATATGGACATGAAATTCTTGCCAACAAGATCCATCTGTCCATCCATCTATGATCTGGACGGTCATATTTAAAGTATGAATTTGTCCTCTCAAAATGAAATATTCTTCCTATTTCAATTATGACCGTTTAAATCTGGATGGATGGACGGATGGATCTGTTGGTAGAAATTTCCTGCCCTCAGAACCAGTACTCCTATTGCTGGTATAATTAATGGAGTCTATTGATTCAATTAATAGAATGATTCGAAAGATAATAATATAATTACAGGTGCACCGGCTGGGTTAGAAGTTAGAACACAGCCTTTTGTGGGGAAAAAGAGAAAAAAAATTCCTACTAGAATCTTATTATTGTGTATTTATATGTATAATTGTGTTTTCATTTAGTTTCATTTTTATTGAGTATAAAATTTTACCAAAAAGATATCTACAGAATTATTCAGCAATAACTAAACGCGGATAATACTTATATTGCATATGGACTATGGTGTATATATACAGACGTACCTAAGAAATATGTAGCATGTGACATTTAATAAGCATGATCAAAGATCGAGCAGATTTAATACTACAATGATTAAAAATAGTTTCATTTCTATGTTTCCATAGACACCAGCTAACAGCACTAAGAACAATCAAGAAACCTGTTTTATCAGAAAACGAAAGAGAAAATGCAAAATTAACCATATCATCCCAATTGAACCATTGATGCATAACCATTTGACTTTTGCCCAACCAAAACCATATTTGTTGTGCCAAGGAACAATGTAAGAATAAATGATCAATGGTTTCAATTTCATGACAAAATTGGCAAGTTTGATCCCCAATCCATCCTTTGGCGGTAAGATTATCCTTAGTTAGAATTGAATTATGAGAGACTAACCACATGAAAACCCTAATCTTAGGTGGAATTGGTAAGTTCCACCAAACCATGGCTCGTTCAGGTTTAATGCCACCAAAATTAAGGATTTTATAAATAGAGTGAGTTGAAAACTTCCCTGATACTTCCCATCTCCATTCAATTTTGTCATGAGAACTAGTAAAAGACGTGGAGCTGATAATATGCAGAAGATCTGTCCATTCCTGATAATCTATCCCTACCAATGTAACCCTAAATTTCAAGGCCCTCCCCTGAGAATTTATCACATCTGCTAAAAGTATTTTTTTATTGGTACATTTAGTAAACAAAGTGTAGTATCTGGTAGCTAGTGAACAATTCTGATACCATTGGTCTGTCCAAAACCTAATCTGAGAATGAACTCCTGGTGTAAAGGATACACTAAAGTCACCTATAAAACTAATTCTAAGTAATGAAGTCCAGAAAGGTGAATGTGAAGCTGAATTATTGATCTCATACTTATGAGTAACAAGTGTTTTCCAAGGCCTACAATAATCATTATTTCTTAACTTCCACCACCATTTAAGCATAAGGGAGATGTTCATTAACCTAAGATCTAAAATACCCAAACCGCCAAATTGTTTAGCAAGATTAGAAGTATACCAATCCATAAGAATATATTTTTTCTTTTGAGAATTACCTTGCCATAGGAACCGTCGTCTAATTTTATCTATCTGCTTGATAACAGTTTTTGGGATCCTATATACTGAGAGAGAATATAAAGGTATAGAAGTAAGTACTGAATTGAGAAGAGTAAGTCTACCTCCAATTGACAACAAAGTCCCTTTCCAGTGTTTTAATCTACTTTCAACTTTGTCAATTAAGAAAGCCCAATCAGTAACTTGGAGTTTTTTGTAATGGAGAGTAGCCCTAAATATTTAATTGGAAATTCCCCCCATGAGCATCTAAAAAGCTGATTAAGATCTGATGTTCTATCTACATGTAATGAGTACATTTCAGTTTTCTCATAGTTCATTTTAATCCCCGATAAAGATTCAAAGGCTAGCATTGCCCACCATGCAGATTCTACATTCTCGTCCTGAGCTTCCAGGAATAGAATTGTATCATCTGCATAGTGACAATTGGTCACCGCTTTGTGGTCTATACATTGTGGTCCTAAACCTTTAATAATATTTGCTTGCTACCTTTATTAAAAATTTTACTAAGTGTGTCAGCTGCTAAAATATATAGGAAAGGAGATAAATGATCTCCTTGCCTCACGCCTCTCTTACAATAGAAATATTCAGTAAGTTCACCATTAATCGTTAGACAAGACTGATGTAATCCATTGAATCCATTGAATCCATTTATTCCCAAAATTTCTACTTTGTAAAATTTCTAAGAGATACTCCCAATGAATTTTATCGTATGCTTTCTCAAAATCTACTTTAATCACAACCCCTGACTGTTTATTGGTATTGCAGGAATGTAATGTAGCATGTGACATTTGATTTGTATGAACTGGTAAGGGGTAATATTGTTCTTGCCAGTACGAAAATTGTTGAAATAGAGAAGGAATATAGAAGAATTGATCTCAGCCGTCCATCATTAATCAATTAGATTAGAAATATTAGATTTAATAAAGTAGACTAAAAACAGTACCAATGGTACACTGTACAGTACAACGGTACAATAAAAGAGCCATTAAAATTGTTTGTATAAATAGAGCATAGGAACACTGTAAACATCTAACTCTTTCAATAACCTTTCAATAAGAATAATCTCCTCAGAATTCATCTGCCTCATAAAAATCAACAAAAAATAGACCAAAACTGCCACAGATCAGCATGCGGTCAACCTATTCAGGGGCTGATTTTAATTAAGGCCAGTTAGGCGTACGTGCTTAGCCATCTCAATAATTAAAAAAAAAATTCATCATGTGTATTAAAACTTAATTAATTTCTTTTATATATATTAGCCGCTCCTAAATGTAATATGTAATCATTAAAAAAATTCATCATGTGTATTAAAACTTAATTAATTTCTTTTTTTCCAAATTGCGATTTGATTTCCAAATCGATAGCTTTGACTGTGTGAAGAAAAGAAAACCAATCTTTGAAATTTGAGGTCAAAGATAAAATCGGAAGATAAAAAGAAAAAGGGGTTAACCGGAGGAGAAAAAAGGGAAAGTGAATCGGAGGAGCAAAACAGCTAAGCCAGAAAAATTAGAAAGTGAAAATCATATTGGAGTGGATGTCTCACGACATTTTCTTTCACTTTTTTTAATTGAGGTTTGTGTTTGATTCATTGACCGTTTGTAAATTGTTAAATTGTTATTCGTTATAAGTTTTAGATAAAAATTAGTTTCACTTTTATTGTAAATTCAGAAATGTTATTTTACTTTCATGCTAAAATATTAACATTTTATTCCACTAATCATGATGTCTACTAGATTATTAATTTTTCATAAAAAAATTAATTATGTCCAGAATTATTTGTATATGGAATTATGGAAGGGAAGATTTATTTTTGTTATAATTATTTGTATATGAGAAAATATTTATGAGGGTAATGAGGAGCCTATTTATTATTTTTCATATGAAGATTGTGCCAAAGAAATATCGACATTTAGGCAATATTATAAAGAGGAGGGTTCAAATGCCTTCATTTTTCATACCTCCATTTTTAAAAACTTTAATAACTCAAAATTTAAAACTTAAAAGTCAAAATAAAACCATTGAATATGATCTATATCATTTTATCTATGCACGTGTAAAAATTATGACATTTCAATTTTGTTTTGGTTGTCATCAAGAGCTTGTAAAAAACGTACTAATGTGGATAATTTCTAGACGTTGATTTTTCAACTTATTGATTCACATAAACACAAAGTCAAAATGTGATAATTTTTTATGAGCACATAGATAAAATGATGTAGATCATATCTAACGGTTTTATTTTGACTTTTAAGTTTTAAATTTTGAGTTAATAACGCATGGTGGAGGCCAAAAAAATGAAGGCATTTGAACCCTCCTCTATTATAAAATAGAATCCAAATTTTGTTTACTTCTCAATTTAGCAGGTTGTCTTATATGGCACAAATACTGATTACTAACGACCACTTTGTTACCTTGTTTCTTATTATTTGTCTACCAATACCTCCATTTTTATATTAAACACGTACATATCATAATCTGTCAACGACTTTGATTAAGAAAATGGAACTTTGGATTGAATATCAACCCTCCGATTAAATATTCTTATTCTATGTATCTTTTTTTTATGTTTTTTACATGTAGAAGTCTAAATTTATTTAAACACATACTCATCACACGTACTTTTCACATGCAAATTATATCATATTTCTGATTGGTCATGATTTTTTTCTATTTTTTAAAAGTCATTTAAGGAATTTTTGAATTGATTGATCATGTCTTTATTTCTTTTCTATTTTTTTTCTATATCATTCAAGAAATGTTATTTGTCATTTCATATGTCATTTTGCTTGAGATTTTTTATGAAAATATGTCACCAAGATAAAAAAATATATATTATTTAAGATGTTATTTATGTATAGAAGTCATTTAATATGTCATTTAAAAATATTATTTGTAATTTAGTTTAAATTTTCTATAAAAACATGTCATTTTGTATAATATTTTTTTTATAGTACGATACTCGTATGTTATATTTGTATATCAACCTGCAAGCTATTAGACTAGTAATTATACCCGAGTATACAAATGCCATGCAACAGATTGGTCCATCATGAATAATTTTTTAAAGAGTTTGAGATCATGTTTTGATCTATTCGGATGATCTTTTGAAAGGAAAGTCCTACTTGATGACTCACAATGAATTCATCCGAGTACATAACAAAGTAAAATTTAATCATCATTTATTATATTTACAAACTCGAGGATCTAACTGAGTAATCTACATTTATTAAATATTACGTTTCCTTTGTATTCATTATTTGATTCCTTACCGATTTCACAAATCAATTAGTATAAATGAATGAAAAGACGCTTAATATGGATACATATTATTTCGATTACCGTTTCTATTTTTAATATCCTTTTAAGCGTACTCTCTCTTGCTTTCTCTGACAGACAGTAGTCCCTTTCTCATTTTGATACAATGAATACATCTCTCTCTGTTTTTGTATCCGATAAAAATAATATATTCATTACAACCCCATTCAATCTTTTTGTCATTTGATTTCAATTCAATTAAAGTCTGATCAATGCTGGATATTGCGGAGTTATCATTAGTTGCTTTCATAGCGCGTCTAAGGAACAATAACTCCGGATTATCTTGGTTGCGATTTCATCTTGCACGATGAGACAGATTACGCTTAAAGACAGTGCTTCGTACGATCCAGGTAACTTTATTTCAATTTGATTTATTGTAATTAATTTTTAATTATTCGAATATTTTGAAATTTATCCCAATAATTTTAAACGTATTCCGTTTCATTGTGCATGATGGAATCGCAACCAAGATAATTCAAAGTTATTGCTCCTTAGATACACCATGGAAGCAAGTCAGCAACTGACGATAACTCCGTAATATTCCAGCAAGAATCAGGAATTGATAAATTTGAGATAGAATACAAAAATGGGGAAATAAATTATGAAAAGGCATTTTTCTTATTTTGCTTTAGTATCTTTCTTTGGGCTCGATCGGATATAAACAGAGAGCAATATCAGTCAGAGAGTACTCTTAATTAATAAAAGGTTTTATTTTGGAAGCTGATATGAGTACCCGCAGTTGAGTACTCGCACTGTATCCACACCTAAACTGCCATAATTGTTTGTGGGGACCGCAATCGTTCCAAAATTGTAATTTTGTTTTACAAATATTAATAGTGACATTGTGAAGTATTTATATCTATACAAGACAAGTATTTATATCTATACAATGAACTACATATATGATATATGAATTTTCCTTAAATAACCGTACCCGCACCTTTTTTTGAAAAATCCTCGCGTCGTACCTGCATTAGGGGACCACACAACCCTTCCAAAACTGTAATTTTGTTTTACAAATATTAATAGTGACATTGTGAAGTATTTATATCTATACAAGACAAGTATTTATATCTATACAATGAACTACATATATGATATATGAATTTTCTTTAAATAACAGTACCCGCACTTTTTTTTTAAAATCCTCGCGTCGTACCCGCATTAGGGGACCACACAACCGTCCCAAAACTGTAATTTTGTTTTACAAATATTAATAGTAACAGTGTGAAGTATATAGCTCAAACAAGATAAGTATTTATATCTATACAATGAACTACATATATAATATATGAATTTTTCTTAAATAACCGTACCCGCACTTTTTTTTGAAAAATTCTCGCGTTGTACTCGCATTAGGGGACCACACAACTGTTCCAAAACTGTAATTTTGTTTTACAAATATTAATAGTAACATTGTGAAGTATATAGCTCAAATAAGATAAGTATTTATATCTATACAATGAACTGCATATATGATATATGAATTTTCCTTAAATAACCGTACCCGCACTTTTTCTTGAAAAATCCTCGTGTCGTATCCGCATTAGGGGACCACTCAAATATTTTTTACATATGACACTAGATGACGTCTGAAAGTATTAATATCAAGTATTGCAAGTATTTATACCTCTGCACTAAAGTATTTTTACCTATGTGGTCAACTATTTTTGTTAGAGGAAGGTTGGCGCGGTGATGATTGGGTAAGGTTGATGCGGTGATACGGGGTCCCCACTACTTCATTAGAGGAAGGTTGACGCGGATCATAGAGGAAGGGTGTTGCTGGAATTTTAGAATAATAAGTAGTGGGAACATACACTAGTACAAAAAACCCCTTCACCGACCCTCAACCACCGACTGTTTTAATATGTAACAGTCGGTGTAGAGACTGCTAGTAAAATCGTAAATAAGAAGAACCTCAACACTGACTGTTCCATTACAAAAAACCGTCAGTGAACCAACACCGACTGTTTTTTAAAAAACAGTCGGTGTTGCTCATACTCTACACCGACTGTTTTTTAGAAAAAACAGTCGGTGTTGAGCAGTCACCAACACTGACTGTTTTTTAAAAAATAGTCGGTGTTACTCACACCCTACACCGACTATTTTTTGTAAAAAACAGTCGGTGTTGGTGATACCCTACACCGACTGTTTTTGTAAAAAAACAGTCGGTGTTGAGCAATAATTAATTTTTTTTTTTTTAGAGAAACTATGAAGATCAAAATATTGAAACCTAACTCTGAAAATTTGAAAATTTTGTTTAAATTTTATTGTTATATTACTTTTTTTTATTTATAATTAGCATATTATACTAAAATACGCTAGATTACTTGAAATTATGTTGAATTACACTATATTACAATAAATTATGTTCAATTATACTAAATTACGTTAAATTAGAATAACTTCGCTAATTATGCTGAAATACGGTAAATTACACTAAACTACGCAAAATTACGCTTAAGTAGACCGATTCTGTGCCATCTTTCATGAATCATAAAAAATAGTAAAAAAATTCCAAAAATAGTAAAAATTGGTATTCTACAAGTTCATTATGTAACTAATTTACTGAGCTACTTGGATTGAATAATAGAAATAAAAATCTTAATCGGAAACTTCAACTCAAGTTTTGAGGCTCTTCCCTTAGTTTTTTGGCGATTCTGAATTTCGAAATCCAGCATAGCTGGCACGGACGCATGCGCATTTTCGCAAGCTTTCCGAAAAGTGGTCATTTGCTGAAATCGGACACTTGAGCGCCGTTTTATGACCGTTTGAAGTTTCATCGTCGTTTTTCGTCTTTTCAGTAAAGATATCGTCCCTATTCATTTGTAATTTAGCGTAATTTACCGTATTTTAGCGTAATATAATGTAATTTAACATAATATAGTGTTATTCAACATAATTTTAATTAATCTAGCGTATTTTAGTATAAATATGCTAATTATATATCAAAAGAAGTAATATAACAAATAATTTAAACAAAAAAATTAACTTGAAATTTGAGTTTAATTGTAGAAAATATTTTGCAATGAAAATTATATTAGTAATATTTATACAATAATTAATGTTATAACATGTTTATTGCTTAATTAAATGATTTTTAACACATTAAATTATATAACATTACATGCATGTTGCATATGACTCACATCTTCTATGCATGAACATGAAACACAAACTCTTGTTTCATGAGTTAATGAAGACGTACGGGAATATGTCATCCGTGGGTCGATCGGAACCGTTTAAATTAAATAGCACTGTATTTATTGTCTTGCATCCAAGTTTGATCAAAATTTGTTTTTAATTACCCATCCATCTAGTTAACTGAAAATTGAAGCATCGTATGGCCATAAACACTTCGTGTTGGATCGAAGCTCATACATAATAAAACCTCCGTACTTTTATGTTGGTTACATTTAGTGTTCTCCCTTGATCATTTTAAAAAAGATCTGGAATGATTTCATTGAAGATCGACCGTTGATTTCCCGTGTGAAAATGAACGGTCCGTGATTGTTTTAATTACTGACTGGTTTTTTGATTTAGCCGTCAGTAATTTTTTAATTACTGACTGTTTTTTAGTTTAACCGTCGGTGATTTTTTCAATCACTGACTGTTTCTTTTTTTTTAAGCGAGCCGTCGGTGATTTCCTGCCGAAAATTTTCGTTCCCGGTTTATAACTTTCGATCTGCCGCGAAATATTTCATTTCCCTCTTCTCAATTTCAATTTCCTTCTTCTCAATTTCAATTTACTCTTCGCCAAACCCTTCTCCTGACCCGGTACTCCTCTCAGTTCCAACCCTGAGCGGAGCTCCACCCCGGACTTCCCACCCGCTAGCCAAACCCGTACCCACTAGCCCTGAGCGGAGCCCCACACTAAAATCCCACGCTGAGGAGTGCGTTGTGCGCGGAGGAGTGCGCGGCCTCATTGGAGACCGCCTGAGGAGATCGCAGAGGAGAAGGTGTGCGCGGCGGCCTTCTAGGTGTGCGCGGCGGCCTGAAGAGAAGGTGTGCGCGGCATGCAAAAATCTTGCCGAGCTGGAAATTGTTGGAATGTAAGCTCTATGTAAGTGTTCGGCGAGGCTCTATGCATGTATTTTGCACAATTTTCAGTTAATTTATAATAATTTCAGGAAAATTGCAGCAATTTTGATTTTTTTTAGTTCTGCGATTTCATCATTTTTTTTTAATTTCTTTTAGTTTTGGATTTCGTCCAACTTACATCCAAATTATATTATTTTCTGAATTTTAGATACTTCACAGTGAACCTTGTTTCTTTTGAATTCAAATTTCTCAATTTATGTTAGTTATCTTCTGTTTAATAATTTCATCTATTGGTTTTTGTCTTTTCTTAATGGTAGTTAATTTATTTTCATTTTTCTTGTATGAGGTCAGAAGATGAATAGAAGATCAGCGGTATATGTTCAAAGATTTATAGGCTAGCAAATTCTAGTCTCTATTTGGTTCTATGATGAATTTACGAAAGAGAAAAAGAAAAAGAAGGTACTAGTATTGACTACCTCAGGTACCATGTTATGGTATTTGACATTACTATATGAAAACAAATGAACTAAAAACAGTTCATCTTTAAAAGCAGTTCAGGGATACTGGTACCAACAATTTGTTAATTACCTGGAGCTTAATTACTTGAACTTTACTTTCTTATTGCATACTTTCTTATTGTCGATTTTGAGGTCTTGACTATCTTGCAGCTATTGGTACGGAGCTCGCCTAATAGCAGCTATGTTTGGATCAAATACCTATATATCTTTGTGCCAGTTTCAATAATTTTATGTGTGTCTATCTATAATAATTGATTGCCTTTATGTGTGTCTATCTATAATAATATTTTTATTTGTGAAAGAGATGGAGGGCCCCACAGCCAGAGAAGCAGAAGAGTTGGCTAAAGCTAAGATGCCGGACAAGCAAGAACATCTCTGCAATATCAGTCGAGCTCTGGCTGTTCTCGCTTCTGCTTCCGTAATTTCTTTCTGTTATTAATTGTTTATTGATCACTCAAAAGAGAGCAATGTTTCTTTTAATATTTATAAACTCGGAAATGCTATCGGTTCGGACTGCAAACGCACAATTCTATCGAGTAGTATATTCGAGATCGATCCACAGGGAATATTGGTTCAATGCTTTGAGCGATCGAATCACAATCTTTCGAAAGGCTAGACGAAATCTGAAATTTGAGAGATGTTGTTTTGATCAATGTAAATTAGGAAGCAATTAAAAGTAATTAAAATAAAGATAGAGATGAGAATTCCTAGGGTTTCGGCACACCATTGCCACTCAATCCGCCTTGACAATATATTCCTGTTGCGTCTGATTTTCTGTTGTTGTTTAATGAAAGACACTACATAGGTCACTGCGATTTATGTTACGCGAGAATGACAGATCTTTCACCGAGATTCTACATAGGACACTGCGATTTACCTTACGCAAATGTCTGATCTCTCAAATACTCCAAATTACTACAAAGATCACTGCGATTTACTTTACGCAAATGATGGAATTTGGTACGCGTTTTGTTGGTCCGGTTTATGGTTTCCCCGCTAAGGTTTTCTTCACATAAACCTAATAGATCTCAACAAGGCTAATTCATACAAATAGTTTCTCTTACCATTAAAGCACTGTCACTACCCTAACGGACTTAAACTAGATCATTGAAATTAGATGAAGAGATAGTAAATCACAAAAGCATTTTGTTTCAACAACAAGAAATCATAATCAACAGAAATATATATATCAAAACATCAAGAGTAACAAGGTTTACTGCCTAGCCCTAAGAAAAGGAACTTAGCCGCGGAACGGCATGGTTACAAGCACTCCTCTCTTCTCACTTTAATCAAATCTAACCCTAATTACAAAGATACTTAATCATTCTGCCCAGGGGCCTTATATAGGAGTGTAGGGACGTGTAGAGGTTGAGTAGGGGCTAAGAAACTGATCTGGAAACAGCTGTCGGCAGTTATTCCCCAAGAGACGCCTTCGGATACGGACCGTATTGGGTGATACGGTCCGTATTAGGACCTTGACGGTTAGGGTTTAATGCTTCCAGTGATATCTTCTGGTCAATGCTAGGCCTGGTCCGTATTAGGCAACACTACTAGAATTCCGCATTTTCTATGGGGAGGAAAATGGCTTTTTCCATGGGCTTCCGCATGGAAAAAGCCCAAAAATGGCTTTTTCCATGCGCTGCCCATGGAAAAAGCCCCGTCGCAAATACCCTCGTTGGAAATACCTGATTCCGGCGTTTTCCATGAGCTGGCTCATGGAAAAAGGGCGCATGGAAAAACTTTCGAACTTGGCCACCGTCTGGATTATTTCCAAGGGGAGCATCGGTGGGGCCCACCTTAGTTTTTCCAAGGGGATCAAACGAGGGACCCACCGAGTATTTCCAAGGGGATCAACCGAGGGACCCACCGAGTATTTCCAAGGGGAGGGAGCGTGGGTCCCACCTGTATTTCCAAGGAAGACGCCCGAGTATTTCCATGGCAATCTACGTGGGACCCACTTGAGTATTTCCAAAGGCAGTTTACGTGGGACCCACTCCAGCATTTCCATGGCCAGTGAAAGTGGGCCCACCTGGTCAGATCTGGGCGCTATTATTTCCTTGTATATACCCACGGAAATACTGACCTCCTTTTTTTGCTACCAGAATGCCCACATATGAACAATCCTCCCTGTACCGTCCCGATACCGACCCAGTAGTCCATTACAATCCCCACTTCTCATTGAAACTGATAAACATAAATTCATCTTACAAATAGATAGAAAATACAACATACAAGCATTTAATAGGCATAAATCATTAACATAGCATAATCTACATACATTGTACCAACAAAATGTGAAAACCCCATTAATACACTATCCATGTGTAATTGCACATTGCTAATACACCCAAAATATACCCACTATGAGTTAACAAAAATTCACATAATTAAGTTACGACCTAGTTTGCTGATATGTTAAAGCTTGTAAATTCACAAAAATGTGCACTTTCCTACACTAAAAGGTCAGGTTCATGTTGAAGGTAGATTGTCCCACCATCCATCCTCCCCTGCAATTGCCTCATTTCCAGGTGGAGCTTGATTCAAGAGTGCTTGGAAAGCCCCTCCCTGACTTGGTTGCATAGGAAAAGGAAGACCCTATGTATACCACATAAAGAGAGACAACATGTTATATTTATGAGGGTTTTTGCATGTACACCCTCAAAATAATAAATTTAGCAATTTAAGCATCGGAATATCTAATTTATTCTAACAATAAAGGATTTCATCAAATTTTGCACCATACAATTATATCTTGTGATTGCACTGGGTGGTTGTTAAATGGGTTTTTGTTAGAAGTTAATTTTAAAGTTGAATGTGATTATACTTCACCTTTTATATTTAAATCTTAAAAGGTACCAATATAACTTGACATACTTGTACCAGTAGGAATATGAACCCTTCATTTGGGTGGTTGTTTTGGTAATGATTTAAATGCAGGGAAAAAAACATTCTATAACTACTTACATGGGAGATGGGCATATTCATATCTGAAGCTCCATCTTTAGAGTGTTGAAAGGGAGGCCCTTGACCCTAACAATAAAATACAAAAATCACAATGTTATAATTCATATATCCCAATATTTGGTCAGATTTATGAAATTTAAATCATTCAGTTCACAAGTCAATAGTTGTACCTGAAAAGTAGGCAAATTCCCCACACCTTGCTCAGTTCCAGAACCGTTTGCTTGAGCCTAAGTTTAACAATGCACAATGTGTATTGTTAGTGTACCTCTATTATCTAAACTCCTGAGACAAGCACAACAGGATCAAATAAAGAACTACAATTTATTGCAGAAATGCTCATGTTCTGCACTTAATCCTTTATTTTACATTTTGGCACCTGTCAGTTCAAGGGCTGGTAAGAACACACAACCGATTCGAAGCCAGTACCATTAGCACCCATCGATCACACCGCCAACACAGAGCACTAGCACAAGCAATCACTCAATCAAGCAACAAATAAAGAGGGTTTGGTTACAATAACAGATACAACAATATTTTGTCAATTATCGTATATGTTGGAATTTCCTAAACAGAAACCTAATTCAGTTGGAATAATATAAATCACGTCCTTACACCCCTTCTCCTTTTCTCCTTTATACCCAAAGATAAACAACCTGAAACTTAGTGATGGCCAGGTATACGATATTCAGATCGACACAGCGGGAGTTATGTAATAAAAGGTTTCTACACAAATTGGAATTACGTACCTGCAAAGTAGGTTTTTGAGCACCACAAATTGAGAATAATTGGTTCAAGTACAAGTCAAAAGTTGCCATTTTTCTGTCCCTCTCGGCCTTCTCCTCCTCATGACGACGGTCACGGTCAGCTAAGAGCACTACTACGTCTGCGCGAGAGAACATTGTCTGCACTCCATTGTTTGTCACACCAGAAATAGAAGATGTTGTGTGGCTGGTCCTGGCTTGGGTGGTTGTTGTTTGCCCCTCTTTTTGAAGCATGCTTCCCAATCCTCGGACCCTACCGTGTTTTGATCCACCCACAGCTGAGAGAAACATGGCGCTCTCGTCGAGGTCAGCATTGGCCTGATCAGCCATCATGTCTCTCACCTTGTGCTATGATTTGTTCCAAATTTAAAATATGAGAAATTTAGATATATGCCCATCATAACTTCATCAATTAGAAACACTTAGATAAATTGTAGGATGTAAAGTTTTTTGCTTACTGAATGTGAAAAGATTGTGGGGTATGTTTGTCAATATTGTTTTTAAAATAATTAAATTAAAGATTAATTAAATGAATGGGGATAAAAGAAAGGATGTTGAGTTTTTATGGCGATTTTGGATATTATGTTGTTTTTATTGCATGGAGATTGGCTATATCAAAAATTTGCATGGGTATACTAGAAATTTTCCCTATTATTAATATCCCCATTTTTTCCTTTATTCACTTAAAAAAGTAGTTATTTACCCATCTAAACTGTACTCCTGTTCTCCTAACAAAAATCAAGTCTCGCATAAGTAAAAAAAATGAATACAATGTAATGTACGTAATGCAACTTACATAAACCGCCTCTGATTCTGTGTTGGAAAATTTTAAGGTGTTGGTATCCAAATCCGGAATGTGTGTGGAAACTTCCTCGGTACTTGCATCCATTAGCCCGTTGCCATCACTGTTGGCATTGTTTTCCTCCTGTCCAGACACAGCCTTCATGGCAGCTTCAATTTGGGCGACAACCGGTGATTTGCCATTTACTTTACGATAATGAATATGTGCATAAAGTTGAACTTTAGAAGGCTCTTTGCCCTTGCACAAGGTTGTCTCCACAATAAAATGGTAAAAGGTCAGATTAATCTGTAAATTACAAGTACTAATAAGTAAATAGCATAAGTGTTCATGCAGCTTACCAGCATTCGATGGTGCTGGTGTGAGCTTGCTGACCCACCGTGGTGTGACGTGCGTCCGCGAGTTGTGCGGTTAGCATGGTTTCGTCTACTGACCCCTTGCCAATCCTCGGTGAAAAACATATCACACAAGCCATGCCAGTTGGGGTGGTCAAGGCACCAATGCGGAATCGCGGCCTTCCATGCTTGTAAGTTTCTGCCAAATTTTTTGATGCAGCTATCCCTCGCCTCGTGAAGCTCCTCGCTGTACCTTTTGCTTGCTATGGCCTCCAGAACATCCCGACAATGGTCATTGTCTTCCCCGTCACGGTACCTGAATTTCTTCTGCAAAACATATATATGCACTGTCTTAATAGTGGTCCATGACCCTAAAATTTAAATAATGGCAACTGATCTTGAATGTATTTGATGAAGTTCACTTATAAATTGTTCAGATTGACCTTAATTATTCAAGGACATTTTCATAAATTATCCAATCAATTTGTTTTGGGACCTCAAGGTGACTAGTAATTACTGTTGACTAGTTTGGGACCTCAAAGGCTTAGATGATTAACTTTTCATCACTTATCCAATCAATTCCTGGTTGTGAATCCATGATATACTATAATTAAAATAAAGGGTACCAAAAAGAGAAACTCGATATTATTTTTTGTGGCGTCATCAAAGGCAAGGAAGCTTCTCAATGGTCCCGGCATATTCTGTAGGGCAAGCCTATTGATAGCAACATGTGAACAAGTGAACAAGGGTATATAGAATAAGCATAGTGAAGTACCATTTCTGAGAGGAAACTTTGATACAATAATGCTACCAATTTTGATACCCTCATTTGGTAGCATAGAAATTTTAGAAATAAGGGTATCAAAATTTTGATAACATATAAACTCTGTGCATAAAATAAGGGTAACCCTTAGAGGATAAACTCTGTGCATATAACTTATTTTAGAAATTTTGATAAAATAATCATAGACAACATCAACACCCTTGCCTTCTGTAATTTCATGATCCGCCTTGTACCAATATTCATAATATAAGAAAATTTCAACTTCTTTTTCCTAATTTAAATTCCCTCCTAAATATCAGAATATATAGCATGAAAGTGAATTTCCAAGAGATATAGAGGAAAGTACTGTGATAGAAGAATCTAGAAGAGAATCAAAGAATAATAGTGGTGCTTATTGGAGTACCCCGGGAAAAAATCTCTACTTGAAGGGGATTGAAATATTTGGAGGAACAGGTAATTCTTGAATGAACAATTAGGCTGAATACAGAATTTAAATTCTAACTAATATTCAGTCATTAACAAGTCTAACCATAGCACCCTCTCTTTTATGTTTCTGAATCTTATGTTAATTAGTCTCTTTCTGTTTTTAGTTGCCTAATTGCTAGAAACTTGCTTTCTGGCATGAAGACATGCATGGAGGTATCAAGTTACATGTTCAGCAATGGTTCTTCTATGTCAAGTCGACCTCTCTTGACAACATCAAATTTTGATGATTTTGGAACATCTGATCAAGATTACATGGTATGAAAACCTTATATATTTACTAGTAGTAGAAAATCAACATTTATAATTTTTTTTTTAAATTATTCCCAAGTGTTTTTATCAAGTCTAACATATTTACTGCATTCCTGATCAGTAAGGCAAGGGTGTTGATGTAGTCTAGAAATTTTGATAAAATAATGCTACATTGGAAGCACCTACATTGGTAGCATATAAACCCTTATTTGAGAAAATTTCTAGCACTTTCTATGCTACATTTCAGAACCAGCAAACATTATTTGATCACATTGGTGCTTATATGCTACATATCAGAAGTTGATAAAACTGAACTATTACTCTTTTTTTATTTTTCAATGAAGGAGTGACTTATAAATTTCTAAATCAAACCAGGTTTGATATATGATTTATCGGAGTGATGAAAATTTTCTAAATTTCAATTCCTCAAACTCCTAATCTGATTAAAATTGAACTGTACAATGGTATTGATGTGAATGTTCAATGTGAGTGTTCAAAAGAAAACAGGCACAGCCAAGCAATTGAGGGGAAAGGACATGTTACCTAGTGATTGCTGCGCTTATCTGATTTGGATTGTCGTCGCATGTGAACTCGCGAGGCCCAACGGGCCAGATTATTGGGCGGTCTTCGAGTACATCCGTCGATTTTCTGATAATTCCAGGACCTCGTCCCTTCTTCCTTGGGGGTTCCGGTGGTGCAAGTTCACGGTCTGGGCTAGCATTTGAGCACTGACCATCATCAGGTACAGCCTGTGAACTCTGCTTTCTCTTTGAGTATTTTTTGCAATTTGCTCTTCGTAGACCAGATTTTCTGGGGGCCATGTGTGCTGTGTTGCCAACCTACATTTCGAAAGGGTTCATTACTTTTTCAGTTAATTTCTTGTATACCAGATGTGTTGTGTTGCAATTTGCAATTTGCTTTACGTAGACCAGCCTTAAAAGTTAAAATGTAGATTATGTACAAAATAGTCAAAATACGGCAACTCTGACAAAGAAAATTATTTTCGTAGACCAGATGTGTCTGGTGGTATTCCATTTGCCATGGTCAGATACGGCAACTCTGACAAAGAAAATTATTTTCTTGACGTGAAGAATTGAATGTATACCAGTAAAATCCAAAATGCTGTTACAAGAAAACAAAAATGAGTGCATTAAATTATGTGATGCACTAAGTAAACTATATGGCAACAAATAGTCAAAATTATAAAACAAATGCCTGCCATGCTAATCTACCTATCTTGGTCATTATATTTACCTCCTTTGTAAAAACAGGCTTAGGAGACAATTTTGGGCTTTAACAGGGTTTAGATAGTCATTGCCTACATTTTTATTTCAAAATAAATTAAGTAAACTTAAAAGCATCTTAACTTTTAAGGCTGCAGCCCACTGTCATAAAAAGAGACACATTTCCCTACATCTTACTCCACCGAGTGAATTAATTTAGATCATAACTCCAACTATCAAATAACTACCAAATAAGATGTAAAATATAAGGAGCAACATGAACATGAACATGAAGTAAACAATTTAATACTGATTAATTTTACTCCGCAACCAAACGTAACATATAACCAGTGTAACTTTAATATTTGACGAATGACAGGACTGTTAACAAACCATATAACCATTGTAACTTAAAATTTGACGAATGAGTGTAATATCATGCAAAACCACAGAACCATATCCAGTCATCCTGACAACAACTGGTAGCAAAGTACTTTGTCGTTTCATTTCTGTATAGTATGTTTAAGCAATAGTTTATTAGTTATGAGTGCTGTCAATTTAGGTAAACAGCAAACATTAGAACAAAACTATAACAACAACTGGTAACTTGAATATTGGTAACTTGAATATTGATGAATGAGTGTAATGTTATACAAAACCACAACCCTATAACGGTCATCCTGACAACAACTGGTAGCAAAGTTATTGGGTGTTGATCTTTTCAGTTGCAAAATGATAACCTTTATATTATCCAACAATAATAGAAATCCTATTTCTTTCAAACATAGGAAACTTAAGACTCCATTAACTAAATAAAGAATAATCTTAAATCAATAACTAAATTGTACATCGTTTTTTGCCCAAAATTTTAAAAACTCAGCTTAAAACCTTCTTTTAAGCTGCAGCCCCTGACACAAGAAGCCTTTAATTGGAATAGAAAAGAAAGAATTTCAGAAGGGGTATAAAGGAGAAAAAGAGAATGCAGTTAATGTGTAGAGAAAAGGAGAAAAGTATATGCAAAACCCTAGACTGAAATGTCGCCTCATTCTCAAATAAATGCAAATCAAGGAAATTTGAAGGATTTTAGGGAGAATTACCAATTTAGTTCGAATTCGATCAAGTTAGGAAGCACCACTTGCATATACTTCTCTCCTTTTCTCTACACAAATCCTTCTCTGAGTTTGTAACTCCGATTTGCTTTTCAATGTTTCTCTGATGGTGTACCTCCGATTAGTGTGCATTTTAGATCTGAGCGATTGAGAGAGAGTGGGGATATTAGAGGATGGCGAAACTAACGGGGAAAATGAGGGGGAAATTTTGGCGGCCATCAAAAAATTTCGGAGCATTCAGCGAAATTTGGATTGAAATGCGGGGGAAATTCGGGCGGCCATAGGGTTCTGGATGAGATTGGGGGGGGCGGAAGCGGCTGGTGTAAAACTAAAAGGCTAAAATTCGGAGCATGCATCTTCCTGTTCGAATTGTAATAGGCAGGGATGGTTAAATCGGAGACTGACCGTCTGATCATGATCAGAGCCATTCCAGTCTCCGCCAAAATACGCACTTTTCCTTTAATATTCGTGCAGATGTCAATTAAACGGTTTAGATATTTTAACGCACCATCCACCATTGCATCAGGCGAAAATTGTGCAGGGTGAGCGCTGCTTCCTTACAAAATAAATGAAATGATCAATTGATGTTCAAATGGACAGAGCTGTTTATTCTTTGTGTAGTTTTTTATCAGTTTAGAACTCTTGTGATGTTATATTATGAGAATTGCTTCCATTGAATTATGCTCTGTTAATAAATCTGCCTGAAATATGTATACATCAGAGAATTGTGATTTTGCAATTTGCATACATTAGTGATGTTAATTAAATTACAGTGCCATGATTAAATGGATATAAGAACTGATAAATTGTTACAGTTTTAAATTTTGAAGATATTATAATATTTTATAGAATTGTTTATTTTAACTTATTTGAATGACCAAATGTTGTTAATGTCAAAATGGTTATTAAGTAAATTACATGCTAGTGAATTAATGTATACAGTTAATTAGAAGAAAATATTAAATTTGCAAATGATATTAGATCTAATAATCATGTTATGATTGAAATGACATGTTTATGAATTATTAATTGATTTTGGAAAAAAAAAATATGTATCATAACATGTTTGTTGCATCATTAGCTCATTGCCTCAATGTTGAACATAGCACATGAACTCTCGAAGTGTGACATAATGAAGATCCACGGGTATACAAAGTCCGATGGTCAATCGGAACCGTTAAATTTGAAGAATAACACATTATAATCACTATATTGAAATTTCAATAAATTTGATGTTCATTTACTCACCGATCAAGCTCATGTAAAATACATTCATCGTATGGCCACAAACTCTTCACGATGGATCGATGCTTCGACATATGAAAAAGTTGGAAATTTTTGTTTGGTTACGTTCAATGTTTGCCCTTGATCGTTTAGAACCTGATTTGGTATAATTTCATTGCGGATCGACCGTTGATCGAGCACGTCAAAATGAACGGTCCTCAATTATTCGCTCAATTTTGAAAAGTAATTAATGTTGAAATTATATGAAATTGACTATTTCAAACATTATTTGATCACATTGTATGTAAAAATGTATGAAATGTATTTTAGGTAATTTATTTCTATTATTTTCTGTACAAAATTCTCTAATTTCATCAATCTCTGATGTGGAACGTCTGATAGACGATGAAGAGTTAGGATTAACAATGGATGTGTCCATTACAGCTCTGGAGGTATATTTCTCTGAGGTAAGACAATATTTCTGTTTGCATCGTACCATCTTGGAACACATGCTATCTGTTAATAATCGTGCGCACCCTAATCTTATGGCCCCGATTTCACATGATTTACTACTTTACCGTAGAGGATAAAAATTTTGGTAGGTGTGCTTCACATGATTTCACATGAGCCCGGGACTTAGCCGAATTTTTGAAAAACCCTTCCCTTTCTAAACCCTCTCCCTCCCCCCGAGGCGCCCCTCTCCTCTCAATCGCCAACCCGCCCCTCTCCTCTCTCAATCGCCAACCCGCCCCGTCGCCGTTCAATCGCCAACCCTCTCGATCGCCATCCCCTCTCCTCTGAACAACCCCTCTCCGCTCAATCGCCAACTCCTCTCCGCTCAGTCGCCAACCCCTCTCCTCTCAGGCGCCAACCCTTGCCTCTCAATCGCCGCCCCGTTGCGGTTCCTCTCAACATTGAGGTGATCGCCCCTCTCCTCTCTCAACCCACGGGTAAGTACTAAAGTTCCTCTCAACATTTAGTGAAAAAATATTATTAGAAGGGTTTCTGTGAAAAATGCTTTGAGAAGGGTTTTGAGAAGGGTTTTGCTATCAATCTTAGAAAAATGCTTTGATGTGGTGGCAGATTTCAGAAGGGTTTCACTGAAAAAATACTTTTAGAAGGGTTTCTGTGAAATCCATTATCCTTTATTAGGCTGTAATCCATTATAGTGAAAAAATACTTTTAACAGCCTAATTAAAATCCCCTATCCTTTCTGTCTCTAGGAATTTGCTATCAATCTTGGTGCTTGCCGCTAATACTTTGACGGTCGTGAGGCGAGGCAATTCCTTGGTGCCGGACATTTTCTTGACTCTTTGCGTTGGAGCCTCTTTCGGGTAATTACACATGAATTCTAATTGCAGGTTTTATCTCTGTTGTTATAGAATAAAGTATGAGATTAGGCCAATTGCGATGTCATCAATTTTTCAGTTATTCCGCCAGATGAGTGGAATAAAGGCCTCAGTAGTTATTCTTTCATGTCACATGTGATTTAATTGAGTCAGAATAAGATGAAATAAGCCGATCTTTAGGCTAGCCTAAATTGACCTAAATAAACTCACCTATTTAGATGTCTTAAGTTTAATCCATAGTTGGGACCCACCGTCAATCTATAAAAAGAAGAAATGCATATTTATTGATTCTTGCTTCTCTAATTTTTATTTTCTATGTACTGACTAGACTTGAATATTGCCATGATCAATCAGATTATATACTGGGTTAAATGTTTATTAATATATATATCAAAATGAATAAAATAACTGGAAAGATAAAATTTTAATTTTGCAATTTTTGCTTTGTATAAACTACAAGAATTTTAACTATTTCTCTGTGACTAGATAATGTAAGTATTAAAAAGAACACAGTACAATCAATTAGATGTATAAATAAATTGCGATATGTCATTCATTCTCCATACTAGACAGTTTTTTATAACATAGACGAATCTCTAAACTTGAGAAAAAAAAATTAATTGTCTAAGTATTTCCAGAAATCTTAGTTAAAAATATATATATTTTGTTACTTTTCTTAAAAGTTTTCTCTGCACACAACCTGACTTTAATTTGTTACTTCTCATAATCTTAATCATCTTTAAATTGATTTCATAAAATGACAGTACATGAAATTAATTAAAAAATTCAATCCAATAAAAATCCTTTTTCTATTACAGTTATCAAAATATGACTTAAGCCATCAAACTCCTATCAAATAAAGAATAACTTGAGTCATGATATAATGTTAGACATCAACCAAACTTTAATAATTTCGACCGACCTAAGTTGAAATAACCAATTTAAACCTCCTTAGTTTTAGTTCACAACCAAACACCACCATAGAAAACTAAAACCAAGCTTTAATTTCATGGACAATTAATTCAATATAATAAAAAAAATGAATTGTGTTAGAAAATTATGAGAATGGTTGAACACCTCTAGACTATACATATATCAGCCCCCCTTTGATCAGGTGCTTGTGTTGTATTTTTGTTGCTTGGCTGTGCCTGTTTTCTTTGTTGCATTCCTATTATAAGTCTCAGAAAAAACAACAAAACCAGCCTCTGAACCTGTGATGTCTCTGAACCAAGCTTTTTCTTGATTATAAGTCTCTGAACCTGTGATGTCTCTGAACCCTGTGATGTCATCTAATTTGATATTATATTTACCCAAATTGGTTATGTTAATCTAATTTTCTTATCAGATTAACCAATCTAATAATATAAAATTAGATTAACCAGACTTATAATCTCAGAAAAAACCAGCCTTAGTGCTGCGATCGATCATCAAGTTAGGTGTTTTCAACAAAAGTCTCTTCTCCGATCGATATCCCCAATTCCAAACGTAATTAAGATAAATCTTTTGGAGCAAAAATGTAACCCTTTTTGTGTGTTTTCTTTTTTGGAGCTAATAAATAATGCTTGTAGAGTTATGTTAAGTGTGTTTTCTTTTTGTGTTTCCTTGAGCAAAAATTGCACACCTGTTGTTTTCTTTTTGTGTGTTTTCTTCCTTTACTGGTTGTATATGAAAGTTAACTTTTGAATATGCACCACACAATCAACGCTCCTAATTAATACTCTCATATGTCTCATGCAATTAATAGAATTATATGATTAGAATTTTTGAATAGAGATGCATATACCCAGTCATGTTTAGTGATGTTATAGTTAGTTATGATTAGAATTATATGATTAGAATTCTCGGGGATTTAGTGATGTTAATTATGATGTATTGTTTAATTTATTGTTGTTGCACTACGTACCATCTTTCAAAGCTTCTTAATATTGCTGTTGCACTATTAATTAATAGTTATTGTTTAATTTAAATTCACTATTATCTCATATATGTTTGCTTCACTTGTGTAATTTTTGTTAAGATTGACTCTTTATAAATTATGTCTGCCATATCACCATACCTTAAAGTTTTTATAGGCTGTAAAAGTTAGTATATTTTAGTTGTAAAGAAATGTCTCTATATAATGAATTTACTGTATAATGAATTGTTTCTTAATTGTAAAAATGTCTCTACATTCTTACCCTTTTATTTTATTAATTCTTGATTTATTGGTGTTCATTGGCACAGAAAACATGTCCAGTGACGATGATGCCTCTCATTTCATGGTCGTACCTCGCCGTAAATCCCCGAGAATCAATCCGAGGGCCACGAGTACGATGTCAGCTAGTCCCCCGCCAGAGGAGTCTCACAACCCGCGACAACCGATTCATCCAGAGGAGTCTTACAACCCGCAACCACCGATGCAACCCCAGATTCAGCCAGAGACTCGTGCACGTGCAGCGAAAAAATCACAAGCCAAGTTGAGCACCATGCCAAACCCTAGGAGATCTGCGAGGCTCAATCCCGGTGTTTCCGGGTCCCTTACAATGCCACCGACTCAGGGCCATACACCGGAGCAGGCCAAGACATCCTCAAAATCCAGTGGGACGAAGATATTTTTTGGCCCAAATCCATCTTGGCCACCAGGTAAACCAGGATTTAAGAAGAAAATCACAACCAGCAAACCACCTGGAGATACTCATCCATCTCCAGAGGGAGTCGGTGCCCAGTCCACGCCACCGGATTCATCCACTATTGTACAGGGATGTGACTCGTCACCAACTCGTGCAGAGGCATCGGGTCCTACCATGTCACCGACTCCCTCTGAGGCAGCACCTCCTGCTATGTCACCGACTCGTGCAGCCGACTCAGGTCTTGCTATGGCACCGACTCGTGCAAAGGCATCGGGTCGTGTAGAGTCGAGTCTCGCTATGTTACCGACTATTGCAGAGGAGTCGGGTCCTGACTCGTCACCGACTCGCGCAGAGGAGTCGAGTCCCGCTATGTCACCGACTCGTGCAGAGGAGTCGGGTCCTGACTCGTCACTGACTCGTGCAGAGGCATCGGGTCCTGCTATGTCACCGGCTTCGACTAACACCCCTTCAGCTGAACAAGAAAGGTCCTGGTCTTCGTGGGAAGATATTAACATGTTTTCAAATGAGTGGGATCCATGGGAGAATGCGGGCCAGACAGACACACCAGCTCCGAACGATGCACATGCTGGTGATGGAAGTGAGTCTGGTCAGTCGATTGCGCAACAGTCGCTATTGAATGACGATGGCAGTAGGAGGTGTCTCCTCTGTCGGCCCCTTCGCTGTTGTCCCGAAGCTTTTACAGCACACGGGCAAGAGTTGGAACATGCGCCAGCTGCTGGCAAGGGAAAGAGAAAGCGAAACAAGGGTAAATCTGCCATGAGGGCAACGCGGGGTCTTGGCAAGCCTCGTGATCCAATGCGTCCGGAAGACAGACCAGAACTCCAAGTGGCCGGCGACGGGGTGTTTGCAACCTCGCCCGATGACACAAAGGTTATAACCACGATCCGGATCCTGACATTAGAGAACATGCCGGGACCGTATAGGTCTTACAACTTCTTTCCAAGTAAGACAAGATTGTCAATTTTAAAACATTTCCTGCAGAGGTATTCGTGGGGGGCCAGTGAAGACATCGGGCGTTGTCTCGATGTTTTTGAGAACATCGCAGCAGACGCTTACAGTCGGGAGTTGGCAGAAATACGGGCTTGGTATACGAGGAAATACGGGATGGATAAGATGGCTTGGAAATAAATCCCTCCCAAATGGTTCAAAAATGTAGAAGCCTGGAAGGGGCTGTGCGACATTTGGTCCACTACCAAATGGGACCAGCAATCGGTGACCAACCGTAATAACAGAACAAAAAGAGGTACGCCGGTCCGGTACGTCACTGGTTCTAGGAGCATGTATCGACACAAGCTAGCCATGGTATTGATTTACTACAATAAAAAGAATTAGTGTGCTTAACAATGATTTAATCCTAATAACATCATCTACATGGTTGTTTGAACTTGCAGTCTAGGGAGAAGGGCACACCAGTGGGAATGAGGGAGGTTTTCGATCGAACTCACATGCTAGATACGGAGGAAGGGAAGAAATACGTGTCCGAGAGAGCGGAAAAGGCAGCGGTGAGTGCCTCATCCCTCCACTTTAAATTCTAGTCCATTGAGCATCTTGAACTTAACAAATCTATTAATTTGATGGTTACCTTAGTAATATAAACATTGCAAAAATACGTTGCTTGGTATCCATTCTAAAAGGCCATAAATTGCAATTCAATTATCAAAGTCAAACCTTTAACTTTGCTGTGTAGAGCCATATGTAAATCCAAAAGGTTCCGAATAATCATTCTGACTTGACACCAACTACAGGAATGAAATCCCTAAATTTTTTAATGTGATATTAGTAGTGAGGATTAGGATTAAATGAGGTATTGACAACTATTTGCTGTAAATTACAGAAAACCTATTCCGACCTTAAGGAACACTACGCGGGTCAAAAGACAGATGAGGAAATATGGGAGCTAGCTGTCGAAGGAGTGGACCGAGGGAGGTTATTCGGATTTGGAAAAAAATCAATTACCAGCAAGGCCACCCGCGTCTTGGAGACACTAGAGGCAGACATTTCTAATCCAACAAAGAGCACTGCCACCTCTGCTAGTGATGCAAAGAGGAAATACTCAAAGGACGAGGTGGCAGATTTACTAGCAACTGAACGTTCTCGGTTTGCTGCGGAGATAGTTGCCCAAGAGAAGCGACACAAAGTTGAGATGGAGGAGGTTCAAAAAAACCACGAGTACTCAAGGGAATGTTTTGCAAGGCTCTTCGCAGCAAACGGCCTACCATTACCACCTTTTAAAGTAAGCACATCTCCTATGATGAAGTTATAAACTATTAGCATCGAAGGGTTATATGTAATCTTCGATAACTCTAATTAATGTTTTTGTCCTCACAGGGTTCGTCAACAGAGGGCAACGCTGCTGCGGGCCACAGCGGTGGAAGGGCGGATGACACTATACCATCGAAGGGGAATTCTGGAGGGGGAGATGTCTAAATAAACTGATTTATAATAACCATTTAATTAAGTAGGATGTGATGTAATCCATTATGTTTTAAATGCTATGGTTGAACTGCAGGGTTATATGTGATGCTATGTCTGTGTTTATAACCATTTAATTAAGTAGGATGTGATGTAGGATGTGTTTTATTTAACTTAGGATGTGACTTTAATTTGTACTGGGTACATAGGCAATTTCAAAGATCTTTGTGTTTGCAACATGGGTTTTATGTGGGATCAAACATGGGTACTGTGGTTAGATGGAGAATTACATCTATTTAAGCGTACACTAGGTACGCAATAAAAATATAAATTGTATTCAAACAATTTATGTCACTATTTCCATGGGGATACCGTCAGAAATACCATCACTACCTATTAATCCCAACGTCTCGCCCCATTTCTAGTCTACCTACTGTCGTGTTTCCCGTTTGTACCTCTTTCTAGTCTCGCCCCATTTCTAGTCTCGCCCCATCGCCGTTCTGGGACTCAACAGGAGAACTGTAGATCTCCACATTTTCAGCCACTGGTCTCGCAGGTGTGTTGCTATTTTCAGTCAGTGGTCTCGCCAGTGGTCTCCCTCTCACATTTTAAGGCAGTGGTCTCAGCTAGGTAACTCTCACTCTATCTCCACTCTCAATCTTTGGACCAGGCTTTTAGAGCTCTTAATTTGCTGCTAGTGAGCAATAGAGCTGCTAGTGAGCTGCTGGTGAGGGAAATTTATGTAAGTATTACTGCTGGTTACCCACTGTCTTGTGAAATTGTTCAAAACAGCCCCTGTCCTCTCTATGTTTAAGCCTTCGGTTATTAACTCAACTTTAATTTGTATAGATCGCTCAATAGATGGCCACTGATAGGGGATGGATGTACAACAGTCGATCAAATACGGGAGGAAGTCTTGAACCCGACTTTATTGGTGTTACCGAATTCATCGCTTCAGCTGTATCTAAGCCATCGGTTGTGAGTGTCGACACTAATGGAAATCAATGTATCCCCTGTCCGTGTGAAAGATGTGACAACCTACAAAGCAAAGATTTGGAAACCGTCGAACTACATCTTTATCAACATGGTTTTTGCAGCTTATATGATGTTTGGTACAAACACGAGGAGCCACATCCGAATTTCGATATCAACCAACCTCTAAGTCCACCAACCACGAACGATGCCAACGATCAAATGGGTGAAATGGTGAGGGATGCCGCTGGTCAACAATTCAATTGGAATGAGGAGGCACCGGCCGGTGCGGCAAAAAAATGCTTCGACATGATGGAAGCGTCAAAACAACCCCTATGGAAATTGAACTCGACGGGTGAAATGAAATGCGAAGCACACACTGTATTGTCGGCTGTGTCACGTGCCATAGCTTTGAAGTCTAAACACCAATTCAGCCAAAAATGTTTTAATGACATGTTGGGACTCATGAAAAGCACGCTTCCGCCGGGTGAAGAAATGCCGGAAAATTGGTACCAAGCTAGACAATTGGTTGATGGATTGGGCATGGAGGCTAAGAAAATAGATGTATGTCCTAACTTTTGTATGCTATATTACAGTGAGGTGAACAAGAAGAAGACACGGTGTGATGTATGTGGCATTTCAAGATATAAGCCATCCGGAACTAATAAGAAGGCTAAACCAATTCCACAAAAGCAACTTCGTTATCTCCCTATCACCCCACGATTGCAAATGATGTACGTGACCACAACATCTGCGAAGAATATGAGATGGCACAAGGAAGGTGTGCGTCAAAAAGCCCCGATGATGGTGCACCCGGCGGATGCCGAGGCTTGGAAGCATTTTGCTCGAAAACATCCCGCCTTCGCAGAAGAGCTTAGAAATGTTTGGTTGGGAATCACAACGGATGGGTTCATGCCATTCAACTCGAGTGCAGCCCCATATTCGTGTTGGCCGGTATTTGTTTTTCCGTATAACTTACCACCTGGGATGATAATGAAAGAAGATAGCATGTTCCTCGCGCTAGTCATCCCTGGACCAAAGCATCCGGGTCGGGACATTGACATTCTTCTCGAACCTTTGATCGATGAATTGAAGCATTTGTGGTTAGATGGAGAAATGACATGGGATGGGTATAAGAAAGAGAATTTCAAGATGCATGCACAACTACTTTGGACGGTGAGTGATTACCCGGCTTATGAGATGCTATGTGGCTGGGGTACAAAAGGCCGGTTGGGGTGTTTTTATTGCATGGAGAAGACAAAGGCATTTCAACTTCAGTTTGGTGGAAAATCAAGTTGGTTCAATGGTACGAGGTGCTTCCTACCTCCGGATCACCCATTCCGTCGAGATAGGAAGAATTTCAAAAAAGGTAGAGTCGAGAATGATTCGCCACCACCGAGATTGACAGGAGAGCAGTTGCTCGATATAGTGAGTTTGATCCCAGATATTAAATGGGGTAAAGAGGGAGGATTACAACAGATTCCGGGTTATGGTGAAACTCACCATTGGCAAAAGAAAAGTATCTTTTGGAGTTTACCCTATTGGAAAGACAATATGTTGCAACACAATTTAGATATGATGCATTTGGAGAAGAATTTCACCGAAAATTTGCTATACACGCTATTAAGCATAAGTGGCAAAACCAAGGATAATGAAAAAGCAAGGAAAGATTTGGCTCTTTATTGTGATCGTCCTACCCAACACCTAATTCCGGCGGGTGACAACAACCCGGGAAAGATGAAAAAACCAAATGCCCCCTTCGCACTCTCTCCAGGTGATAAGAAGATTGTTTTAACATGGCTCAAGGATGTAGTAAGGTTTCCAGATGGCTACGCATCCAATTGGTCAAGGTTGGTTAACCTAACCACTAGCACCTTCATTGGACTTAAAAGTCATGATTTACATGTGTTCATGGAGCGCCTCCTCCCGGTCGCTTTTCGAGACTTTGTCCCGGATTCCGTATGGGAGGTTTTATGTGAGATTTCAGCCTTCTTTAGAGAGATTTGTGCCAAGGAAATTGATCCAAATCGCATTGCGATATTAGAAAAGGATTTTGTTGTCACAATGTGCAAGGCAGAAAAAAATTTTCCTCCTGGTTTCTTCGATTCAATGGAGCATCTTGCGTTGCATGTAGCATACGAGGCAAGAATGGGGGGGCCAGTAGGGTCCCGATGGATGTTTCCATGCGGAAGGTTCGTTGTGGTTTGGAATTTATTTTTATTTTACATGAAGGAACACTAAGCTTAACTATGTCTTCTATTTCTATACCATCATACAATTATTGTAACAACTAACACTTAACCATTGTTGCAATTACAGGCGTAACAAAGAACAGAGGATGAGAGTTACAAACAAGGCACGGGTTGAGGGTTCTATTGTAGAGGCCACAATTGCCAAAGAAATCGGTACATTTTCCGCACACTACTTTGCCGAAAAATCTAACATTGGCCAAGGAGTTGAAACAAGTAATCGTTCGGCGGGAGAACTGTCGATATTCGATACTCCGACCCGTTGTATTGGCAGGAGAAGACGAAGGCCTCTCTTTGAAACAGATTTTGATGCTGCACACACCTATGTCATCCTCAATTGTCCAGAGATCTGTGAGAAGTACATGGGGTACAATCTTATAAATTTTACTTTGATGATCTCAAAATTATCTATTCTAGAACCTATCACAATCTAATATTTTTCCATATTCTAAAATGCAGAGAGTTTGATACATGCATGTTCAACTCTGGAGTAGCCATAAGCCCACTAAATCTGCCAAAAATTCGTCAAGAGGGTTTCGCAACTTGGTTACGTAAAAAGGTAATAAATTCTCGGGATGAAGGCGATTACTACATACGAATGGCAGGAATCAAGCCTAGCAAAATAGCGTACTTCTACGAAGGGTGCGAAGTCAATGGGTATAGATTTCACACACAAAAATATGGGCAAAACATGTCAACTAAAAGTAGTGGTGTTTGCATTAAAGGAGAGTGGGATGCAAACAACACACAAATCGACTACTATGGAATTCTCCAAGATGTCATTGAGCTACAATATGATGCCCACAATGTAATTCTCTTTAGGTGTGATTGGTTCAACATAATAGATGGTGTAAGGGTCGACCGCAAACATGGTATTGTTGAGGTTAAGCATACTTCTCGCTTTACAAATTACGAGCCGTTCGTATTAGCGGCTCAAGCAACTCAAGTATGCTACCTACCTTATGCATCGCAAAAGGCCGAAAGACGCCCATGGTGGGTGGCAATGAAAACAAGTCCGAAGTCAAGGTTTCGTGCCGAGGGCGACGATACAAACATCGAATTTTACCAAGAGGAAAGACCAGATAATCCAATTGAACCAACAATTGGACAAGACATTGATTGGGATGGTATGGTCCTTCGAGAAGATGAGTTTGAGCTAGTGATCGATATGACGAACCTTCCGCCGGCAACATCAAATGAACCGTCAAGTTTGGCGAGGGACGAAAACAACATAGGCGAGGGTGAGAATGAGCATGACATGGAGCAAGACGGTGAAGAAGATTGCTTAGGCTCCGATGATTCCGATGAAGAGTATTAATTAATTGGTAAATCAACATACATGTGTTAGGTTTTTCATTTAAAATTTCTATACATTTTTCTAATCCGGCATGCTTCACTTTTGTCAAATCCCTTCTCTAACCTTGTTCTCTTTTTTTTGGTTTGTAACAGGTGTCTACACAAGACCTCAAATATTATTCTCTTTTCTTGGTTTGTCATAATTTTTGAATCTAAATTAAACTTAAATATGTCTTGTAATTGGCAAAGACCTCAAATTTATGTTTAAAGATGTTTTCATTTGTATACTTCATTTTAAATATCACAATTGAATATTTGTATGCTGCTGTGATTTAATTTTGTTGAGCATTCAAAGGGACATATCCAATAAACAGAAACGTTGCTGTCTCCAGGAACTTAACTTTTCCAACGGTAGCCTCATGGAAATAACAAGTCCAACTTTAAAATAATATAAACTGAATCCATAAAATATTTCCATGAGCACAGTGCTCCACTATTTCCATGAACCTCCACTATAATATAATATAAACAAACTAACTACAACATTTCCAAGGGTCGCTCATGGAAATAATAGGTCTCACAACTTCCATTTTATTTCCAAGGGTAGCTCATGAGGTATTTCCATGGGACATCAATAAAATATAGTATTCGGTCTGTTTGGCGGGTCATGGGTCATGCAAAAGTATTTCCAACGGCGGATAGGTAACATTTCCATAGGCAGACATCAGGGATTTCCATGCGCTACTATTTCCATGGGACCCCCTTTGGAAATGGTTGAGTGTGTCAGAAAACTCGATTTCTTTTCCAAGGGCCCTTCCTCACCATGGAAATAACATTGCTACGCATGGAAAAAGCGGAAATTCTAGTAGTGCAATACGGGCCGTAACAGGGACTTAGTCGATGAGCATCTCATTGATAGGTAACCTTGTCTTAAGAATCAGTTCCTTTCTTTTCAAGAATGATAATTGATAGGTAACTTCTTGATAGGTAACCTGGCGATAAGGTTTCATCTGCTCTTATAGGTAACCTGGCGATAAGGTTTCATCTGCTCTTATAGAAATACCTATCGCCAGGTTCCTTTCTTTTCAAGATGAAACCTTATCCCCGGGCAACTTCTTGATAGGTAACCTTGTCTTAAGAATCAATGCATTTTATAAAGTAAATTCAGTTGCACTCTTATGTATTCTCCTTTTGTTCTATTATGTAAAGGGAACAAGCATTTTCTCTTATTATTTTAGCTTGTTCTCTGAATCAATGCATTTTAAGAATCAAAGGACTTATATGTTATTTTGTTAAAATCTGAAAAAACAGCATCATAAAAAGGCATTGACACTCAGATAGCGCAGGCACAGCCAGCACCAACTCTTCACGTAGCCATCCCAATGCCACGCGTGAAGATAGGCTGGCAAGCTCAAACACACAGCGTGCCAGAAGACAGTTTCTGGAAAGTCACTTGGCCAAGTTGTTTGAGCAGAAAACGGAGATCTTCACCAAAGTTGAATACACACAGGCAAGTTGTTCAAAATGAAATGGCAATGATTTATTTGTCAAAGGACAAGGCCATCCATTCTTCTTTGTATAAAAGCTAACGATTTCTAATTTTTGTACATAATGAACATGGAATAATTTACAGAATGTTTTGCTTGAACAAATCATCCTTTGGAAAAGGCCATACACTTTTTTATGATTTTCTCTTTAGGAAATTGAGGTTGAGTTTGTAAGTGATCCAGAGAATAAAAAATAGCTACAATGCATGAAATACAATGGTTGTTGTGTAATTCAGTTGCATATTTTGTTTATTTGTGTTATGTAAATATTGTTATATTGTGTGGTCTTTTGTGAATAAATATGTTATGTTGTATATTCTTTATATTGTCTAAATTATTTGCTTGATATTTTGTTTAATGTTAATGAATGTCGAATGGTAATATATGACTAGCAAAAATATGGAGGCTAGTCCCAATACAAATAGAATTATACAAAAATTTGTATGTCAACACTTACCGTTTTTAGAAACTATACTGACTGTTTTTTAACAAAAACAGCCGGTGTTGGGGACCTACACCGACTGTTTTTTAAAGAAAACAGTCGGTGTTGGTACCCTACACCGACTGTTTTTTTTAAAGAAAACAGTCGGTGTTGGTACCTACACTGACTGTTATTTACCCGTCAGTAAAGATATACCTATACCGGCGGCGCCATCACCGATGCCTCAATAACAGTCGGTATAGGGTTTTTTAACAGTCGGTGAAGGGGTTTTTTGTACTAGTGATATAATATCTTTTTAGAATAACAATTAGTGGGACCATAGTACATTATTTCTGTAAGTGTGTATACTGTAGCACGGGTACTGTAGCGCGGGTACTAAAATAATTATTCTTTATTTTTAAAACAAACGGGGAGACAGTTTTAAGAGAATTAAATAGAAACGGCCATATAATATAAATTCAAATTGAAACGTATAACAAAATAATGGATAATAAAAAGGTCTGCTCAATTGACACAATTTTCACAATTTTCAGTTTAGTCCCTCGAACTAACAAATATTACCAATAAAGATTTTAGACAAATATATTTGAAAAGAAAATTAGAGTTTTTAAACTAAAGGTTCAACATAATTGAGACGTGGTAACATTTTCGATACAACTGCCTTGACAAAAAAATTATTTGACAATCTCAAAGTCCTAATTAATTAGTGATAACACTATGGAAAAAAACAGTAGAAAAAAATACATCACCAAGTAGATAAATAAGCCTGAATTAGATGTATGTTGTTTGACATCACAAGGCCAGAACCAGATTGGCGGTTGAATATAGTCAACAGGGAACTGCTCATATGTTCCCTTCTTGAGGTTGTAAATGCCTGAATTATGATAACGATAACCACAGCAATTGAGTTTATGAGCGTAATGATCATCAGTGTAATAAATGCAATTCCCTTGTATGCCATGAAGGCCAACAATAGACGCTATGCGAGAATATCCGGGACCGATAAACACTGCATTATCTCCTAGGTTGTTAACAGGGCTCCACAATCGGTCTCTATGGTCAAGGTCCAGGTTATACACACGTATTTTGTTGCCAGGATTGCTCCATTCACTATCCCTACATACCATCATAAGTTTGCCTCTGGACTCGACGAGGTACTTCGTAAGATTGTTCAACATACTATTTCTTATAGTGAGAGCCTTCTCTGCTCTAAAAGAACAACCTTCCAGTTTCCAACAACAGAGAGTGTGAGTTGCCATGGCATAGATCTTTCCACGATAAATGAGGGCATCCTTATAATGCCTTTTGAGATCTAACCAGGTCCACTTGTCGTCTCCAACTTTCAAAACTGCCAAACCATGTGGCCAGAACAAACCTAGTAGCAAAAGCCCGGTATCACTACCAGAACAGTGCTCATTCACCCGGCAAATAATTACTTTCTCAACTGAGTCCCAATTAAAACTGTTCCCCTCAGAGCCCCATAAAACGGTGAGGTCTCCTTGATAGCCATGGGGGCGTTTAATACAGGGGAGAAGGTGCTTAGTCCCAGTGAGGGGTGAGATTAGGTGGAGTTGGTACTTTATGTTGGTACATACGAGCCAGCCAGAGTTGGAGCCAAGGAAACGAGCGCGTTCGATGGAAGAGAACGGGATGAGACTAGGAATGCAGTAGGATGTTGCGGTGGTAAGATTGTAAAAGATAAAATCGGTATGGTCGGGATTATATTTTGAGGCACCAGCATAGAGGAGGAGCCAGGGTATGGGTTGTTCGAGGCAGAATAGTGGGAGGGTGGGAAGGCGAGGGCGGATGGTGGAGGCCCAGGTGGTGCAAACAGCAGAGCAACGGAGGCAGCTGAGGATGTCGAGGCGGTCGGATATAGAGATCAGCAAATCGGATGGGAGATCGGTCCATGAAGCCATTATCGATATAAATTGATGCAAGAAAGAGGGAAGAAACTGTTACAATTTATATTAAAATGAATAAAACATGAGGATGTACGGTCAAAATTAAGACAATAATAAATTTAATTAAGTGCTCTTTTTGGTTGAGTTCTAATTTATTGTCATTCTTTTTCTATTTTTCTTTGCTATCGGTATTTAATTTGGAGGTGACGAGATTCTTAATTTAGGATGTACAAAAATATAAGAAGGTTTGCCTATTTTTAATCATAATTAAATTCTTCGGGAAAATATGAGAAAATTTTGAAGTAGTGAAAGGCTGGGTTAATTATAGATCTAGGCGTGTAGTGTACCTTTTGTTAGAGCAATTACCTTCTTTTTAAGCAAAAATGTTTTTAATCAGAGACGGCCATCTAAATAAAAATTCCGTGTCCAATATAGAAATTTCAGTGGAATTTTGTGTCCAATAGAAATTTGAACTAAATTATATATGATAATAATTTGATTAATTTGCATTGTTAGAACTTAGATCAGAAAATGCTTGTACAGAGATGAAGATATTCAGAAATCTACTGTGTTTGTATTAAATTTGCATTCATTACGCTCTAAAACCATTAAATTATTTATCTTAATATTTTTGTATTATGAGACTTTTCAAATATTAAAATAATAATGATAGGACGAAATCAAATGACTAGTGTCCAGCAATATTTTCTCTATTTTTAAATATTTTTGGGTGATACAACCTAAAATAGAACATGAAATAAAAAATAAATAACTGTCTAATATTTGAATAGCTAATAAACTGCTTTGATAAAACAGTAAAGTTAAGATGGTAAAAAATAAACAAAAATCTTTATAATATCAAAAGCTACAAATTAAGGGTATGTTCGGTTGCAAATTAAAAATAGCTAGAATAGCTAAATTGAGAATTGTTATTGTTTGTTTTATTAGAATAGTCAAATCTCAAAATTCTTAGAAATATTCTATTCTAATAAGACAAAAAGTTTGAATTCACTGTTATAGCTATTTTTATCCAACCAAATACCGAATAAGTTATTCCTAATAGTCTAACTCCAATAATAACATATTCTTAATCCAACCAAACATACCATAAGTATTGCTTGTGCTTGAAGTACTCCGTTGGTTCCTCGTTCACATGGCAGAATTTTTTTCCAAGAGAGTCCATCCGTTCATGATTTGAATAGTCATAATTAAATATGGAGAGTATTTGAGTTTTGAGAAGATACAACACATTTAAATTAATTGTAATTTTTCTGATTAGGACAGATAGACGGATATGCTGTGAACTTGAACTTAATGCTTGACAATTTTTTATTTTTTATTTTTTGGTTTCTTACATGACCCGTGGGTCTATCTCAAGACTATCATTTTCCCTGGCTACAATCTCTATCAATTGGAATAAAAATATGGAGTAAAACTAAGGTGTTTTTAAATCTATTGGATTGACTTTAAACAATGCATTCAAACCGTTGAAACAAATCTACTTCATGAGCGACACGTTTACATGCTAAATTTTTAAATTTTTGAACTAATTTAGTATGAAGTCAAGTACCAATTACAAAAAAAATTAACAATGGGGCCGCAGAACCATTTGGAGGCTTCTAGACTAGAGCTGCAGGAGTATATGGCGGCCCTCAGTTTTTGGAGCCGCAGAATAGTTTGGCGGTCTAGGTATTTCTTGAATTCCCCAGAATTTGGGATGATTTGGTTTTTTTTTATTATTATTACAGTATAAATAATTAAAAACTTCGGGAATAGGGAAATAAATCTGCTGCGATTCTTTGGAATCGCAGGGATCCTACTTTTCCAAATCCAACTATTTATCTATTTTGAGATTCGTGCATAACAACCAACTGATTTTGAGATTCGTATATTTCAAAAAATTAATGATTGGATTTGAAAAAGCAGGATCCTGCGATTCTTTGGAATCGCAGCAGATTTATTTCCCGGGAATAGAGGTTAGCCGACAAAATTCAAAGAGGGAACCATACTTCTGGTAACTTTTTTAGGACCTGCTTGACTAAACAATGTGCGGCTTTCAAAAATAAAACTTTCATTTGTGTGTAAAAAAAAAGAATCTTTTTTCCGCTCAAATTGTGGTGTGCAGAGCATCTTCTAATTAAATTGGCATTTTCCTGTATCTTAATCCATGATTTACACCGTGTTTTAGGTGACTAAATATATTTATTTGATCCTTTCTGATAGGCATGCTTCTAGCTGTTGGAACATTTTTGCTTTTGGATAAAAATGAAACGCTTCAAGTGCTAGTACCTAACTCTTGAGAAGATTGGAGGGATCCCTCTAATGTCTTGTAGCCTTAATTCTTTCAATTCTATACTCCAAAAAAGAGGTTAAGCCTCAAGATTTTCGCATATGTTATATCTTATCAACACCTTTATGCATCCAATTCTATTCTCTCTTTTTGTTTATAATGATTGGAGAGTTCATACTTTTTTTGTTCATGCCATCTTCTCATTTAAAAGAGAAGATACGCTTCTATTTCTCTCTGTATGAATTGTCATACAGTTAATCTTGTTGATTTTTATTATATATGTTTGTAGATTTTTGAAAAATTATTTAGGTTATGTCGATTGTTTACATATGTAAGCTTTTTTTATTTTTGTAGATTCCAGTAAAAATATTGAAATTTGTCGTGCAATTAAGATATACTTTACAGAGAGACAGCGAGAGATTATATTTATTAAGAGCATTGCAGAGGTCACATATATTCTTTTTTTTTTCATGTATGTATGTATATTAGTATATATAAGCACGTACGTACTGTGTACATATACAATTTAATTTTTTTTATTATAATATTAGAACTCCTTTCCTCTCTCTACCCCTCTTATCTAATGTTGTTGCATGAAATACAAATTAATTTGGTTAGGACTCAAAATTCGTAAAGGTAAAAGTTTTATGTTCGAAAATATAAAATTTGTAAATTATCATGATCTATCTTATAATAACTTTTTTACTTTTTCGTTTTTGTATTTATGTATTTATCTAATGCACTCATGTTATTAGATCATAGAGGGAACGGAGTGACGAGGAAAGAGATTGATACGGTAGAAGAGGAAGACACTCTTAAACTTTAGTTCATTTTTAATAAGAGAAAAAAAAAAGAGTAAGGAGTTTAGAGATATGGATAATATTTTTTATGTACAATTAAAGTAAATATGTATTTTATAAATTAAGTTAATTTTGATAGATCGATAAATAAGAAAACTTATATAACTTACATAAAAAGAATGATATTTGTAATGTAAGACATTTGAAATGTTAAGATTTAACTAATTATTTTTTTAAGAACAAATACAATATTTATAATTTGAAGAATATATATATAGTTTTGAGATAATATAGAGGCAAATGCCCGGGGTTCTATAATTTTGGAGGACAAATTTAAAGTTTTAGAATTTTAGAATTTTAGAAGGACATATATGAAATTCCGCCTGAAAGATTACGAGTGCGTATCCTCTGAGATATCTCATATTTTGCGTGACCGACGTGTCCGGTGCCTATTCGGGGACAGAGCAGGGGGCCAGCATTATTTGAGTTTTGAGATCCGTGCAGAACGTATTTCAACGGTTGAGATTTCCAAAAAGTCACGCAAAATATGAGATATGTCAGGGAATGCGAATTCAAAGAATACAGTGTCTGCGCGAGGGGTTGTAACACATTAAAATCCTTTCATTTTCTTTCTTATGCGAAAGCCCCCTCTTGGTCTCAAGATCTCACTATTAGGCGAAAGGAGGCTACTTTTAAACCCTATCGAAGTCTCCATTAAGGTATCGAAATCTCCTCTCTCTTTTTTTTTTATAATTTTCAGTTCCTCCTTGTTTTAGGGTTCCTTTAAACTTGAAATTTCAAACCCCCGTCCTTTTCTGTTCTGGATCTTTCTTTGGGGGTTCCTTTACCCGCTCGAGTAAGGTCTAAATCTTTTCTGGGAATGAATTTATCGTTTCTTTTTTATTATAAGAATTTGTTACTCTTTGTAGGTAATAGTAGTCAATCGAGAGGTTAGATAGAGAGAATGACGGAGCCATCCAAAGTGATTCATGTGCGAAATGTGGGGCAAGAGATATCTGAGGTAATTTTAGTATGTTAAATAACAATTTTAAAGGATTCAAATTGTTCTTTAAATACTTTGATCAACCTTGGTTTCTTGTTACTGTTTTCTTTTTAAATAGGCAGACCTACTTCAATTGCTTCGGCCATTTGGAACTGTCACCAAGGTTGTCCTGATACGCTCGAAAAATCAGGTTAATTTTTAAACTTTCAATAACAATCTTTTTCTTTAATCAAGATGGAAAATTTGCTTTTGATCCGCAGCATTTTGGCATTTTGACAGGTATTTAACTGTTTTTTATGTGCTGTTAATTGATGTAGGCTTTGCTGCAAATGGATGAATTAGAAAATGCTGTCAGTGCCTTGGAATATTATACCAGTGTGCAACCCAATGTCAGGTAATCAAGCACCTTTTGTCTCTATATTCAGTCTTTTATTTGGATAATCTTTTAAATAGTGAAAAGTTTTTTTACCTTTAATGCTATTTCAGGGGCAGGAATGTGTACCTTCAATTTTCATCCCACCAAGAGTTAACCACAGCTGGGGATGGAGAAGGCAACTCGCACATGAGACAGTCTGATCAGGTATCATAATGTCTTTTTGAATGTCAAAATCTTTTACATTAAATCTGAGAGGTGTTTTGGAATTATATGTTTCCTAATCATATGTTATTGGTAGAAATTATCATTAGGTTTACAAAAGGCCAAATTTGAATAGTTGAAAATTGGCACTTATAGGGTTTTACTTGAGTTTAACCATAGTAATTAAATAGCGAAATATATTAACACTTGAGTTCCAAATTAAAAAAAAAAATCAACAGTGTCTACTAGAAAAATGTCCAAGTGCATTACATATTGGAAATTCCTAGAATGCAATTGTTTCCTATAATGAAACAATTCCATTTGGAGCAGTAGTTCCAACTACCCTATTTTTTTTAAATAACAAAGCCATTTACATTACTACAATAGCAAGTAACATTTATGGTAACATGTGATCCAATGGACGGAACCTTGGTGATAGAATGAATATGACATATATGCATAAGGAAGAGAAAAGCCAACTATATCGAGAACATATGGGCCACTTTCAGCATCTCTCTCTCTCTCTCTTTTTGAAAACTTGACAGTGACTCTCTATCTCTCTCGCCCCCTCTACTTAAGCGTCTTTCTCGAGTTAGATATATATTCCTCTCACCTCTTACTCTTACTCTTCTCTCTCTTTCATCCATCCCGTTCTCTTCTCTCTCTGACGGTGGGTCCTGCTCTGAAAGGAATTGCCTCCGAATCGAATTCTCTTAGTAACGATTCACCACATGACGTATCCTATAACTGTCGACATTCTTCACCAAGTCTTTTCCCCATATGGTTTTGTTGAGAAGATTGTCACTTTTCAGAAGACTGCTGGTATTTCTTTCCCTTTAAATTAAATTATTCCAGTAACTTGTGGGTTTAGTTGGTTCTTTTTGTTATGCATTACAAACATGTTAGACATTTTTGAAAATTTTAAAATAATGTAGGTTTTCAAGCGCTTATACAGTATGAGCTACAACAGGATGCAATACAAGCAAATGATGCTTTACATGTATGTATTTTTTCTTGCATTAAATTTTATTATTTAATTTGTCTATTTGGAGGTATGGTTTTTATTACTTTCTATTTTGTTTTATTTATATCTTTGTGCATGAATTATTGTTTTTTTTTTGTGTGTCCTTACAGTTACATTTCTTCGGGCATCCTTAAGAGTTGTTTATATCAAGATTTGTGCTTCAGTGATTACTAACCAATTTGATTTTTTCTGAGGTATTTTATTGTTCATTTTCAGGGAAGGAATATATATGATGGCTGCTGTCAGATAGAAATGCAATATTCAAAGTATGTATTTCTGATGATAGAACATTAAATTTCTCTCTGGTTTACCTTCTTCTAACCATTTCATTGTTTGTTTTTTTTCCTGCTCTTTTAAAACCCAGTCTTCAGGAGTTGCAAGTTCATTACAATGGTGAACGCTCCAGGTATTTATCTTTCAAGCTTTTCAAAGCTTGTGGCCTCTTTTTTTTGTTTTGGCGTCTTTTTCTTTTGAATTTTTTTTTACTTGTTCACTATATTTATGACATTGAAGTAATTAAAATTTTAGGTTTAGAGATTGGCAATTTGTTATATATTAAGTTGGTATTAATTATTATATGAGTTTTGAATGTGCCATTGTTCTAATTTGTCAATACTATACTTTTTGTTTATTGATGAAATAATTGTGGAACGGCCTTCTGTTGTTATTTTTTAATAATTATCAAACACTGTAAAGTAACTTTTAAATATTTAAATTTTCAAGTGTTCTTTATTTTGTTTTCAACCTCCTTTTTATGTTGAATTAACTACAGTTGCATTTGTATTGGTCCTTTTTTTAATTCAGTTCATTTCTTTGTTCAGAGATTTCACAAACCCTGACCTGCCTGTGGACCAACGAAATAGTTCATCTCAGGTTTGCTTACCTCTTTCTTCCATCTTGCTTCTCATGTAAAACACTCGAGTAATCCAAAAGAAGAAAAATGAGAAGAACATCTCTTTTCAGCATTAGATTTTCACAATGGATCGTAAATACTTGCTGAAAATTTGCAATCCTGCAAACAGGCAACACACACTAAAAAAAAAGGAAAAAGTATATAACTTTTGTTTATGAATAATTACAAAATTTGTTTTAAGAAAATTTACTCACTGTGAGTCTGCTTACAGTGTAGTGCAAAGAAAAACTCTCCCTTCTGGTAGCTTTTTTTTACTTTAGATTATTTAAATTTATTAATTGATCGAGCAGTTCTTTTTAATTTTTTCCTTCCTTGACATTGGTGATATGTAGCCTGCTTATGGCGAAGGAGGTGGTTCCTATGGATACAGATCTCATGAAACCAGAGGTGCATATCACCAGGTTTGTGTTTGTATTTGTGCATTAGGTACTATTTAGCTCAAGCTGCATAGATATAATTAATGCATTGTAGCATGACATTTTCGTATTGACTTGTACAGACGGGAGGTGGATATGGGGGTGCCTCTAATGGCAGGTGTACTCTTTTGATCACCAATCTTGATCCCAGTGTAAGTATATATATATATATATTACCTAACTGTAAATCTTATAGGCTTTGTTACTATAATTAATTTTTTTTTTCATTTTTGCAGAGTATGGATGAGGATAAGTTATTCAACCTGTTTTCCATGTATGGGAATATAGTGAGAATTAAGTTCCTTCGGAACAAGCCTGACCATGCTCTTCTTCAGATGTCAGATAATTTTCAGGCTGAGTTGGCGATGAATTGCTTGAGGGTACCTCGATTGTTCTCTTCTTTACTTAAGATACAATTTATCTTTTGTTTGGGTTGGGACTTTAATCTCTCTTCTTTACTTAGATACAGCTTATCTATTTTTTTGGTTGGGACTTTTATCTCTCTTCTTTACCTTTAGACAGCGTATCTGTCGGTATTCTGTTTATGCGCAAGGCATGCTATTTATTTATTTTTTAACTTGAAGGGTTCGAAAATATTTGGCAAGAAGATGGAAATAACCTTTTCCAAGTACCCTGACATAGCACCCTCAGCCGATGCGCGTGACTACGCAAACTCAAGCCTAAGCCGTTTCCACAGCGGATCTGGCAAGAACTATCGGCACTGCACCGCACCAACAAAAACTATACACGTATCATCACTGCCTCGTGAGGTGACAGAGGATGATATAGTTGCCCATCTTGGTGAGCATGGCGTTATTGTAAATACCAAGATTTTTGAGGTACATGGTAAGAGGCAAGCTCTGGTTTCCTTTGATAGTGAAGAGGCTGCGACCGAGGCGCTTGTTTGTAAGCATGCGAGTGCAATTGATGGTTCTTTGATAAGGATCTCTTTTTCTCAGACCCATAATTCTTGAGAGGTGAGGTGAATTTGATTGATCAATGGTGTGTTATCACATGTTTTGTTATTTTATTTCCGTGTTTAAAGTTGGATTAATCCAAGTCAAGGTATTTGAGTAGTGTACTGTTTAAGTTTTTACTAGAGTTTTATTGGGAAAGTCATTTGTGTACCTTGTATTAGAAATTTATGATGATTTCGTTTTATACAGGGTTTTATGTCATGTTATTTTGATTATGTTCATTTTAAAGTCGTTCGGTAATTCTTTTACAGTAGCATTATTAATTGATTACAGAGTATTACTCGTTCAGATATTCATGCTTTATGACTGGTCGTGTTTAATACAAAGTGCAGTCCCCTATGCTGGTAAGATGTAAATGACTGCTTCTGCGTGTAGGTACCAATTTCTGGTACCTGTACCTTCATAAGTGCGATCCCACGTATAATATTCTCTCTTTTCTCGGCTTATCAAATTTAATCGAAGTATATTGCATTTTATCACTGCGATATCATGCTATAATGATACGATTGGTACCAATAAAATATGCAACAATCTGCTATGCTAATACAGCAAAATAGGGCATTGTTTTACAGATTAATTGTGCAGGAAATCTTGGCGATAAAATATAGCATCTTCACAAAATGGATATTTTTAGTTTGAACATGCTATACTGACTGTTTTGTGCCACATGATAAGAGTAGATAATAATGGACTTGTATGTGTTAGTAAAGGAATTTCATTTTTTGTTCTTTTATTTCCAGTCCATCATAGAATTATTGAATTAGCCTATATCAAGTTAATTATCATAGATAAATTTTACTGTATTCATTTTTTATGTGGATGTAATGCTTATAAGAAAAAGGTTGGAGGTCAATCCACCCAACTATTTAATATTTATAAAAGATTTTCTCTTTCGGATTTCGAACATGCGACCTCCCGCACGGAGGGCGCATGCATATTTTGATGTTAATTTGTGTGGATTAATTCTGTTTGAATGGTTATTTAATTAAGCCAATTATAGAGAAGTATATTGTTAAATAACTGGTTACTGAGCTTTGTAGCTTATTTATATTGTTTCTGTTTATTTTTGTTGGCGACTTAGGTTGACGGGACGAATGATGGATGCAAGGGTGGGATGAATGATGGATGCATGGGTGCCTCTCTTGTCGTGTGCCCTGACCCAGCGGCGGAGGTGTGACAATTTTGATATCAGAGCCTTTGCCCTTAGACCAGGTCTAAAATTAGTTCTCAAAAATAAAATCACGATGATTCAATGGAATTAATGTTTTTGTGTTACTGAATTCTTTTTCTTCCTTTTTTTATCGTTAATGCCTCAGCGGGCCTAGAAATAAATATACATATGCACTGATAATTATCCATTTTGAACAAATATATGAGCACTTGAAAAAACAAAGTAGCGTGGCGTATTTGTAGAGATGAGATGTAAAGTTGGAAAAGTTCGTTCTTCTGCCATTTTGTTTTTACATGACTAGTTATTTTATATCCTTCTCAAAAAATCAACGTTTTTAGTCAAGGGTGGAACCATAAAAATTGGTATTGGAGATGTTGGATATACAAGTGTTATGTAGTTTTATTTTATAAACATACTAATAGTGTAATTTGATATAAAAAAATAAAACTTTTGAAAGACAAAACTGAAAATTCTTAATTTATAAGAGATACTTGGCTAATAGAATTAAAATTTATTATATTGAAAATAATTTAAGATATTAATTGATGGCGCCTAACGAACAGTCCCCCGGTATTAGAACTAGTTATTTGCATATTTAATAGCTATTACGATGTGAAACTTTCTAACTTACCTAAATTATATACACCATTCAGCTTGAAACTAGAAATAAAACCTAATTGTAAATATAATTGACTCGTTCGCAAGCAGAGGCGGAGGCATGTTCAAGCTATGGGGTCAATTGACCCCTTTTTATTTTCAAAAATTTTGTACTTGTACACAGTTTTCTATATAGTTTCGAGTAAAATGCTATATAAAATTGACCGTCATTCATAGCATGAAAATTTTATATGATTGACTGTTATGTATTTTAGGTATTGGTTTTAGATCGATTGAATACATTTTTTCACTTTTAAATTTATAAAATCTTAGTAACACAATGATAGATCGGTTGCAAGCATACAATCTATCCTTATAGTAAAATAGGTATCGATTCAAATATAATGAGAAATATTACTTCTTACTAAATTAATTAATTCTAAAAAGATGCAAATAAAGTAAATGAGGGGGTTTGTTGCAAATTTGGTTTTGTGGATTCAACATCCGATTGAGAGTTTAATTGTAACAAAAGCAATTTAAACAAACAAATAAATGGAGTTTTGTTTTTCAATAGAGAGAAGTTTAGAGGTTATTTGTATACAATCACTTGGTCAAATTCATACTTGTTTGGTTTCTAAATTCATATTTGCGTTGATGGGGTTTCTAAGACGAAAGTATCATTAAGGGTCACTTTCGTGAATTAATAACGTGCCTAAACAATTCGGGTTTCACGATTAAGTTCTTCACCCTAGCTATCTAGACCATAAGCATATGTTAGCCTAACTTATCCCTAAATACCGATACATCACGATTAAGTCATTCATACAATATTTGGTTCAATTCTAAATGTCCCAATCAAATATGAGGCTTCACGATTAAGTCTTTCACCTCAATTCAACATTTGTTTTTTTTTGTTCCGGACTAAGAATTAGATTTGGACATTTCTAATCTCAAATCGTAAGGTATTCATGTATATAATTTGTTACCATCAATTCTTGATCCAAATCTACTCAAGTTGTTTAGACCTAAGCGGGACACTAATTAACAAGCAACACAAATCACATAATCACACGAATAATAAAATCAACAAGAACAATCATGCAAACAAACAATTATAATAGAGAAAACCATCAAAGTAATGTAGATTTTAACACAAGTTCATGATTAAAGCCTAAGCCCCCAGAAAAGAAATCTAGTCTCTCATGGGTGCGCTAACATTCAAAAGAAATACAAGAGTAAACATGATAAAAACTAAGAAAAATAAGTAAGAGAATAGATTACACCAATCTCCTCCCTTGCTGTTTTCGTCTTCACTTCGTTCCGCTCGAGCAACCTTCAATCCTTCGCTTCAATCGCCTTGATTAACTTGGAAAAGGGTGGATAAATGTGGAGAAAATTTGTAGAATAAAAGTTAAAACAAAGATGCCCTTCTCATGCTGCCTCCCTCCAATATATAGCAATTTTCGTACCTTGGGAAGTTTTCTCCCATAATATGGCAGCAAATCTGAGAAGATATCGCGAAATCAAGCAAGATTGGTTTGGTGCGGCCTCCCGTGCGGCCTTCATAAAATTTCGTACGGCCCGCATAAAATGAGAAGTCAGCCGAATTTTGCTAAGGAGAGAGGTTTGTGCGGCTAGAGAGATCCGCACAAAATGGGATTTTTGGTTCGTGTGGCCCGCAATGCTTGTACAGGCCGCATAACTCTTGGGAATAATTGGAGATTTCTCGATTTTAATTCCAAATTTCTTGTGCAACTTCATTTTATTTCCGTGCGGCCCGCACCAACCTATATTTTGCTCCATTTGCTCCATTTCTGTAATTTAAACAAGGCAAAGACAGTAATTTGGTTCTTTTGTGCATTATATATTAAATTAAGCTAAAATACAAGAAATTTGGTACAGTTTTAGAGGTGAAACCCTAACCGAAAGTACATATAATTGAGGCTTATCATTGACCCCCATTCACGTTTGACCTCCATAGTTCAAAAGTCTAGCTCCGCCCCTATTTGCATATAACACACATGTGAATTTAAGATGAAATTACAAAATTTCGACGTGCTTAATAGCATAAAGATTTTTTTTTTAAAAAAAATTGGTCTAGTCAATTAAACATAGAAATCCAGCTTGTTCATACACAAAATATATACAATAAATAAAAGTGAACTAACTGAACTAAACCTATCTAACTACCAATAGAGATGACTCACTTGTATATTGGCTATCATATAAAAATTTAATATAGAATATGTCATAGTTATGAGCTGTGTACGATTACAACAGAATTCAAATTAAATATTGAAAATTTAATCCAAAAATTATATTTTCAACATAATTTTGAAAGAGGCGTTATCGTAAGGCGCATATCAGTCGGCCAAGATCTCGGTCTAATCAAAACAGTCCGCATCCTGAATTCACATCACCTCAGGTTAGCTGACTCAAGCAAATTATGATCGGACGGTTCTTTTAACATAGCACGAATCTCAAAACAAACCCCCTACAGTCTACATAGGCACCGGATTGAGTTTAGCTCAGATAGGATTAATCTGGACCGTCCGTTTCAATTTGCTTGAGTCAGGTACCTGAGAGGATACGGATCCTCTGAGAAGGAATGCACGGGTCCCCTTTAATACACGTGCTTAAGCAGATCGGACGGTTCGAATATAAACTCAAAATTTCTGTTACACCAGGTGATTTGAATTCATCAAAACAACAACCCTCTAACTACCAAATAATTCCAAGAAGCAAAGAACTGAAGAAGCAACTACTGCCCATGACCGCACAATTCGAGAACTAAAAAAATAATTAATAAAAATTAAAGCTCTTCTTGTTTTGCTGCAAAGAGCCGCGAGCGAGAGCGAGAGAGAGAGAGAGAGAGAGAGAGAGAGAGAGAGAGAGAGAGAGAGAGATGGCGGCTGCGGCGGCGGAGAAAGAGTCAGTGTCCGTACCGTTGAGCCGGGATGAGGAGGCAGATCTAGAAGATCCCGTCAAGTCTCCGCCTAGTTCCCCCAATTCCTCCACACGCAAGGTTTCTAGTGCGATCTGAAATTTATGCTTGTTTTGCTATGATTTAATATGTTTGAGTTTATTAGATATATGATTGCTCTTTACCTCTCTGTCGATGTAGATTTGGAATTAGATGTTATACTATTTCCATAAATAGAGCTAGATGTAGTTTGAATTAAGATATAAACTAAGATCTGAGCTAGTGAACTTTGTAATTTTATTGGAATTCGAAGCAATCACGTGCTTTCTATGGTTCTGTACGGGTTACACCCCCCACCCCTCTCCTTCTTTTGATTTCCGATCAGGGTCAACAGTACCTCCAGAGTCACCATTTACAGTATTATTTTAGCTAATTAAAAATACAAAAAAGTTGTAGCTGATACAATAAGACCACATTGTTCATTTATAGACTTTAACTGGATGTTACTGTATTTAGGCATGTTGTGCTTTTCTTCAGAGCTGGGTGTCGAGAAAATTTATGACTGGAATGTATGTTGTTTTATTTCTCCTCTAAGTTAATAAATAATGGATTGAATTTCTTCGTTTAGTTTTCCTTTATTTTTGTATCTTCTAAAATGATGTCTTACTTTGTTAATCTATGCTATTTGCAGCGTAGTGTTGTTTCCAGTTGCTATCACATTTTTCATCACATGGTGGTTCATTCAGTTCGTTGATGGCTTTTTTAGCCCTCTATATAGACAGCTTGGCGTTGATATTTTCGGTGAATTCTCCTTTGAAAATATAGCACTTTCTTTACAATAAGGTGTTGTCTATCTGTAGAGAACCAGAAATGCATGTAATCACCTATGATCTTTCTATAAAATTTCTGAGTATATAAAAATGATGTTAGCTGGTTAATAAGCATTCCCATTATATTAAAGGTTAGATATTTAAGGTTTCTGAAAACCTAGATAGGCATGAATTGAAGAAGCATGCAGACAGACAGCAAGTAAGAGGGACAGTAAAGAGATTACTTGCCCAACTAGCTAGATCCTTTCTGTACCAACTTGTATATGCTGTTGGTACCAAGTGAGACAGAGTTTAAGTTAGATATCAGCAAATTAAATTTGTGCCTTGGCATATGTTAACATGCATATCATACTATCTCTTATTCGGTGTCTTCTGTGCTAATTACAGGTCTAGGGTTTCTGACGTCTCTGATTTTTGTATTTCTGGTGGGAATATTTGTTTCATCATGGCTCGGTGCATCCGTATTCTGGCTTGGAGAATGGGTTATAAAAAAGATGCCTTTAATGAGGCACATTTACTCTGCCTCTAAACAGATCAGTACTGCTATCTCACCTGGTATTATTATTGTCATGTCATTGTCATTATCATTATTGTCACCTCATTTTTTATTTGTTATTAATTTGTACTTTGTACATGTGTGAAAAGAGTGCGAACCATAGTTGCATTGTTTCATAGTTTGGCTATAGGTTTGCTGGAAGCCTTTTTTTTTTTCCCATAAAATGGATTAAATTTTCTTTTCTATTCTTATTACAAATTATGAAATTATGCATTGATGCAAAATGCCCAAGGTGAATTCATCTTGGCAAAGAAACCATGTTGGCCTCTGTCAGTCATCACTTAATTTGTTAGTTAAATTCTATATTCTATTTAATTTAATCGAGTTAGCCATTTCAACATGCACTATGGAACACCAACAAAACCAAGGAAAAACAAAATAGGAGCCATGTACTTGAATAATGTATGGATGTTATGCTTTAATACAGATCAAAATACAACGGCATTCAAGGAAGTAGCTATAATACGCCATCCACGTGTGGGGGAGTATGCTTTCGGATTTATTACATCAACTGTCCTCCTTCAGGTAGTAATATTTATAGAGTGAGGCTATGGTAATATGCATATCACGGATCGACCCGTGCTATGGATCCATTTCTCTATATTTAAAATTCAAACAATCAATCCGAATCGTTAAACATAATCTTGATGTCAAAATGTACCTGTAGACCAAATTTTATATTTCTTAGAATTTTTAGATTGGTGGAACATCGTTGCTTTTGGATGGTCCAGAATTTTCAAATCAAGTGATTTCTACCAATCTAAAAAAATAGTAAAAAAAATTCTAAAAAATAAAAAATTTGGTCTGCAAGTATTTCCATACGAAGATCATGTTGAACGGTTCAGATCGACTGTTGAAGTTTAAAAACGGAGATATGAGTCCATAGCGCGGGCCGTTGTGTAATATGCATATTACCATAGCCTCATTCTTATTTATATATAATTTATTCTATTATTCCAAACTTTCAATTGCATTGATGAATCATCATCTCATACATTTGTTGTAATTTGCAAACTTGATGTATGCACTGCTAATATGCTATCTATGTCATTTTTAGACCGATAAAGGGGATGAGGAGTTGTGCAGTGTATTTGTACCAACAAACCATCTCTACATTGGGGACATTTTCTTGGTTAACTCTAGTGACGTCATCAGACCTAATCTGTCCATCCGCGAGGGCATAGGTTTGTGCAGTACCTCTTTTCCTAACTTTGTTTTACAATTGATATATCACTAAAATGTTCTTAGTTGTTTTTTCTAGTTTTGCTTGTACACATGTAACTATTTTTTAATAAGACATTACTTGATTTGATGTAAATGGGGATGGATAGAGTTTTGTTTATATGCAACCATTTTCATTGCCTGTTCAAAAGAAGCACAAGCCAGAAAGAAATAACACCTTTCTTAATAAATTGATTGTCTAATTCGCTCTTAAATAAATAATTTATAAAATATTAAAAGCATTTGACAGAAATATTGAAACTTTGAGTGGGGTTTCTTAATCATTCTTTGAGAAGTAATTATTGTTAGCTTATTGAACAAGAAGAGAGAAATGAACGTTTCAATGGGTGAGTGTCACAATATAGATTTTGAATCTTCACAAGATTGCTCCTTTGTAATGAGTAAAAATATCATATCTGGTCATAATTGAATTCTGACTTTTTAATTGATGGGCTTGTTATAGACCAAGAGTGGAACTAAAATTGAGCTGTACATTTGGTCTCAATATTGCATCACAAATGTACCAATATAGTTATAGATTGAAGGATCTTATGGGAAAGTCTTGGTGCCTGGTATCTTGAGTTACAATTTGCATGCTCTTTTGACTTTACTAATATAATTATTTTTCATGATATTTTGTAATCTGTGCTGTTTGCAGAGATTATTGTGTCGGGCGGGATGACGATGCCTCAAACAATAGCACCTCTAGAGAGTATCTCACGGACAAGTCAGAGTGTTCAACTCAATAGAATCTCATCATGTTAAAGGTTGTTTTATTGATTTGGAGATGCTTAAGGAATCCTTTTTCTAGGTTCATTTGTTTTATGAGGGGTCTATTGCCTCGAATTATGGTTTCTCCATTATTCCTCCAATTCCGAGCCACAGAACAAATCAATCAGCTGATGTTGTTTATTAAAAAATGGAGGGATGTGTGAGTGCAACTATTGATCTCTTTTACCTTTAGTGTTGCCCCCCACAAAAAAATTAACTTAATGAACTCAATCATTTATTATTATGATAATTCTTTTTTGGATGTGGGGGGGGGGGGGGGGGGGGGGAATGTTGGAATTTGGAAGATTCTTGTCTTCACTTTTTTATTTGTTTAAGCAGGATGGAATGTCTTGTAGTTTTAAAAAAATAGAGGGCATTGGTACGTTTACTTGCTTTTTATTTTATTGAAGAAGAGCATGAAAAGAAAGCATAACAAATCTGCATTGTTCATTGCAGTTTTTGTATATCAGGCTACTTGGGACGGAAAGCAAGAACATACATGGTACCTGTTGTACCAGTCATAATCAGGCTTCAAGAAACACAGTAGTAGCTTGTGAATAGCAGTTTCATTTGTTTTTTATGACTCTTTATTTTTGAGATCACGACTTTCATATGTCAGTATAAGGGAAATGATTTATGCATGGTGTCTGTATGTGTTGCGTTGTAGCTTTAACAAATTACTATATTGAATATATTTACGTCTTCGTTAATTTTGGTGTTGGAATGATCTCAGGAACTTGTGCTACATCTGCACCTGAGTTCCAAACTGTACAGATTTCAACTGCATATAGGAAATTTCTAATTTGACATTTCATACAAGGCGTGATATGAAATTTAGGATTATACATTTCTAGACTTGTTTCAAGCGGGAAACAAGGGATTTTACCTGAGACAGTTATTCTTCTGATAAGTCGAATTATTTAGGTTCGTATTGTTTTAAATCCTAATAGCGTCAGGATTCATATTATAAAAAAAATTAATACCGGAGTAATGGTTGAAAATTTAAGGTCAAACTAAGTCGTAGGTTGAATTAAGGAGACAGGTATTCTACAGCTACTCGGAATAAGCAATATATATTCAAACAATATTTTTGTTATTCGGAATAAGCAGTTGTTATTATTTATTCTTTGTAAATGTTAGAAGAACTACTATTCAGAAGTGTGAAGAGAGAAAAATATTTTTTTCTCGGATTTTTGCCAACACAATCCTGAAATGACAAAATTAACACTACTTCTACTATCTCCATATCGTGATAATTCATTTGAGACTCCACTTGTCTACATTTCCTCTTAATTAAACTATTTTTTATCGGTTACAGTTATTCACTGTTCTAAATGTACAATAAAAAGAACATTATTACTAATATGAATATCACTATTTTCACACTAATATAAAAATTACTATTTTTTCTCTATTCTCATTTACTATTTTATAAATTTCACTATTCTAGAAGCTCTCATCCAAACGTACTAATTAGAGCTTTATTTGGGTTCGAGACACTACGTGGGCATTAGTACAAAAAAAAAGGGGTGATCATCCTTGGTTGGAATTGTTCCAACGCATTGTCGATCCATTAGAATGTTAATCCAACACGAATTTCGATACAACATTTGCCTGATCGAGAATGTTAATCCAAAATGTCTAACCACCGAGGCCGAGCCTACTTGCACTAGCAAGATTTTTTCCCCAGTCCAAATTCTCAAAAGTATTAGACTATTAGGTGATCAAGAGACCTTTAAGGGCCTCAAAGAGATGCTTCTAGAATATGAGCCTTTTGGGTTAATCAAGAGCCATATGCCATAAAAAGGAAAGCTGTTGCATCTTGGGTTATGACGCGTCCTATTCTTTGAGTATCGTATTCGATGAAGATGAATCTAAGTAAGAATTTTACTTAATGAGTAAGAATATGAATATTCTTTTTTGTTAATTTACCGAATAAGGGTGTTAATAAATAATAATTATTTTATATTCGTTATCTTAAAAAATAATTGAAAAATATAAATTATATATGATAATATTTTATTTGTACATAATTATATAAGAGGAGGGTTCAAATGCCTTCATTTTTTGTGCCTCCACCATGCCTTCATTTTTAAAAACTTTAATAACTCAAAATTTAAAACTTAAAAGTCAAAATAAATCCGTTGGATATGATCTACATCATTTTATCTATGTGCTCATAAAAAATTATCACATTTTGATTTTGTTTTTATGTGAATTAATAAGTTCAAAAATCAACGTCTAGAAATTATCCACATTAGTACATTTTTTACGAGCTCTTGATGACAACCAAAACAAAATTGAAATGTCATAATTTTTTACACGTGCATAGATAACATGATGTAGATCATATCCAACGGTTTTATTTTGACTTTTTAGTTTTAAATTTTGAGTTATTAAAGTTTTTAAAAATGGAGGCATGGTGGAGGTATGAAAAATGGAGGCATTTGAACCCTCCTCATTATATAATGAGTAGGGTTAAAATGCACTATTAGTTTGTGCTCCAATCATGCTTCCCATCCTTATATCCATTTTTTTAAGTCTAAACTGACGATTCGAAATGTTCAATATGATTTTCATATTAAAATGTGTTTGAAAATCAAATTTTATATTTTTTTTAAATTTGTTTACTACTTTTATATAGGTACAAATCATTGTTTTGGATGGTTCAAAATTATATGAGAACAAAATCATTGTACCTATCTAAAAATATAGTAAAAAATTTTAAAAATATCTTAAATTTGGTCTCCAAGCACATTTTAATATGAAAATTATGCTGAGCAGTTTGAATCGACTGTTCAAACTTCGAAAACGAAGATAAGGATGTAGAACATGATTGGAGCACAATACAAATGGTGCATTTTAACTCTATATAATAATAATAGTTATTATTATATTGATTATACAGTATTTGTATTATTTTTTATTTAGTAATTTATGGAAATATTAATTTATATTTATCTAATTTTTAATTTAGGAGGGTTCAAATGCCTCCATCATATCTCCATTTTTAAAAACTTTAATAACTCAAAATTTAAAATTTAAAAGTTAAAATAAAATCGTTGGATATGATCTATATCATTTTATCTATGCACGTGTAAAAAATTATGACATTTTATTTTGATTGTCATCAAGAGCTTGTAAAAACATACTAATGTGGATAATTGCTAGACGTTGATTTTTCAACTTATTGATTCATACAAAAATAAAACCGAAAATGATAATTTTTATGAACTCATAGAGAAAATAACATAGATCACATCTAACGATTTTATTTTGACGTTTATGATTTAAGTTTTTAGTTATTAACGTTTTAAAAATGGAGGCATTGGAGACACAAAAAATGGAGGCATTTGAACCCAATATTTTTATTAATACCCTAAAAAAGAGAAAAAAAAATAGCAAATCTGTTCTCGGTATTTTTTTTTAAAACAGGCCCTGACCACCCCACGTTTGGGCCGTCCACTCCCCCTACCAAACCGCCCCATTGTGGGACGGTCCCCTATGCATACCAGACTGCTCCACTGTGGAGCGGTTTGGTGTTTATTTATTTATTTTTAATGCCATGCCAATTTTTAATTTTATAATTTATATTTCCAAATTTTATAATGATTTATGGTTATAATTTGTTATAATTGACGATTATACTCTTATTTGTTGTAATGTTTTATAATGATTTATGGTTATAATTTATTTGTTGTGATGTTTTATTGTAATTTTGTAATTTATAGTTGTAGTTTTATAATTGAAGATTATAATTTTATTTGTTGTAATTTTTTATAATATGTTATATATTTATTGTAGTTTTATTTGTTATAATTTTATTTAATGTTATAATTTTTTTTTACTAGATAAACAACAAAACTAAATAATCTAAATGTTAAGTCTACAACATAAAATCTAACAATCTAAACATGAAATATAACAATCCAAACATAAAATCATACAAATCCATTTAACTAAAAAAAACATAAAAAATCTAACGACGAGGGTGGTGACGACCGGAGAGATCCAGCCTAGTAGGTGGATGGCGGTCCCTGGGCAGTAGCTGATGCCTCAAGTGAACCTCCTCATCCTCCTCGTCATCATGGAGATCGTCCACATCCATCTTCGACGCCGCACCAGCTGCCCAGGGATCACCCTCCTGTAAAGATAACTATGTACGGCGGACCCATGGGAGATCCTCCTGGATCGCCGCATGTGTACGCATCTCCCATGGATTGGCCTCCAAGGTAGAAGGATACGTGGCCGGAGGCGGTGTGCCAAATATAGCAGATGCAAAGGCATCTGCAGCCTGCACCCAACTCCCACTAGCCTTGTGATCGTGGTCTGTGGAGGCTCTGTACCTCATACCCGGTATCATCTCCAGTAAGGTCAGTCATAGTGAACTCGGGATTGGCCTGCCAGGTAGGAGCCTCATCCTGCATGTAAAACAATGTTAATTTTACTACGTACAAATAACTAGTAAGTTAATTAAATAATAGAGAAACTCACTAACCTCGCCAATCTGCACCGGAACTCCATACTTGTTGTAGTAAGCGCTCTATGCGTTGTTATTCAACACCTATTGGTGGAACGCCCAACCCGAGTCATCCTCTGCAGAATTGAAGATAACTTAATAAGAATAGATTTTTAAAGAGAAATGATTGTGTATGTCACCTTCATATTAACTTGTAATCACCTGCAGGAGGTGGCGACATCTCATCCTAGTAGATAGCGACACAGGGTTGATCCGGATCTCGTGGTGTGGGTCTTATCTCACGCCAGTTGATGTTCTCCCCACTGTCTTGCAACATGCCAATAAGGCGCCCGTCCCAGCCAGAGTCATCCACGACTGGTGCACTGTGTTTGAGCATTTAACATCCTATCGCTCTCCAACCAGTATTCGCCATGCACACTATACTGTGTGCCACCTCTCTAATACCGAACAAAATTTGCACAAAATATTTTTTCATTATTATTAGAGAAAAGCATAAATAAACATTTAATTTTTTAAATATGTCAGTTTTTGTTAAATTTACTGCGCAAGCTTGGATCGGTCCGAAAGGCAAGTAAGTCCTGGAGGCCTCACCCATGAGTCTCCGTCGAAGAGTCTCACCATAGTGCCCCTGTAGATATACCGACGGCATGCCCCACATCTGATACCATACGGCATATCTCAATGCCCAAGGCCCAACCCTCAAGCCGACATCATCAGCCGTAGGCGTGGACCATAAGTGATCATGCGGGTATCGTGCCTTCTGGTAATCTCCGCGTGACACTGGCTCTAGTCGACTTTGGAGGGGTCAGAGCGTTTTTAAAATAAAAACAAAACCGAGGGCATATTTGCTATTTTTTATTTTGTTGAGGATATTAATAAAAATCCCGGCATTTGAATCCTCTTTTTTAATTAGTAATTTGACAAAATTAATGTATATGGACATTTTATATCACTGTTTTGTTAATGTTTTGTATTTTTTAAAATAATAAAACAATAATTATAATTTTTTTAATTTTATGATAGTAGAGCTAAATTAGTGTTTATTGATTTAAGAACTTGCCTGCAGGTCAGTTTATTGACATTTTTATGGTGTGCTCCACAAATTCAAATAAAAGGAGAAAAAAATAAAGGGGATGGAAAGACTAAGAAACTGAGTTATCCTTCAATTTTGAAGGATACAGGTTGGAGAAAAATTGTATTCATTTTTATGTCTTGATTCTCCTTGTCTCTCTTTCTCTTATCTTGATTCTCTTTCAAAATTTTAATTATTTGAGCAAGTAAATTTACTTGAGCAATCTGGTTATCCCTTCCTTCCTCTCTATTTGAGTTTGTAAAGCACATCCTTAGGTTGTGCTTCACAAAACGAGAATAAAATCTCATTAATAAAAAGGAAGGGAGGGTTCTGCGGGCGAGGCTCCCGTCCGAACAATAAACTTACACTCCGATTTGGAGTGAAGGATTTCGCCAAAAACGTACACGGTGCTCACTTCGTCTATCCTTCGAACAATAATTGTTCCTCTCTGCTCCCTCTCTGTTTTTCCTATTCTAAAGCAGGTGAAGTCGCCTTAACTGAACAATCTGAGGTGAAGCTTTCTCTCGGCACAGTGAATGCGCACCCCCAATTGGAGCAGAGTCTTAGCGTCTGTTCGATGCATACTTAAATTTAGTTTGGACTTGTGTCACTTGCGTCAGAAACTAACTTAACTCGATTCGCAAATAAAAACTTGTTATATTCACAGCTTTACAGAAGACTTCATTACAATTTTGCCGATTTTCATTTGAGTAAATATTTTAGACCTTGATCTTAATGTCGCAACACAACATTTGTTATATTATCCATAAATTACAGCAGCTACGGAAGTATCTGAAGTCAGAGACCAGGAAACTATTTTAATTTAAGGATAAATATAAGTTACAAAGCACTTATCTAACATGCTTGGCTACTAATATTTAAGAACGTCATGCCTATACCCTGTCTGTAAAAAACAAATAAAAAAATGACATAACCAAAGAAAAACATCCAAGTAAAATTAAAACAACTAAGCCTATATTTAATGGTTCCTCTGATAATCACCTCCAGTAAGAAAAAAATACAATAATTCTTTCATTTCCCTGTTCTTTCTTACAAAAAAAGAAATGCATATCCACCATCAACTTTTAACTAAGAAGCAAACAAAGATTATAAAAAAAAAATGCAAAGGATAAAAAAAAAAAAAAACAATCATTCAAACCCTCCTTTTTCCCCCCTTCCTATTCCTTTTGTTTTCTATACTCTTCAAATTAATAAATTGATGAACTACTGACAACCTATATTCGTAAAACACATTATCCAAGACATTGATCTCTTGTTCTACTTGGATGATGAAGAAGGTGGGGGGTATTGGCTTGAATTCAACGGATTCACAAAATCACCCAAAAAACTCATCAATTCGCTGTCTGGCTCTGTTCCATAGTAAAATGGATAATTAGGCAAAGAACCCAAACCTGAACCCGAACCATAACTGGAACCAGAACCATAACTGGAACCATAATTAGGCAAAGAACCTGAACCTGAACCCGAACCATAACTGGAACCAGAACTAAAACCAGAATCTGAACCAAAACCTGAAACAGATCCAGAACCAGAGCCAGTAGCAGTTGTAGTACTCGAAACAGAACAAACAGATCCCATCGAGTACGGTCCATGACTGCCTCCATGGACCAAGTTTTGACTGTCAAATCCTAAAAGCACTCCTTGTGTACTAATATTACTTCCACTGCCACTATTCCCACTGGTACTGATATATTGAGCACCGGTTTGTTGTGGGCCCTGCGGTGCAGCGAGCCGAACCTCTTCGGGGAAGTTCAGTTTAGCACGGGACCCACGAAAACGAAGCGCAGCAGCATCGTAAGCACGGGCCGCGGCCTCAGCTGTCTCGAAGGTTCCAAGCCAGACACGGGCAGCTTTATGTGGGTCCCGTATTTCAGCTGCCCATTTGCCCCATGGTCTCTGCCGGACCCCACGATACCGACGCTTTGGGGCCGTTTCAGCTGGTACCGGCGTAACCTGTTGCTCATCTTGGTTCAGGTCGCCAGAGGAAGAAGAAGGGGATTGTGCTTCCATTAATGATTGTTGAATCGATGTTGGGCCTGACAATAATATATAGAAAATATAAGATGGAACATGTCATATAAGTTATGGATGAGGAGATAAGTACAGAGATAAATTGAAGATAAATCTGGAAGTTGAGATAAGATCGGAGAAGAGTACATTAGATAACTTCCTCCGCAGGGAGATTATATAGGAGACGTGAAAATATCATATTTGACCCTTGAACTAATTGAAATTGCAATCAATGAAAGACTTTTAGAAATGGAGAGGAAAAATATTTGGTGATAAGACCAGAAGACTACGTATATTCGTCTCCACGTAAGTGATGCATTCAATACATTCCAAGTACAAAATCCATTTGCACAGTATGATATCAAAGACACGAGTTGAATTACAGAGGAGGTACTAAAAGTAGAGAGAGAGAGTACCTTGTTTTAAAAACAGAGGATGCGTGGTTTTCAAAGAGGTTAGTGCTGGTTTGAATTTAATGCTGAGAATTTTGAGGTAATATGGTAAGACCAGCGCTCTTCGTCTCCTTTATATAGGATGATGTTTCTTTCACTTGAGCCCACGTTTTTTTCAGAATTAAATATTTGATCTCTTGATGCTCTGTTTTAAAACTTTTAACAACCATAAAAAAAGGTTCGGTCTTCTGGCGGCAGGAAACATTCAATAGCAGAATTGAATAAATACCAATATAATAATGGTCTAGATGAGTAGATTTCAAATTTGATTCTCCACACTGTTCAATATTAGTATTTTGATACCCCCTTTAGATATTTGACATCCTGACCGGAGCATTTGTAGAAGTAAAATGTGACTTGCTTACGAAATATAGATATTTAGAAGGTCTAACATAGTAACCTATACACAACAAATATACAAAGGTGGTTGCTTCGATGAAAAGCAAAGGATAATAAACAAAGAGCTGGTACTACTAGGAAAGCTTATCAGCATGCATGCGCAAGCATCCATACAAAAGAAGAAGGAGAATTAAATGCGTAGTTTGTCATATATGAGAAATACGGTGAATAAGGTTACAACTTTAAGCGTTGTTTGTCATATGTGAGAAATATACGGTGAATAAGATTACAACTTTTTAAATATATACAAATATTACATGCACATCTCTGTCTCCTCTGTCTTATGCTCGAAGTTTGTTTTTTATGATGTAGTATTGTCTTGGCGCCAAGCACGAGGCAGGGGAAGCTAAGCAACCTTAACTAAGTTACCACGTTGCCATTATTTAAAATATATACTTGAAATCCCCTGCATTTATATCTGTATGCAAATCTATACAAAAGATTCAACATTCAGTTGCAATACATTTTATCATGAACCGATATGACGTATGGCGATGGATGATATGATGACCTGTGTTATGATTTCAGCAGGTACTTTTGTTAAATCCTGTTAATTAGTTTGGTTACATATTGTAGAATCATATGCATGATTTTTAAGTTATTTTGATAGACAATGGTAAATACATAAACATGTCAAGATATATACCTTGCTGGTAAACATGTCCTTGGTGATAGTAATTCATATCTCCACCAAACAGATGAGAAGTAGAAGGAGAAGCAGAAGAAGCCATGTCATATGGCAAACCTGTTGTTTGCCATTGCCAGGCTGGCGCTTCGGCACCGCCAGTCGGGTCCCTTGCTAAGACATGCGAAAATGCAGATACCATCATCTCCGCCTCCTGCGCCTGGTTATAACCCGAGAGCATCGCATTTGTTGTTGACATTGCCATTTGTTCTTGATCTGTTTCCTTCTCCTCTTCTGATCTCACCATATGTCAAACTAGCTAGAGTAGTTGATGCAATAGTAGGTAGGGCTTGAAAACAAGGGTCAAAGGGATTAATATATATATACACACGAGTGAGGAATTAATTAGGGAATAAAGATGTCTGTTCTAAATTAACTTTAAAGTTAATGAACTGATTATTATAAGAGATAAAAGAGAGAAATATATAAAACGTGGAGAGAAAGAGAGAGAGAGGAGCTAGTGCCGCTTTATTAAGTGTGTCTACACTCATTTAAAGGAAGCGATTGAGAGCAAATTCAAAAGGGGCTACGCATGTGTACGTAAGAACTAAAAATATAATGGTTCAATTTTTTAAAAACAATTGTATTGTGTATTCGTGTTCATATAGAGTTCTTTACATTGGTTGACCAGTTAGGCGACAGGAGACTTGAAAACTGAGCGACCGAAATATGGGCAGGGGAAATGAATATGAATTTTGGAGGAAGAATCTTAGATCTCTGTTTTGTACCACATTTGGATAAGGCCTAAACAGAGAGAGTATGCAACTTGTGCTTGATTTTGATTATTTTGGAATTGGATTAGGTAATATTTGTGTGTGCTGACCTATATATATTTAATGGTTTTCGTTTCTGGTTTGGTGTAATTAGGTGGATCCTCTGCAGCAATCGCCAGTTCTCACTTTTAATTATTCAATTGTTGCCGTAGCCGGATCCGACTCCGCTGCGAGCAGCACCCTGCTCTTCCAAATCAGACCGTTGAATTTTTTTTATGCACGGATCTCAACACAGATGAACGGTCTGATTTGGAAGAGCAGGGTCCTGCTTGCCTATTTGGAGAGCAGCGGAGTTGGTTCCGCCATAGCCATAGCCATATATAGTTCATTTCATTTAATCTATTACTTAATTTGAATTTATATTTGACTAACAGTACATGTATTAATTGAATGAATATATTGGAAAAAAATATTAAAGGAGTTTTTAAATTTTTTAAGAGTGAAAATTGTTTTCAACTAAATAAAAGTAGAGGGTTTCATTTTTTTTGTCTTTATTATACTTTATTTTTTAACGTTAATAAATTAAAATTTAAGTTCAAATGGCAAAATAAAATGTTATATTTAATCTATTTCATTTCTATGCATATATAAAAGATTATGATATTTACACTATCTTTTTTATAGGTATCAAGAGCTTCCAAAAATACATTGATATTGATAAATTCTGGACATTGATTATCACCTTATTAATTTGTATAAAACTAAAACCGAATAATAAATTTTTTTTTGTGTGCAAATAGAGAAATAAATATAAATCACATCTGACAAATTTTTTTTTGATATATGAGTTTTAATTTGTTTTGTTTTTAGAAATTAAAAAGTGAAAAAGACATGATGGAGGCACAAAAAATGAAAGCATTGGAACCTTCCTCATAAAATTATAATATGCATGCGTCTTTGGCAAGTGAAGTAGTCTAAACTAAAATAGTGCATAATTAATTTTATTGCACTTGAATTTTATTATATGCATGTGTTTTAGTGTTTCTCATAAGTTTATATGGAAAATGATTATTAGAATATATTGAAATAAATGTTTGGTTGTACCGTGAATATAGTTTGCAAAATTTTGGTGTGTGAAATATTTTAAGGGGCAAATGTATTTTCCTTTTTGAAAGATGTATTATCAATATTCTTTCTTTTTATTAATTGTTATTAATAATTTTTATAGTTTCATGATATATAGATGGAAAAATATACATTTTATATAATTTCATTGCACAATTGCATTTTAAAAATACACAACTGTCGTTTATACTTACAATGTTTATATTAAATTGTTTATTTCTATTACTTGATCTAACCTCCTGATCAATTTTAAGGATATACAAACATTGATTATCAATATCCACATAAAATGACAAAATTAAGAAAAAAAAATGAATTAAGCACATTAAAATATTATAATAAAACAACCAGAAGTGAGAATGATTGCGCAAAAATTAATAAAAGCTGAGAATACAAATAAAATATTAAATGACAAAATTAAGAAAAAAATGAATTAAGTACATTATAATATTATAATAAAGCAACCAAAAGTGGGAATGATTGCGCAAAAATTCTCTATACAATCCCTGTTATGATTCACTGATAGCGAGTATCTTGCACAAAGCAAGCTTTCGACTTTCGTGTTTACTGTTTGCTAATAGATATCCTGTGAGTTCTCAAAAAAGGAAAAAAAAAGAAAAAGAAAAAGAAAAAGAAAAGAAGTGAGTAATATACCGTAGGTCCACCTGTCATTGACTTGCTACAATAAAATTTCAGAGAAGGTGGAACAGGGAATCCCGACTAGAGATGAAAGCAAGTAAGAATGCCGACATCGATATGGCTGGCCAGGCTGGGTTTTAACTTTTTTTTTTTTTTTATCTGATTTATAGATGGAGAGAATTTTTATATTTGATTTTTAGTAAAATATGAAAAAAAATTAAAAAATAGATGGAATGTTTTGAATATCTAAATTTTAAGATACTTTATCTATTTTTGTAAAAAAATAATATATTTTACTAGAAAAAATTAAAAGGAAAAAAAACTGATTTAGATCGGTAAAATTCCAAAAAATGTAAAATTTGGTCTCCAAGCACATTTTAATATGAAGAACACGTTGGAAGGTTCGAATCGACTATTTGAACTTTGAAAATGAAGATATGAGTTTTGAATGCACGTTAGGTGCACCAAAAGAGGATGCAGTGGAACTCTCCTCTTATTACAATGGTTATTACAAGTTCATTTAAAAAAAATAATCTTTTATGCTAAATATTTATGAAACTAGATGAGGATCACTTATAAATATTTAAAATTGAAATATTTATTTCATTCTCTATCCCAATAAAAAGTATTGAACAAGCTAGCATTGAGAGCAATCATGGAACGAGTCCATGCAAAACTTCCTTGAAAAGGAAAGAGACCGGGTCCACGGTCTACCGACTTGAAAATAATACTTTAGACCGAGTCTTTCCGGCTGCTGGAGGTGACCATTTTCTGTGGTCCAAGCTCATCTGATCATATGATTAGCTTAGCTGCTTCTACATTTTCAGTCTTCAAAGAAATAGAGAAAAAATACGAAATTTCCTTCTTTGTTTTGGAAAATAATTAATTCCACTACACGTATTACGTTATGAGATTTTTACAGATCCTCAGTTCCTCTTATGAAATGAATCCGGTTAAGTTCAAATCATAATGATTTCGTAATGTAATAAAAAAATGTATTTGACTACGCAATCAATAAATTATGTATAAAAATGCGAAACATATATAGTCAAAGATGTTGAAAATATTTGATTAAATTTAGCAGATTATTAAATTGATATTCAAGACGGAGCCACGTAGGCTGATCAGGAGATGACACTGTCGCCTCATGGTCCAAAAAAAATTCAACAAATTTTTTTTATTACTATATATCATGTTAACTAACCCCTGTTAATATTACTTAGATTTGTCAACCAAAATAATTATTTAAAAATCTTAACATAGTAAAGTGAATATTTTCAAAACTAATTGGGTTAATTTCATCCAACGTCACTAAATTTTGTCTTTTGTAATGAATTGGTTCTTTAAGTTTGATTTGTTTTTCTATAGACATTGAACTTTTTTATTTATTTCAATCAAGTCATTGTATAACTTTTTCATTCAAAATACTAAAATGAAACATGCTTATTCCATCTAAAATATTAATAGAATATATACTCAATATGAAAGTTTATATGATTACCTCCAATATGTGTTTGAATCTCATAGCTTGAATATCTGATTTCGTCCAACTTTCTATATTCTAAATAGACACTAAACTAATTTTAACTCAGTTGAGAGCTATGTTACCCCGATACTTCACCTAGGGTCTTGTACCCGTATCAGGTAATCGAATATGAATACGCATCCGATACGACCCCGATACGTGTCTGATACGCTAGCTGGAGTATCGGCTTACGTGGCGTATATATCTTACACACCTCCCATACTCTACCGATACGCTCCGATACTTCCCGATACGCCACGTATACTCCCTGATATGCCACAGATACTTGTACATCTCGTGGACCGCACCCGTACACCGCGCAAGAATGGTGTACCATGAGTTGCGCAAGAACCCAAAAAATTTCCCAGCAGCGTGAATCAGGGGCGGATCCAGGATTTTGATCAGGGGTAGGCACAAAATACTAATAAGAGTGCAAATTTTTTTTTTACTATCTAATCTCATGAGCTAGAGTACAAAATGCAAATTTTTTGGGCCAGGGTTGGGCACGATTTTGAGTCAGAGGTAGGCACAGTCTAAAAAATACACTGGGATTAAATTTTTTTTCAAATCCAAGGGTAGGCACTCGCCTATGTGGATCCGCCACTGGCGTGAATCGAACTTGGACTTGTTTGTTAAGAACCAAAGCAACTACCACTACACAAGCCTTTGTTGCTAACAACATTTGTTGCTCTCCTAAAAAAACAACATTTGTTGCTAATATATGTAGCTATAGTATAATATAAGTGTTTAATTAATAATATAATTAAAATAATAAAAAATAATATATTTAATTAGCGTATCCTATCTGGTATTTTTGAAAATTATCGTATCGCCGTATCCGTATCGTGTCTAATACGATACCCGTAGCGGTATCTATGCAACATAGGTTGAGAGTATTCTAACTCTGCATGCATTAGAGATTGAGAGGATATGGAATAATTATGATATGACAATAAAATTGCCACGTTTTTATAGCATGTATTGTATCATTATAATAATAACTAAGTGTCCACATCACTACCTAACGGAGCCGTCAAGTGGCTGACGTGGTCACTTGTGGTCCGTCAAATGATTTGGTTGCGATGTGGGCGATCGATTCAAATTGTCAGTTTCCTAGTTTTGAATTTCACATGATAGCCGAAAGATTTTGGTTCGTAGAAATGTAGGAATCAAATTATTTTCATGCTCTTTAAGTCTTCATTCGACACATTTTTATGCAGTATACAGTCCTTTGTTATATGACATATGATTCTGTCTTTATCATTTTGCTATGTTTACCTTATTATATTAGAAGCTAACATATCGGTATTATGATTGTTATTACCAAAGGTTTAAATAACGTTTATCGCGTCACAGCGGAACGGCTGAAAAAACAGCGCTATGGTCATATAGTGCCGTTATAGTGCAAAATAGCGCGCTATATGGCCATAGCGTCATAGCTTTTTTGGTCCGAAAACGCTATAGTGGTGCTATAGTGCCGCTATTTAGAACATTAGTTATTACTAATATATAATTGGGACAGTGCTACGGTGCTATGCGTAGCATAGAGGCCTCCGTGCTACGGCTCAATTTTTGAGTTTTGAAAATCCTAACGGTCGATCCGAACCGTTCAACATGATCTCCATATGAATATGTACTTGCAAACCAAATTTTACATTTTTTAGAATTTTTTTTACTATTTATTAAGCCACTTTGAAAAAAAAAAATTTGTATACAACAGTAAACTTTTCTGGACCATTGGATCAGCGATTTTCAAAGTGGCTTAATAAATAGTAAACAAATTCTAAAAAATGTAAAATTTGGTTTGCAAGTACATATTCATATGGAGATCATGTTGAACGGTTCGGATCGACCGTTAGAATTTTGAAAACTCAAAAATTAAGCCGTAGCACGGAGGGGCTCTATGCTACGCGTAGCATATTAGCAAAATCCTATATAATTGTTATTATCATTGCTAGCAACTTATTTTAATCAGTCAATATTTTTTTTACTAATTAATATTTTAAACAATATATGTCTCTTCTAGTGTCGGAGCCAAACTTTCAAATTATAGGGATCAAAATATACATTGAAGATAAATAATAGAAAATTTTCATGTTAAGTATGGAGTCAATATTACAGTATACATAACATTTAACTCTAAAATAAATACTAAATATTTTACAGTATATAGTATTTTATCCCATTCATTATACATGGATCCGCCATTGCTCAATTCCGATGAACTTTTGATGGACTTCAATAAAAATATTAAAATTGAATAATAAATTATAAAAGAGAAAAAGTAGCATAGAATATAAAAAATGATGTGGCATAATAAAAGATTTATAAAATTAACTTTATGTATATAATTGTTGGGACAACAATCTTATTTTCCACGTGGTTACAATCGTTTTTCAAAAGTCGGTGACATGGTACGCATATTTATAGTATATTTTTATTTTAATAATACTTTTGGCCATCTAAAAAAATGTTCATTAAACGTAGAAATTATTTAATTGTAGATAATGGTCTCCTAACTTCTGATAACAAGACACCAAAATGATCCAAACAGGGGACGACAATGCGCCCATCTAATCTATCTTTTTCTTCGAGATCCTTATCGATTGATTTATCACCAAAATATTATTGGGGATATATAGTACGATTTAGATCTCACGAGCGCACTACTTAGATTGCAGCATGTGATAGGCACAGACAATGCAATTATCAAATGCTGGATCTTCTATGGCACCTACAGTAGTACTTTATTTTGTTGTTATAGAACTTATTTTCTTCACAATACCCTTAATGACAGAAGAACAGATAATTGAGCTCCTTATTACAACATAATGATTTTGGTAATGTTTGGTTGGATTGAGAATAGGTTATTCTTAGAGTTAGGCTATTCGGAATAGCCTATTTGATGTTTGGTTGGATTAGAATAGCTAGAATAGGAAATTCAATTTTTTTTTTCTTATTAGAATAGATTATTCCTAAGAGTTTTGAGATTTGACTATTCTAATAGAACAAACAATAGCTATTCTTAATTTGACTATTCTAGTTATTCTTGTTTTGCAACTAAACATACCCAAGAATTAGAAATATACCACTCATCAGAATTAAATCCTTTCTTAATGTGATGGTTATAATTAAATTAGCAGGACCAATTAATTATTTTAGCACAAATAATATGCATTTATATTGTTTAACAGGTTCTGTAACCCTACTTTATAATTAACAATAAGTTTCTCTACAATGTGAAGTTTAAACTATAGAACTAATAGTGTAAGTCATCATCTAGATAAATTTTATTGCATGACAATAACATTTATTTAAAAATATTGTTGTTAGAACCGCAAACTTAGTGTAGTAGTGCGAGCTTTATCTCTCTACGGAGAGATGCAAGTTTTAACAATGATAAATGACATTTGAGAGATGCCGGATTGTACTGTGTACTAAGACCTTTTAATAAAAGATATACTGCTGTTATTTTTTTTCTTCGGAATAGCATTAAATTTCCGTCAGTTAATAAGAATAATATATTAGAACTTCTGCAGTACCACTATTCCAAATTATTCAATCCAAATAACAATTATAATAATTTATTCCATATAGTTCAAGATAAACATTCTTTCCACTGTATTAAATTAGTACTTCTTTAGCACTATTTTTGTTTCTGACAATCCAAACACAATTTGCAAATTTAGTACCAAAAGATTCCAATTCTTTAGTTCCTGGCCTTTTGCTCACTTTCTAAGAAGATCAATTGTGAGAGAGAGTAGAGTGGAAAAAACGTGCTGTGCCGTGTCATGTCGTGACTAACACGCCGTGACTTTAGTCTCGTGCCGTGTCGTGCCGTGATCAAGTTAATTTTTCACGTGCCGTGCCATGACCGAAATGTCAAGGGGTGGTTACGGCACGCGAATGGTCACGCTACATGAGTCACGCCGTGCCTAAACGTGCCGTGACCATACGTGACTCGCGTGACCATTTAATCATAATTTAGGTTAGTTTATTCAAGATTTACCATTAAATCAATATCTAATGGTCCTAATTACACGTGACTACGTGTCGTGCCGTACCGTACCGTGACTAAATCTTTCACGTGCGGTGCCGTGCCAAAGTTTCAAAAGACAGACCACGCGAGTCACGACACGTCCTGACACGTGTGCCGTGCCGTTCCGTGACGAAGCCAGCTCCGCTGTGCCTTTTTCCACTCTAAGAGAGAGAGAGGTTCTATGCAATCATTTACAGCCTTTCTGTTTTGGCATAAAGACTAGGATGCATCACAATCACATGTAGATGATGTGTGATCCATTAAGATTCTGATAATAATAACTAAGAAAAACATGAATAAGAATCAAAGGAAAAGGATAAAATGGAGCCTACTAGTTGTTCCACTAGTTTTAGATAAATACCAGCGCCAATAAATGCTAGATTCCACGGGGATAGAGTCAGACATATTGAAAAATATATCAGTGCTTTTAATAATCGTACTTTATCACTGTATGTCATGTTTATCGTTTTTTATTTTTACTTTTGTAATTTTGCCGCATTGTAATTACAAGTTCACATTTATTTCGACGGAAAAGAGGAATATAGTTGTGCTTTTTTTAGGTTTGGATCTCACCTTCCAATGATTTGAGAAGAAAAAAACTGCTTAAGAGCTTCTTTATTTTCCAATGGTAATATGAATAAGTTATATTATTTACCATATATAGATAGTTCATATTTATATTGACAATACTTGAGGCATGAGAGAAAGTTAATTTAATGGATATTGCTGCTGGTATTGCAATTTATTGACCGTTTTATCATAACTGAAACGCTAAATAATTTAAAATTTTAAAAAATTAGTCTATTAGATGGGCTAGATATGAAGTTTAGAATGAAATTTGCATTGATTGTTTTAACTTGACACGATATCAAAGCAGACCCTTTATAATTCAAATAGGCACAGAAATAATATTAACTGATAGTTATTCTATTTCTTGCGGTACCGCAGAGGATAACCCTAAATATGTCACCTCCCATAAATCATAATAATATGTTGTAAATCTATTTCATTGAAAATTCAATTTTCTTTATTTGTATCTTTGATTTAGAATACAACAATCCATATATGAAATATTAGAGGGACAGTGTTAGTATGATAGGAGCCTCCAAAATGCACCCAAAAGGCAGGAAACAATTAACAAAAAAAGTAATAGTTCCGTAAAAAATATGAAATGACTAAATTAGCTTTCGCAAAGTGAGAACAAAAACTATTTTGTAGGCTGCAGTGCAGTTAGAACTTACAACCTCTCGGGTAGCTTATTTAACGACTATTTTGGGGGTAAATTTATAATTTTATCAGACAAATTCATCTATATATAAGTACCACAACATAACACTATTTGAATTCCATTCAAAACTCTCTCAATCTCATTCTCTATATATAATCGGCCAAAAATTCTAAATCATTCAAGCTCTCAAAAGTTCTGATTTGTTTTTTTCATTTATTGAGATGCAAAATATTTTCTTAATTTATTTACAGATTGTGAGATTGAATTAAGTCATACAAAAATTATATGGGTTATGTAAAATTTCTTAGTTGATATAGTGAGTACTGTACTTGTAAATATCTTTTTTTTTTTGTGTTATTACCTCTCTTTTTTTTATCAATTTTCATTAGGAGTCTGCAACTCATAACAATTACGAAAAGTTTAGGAAAATAAAGGAAAATCACGTTAAAGAATTTTTCCAAAAACTTTTAGTTGGTGGTAACATTAATATGGAAGACTTTTATGCATTCATATAAAAAAAAAACAGATCGAATATAATAGTATTGATGACATTTTAATATTCTTAATAGAAGGTACAGGAGTTTTAAAATAAAAGAATTGAGTAAAATAGTAATGAAATAGTAACAGATAAGAATGAAATTGAATGAAAATAGAAAACAGGAATTGGGAGGGACTTTATATCCCTCCTCTGTCCACTAAAAGTCAATTTTTCATAAAATTAGGGAATTCACGTTAGTACAATTGAATCGGACGGTCCAAAATTATTCTTTTTAATTTGACACGAATCTCAAAGCACAAATAATATTGCATGTGTCATCTTGAACATGCACCGGCTGAGAGTAAATCTGGACCGTCCGTTTCAATTGTGTTGAGTCAGGTACCTAGGAGGATACGAATCCAAAATTAGGGGTGTTAATGGGTACGATATGAGTAGGGTAGAAGCATTTTCATATCAATATTCACTCAGAATTGACCTTATTCATATTCTACCCGTACCCATTAAGAATTGATCTTATCGTACCCTATCCATACCCGTTAAAATTAGCGGATAACAAAACAGTAGCAGGTGATTAACGAATAATACTAATAATCTATTCCATCAAATAAACTCAAAAATCTCATCCTCAAGTGTTTTACAAATTCTGTTATACTAAATACAAAGATTACTTATGATATTCGAAGGAGGAAGTCAAATTTTGAAGAGGCTTGAAGGAGGAAGCTATAAGCCTATAACCACGCAATACTCAAAAGACTGGTTCAAGAGGAAGGAGGAAGAGGATTGAATAAGCCAGGTTGATAACAGAGAGAAAATTGAAGAGAAAATGAGAATCAGATTGTACCGTAGATTATTTCCATTTTCACGATTGAGGATCAAGACAACAACGATGAAGAAGGAAGAAAAATTTATTATTAGGTTCAACATGAATGCAGCGATGAAAAAGGAAAGAAGTGAATATATATTTACATATTTATATATAATTTTCTTTTATATAATTACCCGTTATTCAACGGGTACGAAATAGTTACTCGTACCCATACTTGTTTAGCTAACAAAAAAAAAATATTTACCCATATTTATACCCAATAAGCTAACAAAAAAAACATTACCCATACCCATCTTATCGAATACGATACGGGTAGAATAAACGGTTAAAAAAGTGCTACACCCCTACATAAAACAGGTGAAATAAGAAAGTTTTTTTTATTAAAGATAAAATTGACTCATTTTCTCATTTTTTTTTGTTCACTTTTACTAATTTTTTTTTATCTTCAACACGATACAGGTCGAAATAATGAGAAATATAAATCTATTTTAAGTTACATTTTCTTCTATTCCATTGTTTTATCGTCATCGCAAACCGATGATGTTATCTTAATTTATTAGGGTAATTTCATGTACACCCTTCAAAAACTTTGAAATTAGGTATTTCGTCATATGAAATGCATGATAATATTTAATTCTTCTAAATTTTAAAAACTCACAAATTTATTTATTTATTTGCCTTTTATTAAAATTCGTTTTAAATTGATAAATTACCTATTTTATTCTTTCTTAAAAGAAAAAAAATATGTAGCATGTTTAAGAAAATTGTCAGTCATCTAATTGGTAGGTTTCGGAGAGCAAATGGTTCATTTCTCTACTTTTGATCTATACATAGTAACATTTAGATATACACTTGTGTATGCATCAGAACTCAAAAGTAAAGAAATTAATCATTTGTCCTCGGAAACTGACCAACTAGAAGACTGTCATTTTCCTTAAATATGTTACATCTTTTTTTTTATCTTTTATGATAATGGCTAAAATTGATACTTTATAAATTTAAATGAGTTTTTATAGAAAATGCAATAAAATAGATAAATCTGTGAGTTTTTTAAATTAGAAAGGGTAAATATGATGTTATGAATTTTAGAGGGGGAATACGTAATTTCAAAATTATTGAAGGATATAATGAAATTTCCCCCAAGTTTTTAACTATGCTTAAGTTTGTCATTCTTTTATTCTTTGTCCTTTTATTTAAGAATAATTATTTTAGTACCCACAGTTGAGTACCCGCATCGTACCCGCACTCAATTCATTCCCAATTAACTGCCATAACTGTAAGCGGTCCCCACAACTACCAATTAACTAATTTACATACTTTCCAGTTTGAATTTTAAATTTCCCTTTCTCTCCGTTTCTTTCTTTTTCGAAGCTTCCGCGATTTTGAGGCGATTTTAGATCGATTTCGAGGCGATTTCAAGGCGATTTGGAGACGATCGTCTAGCGATTTCGAAACTGGAAGCGGGGATTTTTCAAAAAAAAGTGCGGGTACGGTTATTTAAGGAAAATTCATATATCATATATGTAGTTCATTGTATAGATATAAATACTTGTCTTGTATAGGTATAAATACTTCACAATGTTTACTATTAATACTTGTTAAATAAAATTACAGTGTTGGAACGGTTGTGTGGTCCCCTAATGCGGGTACGACGCGAGAATTTTTCATATATGTAGTTCATTGTATAGATATAAATACTTGTCTTGTATAGATATAAATACTTCACAATGTTACTATTAATACTTGTAAAATAAAATTATAGTTTTAGAACGGTTGTGTGGTCCCCTAGTGCGGGTACGACGCGAGAATTTTTCAAAAAAAGGTGCGGGTACGGTTATTTAAGGAAAATTCATATATCATATATGTAGTTCATTGTATAGATATAAATACTTGTTTTGTATAGGTATAAATACTTCACAATGTTACTATTAATACTTGTAAAACAAAATTACAGCTTTGGAACGGTTGTGTGGTCCCCTAATACGGGTACGACGCGAGAATTTTTCAAAAAAGTGCGGGTACAGTTATTTAAGGAAAATCCATATATCATATATGTAGTTCGTTGTATAGATATAAATACTTGTCTTGTATAGATATAAATACTTCATAATGTTACTATTAATACTTGTAAAATAAAATTACAAGTGCCGACAAAAAAAAATTGGTTTTAAAAAAAATTGGTTTTAAATACTTGATATCTTAAGTATAAATACTTGATGAATTACTATTAATATTTGATATCTTAGGTATGAATACTTTCTATTTTGTATGAATACTTTTCATATTTGAATATTTGATACTTTGAAAAACGTGTAAAAGTATGTCATCATGGATCTCATTTGAAAAATAAAATTGTGTAGAACGCGTTCGTGGTTTTAAATTTGTAAAATTCCTCATAGATCGTCCCAAAAATTTGTTAGATTGAACGGAGAAAAAAAACCACCTTGAAAAACGTGTAAAGATGAGTAGGTATTGTGTCCAGTTTTTTTTTAAATACTTGATATCTTAGGTATAAATACTTGATGAATTATATATGAATACTTGATAATTTAGGTATAAATACTTTCCATTTTGTATGTGAATTAATTTAAGTGCGGTCCCCAAAAACAGTTATGACAGTTTAGGTGCGGTCCCCAAAAACAGTTATGACAGTTTAGGTGCGGGTACAATGCGGGTACTCAACTGCGGGTACTCATATCAGCTTCCTTTATTTAATTAATAAATCTGACTAGAATTGGTAAAAGCTTACCAAAATTAGAGACATTTTTAGGTGGTTTCTCCAACAAACGCCGGTTCTTACTAAAATTAGAAAGCAATTCAACTCAATCCTTTTTGAGGGTAGTTGTAAGTTCAAATTTGAATACTATTTTCCATGAACCAAAACCAGCCACAAGTTTTTAGATTCAACCAACAGAGGGTTCAATATAGAAAATTCAGCATATGAGCGTTGAATCTCTGAAGCAATACCTAATTCTTCATCATGTCTGCATAAAATGCACAAATTATTGGCATGCAAAATTCAAACTAGTTTTATACCACTTAGTATTTCTTAAGGATCATTACTGGGATACTGGGACAGTATAATCTTATATTTGGTGTTAACTTGTTTGTTCTAACCATGCATATGAGACTAAATTAAAAAAATGACAAATTTAATCATTAATTTTTTTAAGAGTCGCTCTTTGATTTAGTGACTAAGATAATATTTTTTTTTTAAGTTGCGTGTTTGAAATTTAAATAGGAGGATTCTTTTTAAAATTAAAAGGTTTGTGCGAAATTTTTAAGAGTCACTCTATCTTTATTTTAAAAAAAATCTTATTTTTTTATGTATAAAATTTCGTCCAATGCAAAATTAATCATTTTTTGTGCGAACCTAATACATTTGAACATTGAGCCCTGCTAGAAATTTAAATTAAATAATGAGCATTGCAAACAGTCCAAACAGTTTAAACTCCAAACATATTTTAATACATATATCATGTTGAACAGTTTGAATAGACTGTTTGAACTTTGAATCCAACGATTTACAATTTAATACATTTGAAAATCGAACTTAGATACATAAAGTTGAATTATAATATCGGCAAATTTTGATTCACTAAACGTGTCAACTATTTCTTCCATAATGTATAATGAAGTATGAACATTGCACGGTGCCAAACGATAAAAATTAATTTTTAAAAGTATGTCATTTTTTACCTACCTAATTAGTCCATTCTTCAACAGCATTCGAATCAAGAAAGAAAAATAAGCATTAAGGATAACCTCAAAATCTAGCACAGTGAAGTTTTTTAGGAAAAATATAAATTTTACCCACATTTGATTGATAAAATTGTAGTTACAGAGTTTGTATCTACCGTAAAAAAGTGAAAAATTACAAGAGTCCAATACCTTTGGACAAGAAGAGAAGATTAAGGAAAAGAGAAAAACGAATGAAATTAATTACAGAAATTTTCCAGAAAAGTCCCTGAAAATTTTAAAATAAAATTTAACTAATCAAACAGTCTTTTTGAAGTTCTGTCATTATCATAGAAAGGGATACATATTTTCTTTATTGACCACGTAGTAAAGATAGGGGTGAAAACGGTATGGATAATATCCCATATATATATTCAATCCGTATTCGAAAAATTAAATATGGATATTTGAATAAATTAAATGTGGATATCTAATATTCGAATATCCGTGTGGATAGAGATATTCACTATTATAATTAAATAATTATGAACTTTAGTATTTTTTATGTTATTTAATAAATATCCGATCCGATCCGATCCGATCCGTATCCATATCTGTATTCGGCTGATATCCGATCGGTATCCGTGAAAATTAAAAAGGATAGTGGTATTTAGCACTCTCCGCTCCGTATCCGCTCTGTTGTCACCCCTAAGTGATGGTCGTTACAAAAAGTTGGAATTGCAATTTGGTCCCGGAACATTCTTGTATTTGCAGATTTTGAACTTTTATTTTTTTCAAATAAAAAAGTAATAAATGAAGGCAGCATGCGAAGCGTCCTAACTTTGGTCAACCAAGGAGATGTTTCACAATAAACAATGAATTCTTTATCCATTAATTATTACTTGGAACTCCAAAAGAATGATATCAAAAGAGACGATGGAGGCATGGAGCCTCTTCTGAGGGGGGCACACAAGTCAAATTTAAATGCTCAAGGAGACAAGGACTGCCTGCTTTATATTTTTCTTTGCTACTGGAACTTCTGAATATTTTCAGAATGGCTAGTTTTGCGTTGAAAAATATGATGTATGTATAAATAGGAATCTGTATTTTTTGCGGTAAAGATTGTAGCAACTATTAAATATTTACGAGCAATTTTTTATTTGAATTTTGAATATGTCATTTTTCACACGACATGCATAGCCTTTTTACTGGCAGGAAAATTCTGCCCACCATTGAGTTTAGCCAATCTCTGCTTAACACGTGGCATTTATCTTTGAGTAAATTTCGCTGGAGGTCACTAAACTTTGATTTGTTTCTTTTTAGTCACTAAACTTTGTCATTTGTCCCAATCAAGTCACTCTATACTTTTCCGTTCAAAATCTTAACGGAATGTTCCTATTCCTTTCAAAATATTAACAGAATATACTCATTCCGTCCAAAATATTAACGGAATGAGTATATTCCGTTCAAAATTGTAACGGAAAAGTATAGAGTGACTTGAATGAGACAAACGACAAAATTGAGTGACTAAAAAGAGACAAAATCAAACTTGAGTGACCAATTCGTGACAAATGACAAAGTTTAGTGACCTCCAGCGAAATTTACCCTTTATCTTTTATCTCATTAATGAGATTAAAATAATAACTTTCCAAACTAATTAATTAATGAGAATATTTTCTCTTTCCTTTCTCTTCACCTTCCATTTCAAAACTAATTAGAAAAATAACTTTCTAGACTGTTTCTCCTTATCTGTAAAAAAAAAAAATTTAGAAATTACATTAAACGTGTAATTAACAATGCATAAATATACTACAGCTGTCAAATAAAAATTATTAACAATACTAAAATTAGTTTAACAACAATATCAGGTACTTGTTGTGATCTCAGTATCAACATAACTCTTACATGTAGGGGCTCTTAAAGTTCAACTGAAAATATAGATCCATATATACAAGTACTGGCACTGTTATCTATACAAAGTGCAAGGAGTTGTATGCATTAGAGTAGCACGTAAAAAATCCAGATTTAAGTTATAATACATTCAAATTGGAATAGAGTTATATTTCTATCTAAATTTATACTAGTCCATAACAGAGTATAATCTACATAGGCACATTCCAGTATGTAAAGGAAAGAGAAAGAATTTTCATTAATTAATTAGTTTGAAAAGTTATTTTTTTAATCTTCATTAATGATATAGAAGATAGACGCCACGTGTCAATCAGAGATTAGCTAAACTCAATAGTGGGCATAATTTTACTGCCCATAAGTGGGCAGAGGATTCGGTTCCCTTTTTACTAGATCAAAAATTAATTTTTATAGGAATTTTTGTTTCTTTTTGAAAGTTTATAATAGGAATCTTTGTTGGGAGACATTTTTGGCCCGCACACAACACTTAATATAAATTTTTTTTTTACAAACTCAAATTAAAATGTAATTGTTCTATCAGGTGTCAATTTGATCCAATTTATAATTATGTAGAGTTGATAATTATGAGTGTAAATTGTCTTGCAATTGGTTTGCTCTAAATAAACGCAGAGTATAATAATGGCGATGTGCATAGTTTAAAAAATATTTATTTGAAAATCAGAAAGGTGCTAAAGTAATGCAAAATTAAATCTGCTCTGTAGAATTATGAGGCTACTGGTAACTTTCAGATTATGATAAGATCTATCTTAACATTGATTTGCGCAATTGAATTGATCAGAATATCCATAAACAATAACTATAAAAAGAGAAATACAAAACAGTTTCTTTATAGATGGGAAAACAAGCTAAGTTTCAACGATTCCAACAAAAATCCATGATTTAAAGTAGAAAGGTGAGAGGTCAAAACTATTATGGTGTCATGTGAGCAATAAGTTGAACGGTCAACAATCCAATTCAAAAGTCCTAATTTTTGAATGCAAATTCTTTTGTTTCCTTTTGAAATTTGTTCTCTGTTCCCCTCAAAAGTTGCACGCCACAGAAGTTCAAAAGAATTGAAAAATAATTTCGCAAGCCCAAAATGTCAAAAGGCTGTCAGTTTAATTTAGGACTAGACATTTTTCGCTTAGATCCCTGTTCAAGAAAATATATATGAAATATTATGTAACATAAAACTTGTGACAGTAATTTATTCAACTTTGAAGAAGTTAATAAGATAAAAAGATAATACTGTAAAGTCTAATATAAGTAAGCGAAACTTGATTTTGAACTTAAATAATCTTACTAAATGAATTAAATAATACTACTAAAGTTCTTACAAAATTACTAGTAATACAATTTAGAGAAATCATAAATAAAAAATTTGGTCAGAGGAGAGGGAGTACGAAGTGAGGTTAAAGAGGAGAAGCATTGTGCCTATTGGTGCATCAAATAAATAAATTTTGGTTTGGCTAAATTTTATTTTTCAGACAGTTATAAAATAGTAATGAAGGATTATGTTGGGTACATATAGCCTAAAATGTAGGACAAATCACGTAGCTCATCAGTCAGCTAATATGGGCAGAGCAGAAAACTTTTAGGTAACTCATATGTTGCTAATATATATATAGAGAGAGAGTTGGGTTACGGTACTTCGCGAAGTAAAGCGAGTGTTTTACTTCACGTCTATATTTTCAATTTCAAAAGTTCAAACGTCGATCCGAACCGTTCAAGTTGATCTCCATATTCAATTGTGCTTGGAGACCAAATTTTAGAATTTTTAGAATTTTTTTACTATTTGTTTGGAATTTTTTTAAATCACTGATTTTCAGAAAATCGTGGATCATAAAAAACAGTGATTTTAAAAAATTTCAAACCAATAGTAAAAATTTTCTAAAAATTGTAAAATTTGGTCTCCAAGCACAATTTAATATGGAGATCAACTTGAACGGTTCGGATCGATGTTTTGAACTTTGAAATTGAAGATATAGACGTGAAGTAAAATACTTGCTTTACTTCGCAAAGTACCGTAGCCCAACTCTCTCTCTCTCTATATATATATATATATATAGAGAGAGAGAGAGAGAATGGCTAATATACAAACGTTTGTTCCTGGACTCAGGAACAAACGGTTCGGTTCTCCGATTTTCAAAGTCCAAACAGTCGATCCAAACCGTTAGATATTCAATCTATATTAAAATGTGCTTGGAGACCAAATTTTACATTTTTTAGAATTTTTTTACTATTTATTAAGCTGGTTTGAAAACCGCTGTTTTTCAATGGTGCATAAGTTTAATCAAATCAGCGGTTTTCAAACCAGATTAATAAATAGTAAAAAAATTCTAAAAAATATAAAATTTGGTCTCCAAGTACATTTTAATATAGATTGAATATCTAACGGTTTGGATCGATGGTTTGGACTTTGAAAATTAGAGAACCGAACCGTTTGTTCCTGAGTCCAGGAACAAACGTTTGTATATTAGCCATTCTCTCTCTCTCTCTATATATATAGAAAATTGCTAATATGCTATGCATAGCATAGAGGGCCTCCGTGCTACGGCTCAATATTTGAGTTTTCAAAATTCTAACGGTCGATCCGAACCGTTCAACATGATCTCCATATGAATATGTACTTGCAAACCAAATTTTACATTTTTTAGATTTTTTATTATTTTTTTAGATAGGTAGAAAATCACTATATCTGAAAATTCAAAAAAAATCTAAAAAATGTAAAATTTGATTTGCAAGTACATATTCATATGGAGATGATGTTGAACGGTTCGGATCGACTGTTAGGATTTTGAAAACTCAAATATTGAGCCGTAGCACGGAGGCCCTCTATGCTGCATAGCACCGCAGCCAACTCCTATATATATTTCTTTTTGCATATATGAACATGCATTTTGTATTATATTGTTGTTGTTTGAATAAAAGCCTACAGGCAGTTTTGCCAAAAATTATACCGCAAATGGTTTTTGGAAAAAAATTATCTGATAGTCCACAATTCACAAATTTCAGATATAAACCCAGCATCCAAATAAACCAATATTGATTATGAGCAGTGGGCTAATTTATTTTCCTTCAAATAAAATTACCCTACAATTTCATTTTTAAAATTTAAGAAATTAAAAAATTAAATTATCGAAAACATAAACACAATAAATTACACTTTTTTTAATAAAATAAATAGGACCGCCACCTCAGAACAAATCCAAAAACTACCCAGTAAAGAATGTGAAATTCGCACCTCTCGTCCTTTCTTTTCCCTCTTTCACTGGACCTTAAATTATAAGAAATCAATTAATGAAACTGAACTAATGATTCGGTCCTATTGATTTTTCACATTATGCAGCCATTGGTGTGGTACTTGTAAAAATTAGTGGGACCGAATAATTGATTCGGTCTCATTAGTCTGTCCTCGATGGGACCAGACCAGACCAATAATTCAGTTCCATTAAAAAGAATCAACCACTGTTTCGGTAATTTGATATTTTTAATTTCTAAAATACCAAAATTGCCACAATTTTGGATCAAATCAGGGATCCCTCCAAAACATACATGGTCAAACCTTCAAGAGCACTTGTGCAAGTTGCAAGACTACGCCAATCACTGCCCATGAATAGACATTAATTCTATGCATATCTCTCAACTCAGATCTCATATCATTTGGAAGAATTAAGGACTGAGAGGGACAGAACTACACCTCCAAGAATAAAAAGAAAGAAAGAGAATGACAGCATGATTGACTGTCACTTTCAAATGCAATCATGGTAACTGACTAACTAATACAATACCACCATAACATGTGATTGACATAGCGTTTACTCTCATTCATGCATGATCCACACAAACCACGATTTTTGTTTGTACACTTCCAAATTTATACTGGTATACATTTCAAAATCCTACTGAGATATCAAAAGACGTGGATATGGACGTAAAAGGGACGATACGAAGTCAACTCCGACATTAAGGAAGAGAGAAGATGTGAATTTGTAGACCTTGAGCTTGACCTCAACCAATTTGTAGACCTTGAACTTCTAGTTGTAATAAAAATTCACCAAAATGTGTGTTTCATAATGAAGTCATCTGGTCAGACACTACTGCCTCAGTAATATATATATATATATATATATATATATATATATATATATATATATATATCTGCATCAAGAGGATGTTCAACAATCAAATGATAGATGCCAATAACTGAGCTCTTATTTCAACAAAGAGAATAATAATAATAATAATAATAGATAGACCTTTCAGTTGCAAAGAGACTAAGACCCAAGAATAAGGACTCCTGCAAGTTGATTTAATTTGCATGAAAATTCTTGTGTTCCACCTAATATATTATAATTTTAACATGTTCATCTTAGAGAACAGAATCTATGCTCATCCGATCCTATATGTTGGTATAGGAGGCAAACATAATAGAAAGAGAAAGAAGAGTCATCAATGGTCCGATATACACAGTGCAGAGTCAGGATTTCAAGCTATAGGATCAAACGTGAATGTGGATCAATTATATAAAATTTTCATGCTGTGTATGGAGGTCAATTTTACATTATTCATAATATTTTACTCTGAACTATATAGAAATCATGCGTAGATATACAAATTTTGAAAATGAATGGGGTCAATTGACCTCCATATGTTGAATGTACATTCGCCTTTGAATACGCACACAATAACTTGAGTGAGGTTAGGGGTGTTCATCGATTCTGTTCAAACCGAATTAAATTTGCTTAACTATAAGTTTTATTCCGTTTTCAAAAATCAAACTGAGTTGAACCAAATATTATAAGAACCGAACTGAATAAACCGAAGTAAATTTAGTTTATTTGGTAACCGAAAGATGTTAATCTAAAAATAAACATTTTTTTTTGTTAATTTTGTTAATTTTTTTTTAAGATGAATTTAAAAATATTGTTTGGTTCGGTTTTACATGCAAATATCTATAGCAAAATGTAGAGAGCATTATAGTAATGGTGGATGCGCACAAAGCAACTAACAATTTGACAACTTATTTTGGTACAATGGCAATACCTTCAAAATGAAAATAAGTATTTTATTTATGCGCTGCAGAGGCCGATACATCTTTGTTAATTATGCACATATTTTTCTGGTCCGCCTCCACAATAACCCTTATTATTGTTTAATTTTTTTTTGCTTTTAATAGCATCCTCGGAAATTAGATAACTCAGTAGGCGGCTGATAAATGTGAAATACTCTCAAGGAATCACAGTGTAGTAGAACAAAAATAAACCAAAAGGGGGGCAAATAAAAGACAAAGGTAAGTTTCATCAGCGGCCCATTCTAGTGATCATCTTTTATAAAATGAAACCGAACTATGATCAATCTAGCAATGTCATGTCATAATACTTTACACTAAACTTACTTGAAGAAAAAAAATTAAATTAATCATCCATAAGCCTGAAGCCTCAAACCAAACAACTAAACACTATAAACCTTAAGCAACAAACACAAAACAACCAAGGGCACAAAAATATACCAACCAGGTGTTCAAATGCCTAGCCCATTCCTTCCACCAAAAGATAAGAAAATGGATGCAACAAAAAAAAAACATAGCACAATAAATACACTAGTTTACTTCTTTCCGACCTGATTCAACATCAAAATCCCAAATCCTATCCCCATCAGCCCCCCTCCCGATTCCCGTCTCCAACCCTCTACCTGAATTGACACCTGGCAAGGATTCTGAGACCACACTTCTCAACTCCTCATCTCCTACGTCCTCAAAATCACGCCGCCTCGAGATCTTCAACAAATCGTCACCGATCTCCAAGTCATCCTCCACCTTGGCACGTGGGGCACCACATGGCGGTTCATCCTCTTCTGCTTGAGCCTGCCTGTGACTGACAGGTGGGGCCCTTGTTTGTTGCTCCTCTTTTACATAGGCTCGGAAGTTGTTTCTAGAAGGTTTGACCTCTGTGAAGAAGACTTCTAGGAAGTTGTTGAAACAACCTCGGTCATAATAGTTGGGTCTACTATCAGATCGATACCGAAAGTTCTCATACGTGGTCTGAAATTTTAATAACCAATTAAAATTAGTTTAAATAATACACAGTTAACAGTCAGCAAGGAACAAGAAATAGAGCTAGTAGTTTAAACAACTTTAAGGAACTTCGGCATTTTTCTTTTATTTTCCCATAAGATAGCCCCAGAGCATCTAAGAAACTTATATAATACTTTGTCTTTTGACTAGTAAGAGCCGGTGGCTAACCCAGGTTGCAAATCTCGAGGCACAAATAAAATAGGTCCGGTACCTTACTTAAAAATAGACCCATTCAATAAAAATTATTCATGATGGCCCAAATAATTCAGGTTGGATGTGGGCCTGTTATGTTATTGGGTTTTAGATCAATAAATGATATTCCCCATCTAATGGCCATACTGATTTCCCATCCACTTTTGGCAGGTTTGAGGGATCAGGTCTGGATTGATTGTGTTTTATAGTTCAAAAAATCAAATTGCTAACCTTGTGTTTGCTACTTTTCAAAAGCATACAGATGGTGTTCCTAGTATAGATGTAACTACACTATATGTTCCAGAAAATAAATAAAAAATCAACCAAAGACAAGTAATCAACCCCCCAGTAACCCCAAGTCACTAACCAAAAACAACCCCAAAACCTCCCTTGCATCAATTTCAATCACCATACAACCATTATATGAACCTACAAAACTATACAAAATGAAGAAATAACCTTTAGCATGCATTATAAAAACAACTGTATGAGATAATAGGTCAGACCCAACTCCGAATTTATATTAAAAGGCTTTCCAACACAAATCTGACACATTACATCTCCTAAAAGGATCAATAAAGAAGTAAAGACACATAAAATGGTAAATGAAATTGGTAAAAAATGAAACCTGATTGGTGCTGATAAGGTAGAGATGAAAACCGGTAAGGCCACCGACAAACCAAAGAGAAACGAAACAGTATATCATGAGTACAACTGAGGCAGGAGAGTGTTTCATAGCCTTCCATACAGTGGGGTAATCCCCATCCATCAGAAATTTAATATAGAGTGCTGACATGGCAAACACAAATATACATAGCAGTGTTGACGATGAGACGAACATGAAAAAGAACCGGTAGTTTCTCTGCAGAGATGAGAAAACAAAGAAGAGAAAAATACTTCAGTAAGGTGAGTCTATAGACGCATTACATAGAGATTAGCTTAAGCCATTTGATATGGATAATTCACTTCCAGCACCATCTGTTGGGTTTTTTTTTTTACCAACCGCTATTCATCCCTCGGATAGTAGTAATAATAGGGAGATTTCATGTGTATGATTTCAACCTCTACAAACAACCGCAAAAAAAAGGAAAAAAAAGGAAGGGCATGAATAACATTTAGATTGGAAGAATCAAATTTGAATAGTGGGGTCGTACAATTGAAGGCATGAATAGCAGCAGATGCAGAATCCTTGATTTGTATTTACTTCTGCTCCAATAATATAGGACTAGTAGGATAGCATTATAGAAGCCTAGTTTTTAATATATTTGTTTTGTATTTACTTCTGCTCCAATCATTTTACTAATAAGGAGTTGGCGACGGTGCTATGCATAGCATAGAGGGCCTCCGTGCTACGGCTCAATATTTGAGTTTTTAAAATCCTAACGGTCGATCCGAACCGTTCAACATTATCCCCATATGAATATGTACTTGCAAACTAAATTTTACATTTTTTAGAATTTTTTTACTATTTTTTTAGATAGGTATAAAAACACTTGATCTGAATGGTACAGAATTTTCAGATCAAGTGATTTTCTACATATCTAAAAAAAAATAGTAAAAAATTCTAAAAAATGTAAAATTTGGTTTGCAAGTACATATTCATATGGAGATCATGTTGAACGGTGATCGACCGTTAGGATTTTGAAAACTCAAATATTGAGCCGTAGCACGGAGGCCCTCTATGCTATGCATAGCATATTAGCAATTTCCTACTAATAATTATTGTTTATTATTTCTCCTTGATACCAGTACTTTTACATGACGCAACGGTGCTTCACAGATTTCCATAATCTCAGAAAAAGATACACTTATATTTATAGATATATCTTTAATTTCATTTTAAACATGAGACTAGTTCTTTTGTTATTCATATATATTTTTTAAGAGTGGAATCCAACCAAATCCAAATTCATTATCCAGAAGATATATACATCGAGATATAAAGATAAGTCATCTGAATGCACAAGTATTTTCTTTATCCGAAAAACATTTTCCATCTGATTTTCCACTTGTTAGAAAAGCTAGCAGTCTATCACAATTGACAGGATACTGTTCCGATTGAATTTCTGATGGCTACTAATAACTAGCATATTCAATTACTGAGGTACTCCACTACTACAAATCTAAAAATATACAAATACCCTTTCAAATCACAAAAAATAAATGAGAGTGGAAGCAGAAGTTCCCATATTAGGTAATGTTGATATTTTCTTGTGTACATGGAAATTTTGGCAGATTGTAAAGTACTTTCTAAAAAGGAACACCAAAAACTAACCATTCTATAATATTGGGCCATTATTTGGGTGTTATTTGCACAAAGAAAAATGAGAACCATACATTGAATACCAGTAGCCACTGGATGAAACTACAACCAGGTTTAAACAATTTTATAGATAGACTTTGTTGCCAGGTGTTACTTGCAAATGCAATAAAAAAATGGTGCCGATTTTCAATAGTGAAAAAGAAGAAGATATGTACCTGGCCAATACATTGACCAACCCAGGGGCAGTGATGGTCAAAACGTTCAACACAATTGTTGCAAATGGAGCAGTGAGAACACCGAGGCGGGCGGTATAGCATACACGTGTCGCAATATTTGACCTTGACCTGCATGCCATTGACCGTCACCTCCTTGGTGCGCGGGAACTGTAGACCAGGTGTATGTGAGGAATTGTCATATGAGAACTCCTCCTCAGGTGGATGTGAGTTTCGAGGAACTACCCCTGGATCCCGTGCTGAGGTGAGAAATAGGAGTATAAGTACCTGAAAAATAATGGATGGTTTTAAAAATTTGGGCAATTTTATTACCCAGAAAAACCTCAAAATATCATGTATACTTTTTGGAGAAATTTCATGCATATCTCTGGGTAATGCAAGAATTCATGTAAATATCCTTTGAAATCGTGGAAGTGTCATTTTTATGGATACCATCCTCATTTTCTTAAAAGATAAAAAAAAACCTCCTTTATAGTATTTTGCTATGCAGAAATGATAAAGGAAAGGAGTAGTTCCAATCTTGTATATAATTACAAGGCGAGGGCAACACGGGGCACTTTACATTTCTCAATTAGAAGGGATTATGCATGATATTGTAAGATTTTTAGAGCAGACACAAATAAAGCTAAAAAATTAAATAAAAGAAGATGGAAAAAGTTCAGTGAAATTTAGTTCCTTCTTAATTTCTAGAAATGAAACAACATTATTTTTACTAGGCCTAAAACCAGTAGGAGCCTCTGTAATGCTGGCATGGTTCTTCAAATTAGGCCATTTATTACACCTTTTGCTGTCTTTAGTCTCTTATGGAATCAACTGTGTAATCAATTATCAATTGTTCATGCTTAATTGAGGTTGCATCGGCCAACTTATGCTTGATTGAGCCTTGCAACTGACGTATGATTAGTTTAGTTGAGGCTTAAAATTCCAGACAGTATGGAATCAGAGCTTGCTTGACCAAACTTTATCATTTCTTTACAGGTTTTTGTCTCAGTAATTTATTGCATTACTTTCATTACATGAGGTAAAATTGGATTGAAATGAGACTTGATTATAAATCAGGGTTAATTAAGGCCAAAGCATGGCAAAAGTCAGGTTTTTTTAACAGGTGAGGCACAACTGTTATCTGTCAGTAAGACAACCTGATACCATCTTGCTCAGGCAAATTAAAATCTTTGGTCCAATAAAATTACACAAATAAGCAACTCACTAACAATCAATTATCAACATCCAGAAATAATTGATGGTGAAAAAAGTACTCACATATATAGCAAAGGCTATGGCTACGACTAAAATAGCATAACCGGCATCGTATGAAGGAAACTGGTGAATTAAATGCCTCGCCACAAATATGCAGAAAATTATAACAGGCACAACTATAAGAGAAACCGTAACAAATAGGGATTTTGCATCAGGTCCAAATATTAATCTTCCCCCCAATATAAATATCTGCATAAAAAAGATAATTAAATGCGTAAATGAAATTTCAATTCTAAATTGCAACAATGTAGCATGACATTGAAAGAATTGTAAGAGTCAATACCAGTATAACAACTATGCCAGTTGCAATGTTTAAATGATTGTAACTATGTGCAGTTCTGGAAGATTTGTTTAATTTTCAATTTTTGGTTACTGGATTGAGTGATAATTGACCAAAATTAGGGTTTAAGGCTCAAAGCATTCCAAATGACAAATTGGCCAAAACTACCTATGCAATCCAGCAAAAAATAGACATTTTTTTTTTTCTGTTTAGAAGCTTTTTATGTTGAAAATAATCAAGACAAACAATTAATCATATAATTTTACTATATCCCACTGTTAGTCTCATATCAGCATTGTGAAACAACCTGACCACCCATTTTAATTGCCCCAAAATTTCAAAACAACCATACTATCTCACTGAACTTCACCAACTTAAAATTCGCGTCCCTGACAAAGAAAGCTTTAATCTTTGAAGTGAGTATTCCTTAAATTTGGCTGAAATCAAGGAAAAGAATATGTGCAATTTACGAATAATTTTGTTAGCCAAGTAAACCTACTTCAATACGCAACCTAGCAAATAATTTCGGGCTAGTATCGAGTATAAAGCAATCTAAAATTCATCCACGAACGAACAAATTAAGCGCGCACCAAGTAAAACGCCACAAGAGATTGTATCGAACAAAAAGAATTGATAATAACATTTGTAGAGAAACTTAAAAAAAAAAAAAAGATAGAACTTACATTGTTGCCCTTCCAAACTTCGTATACCCGCTTGGCCATCAGAAATTAAAAAAATAATTACGTCGAAATTTTTCTATAATCTAAGCTGGAAAAGAATTGAAAATTTGGAAATCATGCATCATATGCTCACTCTCCTTCTCTCTCCTCCCGATTCTCACCCTAGAGAATTAACTTCTTCGATGGAAGGCTGCTGGAGAGTCGAGAGAGTGAGGTGTAAAAACGGGGGCTTTTTCGCAAAAGGAGATGTTCTCTCAAGCAAGTGGGGAAGGAGGATGAATGAATGTCATTAATTTTCAATTTCAACCTTCCATTTTTTATAAATTATACAGGTTAGAATCATTGGCAATAAATAATTTGACAATCTTAATAATTTTAAAAGTAATTTCTAATTATAAAATCCAATATTTCGAACTACACCATATATAGTTACATTAGCATCTGATCTACAGATGAATGATTTTCATTAATTTTTCATTTGAACCTTCCATTTTTTTATAAATTGATACAGGTTGGCTTCGCTCACAATGAATTAATTGGCAATCTTAATAATTTTAAACATAATTTCTAATTTTAAATTTTAATATTTCAAATATGATCTACACTACATATAGTTACATTAGCACATGATCCACGCTATGTGTGGACAAATGAAAATAATGAAACTTAATATAACATTTATTATTTTTCTTGCGGTTTAAAATTTGCAATGTTCTATATTTAACAATTTTTTATGAAATATAAAATTACTCTTAAATTATATAAAATATGATACATAATCAATATACAAGGCTAACAATATGCTTATAAACTAATTTTATTTATAATTAGTAGACTTGATTTAAAAAAATATTTTCAAAATTATTATCCGTGAATTCCAACTCATCGATGAAATGCCTTATTCCCTCTCCAACTATTGTTTGAAAACTTTCATCTAATTGCAATCATTTTTGTTGGATACATCAGGCTTATTAAAAAAATTCTTGCACATTTTTGTTCGTCCAAGTTTTTTTCATGATAAAATTTAGGAGTAAGGGTCTCTTAGCATGTACCTTAGTTTTGTAAAAAAATAAAAAGTACTGGTAAACTTATGTTTGATGACATTGCATTGCTTTACTGAGTCCATATCCTCGACGGTACCGTAAAAGATTTCCTTTTACAATTAGCTATTTACGGTTTGAGATTAACTCTCAGTCGGTTTGGGATTCGGGCTGACAGAGGGGACAGTATTATTGGACTTTGAGATTCGTGCCAAGTTAAAAAGAACGGTCCAGATCAAGTAATTGTAAAAGATTCTCTATTATGGTACCGTCGGTGATATGAATTCTTGCTTTACTAGGGCTAGGGAGATCACAAAGTTTTACCCTCAAATTAAAAGAACAAGCACATAATTTGTTTTTTATAAAAATAAAATAATATGCAATTATTTATATGTGAGAAAATATGTATGAGATGGTGTATTATTAGGGGTATATATGGAATGGATATGAAGTAGATATGTTAAAACAATATTAGTATTTGTATTCAACAGAATGGATACGAATATAAAATAATTGGAAAATTTATAACCTATATATTGTAACGAATATAAAATAAATAGTGACAATACAAATCCAGAATTGCTGACAAATCTATAAAAATAAATATAATATTTTTATAAAAGTTTAAAATTATAATTTTGATTACAAATCTGCAAATATTATTTGATAATTGGCAATAAACAGTGAGCATACAACATATGAGGATCCTTCAAAAAAGAAAGAGAAAAAACGAGAATTTGAGATAGGTGGATTAAAATTAGATATTTATTTTCTTTCAAAAATTAGAAATTTATATATTTTCAAGCAACGAAAATTATCAATTCTCCGTGTATATTGTTTTTCGTCTTACCTAATAATCATATGTATATGTATTTACACGAATTTATACGAATATATCCATTCTTATCACATCCCTATTTATTATTTTTTCTTCATATAGAACAAAAAAATCTTTTTGAAAAATAATACAAAAATGGAAGGGCCAAGTTGTAAATGTCCGAGAAAAGTGTCAATTGCTCTCAAAACCATGTTACTGGGGCCAAATCCTTGCTTGCAATCCCGGGTGTCTAATTTAAACAGTGATTATTAAATTATTGATTAGGGGAAGAGAGGGTCTTTTTTTCGCAAAACATTTCTAAGAGCGCCCATATCCAGCCCTGGCATGTCCCCCAGCGGTGCGCACAAAAACAAATGGAGTAATGATAATAATAGAATCTTAATTTTGGGGACCCCAAATACTTTTGACATTGTTTATTTAGATGATTATATTCTCGTTCCACTTTGTAGTAGTTGAGCAAAATTGTTGTTAATGAGTTTATTATAACTATGTAGCAACTTTTAATATACCTACATGAGTTAGACAAATGAAAGGATAGCAATAAAATAGGAGTAGAACTAGGGTGTTAATAAGTTCACCAAGTCCCTTCGTGAACTCAACTCTAAAATCTATCGGATTAGTTTCGAACGACTAATTTAAACCGTTGAAATTCTTCTACCTTACGAGTGATGCTTCTACATGTGAAAATTTTAAAATTTTAAATTAGTTTTGTATAGAGTCAAGTGGTCAAAAAGCTTCCAAAAGATGAATTCATTAAAATTAATTTATAAACCTTCTAATTTTGACCACTTGACTCTATACTAAATTAATTCGAAAGTTTAAAATTTTCACATGTAGACGCATCACCCGTAAGGTAGAAGGATTTCAACGGTTTGAATTTATCGTTTGAAGCCAATCCGATAGGTTTTAGAGTTGAGCTCACAAAGGGGCTTGGTGAAATTAGGAACACCCTAGTTCTACTCATAAAATAGTGCCATTTGAAAAGTGAATGTAGAATAGTATTGTGAATAGTGTTATTTAAGTTATAACAATGCTATTCTTTTATTATTCAAAAGAGTAGAAATACTGTTTGATAATATTGGTTGGAATAGTAAAATGGTAGATTGCATTAATAATAATAATAATGATGATGATGTTAATAGTAATAATAAATATATTAATAATTATAATTATGATGATGATAAGAAAAAATAAGCTAAATAATAATAATTGTCATTTCTCGCACATTTTAGACTAATTCATTAGAATATAGAATAGTCAGTTCTAGTATTGTTTCGAATTCTCTAATTTGTGTTTGACAATCATTTTCACTAGAATAGAACGTTATTTTGCTATTTGTTACTTTTACTTTTTTCTTCCAAAATAGTACGATTCTGTATATATCATTTACATTTGAATTCTTAAATTTGTATTTATAATTTGCAGGATTTAATGATAGCTTTATTATAGGTCAGCAACTTGGTACAAATTGGGAGTAATGAACCAATCTGATTACTTAAGTGCCTCCCCAAGAAAGAAGTATACTTTAATAGCTTACGAAGGAAGATCATAAAAAATAGTCATGGGAATGATAAAAAATGGAATATGGTACGTTTGTTGGGCTGAATGATAGGAATAGGAACTTTACCCTCATGCTTTCATATTTTATTAATCAGATACTCTCAAGCTAAAACATAATAATAAATACTATTAAACAAACACATTTCGTCACTACAGAGCGTTGCCTTTTCTTTTCCTTGGCATATTCCAGTTTCTTTAACACTCATAAAAACACCATAATATCCAATATCCCCATAAAAATTTAACACTCTTATTTCTATTCCCTTTTAATTATTTAAATATTTATTTAAGTATATTAAAAACTGAACTGACCAATATGTCCTTAAATATTTAATGGAGGTGTCCATTCTAATTGTTTATTCCTCTCTAGCGTCTCTCTCAAGTCTCAACCCCATTTTCCTCATGCCCGTCTCTCTCTTTTGATTTTGCTGGAGATCGCGAAAATAAAAATGTTAACTTGATAAACCTCCAGCACGAGAAATCAATCCTCCATCTCTTCTTCCAGTATTCATTTGCGAGGAGGGTATGGTTTTTTGTGCAAAGCAATTAGGGAGTCAGGATAATCCCACCAACACTGGTACCATCGGTACACAGTCCAGGAGAGAGTTCCATCAAGATGGACAGCAAAATTTGAATGAATGGGTGAACAAGTTGCTTTGTACCTGCTGTTTAATATGGAGGCAGCGAAACGAGTTAATTTTTAGAGGAGGAACGGTACCGGCTGAAATATTGGGACGGAGGGTGGTACAGGAGGCCGGGTTGTGGTTTAAATTTTGTTAGGCAATAGATGTTAAAAGATGTATAGTTTCTGATTTTGTGATGCATGTAATTTGACAGCTTCTGTCAAATAGTTTCAAAAAAATAACTGGATAAACCTCTATTAACTATATCTGATTTTGTGATGCATGTAATTTGCTGCTTTGGTAAACATCTTTGTTCTTTTCCATCCACAATAAAACTTAATTCGTGATTTTGCTGCTTTGGTTGCTGCCAGGCGATTTAGCAATTGAAGCATTTAAAGTTACAACTTTAAAGTTAGTTAAATGAGTCAGAGCATCTATTATGAATTTACTAAGCGGTGCTATTCTTCTTGCAGGGGTATGTTCTTATCAAATTAAGATGGCATCATACCACTCAAAATTTAACCATGTCATCAATTCAATTTGACAACGCATTTTTTAGATTAAAATTCCCCTGTTACATGTATGAAATCATGCCAGAGTGGGGAAGGTTATGCTGATTGTGGTAGTTTCAAGACACACGAGGGAGGAAAAAATGTTGATTTTGACTATATCTTAAAATGTTAACCGGTTTCCCATGCAATCTCCAGTAAAATCTAATTTTGCTGAGAGAGAGACGGTCGTAAGGGAGAATGGAGCTGAGAGAGAAGAGGGAAGAAGAAACAATTATAATGGATACATCCTGTTAAAGTTTAAGGGTATATTGGTCAATTCAGATTTTAAAATAATTAAATAAAAAATTAAATAATTAAGAGGGGATATAAATAAGAGTGTTAAATTTTGATGGGATACTAGATATTATTGTGTTTTTATGGAGATATTGGCTATTTCAGAAATTTGTATGGGTACACTGGAAATTTTCCCGTGAATTTTATATATTAGTGCCAAGTAAGCTCGGTGCACAGCCTGTAAACACACAAAAGTAACACGAAACACCCAAGGCATATATAACAAATTACTAATAGTTATGAGGGTATATATGCAAAAGAGAGAAGAAAGAGAAGAATGAGACACCGGTGGCATTAAGTTATCGTACGGTCGTGTTTACCATCTTTAATGTATATCTGGTCCAATTGGGTAGCTTTATTTTTTGAATCGTATAAATTCCAAACCCTAGTATGAACAATGAACCCTAGTATGAAAAAAATAAAGCTGTTTTTCAGCTTTTGACCAGACGGGTGTTGTAGCCTTGTCGGCGTGTAGCATATCCCACTGTTACGGTTCCTACAGGCTGTAAGAAATATATATGAAATTAATTACCAACAATAGCAAATAAGCATTGGGCCCGTTTTCAAATCTCATAGGCCTCTGGTACTTGGCCCAATGGGCCTAAATAGCACCAACCACAATGAGTGTGTCATCCAAATACTATCCGCAAGAAAAGACAAAAAAGTCCAACACAATCTATTAAATCTCGCAAAAAGAAAATTATTTCTTTTAATTAACTTAATTAGTGTAAAATCCAATAATATGGATAAGATACATCGATACTTGGCAGGAAAATTGGACATCATGCATTTTCTTAGATAGTAACACCGAATTGCGGTATCAAATCGAGATAGGACAATACCATCTTGTTTCATCAAACCATTGACCAAATTACTTATTTTATCAACAAGATAACTCAAATATTACTTAAGACTTGTTAAAAAAATGTCGAGGAAACACAAAAAAAAATGAAAAAGAAGAAGAAAAGTACTCTATGCTAACATCCAAGATCAACGGGTCACATCAACATTACAAGCAAAAGAAAGAAAACCCAATAAATTATTTAAATTTATCCTTGCAAATTATGTTCAGATCTAGTTCTCAAACTCTTCATCAAAAACAGGCTCGTCGGCTAAGGTCTTCGGTACCCACGGCATGTATGCTCCGTCATGACACAAGTTCTGAGCACAGAGAAGAAATATAACTTCAAATTTGATTGATCTGAACTAAAATCATAAATCCATCTGCATAAATTTTTAGAACAGCGAAGATTGGTTTCTGAATGTATTATTACTTCTGGCTTTTTCATGAGTAAAGAATGGTTTATAAATGAAACAATACGAGACAAGCGGGTGCTGTATGGGACTATCAAATAATGATCTGCCATAATAGATCACTAAAATAATCAAGTCACTTGATGACTCATCAGTAGTAAGTAAACTTGTACATCCATTCCATATTCAATTATTCACACTGTAATGTACAAATAAGATAAAGATGTTAGAGGGCTTTTCTTTTTAATTAGTCAATGAAGAGCCAGCTATTAAATATATTAATAAGTAGAAAGACATTAAAAGAAGAAAGAAAGAGAGATTGCAACAAGAGAAAATGAGGAAAACAAAAATTAAGGTTTTTTAGGAGAAACTTTGAGTACCTCTAACCAGAAGAAGAATTTACGCAAGAGGTTCAGTCTCTCATACTTGTTTGCTTCAGAGATCCGGATTGTCAGGTCTACAAATTCAAAACAAAGAGAAAGGTGTATAATTACTAATATTAATAGATACCGAAATACCTATTTAATTAAAACATCTACAAGTGCAGAATTGAATTTCTGCAAGGAACTGGTCCTGAAGTACATTTTTCCTAATAAGTATAAATCTTAAAAGGTTTCAAAGAAATTAGTCAAGTCTTAAGCAACTTAAGCAACAAAGAGATCATAAAGGGTGTCAGAACAGGTAATTAGTAAATTAGTGTAACATATTGGTGCTGAGTTGGACCAATTACCTCTACTGATTAATTCCATTTATAACCCATCTGACCCTCAACTATGCTAAAGAACCTCAAGTGTATAAATTAAGCCCAGACTAACCCTCTATCTTCTAACTGATAGAAATGGAATTTATGGCAAATTGCTGAATTATGTACAACAGAAGCCCGATGCTATGCTTTTACCATCAAATTTTCAACTATATGTATAATAAGACAGAGAGTGGTAACAAACAATCAGTCGACAAATGCAGTTTGGCAGGTACATAAATAAAAAAGGTACCAGAACAGTACAAGACCTACCACAGTTGACAAGTGAACTATTACAGCTTTGTACAATTTAAAACAACAGTGAATCATTTTATAACCTGACTAGTGATTGCTATCTAAATGCTCCTTCCAACAAAAAGAAGTATCAAAAACAAAAGGTTGCCTGATGAATTGCAGCGGAGGCATCATTACATTCCTTATTCCAGTAACTACAATATTTTATTCCAAATAACAAACTGTGTTTTCACTTTACATTAACAATTTTCCATTATTAAACACTGAACAGGCACTTTCCGCGTTGCGGCTAGATTGAAATAAAATAAAGAGATATGGGCAGATCCGATGCTAGGGTGAACTTTATATGACAGCCAAGTGTCAATAAACCCATGTTCTCGCTAGGAAAAATTCTAAATCCAACAGAGAGAATTTAGTCAGAACTCCATTTTTCAAAGTCCCAATAAAATGTTATAGGAGGGTTAAAATAATTTACCAGGGTAGTAGTCGAGATAGGATTGGCCGGCTTCATGGGTGTGGTATCGTTTTGACATGTTGCGCAAGTTTCGGTGCTTCATCACCGGCTTTCTACTGACCGCTTCATTCATTAGAGCCTCATACTCATGCTGGTCAAATGGCTCTCTCAGCACTGCTGTCAGCTTTTCATCAAAGGATTGCAGATTGGCTGAAATCACAGCCAAACCATTATTTTCTCCCTGATAACATTTAAAAATAAAAATCTTATCAGCATTATGCTCTTCTTGTATATTTGGAATTTTCTTATAAAAGTTCTGCAATCTCAGAATGCAATGTAAAAAATAATATGTAGTAGGTCCACTGTCCTGGTACAGAGGACAGAATAATAAAATAATTAGAGGCATGTTTATTTATATAACAAAAGTAAATTACCAAATAAAGAGAAGGTAATAAGGTGGATAAACTCGTAAGATAACATCTTACATTGGACCCAGAAGCACCATTATAAGGCACAAGGCCCTGCTCGTCAGAACGCATGCCATTCTGTTGTGTCAATATCGCTGACATGTTGTTCCTTTGTTCTTCATAAATGACCTTACGACCCTCTTCAAGCTCTAACATCATTAGTCCTTCTCCAAATGTGAGGAGCTTTAGAAACCTCTCATAAGACTCTTCAGTTGGACTCGGAGGGGCAATGTGGTCACTTCCCTTATTTTTGGCTTTCTTTAAAGGTTTGGTCTTATGTTTATAATAAGAAGAAGCAGTCTTAATTCCTTCATACTTCAAGTACACTGGTACGCCGTACTCTGTATCATCCATTTGTAAGATGTATGAGGTACCGTCTAGCCTGACATGGTCCAAGAATATTTTGTAGACAGGATCCATGGAGTTAGATGTACGAGGCACCTTCATCTTCCTTTTAGCTTGACAATGTTTCATTCTGAAAAATTGTGATCAATCTGAGGCACTACCATAGAGATCAAATTATAAGCGAATATTTAGTCAACAGAGTAGTAGCATACAATGTTAAAATGCAAAAATAACCATAATATAACACAATTCTCGATTCTTTTATTTATTCATTCTTTCTTAGTTTGATTGGGTTGTTGGTGTTTAATTCTACATTTAGAGTTAGACGAGGATTATTGACTCTAAATCTTCAAAAATATGGCAACTGAGAATGCATAGATGCAGAAAGATACTCTTGAATACAGAAGTTACTTTTAACCAATAACACAAATTCTTCAGGCAATAGAATATCAATTCAATCAGATATTTTTTTATTAATAAAGTAAAATACTTTTCCTCAAAAGGACTAGATCCTTTTTTCTTTGTCAAAAAATACTTTTCCTCAACCGAAAAAGGTAAAATATGCAAGTTTACCCAAATATATAAAAATAGACTAAGAAAAAGTTGTTCTATTTTTTTTTACCAAGGACCAACAAAAATTGAATCAGTTTTGAATAAGTTGTACTAACTGAACCCATACATTTCTCATAAAATGTATTAAAGAAATGAATTTTCTGTACAATCACTCGCAAAGGCAAAAGCTGAGACACTGTACTCATTTGAAACCTATTTATTTATGCAAATTAGAGTCATTTCTTACTTTGCTGTTACAGACTCATAAGTTTCAGTAAGAAGTATTTGTTTGTTACACTTGGCAGCTCCTGCTGAGTTTAAAAAAAAAAAAAGTATTTGTTTAAATCCGGGAGTGCCGGAAGCGAACAAGTTGCAAATGAGAAGGGATTGAAACAAGTATTCTAAGAAATTAGATCAGTGCGATGGAAAAAAAAGGAACAAATAAAATGTAAAGACCTGTCGTTTTTGTTTCGCTTCTCCCGCGATCATGTATAGAGTCGAAGCTGGAGCAAGCGCGGAGTGAGGTAATGGTAAAACCGTCCAAGGGACAAAAAGAGAAAAAAAAATATATATATATCCCCTCGATTTCTAACAAACGGAGAGGGAGATGTACACTGGGAAGTTATCCTCTGCGCGAGTTTTAATGAACTCCGCCGCAGGTGCGGAGCAAATGAACGGATCAGATTAACTCTCAGCCGCTTTGTGATTGGGTTAACGGAGGGGGCAGTATTATTGTGCTTTTAGATTCGTGCAAAGTTAAAACTAACGGATCACTAACGGATCAGATTAAAAGAACCGCAGTCTGCGGAGCTTAAAGAAGAAGATAACGGACCATTAACGGACCACTAACCGCAGTCTGCAGAGGATAACATTCCGGGGAAGTTATCCTCTGCGGAGTTCTATAAAACTCCGCAGGTGCGGAGCAAATGAACGGACCAGATTAACTCTCAGCCGCTTTGTGATCGGGCTAACGGAGGGGGCAGTATTATTGTGCTTTTAGATTCGTGCAAAGTTAAAACTAACGGACCAGATTGAAAAAACCGCAGGCTGCGGAGCTTTTGAGCCGCAGATCGAGGATAACGTTCCAACATTCCGATGTAGACTCGCCTAGCGAAGAAGATAACGGAGCGAAAGTTGTAAAATTTTCCGTTTCCGTCTCATCAGATTGATCTGTGAGCGATCCATGATAGCACAACTTTTACAGAAATCCGACGGCCATAAGGTAAACCTGCGAACAACTGAGTTTTACTCGTAATTTCAAGGAATCCGGGACCGAATCGGCACCGATCCGGATCCGATTAATTTATATAGAGTATGGTTTAAAAAATATAACTAGTTAAATTATGAATATAGTTACGAAATTAATAATTTAATATTTGATCCGGATTGGAACTGGAACCGATATTGTTATAGATAAAATATGAGTTTGATTTAATTATTTGATCAATAACCAAACCCGATCCAATACCCGTATAAATATCCGATAAAATGATAATATCATTCTTTATAATTATTTAATATAAAAACATATATTAATAACTATGAAAAGACTCTCATTTATTACCGCAATTGACAAAATAGTAATTAAAATAATGTACTTGCAGATGGTGAATCGATAGGATAGTATTTATTTAGATAGATTACAAATTAATTTAGAGTTATTATTTTATTTTGCTATGTAGCATGTTATATTGTATTATTTATGAACAAGAGTATAATTTCTATTTTGGAGCAATTTTCAATTTATATTATAATGATATATTACGTTAGATGTGTAAGAAATTATAATTATATTTAAATGTGGAGGTTTTCTCAATTGTTTATGAGTTGTAACATGTACCAGCTTCGGATCCAGACCCGATAATCCACGAATAAGTTATGGGTATCTATCTACCCGGAACTGAAAGACTGGACTGAAATATCTACGGGTGGATAAGTATCCAGATTTGGACCCGACCCGATTTGAAACTAATAAGTATATGGATCAAAATTCAGACTCTAACACTTTTAGAGTACGTGTTCAAATATAATATATAGTATCCGTACCCTATCCGACCCAGTAGCACCTCTAATCACAAACAGTCAGCCTAATAATCCTAGCTAGCAAATACATGTTGTATCATTAATGACAATATCAATTCTTTTATCTTACATTTCCAGAATTGATAATTGAAGAAAAACTCAGAACAGAAGAAGCACGCAAAAATTGAGTATTATTAATTTCTTATTTCCTGTACTTGGATTCTCTTTTTCCTTAAAAAGAAAACAGAATCTTATGAAAATCAATAATTAATGTAAAGATTTATTACAACTTACAATGAACTTGGATTCTCTTTTTCCTTAAAAAGAAAACAGAATCTTATGAAAATCAATAATTAATGTAAAGATTTATTACAACTTACAATGAAGAGACAACAACTCTTTTAACTTACATACATTATACATATATCGATCCTCTGTTTAATTTTGGAGGATAAATTAAACTTGATATTAGCTAGCTAGCTAGCTGTCATTTTACACCTGTGCTAAATGATGAAAGATACTCGGACTCCCAGATAAAACATGGTGTGCAGATTAATGGAAATAAATTTTTGGATAGGCACGTCGACCCCATTTCAATTATTAATTTGACTTTAAATTTAAAACTATTAGTTGTTATCCATAAATTTCCGTTCAAAGTTCACAATATTATTCTTAAAATAGAACACGCATTTAAGAGAAAATAACATTTATTAAGGAAATCATCCTCACTTGTCCAAACAAATATTATATGAAAACAAAAGGAAACATAAATATGCCATCTAGCACTTACAGAACATTAAATAAATTTTACTGGATTATCGATCATCATCATAACGCTGGCCTAATTAAGATATATAGCTTGCAAAAAATACTTAATTTTTTGGGAAATAAAAATCATTTTAATAGTAAGTTATAAACTGTTTTTTTCTTCTTTTCTAGGATAATTAAGTAGTACATATTGAACATAAGTGAAAAGTGATGATCAAATATATTTTACTTGTAGCCTAAATTTTTTTTTATATATCAAATACTTACCTTAATATTGGATACATTCAGAACAAGTTTTGCATAATAAAATTTACTCACGAAATCATTCATAACCTTATTAAAAATTAATATATAAACATTCATTAGCATTAAGTTTAACTCATAACATGCACTTTATTTCAAAGAGGCAAATTCCAAAATATATCCTTAAACCAACTCTTAAAAAACGCCATAAAATCCACGGTGAAATCCGAACCCCGTATGAAGTGGCTGGAAAGCATTTGCTCCCGTAATGAGGCCGCTAATTTCTTGCTTAACAGGCACACTGAATTGTGGGACCTGTTGTTGCTGCAGCTGCAGCTGCCTGTGGGCCATTGCTTCAGGCAGGAGTTGATTGGTTCTTTCAGCCATCGAATTGCTCAACTTTACAAGCGCCTTTTCATACGCCTCCAATTCCGACAAATTCAGCTCGTCTACACCGTCGACAATGGCCTTGTTAAAACCACCCTCACGCTCCTTCTTTACAATAGCCACCTCTAGTTTCTCTCTTCGCTTCCTCTCGTTCTCCAACATTCCATTTATTTCAGTGCATTGTCGGCTCAGCTCCCTTGCGGTAGGTGATCCTGCCACGATTCGCCCCACCTTCGCTCCATTTTGGTTGTGGCTGGCTGCACCTATTCAAATCATACTTATCATTACTATTTATTTTTGGATAAATATAATATATAATAGGTTTAAAGAAACAAATAAATTAAAGAGCGTGCAGCAGAGCTGTTCTAAGAGAATAAATTTGTTGAGCATTGTTCAAAGATATATATATATATATCTACAGAAACAAGAAGAAATTAAGGAGGACATATAAATATAATAGACTTAAATTAATTACCATGCATGGAGGAAGAGAGGAAGCGGTCAGCAACAGAGTCGACAGAGGGATGGCCAAAGGAGAAGGCCTTTCCGGCTGGAGAGAAGATGACGATGCAGATCTCCGCCCCACATAGTGTCGACAATTCACTTGCCTTCTTGAACAATCCGTTGCGCCTCTTCGAGAAACACACCTGCCTCGCCTCCTCGTTCTTGATTTTTTTTATCTCTATCTTTTGCCTCCCCATGCTCACCCTTTTCCTCATCTTCTTCTTCTTTAATTTTGTTTTGGCTAGGGCGAATATCATGAGAGAACTGCGCTGAGGCAATTGTATATATAGAGGGATGGATGAAGTAATTATGGGTATCTTTTATTAGTAGGAGCATTTAATGAGGCGCCAAAAAGTAATTATGTGCACAATCAATGCTTCCAAGTAGAAACGGCCAGATCATGAACCATCAACGGTACGTACTAATTAGCATTTCTCCATTGAGCAGAGATTTGATGCAGTTGATTATTCGGTATGGTCAGGTTCCAAATGTGGAATTTCAATAATATTTTTCGAGCAAATTTAGGGTGTGATGAGCACAATTCTAAAAGTCTGTTTGATTGACTTTGAATGACGAATCTAAACTGTTGAAATCTATCACTTAATAAGTGATGCATATAGATGCAAACTTTTTAAAGTTTCGAATTCATTTCGTACAAGGTCAAATGGTAAAAAAAAATGATGAAAAATGAATACATAAAACAAATTCTAAAATAACTTATAAAAGATTTATTTCTTTTACCGCTTGATCTTGTACTAAATGAATTCAAAACTTTCAAAAAATTTCATGTACATGCATCACTCATGAAATGGATGGATTTCAATGGTTTGAATTCATCATTTGAAGCCGATCAAATAGACTTTTAAAATTGTGCTCACCAAATTCTCTTGGTGAGCACATCACACTCTAGTTTTGTCCTATTCTAATATGAAATTAATTACCAACAATAGCATATGAGCATTGGGCCAACTTTCAAATTCATAGGCCTCCTCCCGTATTAGGCCCAGTGGGCCTAAATAGCACCAACCGCATTGAGCATGTCATGCAAGCTGAAAATTTATCTAAGACTAATACTAGTTTTGTCGTAAGATCGATCAAAAGAAAGTAAGACAAGCTATGCAAGCCGAAATTTATTGCTTTCAATTAATTTAATTAGTGTAAAATCCTAGAATATGGATAATATCCATTGATACTTGACAGGGCAATTGCACATTATGCTATCAAATCGAGACAGGATTTTACACTATCTGATAGAAGTTAATACATCTTATATAGGCAGTTTTCATAATGCATGTGCTTGGGATGATGATATTAAAACTACTAAATTTTTTATTAACACAACATTATCAAAATGTTTTACTATATAGACAATTTTACCCTTCATTAAGTGTTTCCTTTAAAAACTGATTCTCTCTCATATATTACCACATATTTTTTTCCTTAAAAGTTATATTTTATAAAGCATGTTATTTGTTTAAAAATGTGTTTCTATGTCGTATAGTATTATATGATTTAATTTTTTTCCTTAGAAGTTAGATGCACATAATAAATATTCTTTATTAATTTCATTGAATCTTTAAGATCTTTTAATAGAACTACAACAGTGAATGATTTCATTATATTATTAAAATCTATCATCATTGGATATATCAATTTTATTTTATACAACTTCACAATTTTTTTAACAATCTATTATTAAAACAAATTATCAATTAATATTTTATCTTTTTTTTGCGCAAAAATCACTACAGAAATGACATTATTACTTATATAGAAAATATATTGATGTAAATTATCATGATTAATTTTGACATTCAACTTATGATTAAAATAATAAATTAAAAGTACAACAAAACACTACTTCAAAAAAAATTACATCAATCATGCTAAAGTTAATAAATTGTTTGCATTAAACTTAAATTGATAAATATTCCAGAAATTCTCAAATCATATTGGAAAAAATTCCATCCAAATTGATGATAGCTCATTAGTTTGTTTCTCCATTAATGCTACGAACATGATAATCTACAAAGAAAAAGTCCCGTTAATAAATAACTAACTAATTATATTGCTTTCAATCAAAATATTGTAAGAATAAATTGACCTTAATCATTTGTGACGTTAGGCAATATATTCGATCAGATCAATGGCATTACATGAGGTGTTTCTATTAGAAGGTATGTTTTGATGTGAAGACTCGACAATCTCAAAATATGATGGATCTCGTTGAGTTGAGCTTAAAGTATTCAAATTATTTTTATTTTTTGACCTTAATATCTTAGATCTATTTAGTTGTACAATTGGTGTGTTTGAGTTGAAGTTGATGGCTCGGTGCTTGAAATTTCAATTAAATTGATGTGTTTTTGTATAAATTATGTAGCTATCTATATTTTTATGAGAAAAAATAAAGCAGAAAAAGATTACCTCAATGTAAAATAAAATAAAAAAGGAAAAAATATCTAGCAATTATAGAAATCAAATAATTTAATTAATGATCACTATCTTAATTACATCATGGAAAAATATGGTAGTTAAGATATTCAAGGAGGGTTAAAATTGTTCATACGTTAAATTATTTTAAATTTGTTGTGTTAATATAAATATGTGTGGTGCCAATATGCCTACCCATGTGCTTGGCGACACTAATTAAAAAATAGGATGAATGAACAAGCTATAAGACAATATACTGGGTTCAAATTTTTTTCATTTTTTTGTGTCTTTGTCATGTCTTCATTTGTTAAATGTTAATACTTTAAATTTAAAAATCAAATATCAAAATAAAACTATTAGATTTGATCTATATTATTTTTTCTATACATATATCAAAGACTGCAATATTTCGACATTGTTTTGATCAGTATTATCAAGAGTTTGCAAATATACATTAATATGAATAAATTATTGACATTGATTTTTCAACTTATTAATTCATATAAAAACAAAATAAAAAATAGTAATTTTTTTATATGTATATGAAAAAAATAATATAGATCGATCACATGTACCATTTTATTTTAACATGTAAATTATAAAATTTTAAGTCATTTGGACCCTTCTCTATAAACCCATGGAATGAATAGTAGTATCGCGGCCGTTTGATGGGATTTAGATAACTAGCAAAGTGATTGAATTGAATCAACACAAAGTCACAAACAAATGGCGTTGCCTACGGGCGTGCTTGAAGCAAACAAACAAACAAACAAATGGCATTATTTCACTTTCCGAGTGTTGCGCGTTAAAACACGACAACATCCTGAAACTTCCAACTTTTGCAGTTTACGCGTTATAACGCACATGGGTGAGGAGTCTAGCTAGTGCATCAACGGAACAGAGCAATACATCCTTAGAGTGTGTTTTATAACGCACCTAGTTGGTGCGCTTAATGTACAGTTGGCCAGAGCCAGAGATGCGTTTCTTTGTCCGTTTTATGTAGCAACATTATCAATTCTATTTATGAGTTCATGATACTCATTACTAAGTTATTCAAAATTATTATGTAAAGCGGAGGAGCAATATCCAGAAATGCCTTAGAATAGAAGGGATCCGTATCCTCCCAGGTACATGACTCAAGCAAATTGAAACGGACGGCCCAGATTAATCCTATCTGAACCAAACTCAATCCAGTGCCTTTGGAGATTGTAGAGGGCTTCCGTGTCATATTAAAAGAACCGTCCGATCATAATTTATTTGAGTCAAGTAACCTGAGGTGACTAAACAACGTGGAAGAGTGTAGAAAATCGTGTCGTGTTGTGACTAACATACAGTAATTTTAGTCACGTGTTTTGATCAAGTTAATTTTTTATGTGTCGTGCAATGACTAAAATGATAAGGAGTGATCACGGTAGGCGAATAGTCACGCCGTGACCAAATCGTATCGTGACCAAATGTACTGTGGCAGGTCACGTTAGTAGTCACATTTAGTTATATTTAACTATTTTTTCTAATTTAAATTTGTTTATTGAAAAATTTCAAAAAAGTTTATATTTTTTTATGGAACGATTCTCGAAAATTTTAAAATGAAGAACTAATGTTAGAAAAAATGTGCCATGTGGTATCTTGCATGTCTTCGTGTCATTATGTGTTGTTTCTCGTACCATTATGTGTCATGTCTCGTGTCGTGATCAAGACGGTTTATGTGCCGTGTCTTTTTTGTCGAGAACTAGTCACGACAAGCAACCGACACACATGTCGTGCCATGTCGTTCTGTATTGTTTCGTTCCGGACTATTTTTTCCGGTGGATTCAGTATGGAAAAATAGAGTCAATTGATCTCATTTATTTTTAAAATTTATGTGTTTTATATATAATTTCTTATATAGTTTAAAGTAAAATGTTATATGTATCGTAAAATTGACCTCCATACTCACATGAAAATTTTATATGATTTGACTCTCAAGGCGTATTTGACCCTCATAACTTAAAAGTCTAGTTCGAGTTCATATCCCCTAAGATAACATATAATATTTTTGTTTAGATTCGGATCATCCGATCAGAATCCATGCCAATATGATCTGAGGTGGAATGCACAGACCCCTTTAAAATTTGTGCCGAAGTTGAACGGACGATCCGATCTAAACTCAAAATTTCTGTTAGCGGCCAGGTAATATGAATTCGTCTAGCTCCGCTCCTGCGTATCAATATGATCTGAGGTGGAATGCACATACCCCTTTAAAATTTGTGCCGAAGTTGAACGGACGATCCGATCTAAACTCAAAATTTCTGTTAGCGGCCAGGTAATATGAATTCGTCTAGCTCCGCTCCTGCGTATCAATATGATCTGAGGTGAAATGCACATACCCCTTTAAAATTTGTGCCGAAGTTGAACGGACGATCCGATCTAAACTCAAAATTTTTGTTAGCGGCCAGGTAATATCGTCTAGCTCCGCCCCTCCTAAAGACGCGTCTCTAATCAAAATTTCTTAGCTAGGTTGTGGATACATTGAGATAGACTCGATATGTAGTCTGTCTTTCAACTGAGTATGAATTTAAATTTTCACTATGCAAATTAAAGACATTATGCTAGAGCTTGAGATATGTCTTTTTTTTCTTTTTCTTTTCAAAATGTTGGTAGAAGCTACCAAGCATATTATTTAAAAGAGACCAATGCATGTGAAATACATTATGCAAAATGTTGGTAGAGCTTGAGATATGTCTTTTTTTTCTCTTTTTTTTTTTCAAAATGTTGGTAGAAGCTACCAAGCATATTATTTAAAAGAGACCAATGTGAAATACATTATGCAAAATGTTGGTAGAGCTTGAGATATGTCTTTTTTTTCTTTCTTTTTTTCAAAATGTTGGTAGAAGCTACCAAGCATATTATTTAAAAGAGACCAATGCATGTGAAATACATTATGCAAAATGTTGGTAGAGCTTGAGATATGTCAATGTGGAAAGAGTCGGATGATTAAAAATTTAATAGACACCAATCCGACATCAGTTCTCTTGCAATTGTCTTACAATAACCAGCCCCCTTAAACCAGACAGAGAGTGCTGGGAAGTTGCAACCGAATGTATTTATTTCTTATGATGGCTGAGCTATATGATTATTAAATGCGTGGTCTTCTTTTGTAGGCATTCAATTGGTAGTTGAAATTGAGATATTGTGTGACCAATTTTTGCACTTTTTATAATCTTATCTCTGGTCCACTGCTATTTACATAATCTTCATTTATCATACTCTAAACAGAGAAGCTCTCACAGGGTGGAGCTAGACTTTTGAACTATAAAGGTCAAACATATATAGGGTTAATTATATAAAATTTTCGTGTAAAGAATGAGAATTAATTTTATAATTTCTTGATATTTTATTCTAAATTATATAAAAAATTATACATAAATATAAATTTAAAAAAAAAATGAGAGTCAATTGACCCCATAGTTCTTCTTTACCTCTGCCTCTACTCTTTAATAGTGATTTTTTTTATAAATCATAAATAAAAAATAAAAAATTAATAAACCAATTTGATGGTTTCAATTTTTATAAAAACCATAAGTACCGAGATGTCAAATTGGCACGAAATTTATTTTTTTGTACTATGCTGAAATGGCATCTCGGCCTAAGAGTTTTCACAAAATTTTAATCAATATGCAACATAAAATCAATTTTTTTACTTGTGCCGAGATGGAAATTCGGTACCCTAAAAAAACAAAATAACCTCCGTTGGGAGTGAGGCACCCTAACAAATTATACATTTATTTTTTTTTTAAAAAGAAACAAACAAACAAAAAATCTCTGTGCCGATATGAAAATTCGGCACATGAAAAAATATGTCACAATTCCAGAATTTCACCAAATCATTTCAAAGGTTGTTGTGTCGAAATAAAAAAAAAAAAAAAACTTGAGAATTCGGCACAGAGGATGAAAATTGCTAAAATCCAACTGGACTGAATACCCATCTCAGCACAACAACAAAAAAAAGAATTTCACCAACAGCCATATTGTTAATTATTTATTTATTTATTTATGGTTTATAAAAAAAAATCCCTTTTACAGGATATAAAGTACGGTGGAGGTCAGGTGTGTACTACTGACACGAGTAATACCAGAACTGGTGGTTCCTGGGTTGTATTGGATTTTGACTGGTCTTATTTATGGAATATTTATTTATAGATTAAAAAATATTATTCGAATTGAAAAGAAAAACCACATTTGTATTCATGATTTTTATATAAGACATGCATCAAAATTTGAGTTAATTTAAAATTTAATTGATCATCATCGATCATTAAGTCATTAAAATTATATCATTCAAAAAGTTTATATTGTTTGATGAAAAAACTAAACGATTTCGAACAGCTCCAAAATTGATATGCACACTATATACGAAATAAAAAAGACAGTTATAATTTTAAAATTTTAGTTTGAACAATATAATTAATTAAAGATATTAAATGAATATACATAAAAGTTAGATGTACAAAGAACTACCCTAACCATAATTATTTTGTTTAATAATTACCTTTGCATGGCTTAGATTTATGTCAATTGAGGATTATTCAAAAGAATGTTCTAAGCAAGTAAACAAGGATAAACTCACATGTTAAGTGCTGGTTTTATCAGGAGGTAGAATATTTATCAATATATAAAGCTGTAGGTTTTATATCATGATTCTAACTACAATAATATTTTCATATTTTCGAAATAAGGAAAGACAGTGAAGAACTTTCATAAAAAGTTCGGGAGTATTTTTTTTTTTTTTGGCAGAGATTGTATTTAAAAAAGATACCACATAGATTAATTAAATATTGGAAAATAAATGGAGATTAGAGCATCTACATCCCTGGTACTATTAGAGTTTCTAACCTGACGTGACAGTTTCTAATCTAGTTTCAGGAATGTGAGAGAGTTTCTTATTTAGAAACTATGCAATAAAATTTCTTATTAAGAAACTGTTAATAAACTCTATGTTGATCAAATGATTGGCTCAAATTATTTCTGCTTTTTAATTTGTTGCTGACGTGGCTTAATAGAAACTCTAAAATTAATTTCAGGATGTGAGAGTTAGAATTTAGAGACATTAATTTCTAAAAAGAGGTTAATAGTTATTTAGAAACCCATTTGAGTTGTTGGGATATAGATGCTCTTATTTGACTCTTATATTATAATAGAAATCCGTCCTTGTGCAACATTTAATTAGACAATTCTTATTGATATTTAAAATATGAAGGAAAACATCAGCTGTCCATTAAATAAAGTTTTATTCATCATTATGACTCATGTAATAAATTAATTGGCCCAGAGAATTTTGGGGTTTTAAAAAACTACTTATTAAATAGGAAGTAAGGATTATCGATATATGATAAATAAAATATAACTAAAGAATCACCAACTTCGAACGATATATGTTAAAAAAAATGGAACACAAATCGCTTGATTTTACATTTTATAACAGAGGAGGATATAAATGTCTTTAGTAGTTATGCCTCGATATTTAAAATATTTAATAACAAAAAATTATAAAACTCGAATAATAAAATAAATTAGAGTGTGATTGATATTCTTACACACATGTAAATATTTTTTTATTTTTTTTGACAGAAAATACTAGCTTTAAAAATCAATAAATCGTTCACATCATTAGATTTTTATAAGCTCTTCACGTCAATTTAAGAGAAGCCAAAATGTCATATTTTTTCTACCTGTGCACAAAAAATAATATAAGTCATATTAATTAATTATTAAACAGAATTTTAAATATTAAACTATTAAAGCTTTAAAATGAAAACATAGTGGGGAGTGAAGACGTCAAAAATGAGGTATTTTACATTTTTTTTGGAAAAAAAATATTAGGAAAATGATTGATTGTTTTTTTCTTCTAAAAATAGATGAAATCAAACTATTGGTTTAGTCATGCGTTCTAAATAGTGCGCTATAGCAATTTCAGATCTTAAAAGCTAAGCTATAAGATAAAAGTACAATTCAGCTACGACCGTTATAGCGGTAATAGCGGTCCGCAATGACGTGTAGCATAAATAGCGCACGCGAAGCTACATATGCTTTTATTTAAAGGCCCAAACTGCAAAATTTCTTCAAGAACCAAATTGTTTTTGCTTTTAAATAGAAAACGATAGATGATTTATGCCATGATGCTTAGATTATTTTGAATAGAAAAAAAAATAGATAATTTATGACATTACTAGGGATATTTCGAATAGCAATTTGGACTTTATATTGGTTCAATATGAATATTATAATTTATTAATCAATTTGGTGTTACTTATTGCTCTATGGGATTTTCGATAATTTTGATAATTAGTAGAAATATAAAATATAATTTTTGAAAGAAAAAAAAAAAAGCTATGTAGGGTAGCTTCTACTATAGCTACGCTATTCGCGATAGCTTTTGTTTTAACCTTTCCATAATGATATGATAATCGCTATTTAAAATCTTGGACTTCAATCTAAGGAGGTGGAACTGAATTAATAGTTCGGTCACACTAATTTTCGTAATAACCACGCTAACAGTCACAAAATTTAAAAAATCTAGAACCGAACTATTGATTTGGTTCCAATACCTATCAGATATAAACAACTTCAACGTTTAATTTAACAAAAATAAAAAAAAAGTTCCAAAAACTACCAAGTTCCAATAATTTTTGAATTTTCTGTGATCGAAGCACACTGCAAATTTCGAAAACTACCGGGTCCCAAAATAAATTCGGATGGGACCGAACAGAACCATCTATTTTTTGAAGAAATAAACAATCAATTTTTTTTCCCTAATAATTTGATTTTTTTTTATTTTTTTTTAAAACAAAAAATGGGCATTTTATGCCCTCTCTTTATATGATCCGCAAAGAATGTAAAATGCAGCAATTATTGTTCCAGTTACCACATGCCCAACAGGACCAGGGTGAGAATCTGCTGCGATCCGGGTACTGTGAACAGTACCATGCAATCCCTGCTTTTTCAAATCCAACTGTCGAATTGTTTCGAGATGCGTGCACAGAAAAATCAGCTGTTTTGAGATACGTGCACTAAAAAGTTAGACGGTTGGATTTGAAAAAACAGGAATTGCAGGGTTACTGTGCTCAATACTCGAATCGCAGCAGATCTCATTCCACAGGACCAACACCAGCAACACCACGAATGATCAATTTCAGAAAAGCTCCATGGAAGTATCGTTTCTAGTGGCCTACACAAATGAAGTCGCTCCAAAAGTGAGCAGGGTTAAAGCTGCAACTAGTGCAGCACTAGCCTGTGAAACTGGGCCCACTTAATTATTCTAAAGTGTCTATCACGAGTCATGACAGCTAAAACATTTCTTATGAAATAACTCAGATCCTCTGCGGGTAGTACGAAGATGGACCATCTATGTGGTGGGTCACTGCGGTGCTACTTTTTTGTTAGAAAAGTAGTCAATTAGAGAATCCATATCCTCGACGGTACCGTAAAAGATTCCCTTTTACAATTAGCTATTTACGGTTTGAGATTAACTCTAAGCCGGTTTGGGATTCGGGCTGACTGAGGGGGCAGTATTATTGGGCTTTGAGATTCGTGCCAAGTTAAAAATAACGGTCCAGATCAAGTAATTGTAAAAGATTCCCTTTTACGGTACCGTCGGTGATATGAATTCGTCAATTAGAACCCTACTATATAATTTTTTTTATTAAAGGACTTCCCTACATTCAGTATTTTTTAAATGTTATTTTAAAATTGAACATGCATCTCTTCGTAAAGAAACAAAGACACTTGTGTTACTGCACTAAGCTTGCAGTTAAGAACTCTTTTAATTCTAAATTGGTTCGATCCAACCCGTTCATTTTAGATTGAATGGTCTGATTTAGAATAGTATGTAGATATGGACTCTAGTGATGATATATATATAGACCTTTAAATGATAATTGAAAACTACAAAATTATGTCGTTCCAAAAGAGTAGAAATCTTTATAGTACACCCACGAGGACTTCATTTTCACGGATTCAAATGAGCTGGAATCTGAGATCACCTCTGAAATTTCTGAAATTCAAAATCCATCCGTCTAATTTTTTCTGTGCACGCATCTCGAAACAGCTGATTTTTAAGTGATCACATTTTGAAACAGTTCAATGACTAGATTCATAATTTCAAGAATTTCAAAATTACTGTTGATGATCTCATATTTCAACAGATTTGAATCCCATTTTCACAGGTCTGGATTTGGCATTGCACATTATTTATTTATTTGCAACCAGAGTATTATAATAATTGCATAACTATCGTGATATTTAATGAGAATTAAAATTAGTTAAACATGGAAATTTTTAATTCTTTCATTCTAATTATAAGATTTACTACAAAAAAATTAAATCATTGTGTTTAATTTTTTAATATTATCTTGATTTATCAAATGGCTGAAATCGACTTTATAATCTTTTTCTCTAAAGTATGACATATTGGAACAAATCTTTTATTTTATATTTTATCGTGGGCGCTTTCATTCATTTTATCCAAAATATTTTTTTTAATTGCTGGAAAAATAGGCTTTTCGTCTATTTTATTTTATATTTTATCGTGGGCGCTTTTATTCATTTTATCCAAAATCTTTTTTTAATATTATTACATCATTATTCTCGTTGTCATTGTCAATGTTGTTATTGATGTTGTTGTTATTATTATTATTATGAAAAATGGCACTAATTTAAAGTTTGCATAAAATAACTACGGTCAATGGAAATGGGTTTTTATTCGTTTCAATGACTGCAGCTATTGCTGTACAAAAGAATAAAAATTGAATAAAATTGATATAGGATAATTATTTATGCATTTTAATCATTAAATTTGTTTGTTTTCTTATTGGAATCTAAACATTAAATTAATAGGTAATGACTGGCTTTTTTTTTTTGAGATATAAAAATGGAGGACAAGACTTCAAACTTTTATTTAATGTTCATAAAATTTTTTTTTTCTGAATTCTGAATTCACGACTTTCCACACAGATGATGATTTACTACTAGATCAAAAACTGATTCTTAACTTCTTGTGACTAACTATTATATAATTTGTAGGTCCACTAATTAAGGATGACAAATTGATAATAGTAAGCAACCATAACAAGTACATAATATATTAACTCTAAAGCATAACAATTTCACTATTCATCTTGCTAATAAAAATTAATTAATCATGTTAAATGCTAGAAAAATAAAAGGCATTTAAAGTTATCCACCTAAAGCTCTAGCTAGCTTACACATATTGTTGCTCAAATAAGATCAAGAGTTGAATGTCTATCAAAAAGAGAAGATTTTTTTTTTTTTGAAGTAGATATATGAGGGAACAACAATTGGAATTTAGATGAAGTGACTCAATTTTTGGGTTTTAGTTCGGGACCGTCTGATTTGAATCCGCGACAATTCATTTTGAAGTGAAGCGCACACATTCCAACGACAGATTCAAATCGCTAGATAATTCTGAGCAACGAATTCAAATCAGACGGTCCCGATCTAAAACTCAAAAATTGAATTATTTTAGGGGATCCGGACCCACAAGGATTGTGAGAGTACATGTAACAAATAACGATTTCGTACATAGATGAATAGTGTACGGCAAGAAAGAGAGAACAGAGAAGACATACAACATTTAGTCTAATATCAATCATCAATCTCTATTACAAGTTGGACCAAATTTAATTAAACAAGAGAAGAGTTAAAATATCTATATTTTTTTATATTTGTTATCATGCTTTTATTTTTTTAATTTTTTAATAACAAAAGTTTTAAATGTATTTGTCAAAATAAATCGTGAGATGATCTACATCATATGCATTTAAATTTTATTACTTTTTTATTTTACTTTTATATGAACTAATATATTAGAAATTAACGTTTAGAAATTATCTATATTGGTATATTTTTGCAAGCTCTTTATAACAATAAAAAGAAAGTTAAAATATGATAATTGTTTACATATGCATAGAGAAAATGAAATAGATTATATCTAACGGTTTTATTTTGATATTTAAAATTTTAAAATTTTAAAAATAGATACATAATGGATGCACTAAAAATAAAAGCATCGGACATTCATTAAATTAATAAAGTACATAATATATTGAAGATGAAGAATAATCTAAAATATAAAACATATATTAAAAAAAACAAATATAGTTATTTTAAAGAGTCGCTGTAGCAATAACAGCTGTATTTCTTAAAATTCTTTTAATTTTTTTTAAATTGCAGTGTCTTGCATTAAAAAAAAAAATTATAACAGCATTATATTAATTTTTAGAAGATAACTAATAAATGGTGATTTAAATCTCTTGACTGGAAGCTACATGTTGCCTGCTTGATATTGATCTACCTCTTTAGCATTTGAGAAATTGTACCACAGGTAATCAATCAGTTCGTTAGCAAGCTTGTGAAAAAGAATAAACATGCATGTATTACATAAGAAAAGGCCAAAACAAGGTAACTGAAGATTTCTACCAATGGAAGTGACCAACAAGTGTTGATTTAAGTCTCTCCACTGGAAGCTACTTAATTCCTTCCATACCAAAAGCAAACGCTTTGGGTGAAATTTTATCTTTTCTGAGAAATTAGTTCCAACTGTTTCTGTGTCTCTACTCTCCGACTCATTAAATGCCAGGTCCCCGGTTGACCGGTTCTCTGTGGCAGAGTTTACACTACCACATATGTGGTAATTCACTGTCTTATGGGTAGGGGTGTTCATCGGGTCCAGTTTAATTGGTTTTAAACTGAGCCGAGAGAGTTCATATTAAATGGTTTGGATTTTCCGGTTAAATGGATCATTTTGGTTTTTTTAAAGCGGATTAATTATTTGGTTCGGCTCGGTTTAGAAACTTTTAAAACTGGTTAGACTGAACTAACCGAAAAGAGGAGCATAATTGTTTTGAGCCTATAAAAAAAATAATTACGAATGTTTTCATTCTTCTTCTTGAGTATGAAAAACACTAAACCCTAATTCAATTATGTGTATTGAAATAAATAATTCTTTTGAGCCTATAAAGAAATTCAAAAAATTAACAAAAACTATTTATTTTTTATTAATCTTCTTATTTCGATTCAACCGAAAAAACCAAAATTTAATTTGATTTATTTAATTCAGAATTATTTTGATTGATAAGTTTAGTTTGATCAGTATAATTGTATTTTGAAAACCTAATAAAATTTTAATTTACCTATTTTATTTTAATTTTGGAAGCTGATATGAGTACCCGCAGTTGAGTACCCGCATTGTACCCGCACCTAACTGTCATAACTGTTTTTGGGAACCGCAACTTTTTCAAAACTGTAATTTTGTTTCACAAGTATTAATAGTAACATTGTGAAGTATTTATACCTATACAAGACAAGTATTTATATCTATACAATGAACTACATATATGATATATGAATTTTCCTTAAATAACTGTACCCGCACATTTTTATAACTGTCAGACTGCATTGGGGACCACAACCAAAAAGTCACGTGGATCACACCACCAGTGCTACATTCATTGATTAAATTAATTCACATACAAAATGAAAAGTATTTATACTTAAATTATCAAGTATTCATATATAATTCATCAAGTATTCATACCTAAGATATCAAGTATTTAAAAAAAAACTGGACACAATACCTACTCATCTTTTACACGTTTTTCAAGGTGGTTTTTTTTTTCTCCGTTCAATCTAACCAATTTTTGGGACGATCTATGAGAAATTTTACAAATTTAAAACTACGAACGTGTTCTATACAATTTTCTCTTTCAAATGAGATCCATGATGACATACTTTTACACGTTTTTTAAAGTATCAAATATTCAAATATGGAAAATATTCATACAAAATAGAAAGTATTCATACCTAAGATATCAAATATTCATATATAATTCATCAAGTATTTATACTTAAGATATCAAGTATTTTAAAAAAAAAACTGGACTTATCTTTTACACGTTTTTCAAGGTGGTTTAATGATTGACAAAGTTAGTTATACCGTTATGGAAGTTAATTGGGAAAGGAATCAATTGCGGGTACGATGCGGGTACTTAACTGCGGGTACCAAAATAATTATTCTTTAATTTTAACTGAACTAAATAGATGTACACCCGTACTCTTGGGGCTCATGTTCTTTATTTTATAAGCCGTTCATTTCCTTGTCGTGCGTAAACTTGCCAATGTAACGCTGTATGGGAACGTGCGTCGGCGTCTGCCACATAAGATCTACACTCAATACAAAAAGAACTCTGTTGAATTTTCTTTTTCTATTTATCTGCTCTCCCTGCAGCCTGATTATAAGCAAAAAATAAGATGTATCCCCCATATAAAATGGCAATTCCCTTTCAATCCACAAAAAACTGACCTTTCATTTTTCCAGTATTGCTATTTCAATTTCAAAAGAAATAAAAAAACTACAGAGACCCACTATTGGTGCTGTTAGTTTACTATTCCACACTATTCAGTGCCACTTTCTTTTCCCATGCAACATTTTCATAAACAAAACCTTCTGCATTTCCTCTATCTTCTCCCCAAATCTCTCACATTCTGACATGTAATCCCTCCATTTCTGTTTTTTCAATTCTTCCTCTAAAAAGCTCTCATCTTTTGTACATGGAATATTTGTTTCCATACTAGTGATGTAGCATAAAGCACATCTCGCATTTCCACTTAGACCCATAATTCTGCCAGAATTACGATCTTAGAAATTAGAGAAAATGTCAGGTTCCAATTCTCCATACTTGAAGGATATACTCTCGAAACACACGGCAATATTCGGCCTTCGTCTATGGGTCATTCTCGGTATAGCCATTGGTGTTGCATTTGTTCTTCTCTTAATTCTCTTCTCTCTATGGCTTGCCTCGAAGCGCCGCACAAAGACTCCTTCAATCCCTGTTTTCTCCAAAGAAATACTAGAAATCGAACAAGTCCCTATTGAAACACAGAATCAGAATGCGGGTGAAATCGATCAAAAGGCGGCTTTGTTGAAGGATGAGATTGGAGAGCTGAGTATGAAGAGAATTTATGTGGAGATTGGTAAAGGGTGTCGGATTGAGCACCTAGAGAAACAGGGAAGCTCTGTAGATAACAGAGCTGCCGAAATGGTGAGAATTTTGGTATTATTTCATGCCTGTTTGGTTGTAAATGCAATAAAAATCTCAGCTATCAATACTTAACAGGAAGCATAACTGTTAATTGCTAAGAGACCTTGCTGTATTACTGTCTTTTTTTTTTGAAATTCTTGGCAGGAGCTACCAAGGAGGTTATAGTTTAACAGAGTAGTTTTGGCATCATGCAGCGCACTGACTATAGAACCAAATCAACACTGCATATGGTCGTGCGCTGCATGAAGCCAAAACTACTCTCTTAAAAATCTTTATCCCTGCCAAGGTTTAGCTGTATTACTGTCGCTTTACCTCTTTAAACTTCTAACAGGGCCCAGAAGTGTCACACCTGGGGTGGGGACACTGGTACACATTGCGCGAGCTTGAACTGGCAACAGATGGTTTTTCAGATAAAAATGTGATTGGAGAAGGAGGCTATGGTATTGTTTACCGAGGTGTTCTTCATGACGGGGTCCATGTAGCTGTCAAAAATTTGCTCAATAATAGGTAATTATTGTGCATGTCTTCATATCTTGTCTCTGTGTGGTTCTCTCTTGGTTATGAAGGATTTCAGATGCTCCAAATTTGAATACTGCAAAGTTCACAGAGTAGGGTTAAAATCCCCATAATTTTCATGCCCCAATTATGCTTCAAATCTCCATCTCTATTTTTTAAAGTCTAAATAGTTGATTCAAACTGCTCAAATAATTTCCGTATTAAAATGTGTTTGAGGACTAAATTTTTTATAATTTTTAGAATTGTTTTACTATTTTTTTATATAGGTACAAAATCAATGTTTTTCACAAGATTATGTACCCATCCAAAAATAATGATTTTGTACTTATCTAAAAAAATAGTAAATTTTTTTCGAAAATATAAAATTTGGTTTCAAAACATATTTTAATATAGAGATATGCTGAGCACTGCTTAAACATTGAAAACGAAAATAAGAATATGAAGCATAATCGGAGCACGAAAACAACACAACATTTTAACCCTACTCAAGTTCAAATACAATACTAACCAGCTGGTACGAGATTCAATTTCTACACTTTTTGAAAATAAGTTTTCATGTCTCATAGCATACAAGGTGACAAGGTCTTTGAAATCTAACCGTTCATGTTAATGTTCTCGTAATAATCCGATATATCGGATAACTAATTTTAAAAGTTTTAAACTTGCATATTATACTGAAACTAAATTTTCATTTGTTTGTAATAAAGTTGTGATAAAGACTTTTATATCAGGGGCCAAGCTGAAAGGGAATTCAAGGTAGAAGTGGAGGCAATTGGTCGAGTTCGGCATAAGAACTTAGTAAGATTATTGGGATTTTGTGTTGAGGGGGCAAACAGGTACTTTTTAGGATAATCATATACAATATGACTAATACTTTCTATTCTAATTTGAGTTATATATATAAATATTATATATTACCAGGAGTTCTTATGTTCATCAATCATAACATTGTTTTATATTATTACTTATTAGAATAGAACTAGAGTGTTCTTTAAGCTTATAAGTTTCTTGGTGAGCTTAGCTCTAAAATTTATAGTATTGTTTCATAATAAAAAATCTATAGTATTAACTTCAAATGACAAATTTAAACCGTTGAAGCTAATTAACTTCACGAGTTATGCGTTTACTTATAATATTTATAAAATTTTGAATTAATTTAGTATAAAATCAAGCGGTAAAAAAATGTTTATAAATTAATTGTAATGCATTCATTTTTTATAATTTTTTGAAAATTTATAAATTTCTTGACTTTATGCTAAATCAATTCAGAAATTTATAAAATTTGCATGTAAACACATTACTCGTGAAGTAGATTGGTTTCAATAGTTTAGATTCTTTGTTTGAAGTCATTCCGATAGATTTTGAGAATAAGATAACCAAAGAGCTTGTGAGCTTAAGAGCACCCTATTTCTACTCTTAAATTTGTATGCAGACAAGTAAGATCAATTCACCTGTGACCAAACAGATTGAGTAAATGGCACAAAAATGATACTAAATTCAGCCACGCCCAATTTTTTTTCTCTGTAGTTTCTTATTTCCTTCCCTGATCATTATCATCTTCTTTCAGTAAAAGAAAACAAGATAGATCCTTGCTCATCGTAATGTAAAATATGTCATTTTTTACCAAGTCATATTTTCTTGGAATGAATCATGCAATGCCATGTGCTCAGGATAGCAGCTTGGGTCCGATGCCCATCGGAACCAAAGTGGGTTCGATGGGCTCCATGACCGTCCGATCTGCTCTAAGATTCACGCCAGAACTTTCGACTCCTCTTTAATATTCGTGCGCACGATTATTAAAGCATATTGGACGGTCACGGAGCCCATCGAACCCACTTTGGGTCCGATGGGCATCGGACCCAAGCTGCTCTCTGTGCTCAGGCATCTATCCATTTTTAAATTAGATGTGGCTGGACCAAGATAAAGAATATCATAATGCTTAAAAGGGAAACCGCCAAATTTGGAATTTAGGAACCAAATCAGGGACCATTTCTAATCAACAATTTTATAAAATACTCATATGTGGAACTTTATTTAATTAGACAGTCATTAGCACCTTTTAGCATTGCCCTGATTATCCCTAACATCAATTGTTTGTGTAAATCATGTTTTCAATTATCTTTAGGATACTTGTTTATGAGTTCGTGGATAACGGCAACTTAGAGCAATGGCTTCATGGAAATGTGGGATCTACTAGTCCTCTAAATTGGGATATTCGCATGAACATCATTCTTTCAACTGCCAAAGGGTAATTTTTGTATTCCTGAAGGTCAAATTGCAAATTGACCACTTGTATTCTTCAATCTTTATACCAAAGGAATGAATGTGAATGCTCTCTTCCTTCTTGTTTTTGTTCTACCAGTTGATATAATATTGCCTTATACTTTGACCAGGATCACATATTTACATGAAGGGCTTGAGCCGAAAGTAGTACATCGTGACATTAAATCAAGCAATATTTTACTGGATAAGAATTGGAACTCCAAAGTCTCTGATTTTGGATTAGCAAAGCTTTTGGGATCTGAAAGAAGCTATGTCACCACTCGTGTGATGGGTACATTTGGGTCAGTTTTCAGTTAAATCTTTTATACTAGAATCAACTTATTTATCTGAAAAGTCAATCAAAAGTAACTCATAATTCTATCATTTTGAGGAAGAAGAATTAATTAACAATCTGTAGGAATTGGGAAATCTTAATTCAAACTAGTTAATAGAGTGTTTGTGACATCAAATCTCTCTCTCATTTTACAAGGAGCAAGGATATTTTACAGCGTTGTATTCGTATTCTTCAAATATAATGGGGTTTGCCCTTTTGTGCTACATACCAAAATATTTTCTTGTTGTTTTGTATTTAAATTTTAATGATGGTATATTGGTATGTTTCTATTGTGCAGTTATGTAGCACCAGAATATGCAAGCACTGGCATGTTAAATGAGAGAAGTGATGTGTATAGTTTTGGGATACTTATAATGGAGATCATATCAGGTCGTAACCCGGTAGACTACAGCCGTCCTCCTGGCGAGGTTAGTAAAACTTTGCAAAAACCACCCTTAACTTATCACCAAGTTACAACAAAAACCTTACCTATATTTGTTTGTTCGTAACCTCATTTTTTTTTTTTTTATAAATTTGTTTCCAATCATAATATTTTATTCTGATAAGAAGTGGAACATTTATCTTTTATTTTTTGCCCATCGCTTGGTTGTGCAAAATGACAATCAGTACTAGTAACAATTTCAAGTAGTAGCAATTTCAATTTCACAATGAAAAGAGAACTAGTAGCACTTTCAATTTCACGATGAGCATACAACCAGTAGCAATTTCAATTATTGATACCCTTTATACCCATACCTATCTTCAAGCTGCCTGTTTTACTTGAACCCACTTCTGAAACTCAATTATTGATGAAGGAGAATTAGAAGCCTAGACATTTAACATTATGTTTTAACAAAAAAAATGCATCCATGATTTAATCCATATTTAATTTTATTAGGACCAATATGATTTAATCCATATCTAATTTCAGAAATTCACATATTAATTTCGGCCCAAAATAATTTGGCCCATAGGATATTTCTAATATTAAACCCCAAACCATACTAAGAGTCTAGCATACAAAAGATGGTTAACACTGTCATCTTTTTAAAAGACTAGTTATCCGAAATCTACTTTCAGGTTAATCTGGTAGAATGGCTGAAGATTATGGTGACAAATAGGAACTACGAAGGGGTTTTAGACCCGAAATTGCCAGAGAAACCGTCTAATCGGGCATTGAAAAAAATCCTTCTAGTTGCTTTGAGATGTGTGGATCCTGATTCACACAAGAGGCCTAAAATGGGTCATGTTGTTCACATGCTTGAAGTTGATGATTTCCCTTATCGTGATGTAAGTCGCACAGAGATTATATTTTTCCTTTACGGTTCACTACATAACATTACTTAAAAATTATGAAAATTTTATTTGAGGATCACTAGGTTATCTAAAAATGCACATTGATTCTACAACTATTTAAAAATATTGATAAATTTTCCAATACGGTTCCCTACATTAATAAATATCTATCAACATATTATGTACAGGATCGCCGGCCTGGTGCAAATTACAAAGACAGCCCCTTGGAAAAGGCAAGCTTGCTACAAAAGACTGTATCAGATTCTGGCGATAGCAGCAGTTATGAGAGTAGCACACGCACTCCGGTCTATAATATATCATCTCGAAGGAGAAATTAATGTACCTCTCTCTGAGTCTGGCAAGTATCAGGCGGTGACCATGTTTCGTCTGTCAATGGAAGCTTGATTTTCAGTTAATGTAATATTTTTGTGTGCCTTTTAGTCAAATGTTTGTGTTAAATAGAAATAATGAGAAATTTTTGCATATATTTGAGTAATATGTGTGACTTAATTAAAGAGTGGTAAGGAGTGAGAAGACAATTCATTGATAATTTCTCTCCTGAGAATACAATTCCATTATATATATAGATCTAGTCTGACAATCTAAGATATCCATATCAAGCAACATATTGTTATAAGATACAATATTAAAAAGAAATATTTATCAAATTACTTAGCAGTATTTTCAGTTTCTTTGTAAAATTTCATTTTTCAGCAGAATACTTTTACATCTCAAGAATTGAAATATTAGCATTTTAGAACTGGTACAGGGTGGTACACACGTTCTGTACCAGTTCCATATCCACCTAAGATGATTCGGATTTTGTAATATGGAGAGTGGCGGTTTGAAATGGTCGATGTGAAACACGCGGATAATAAGAAATACTGTTCAAGTACAACCTCAAATATAATAAGAAATACTTTTCAATGCCCGATTAGACGGTTTCTATTTGAGGTTGTACTTGAACAGTATTTCTTATTATCCGCGTGTTTCACATCGACCATTTCAAACCGCCACTCTCCATATTACAAAATCCGAATCAGAAATACTGTTCAAGTACAACCTCAGATAGAAACATGCATTTCAAGTGCGCAGCATTGAAAGGGTTGATTCATTTAAAAGCAAGTCAAATGAAGATAAAAAGGATACCCATATTATTGATCTGCGTAAGAATTGCGTAAGAATTGTCAAATCATCAGCAATAAAATAATGACCTATATGCTATAAAGTAAAAAGTAGGCATGTTCATAACAGTATATTTGATAGAAAAATATCAGGTGCATTATATCTAAACTAAAAAGAATATATTCTGATACTCAGTAGTGAAGATAAACAGATTTTAATTAGTTTGGCAATGATTTTTAAACGGATGAAAACATTTATACAAGGAGAAAATAGTGGGTGGATCAATTGTCATGCCCCAATCCCTGCAGTGGTCCAGCCCAAATTGTTCCTTGTTTATTCCTTTCAGGGAATTGTTTTTTTTTATGATTTCCTTCTGGGAATTATATATGTGTGAAGCTATGGTACTATGCATAGGCGCATAGCGCATATTGACCCGCGCTATGAACTCATATTTTCATTTTGGAGGTTCTAATGGTCAATCTGAACCGTTCAACCTGATTTCCATATGGAAATGTACTTGCGGACCAAATTTATATTTTTTCAGAATTATTGTACTATTTTCTTAGATAGGTGGAAAAGAATTTGATCTGAAAATTCTGGAACATTAAAAACAGTGATTTTCTACATATCTAAAAAAGTAGTAAAAAGAAATCTAAAAAATATAAAATTTAGTTGCAAGTATATATTCATATGGAGATCATGTTGAACGGTTCAGATCGACTGTTAGGACTTTAAAATGTAAATAATGATTCAAAGTACAGACCAATCTATGCTATGCATAGTACCATAGACTCACTCATTATATATACAAAGCGATTGAGGCTATTCACTACTTTCAGGGTCTAGAATCTTTAGATCATGTGATTTTCTACCTGTCTAAAAAATTATAAAAAGATTATAAAAAATGCAAAATTTGATATCTAAATATATTTTCATATGAAGATCATGTTGAAAAGTTCGGATCACATATTTGAACTATAAAAACAAAAATATGAATCCATAACGCATATCTATGTGCGCTTTGCAAAATATTATAGACTCACTCGTAGAAAGCTACCAACAATTTCTTGCTTCTCCTTTCTATTCATATAATTAAATTATGAAATCATTCAATTTTTGCAGTAAATGACCCAATCTATAAGGTTTTCTATTTCTTGAAGCAGAAACAAGATAGTTTGTTTTTCGTTTTCTTAAGATGTTTAATTAATCGTCATAGGTGAAATAGAGCTTTGGGTGTGGTAAACAATGACAAGCGCTGTCATTATATGATTTTCTATAAAATTAATTGAGGGGCCTAAAGTAAAAAAGGTTACGGTCATATTTAAGATGATGCTTCCACGGTTCCATGTCTAACTCAAAAACCATACTCTTTCAATTGCTATTATAATAGCAAAAACACCTTATAAGAAAGAGACATGAGAAATGCAGACTTGATTATCTAGCAATAAATCAAATAGCAATTCACAACTTCCATGTTGCCTTATTTTTGATAAATATTGTTTATTGTTTATTTGTTTGCGATTTGATTGGGATTTCCTTTGCTGATATGTTAGTAAGTTCTGTTGACCCCCTAAACCCAAAACAATATATAGGAAAATAGAAGCTAAATATCTACGCAATTAATTGTAAATATATATATGGGACAAGCAGACAGCTCCTAAAACAAAATTTCAAAATGTCTGTACCTAATTTGCATGTGCAATTCCATTGCTTAATTAAATAGTGAAGGTGTAGAAAATAAGTAGGATTAAGGAGTAATTAGCCTCAGAGTAATTGTTCATCATAGGCTAAATTAAAGAAATAAAGAGAGCAACTATATTTGGTTATAAAGTTACTCAACCTTTATTTCTTAATATGGCAAGTTACCGTTTATTTCTCCAACAGCTATTTTTCCTCTTTATTTCTTATATATAGATCACTGTACAACAACTTTGGATAATAAGAATTCTGTTTTCCAACATCATTATTCCGCTATTTCATATCACAAAAATAACATGGTATCAGAGCGGGAATGAATTCCTGACTCAAAACAAGAAAACCAGCAGTACCAGCAACTGCAAGAACCGATAATTCAAGCACACCAGAAGTGCCAACAGACAAGAGACAGCAGTACCAGTAACTGCAAAGAAAGCCCCAAATTCATTTACCAGTAAAACTACTCACTGCCAGAAAAAAGCCAGAAAAACCGAGATGGCACAAAATCACGAAAAACTCACAGGGGTGATGCTCAATGGTAAGAATTACCATGTATGGGCAAGGCAAGTCAAATTTGCCTTAAGCGGCCGAGAAAAAAACAATCACATCGACAAAGATTTTAAAATCCCAAAATTATCCGAACCAGTGGCAACTGAGGCCGAGAAAAAGGAACTAGCCAAATGGCGAACAAGCGACCACACTGTCATCACTTGGCTCCTCGCAACCATGGAGCCAAAGGTATCCGATTTACTCTCTTACAAAGATAGTGCTCTAGAAATTTGGGAAAGAGCAGAACAATTATATGGCCACCGAAAAAATTATTCTCACATTTACCAAATTCAAAGAGACTATCAACAAGCCAAACAACAACAAGGTCAATCATCAATGGAATTGTACGGTTACCTTCAAAAGAAAAGAGATGAACTTAGGGTTTATCGGCCTCCCACCATTGATCTTACTGAAATCCAAAAACGAGAAGAACAAGATGCCATCTTTCAATTTCTAGCAAGCCTAGATTCCAGCTATGAGGCTGTACGGTCACAGATACTGCTACTGGCCGAGCTACCATCCTCAGATGAGGTGGCGGCCATGATAGACAGAGAAGAAACAAGAAGAGCTGTGATGGCATCGCAATCCACCGAAAACACCGAGACCAAAGCCTTCACAACAATGGCGAAGCCGAACCCTAATTATCGGTCGGAGGCGAGAGAAGACCAAACCGGAATCAAATGCGAGCACTGCAAACGAGAAGGGCATCGCAAGGATCAGTGCTGGTTCCTTCACCCACACCTCCGACCCAAGTGGCACAAGTGATACCTCGCATATTTAGTCTATTTTAGGCCTGTTTTAGTACCAGATTCGTGCCCTAATTCACCAGAATCATGGGCATTTCATCGATATATCTTTAGAATTTGGTACTGCTGAGTGTTTGTTTGTTTTCTGCAGGTTTGGAGCAAAACACACGAAGAAACGGCGATTTGGGATGATCTGGTACGGCCCTTACCATGTTTGGTACGGGTCTCACCGGACTTAGCCGATTTTAGCTCATCACGCCTGGTACGGCCAGGCCGTACCACTTTGGTACGGTCCGTACCTAAAGGCGGCCTGACAGATTCAAATCTTGGCAGAGGCTATTTAAGGCGGGGAGCTCTCCAATTTCGGGAGCTTTTCATTCCAGAGACATTTGAGAGCACAGTAAGAAAGAGAAAGAGAGCTGAGGAGCTAGGAGCAAGAAGGAAGGAAGAGGAAAGAGGCGAGACTCGACGGATCAAGCTTCCTCCACTCGATCCCTTCAATCCATGACTTTCTTTACCTCTCTTATTGTATTTTTAGATCAGATCATGTCCTGTGAGTAGTTACTTTAGTTTCTAGGGTTTTGAGATGGATTCTTGATTTGCTTTGACTTTCTTTGACTTGTATCTTGTATGAACTCTTTTAATTGATTGATTGTGATTTCTTTGCTATCTCTTGCTTTGTTTGCTGTGATTGTGTATGATGAACCTCTAGGTCTAGATCAAACCTATCAAGGTCATGTGATCATCTCAATCTCTCAACCAAATCAAGTGCTTAGGGTAGACTTGTTCGAATTGAAGCCGAGAGGTTGAGTTCCCCTCTAATTGACAGATTAGAGGGTACCTTAGGTCTCCAATCAACCAGCTAGGGTAGATCTGTACCAACATATGAAAATTGAGGTGTAGAAATCCCTAAAAGGCAATCAATTGCATTCCAACCTAGATCTTGATCCAATACACGAGAGTTGAGGCTTAGGAACCTTAGGCGTGGTCAATTGAACCTTTCTAAAGAGTTTAGCACAAGGTACCAGCAAGAAATGCATCAACTCGAACTGGTAAGCTCTGTTCTGGCAAGCCAGTACGGGTCTTACCAGAGTGGTGCGGCCTTGCCTTACCAAGTGGAGTACGGTCTAGCCGTACCAACTTGGTACTGTAACGCTTCGAAATAATGGTATGATTAAATTTCTACAGAATCCAATTTAGAAAAATATAAAATTAATTAAGTCAGTAAATCAACAATTTATAGGAATAAATATATAGTAAACGATAAAAGTTGAGAGGAAATAACGTGTCATTTTAATCAAATTATATTAATAGAAGTCATAGCCTTTTTAGCAAACTCAATTTAGAAGAGCATAATCTAAATTCAGCCCGATCCTCACCCATTTAATCTACCCCGCTCCTCTCTCTTCCCACAGCCAACCCTTCATTGCAATTTCTGTAAGTTTTCCTTCTCTCCCTCTCTTTCTCTCTTTCTCTCTTTTTCTTTGTTTTCGCCCCCTCTCCCTCTTTGGCTGCCGCCGGCCACAAGGCCAAGCCGAACTCCACCCTGGCCGCTGCCCTCTTCGCCGCTGCCCTCCTTCATTGCCGCCGCCCTCCCTCTCTACCCCAACCGAACCCCATCCCTTCCTCTCTCTCTACCGCCTCTCTTGTCCCTTGGCTGCCGCTGACCCGAAGGAAAACCCTAGCCGCAACCCTCTGGCTTTTCCCCCCTCCTTTTCCCTTTGTTGGCCGACTTTCTTTCTCTTTTTCCCTTGGCCGGCCAAAACCCAAAACCCTAAAATTTGGTACGGTCCGTACCAGGCCGTGCGGCTAGGCCGTACCTACCTAGGTCCGACCAGGCCGTACCAACTAGGTCAGACCAGGCCGTACCAACTAGGTCAGACTAGGCCGTACCTACTCAGTCGAAACCCTAACCCTAGCCGAAATCCATACATCCATTAACCCGAAACCGAAACCCATTAACCCATTTAAGGACTTTATTTAAAATGTTTAGATGACAATTGAATTAAATACGAATAGAATTAAGAACCTAATCAAGCATTTATAAACTTAGGAGCAAACCGCGAGGTTCTAGGAGACGCCGAGAATACACGAGATTCCGACACACGCGAGATCACTGAGAATACAGGTGCGGGTTCCTGGTCTTGTTTTACAAATAATATACAAATGCGTGGATTGAGGTAAGAAATCCTTTTTCAAATCTGGTAGATAAACTGCATGTTGTGGATGTCGAACATTCGTTTGATTTTGTTAGAATTGCATGATAGGAGTTCTTGGTGCATGGAATTGAATTGACAGGAATTGTGAATGTGAATTGGGGATGGGGAAAGTAAATGATTTGTTTTTCTTTAAATTAGGGCCGTCCGTGTGAGGCGGCTCAGCATGTGTTTTGAAAATCAGGCTGTCCTGTGTGACAGACCCCCAGAGTGTGAAATGAGAACAGAACATAACAGAACAGAACGGGTCGCCAAATTCGCGGCGGTTCGCCGGATGGGTCCCCAAAATGGCCCATCTAGAGTGTGATTGAACGGGTCGTCCTTGCGTGGCGATTCGCCGGATTTCTATGTACGGGCATGGATTTCCAGAGTGTGGAATTTCAAAACTTTAAATGTGATTGAATAGGAAAGGCTGGATCGTCCGTGCGTGGCGGTCCAGATTGTGAAAGTTTTTAAAGAAAGGGAGCGAGTTTGAAATTGAAAATAGTTTTGAAATGATTGCATATCTGAATTGATAGGAAAATTGGGGGGAAATTTTAAAATCTTTACTTTATTGTTAGTTGTGATGTCAAATGCATTGATTTGTAAAAACACCGGGCTGGAACTAAATCCCGCACTGAGAGATAGTTCGATCTCTCACCGTACCACCTTTTATGTGAGTTCCAGGAAATGGAGAAGAAGGCATGGAGGAAGGCCGCGAGTGAGGAATTGGCGGAAGTTCTTAAAGTAGCCACTATTTGCTTTAAATTTACATTTGTATGAACTAAATATTGTATAGACATGGCGGTAACTGTTTGACTAGGCATGTCTGACATATTTTCCCTTTTCTATTTGTTTGTGGACTCCTTTTTCGTTTAATATAGTGGCTTGTTGGTTGTATTATTGATAATGTATGTGATGTGCTTAACGCCTGGCGTTTAAATGCGCGGCGGGTTGTCCGGGGGTGTGACAACTTAGTTGGTATCAGAGCCAGCACATACAATATCAATAAACTTCCGCTAAGAGAGCGCTAGCAATAGGATGCGGCAATAGGTCATAGACCAAACTATAGGAAACCTAGGCGTACCAGTAGTAACCAATGTATATGATATTTAGTGACGGATTATGCCTTTTAGTAACGGTACAAATTATTTTGAAATATAACAAGGATATTTTCTTTTTGAAAGATTGAACTAATTTAATTTTGTAGAAAATAAACCAAATAGATCCTTTCCTTAGATGGCAAATCAATTTAACGGACAGCCCACTTGGCTAAGGACATTCGCAACCACCGCAAAAGTCAAGGAAATGGTTGGATGGGTCGACTTGTCCGGAATCACTGTCAATGCTGCAATCTCCGTCAATTGTCCGTACTCCATCATCTCGCCACACGTGGTGGAGGCTAGCGGATTCAGGGTGAAGAATACCGGAAGACGCCGTTTCTTCGCAGGGCTCGAACATAGGGTAGAAGAACAATACTGTCCGGATCTTCACGTGAACACGCAGAATGGAAAATGGCGAGTAGACCCAATCGTGGCAGACACCGGGGCGTACGAGATGGTCTTAGGAATGGACTGGCTCAAGGAGCACCACGTGCTGATAGACTGCGCACACCGCAGCCTCGTGTTCTGGCCACCCCACGAGAAACCAGTCAGGGCAGAAATGCGGAAAATATCGGAAAATAAGAACAAGCTCATCGGGGAGAAACCCCAGCAGGTAGAAGAAGAAGACCCAGCTATAAGAGCAGAAATGGAAGCAGAACCATTCACAATGTCAGAAGTTCGGAACAACTGGACGTATCACGTTAAGAAAGATATACTTAAGGGATATTCTGAAACCGATTAGGGCACTTTAGGGAAAAAGGAAATGAGATAGTTATAAACCTCACATGTATCTTAAATTTTGTTGGATATTTTAAATGAGCAGTTATAATTTAAAGTTTGATTCGTAATTTTTAAATTCCTTCTTTAAAATTTCGTCTAATTGCCTTGAGTTGAAATAACCATAAGTCATACGATGAACTCTGTAACTAATAACAATGCAAGTATATTTATATAAAACTTGGAAGAATGAAAAACTCACATCAAACACCTTTGGCGCAGAAAAGTCAGAAATGGCGAAAGGAACCAGGACTAACTCAAACACGAGCGACGCAGATGGCGACACTAGGATTCCACTCGAGAACCCTCAGCTGAATGCCCTACTGCAGGGACTAGAACGGGTGACCAGGGTAGCCATGGAATATGAACAGCGACAGCCTAGAGAGGCCGACACGTTCTTTGAATACTACCGATCGTTCACCTCATTGCGTCCCCCGACCTTCGATGGGACAGGTGACTTTGCCGCAGCAGAGAACTGGGTCGCAAATATCAAGGATAAACTTCAAATCTTGAGAGCCCCTGAGGAACACCGGGTAGAACTAGCTACTCAATTGCTGGAGGGTCATGCCCGATTCTGGTGGCAAGAGGTGAAACGTGGGTGGGGTGAAACTGCCGATGCGAAGGGGTGGGCGGAGTTCGAAAGGCAGTTCGAACGCCGCTATATGGACACCATGTCAAGAGAGGCACTCCGACAACGGTTTACAAGCTTGAAACAGGGGAACAGCTTAGTGGTGGAGTATAACTCCAAGTTTGAGAACCTAATGAGGTATGCACCCGATATCGTAAGAGATGAATTCCGCCTAAGACAACAATATCTCGGGGGACTGAACCCCCGTCTTGCCCAGATCATTGACATTCCGGGAACCAACCAACTATCGGATTTAATGTTAAGAGCAAGCACCGCGGAGTCTTATGACGGGCGCATCAGCCAAGCCGGGGGATCGAGGAATGTGCGACCCAAGATAGATGAACCTATGAGACCGGCCCCGAACAGAAACAATTACGGGGATAACCGGCCTAATTACCAGTCTAATCCAACACCCCTGTGCAACTACTGTGGCCGCAACCATTCACCTGATCAATGCAGTTTCCGTTTGGGGGTGTGTCACCGGTGTAACAAACCGGGACACTTCATCAAGGACTGCCCAGCTCCGCGAGGTTATTCCGGGCAGCAAGTGGGAAATACGGGTCCACCCACACGAGCACCACTGGGCAGAGGGACCGGTGGCTACCACCCTCCCAATAACAACCGCAGCGGGAACCAAGGAAACCAAAGGGTGGGGATGCATGCGCATGATCAGTACTACGGTGAGATGGGAGGAACACCGACTATTGAGGGGTACGAAGGAGAAGACGTGTCCACTGACCTTCTGACTGGTATGTTTGAACTATCTGGAATTCCTGTTTTTGTACTTATAGATACGGGTTGTAGTCATTCGGTTATAGCAAAGGAGTGGGTAGAAAAACACGGGGTACCAACTCGAGACTCTGGTAAATTACTGAATATAAGTACCCCTGCCGTACAATATACCACCCCAGAACTTCGGAGCGTAGGGTTAAAACTCCAAATAGCGGGGAGGGAATTCCCGATAAACCCCATAGTCTCTAAGACAGGTCTCTATGATTTAATGTTGGGTCTGGAGTGGCTCACTCGAAACGGTGTGACGGTGGACTGCCTGAAAGGGAGGATGGTCATTAACAGGCCAGGTCTCCATGACCTCTCGGTCCGACTCAAGAAACGAGGAGGCGGAACCCCGACAATATCTGCCAACCAAGCAAGAAGACTCATCAATAACGGTAGTCCCGCCTTTGTAGTCACCATAATGCAACTCGAGACGAAAAAACCCGAAATAACGTCAGTACCTATCGTCTCGGAGTATACCGATGTATTTCCGGAGGAGTTGCCAGGAATACCTCCCGATCGGGAAATTGAATTCCACATAGACATACTCCCTGGTACCCGTCCAATCTCTAAGGCCCCGTACCGGATGGCACCGGCAGAACTTAAGGAACTGAAAGTTCAGTTAGAAGAACTCTTAGAATTGGGATTTGTACGGCCAAGCACATCGCCGTGGGGCGCACCAGTACTGTTCGTCAGAAAGAAGGACGGTAGTATGAGACTCTGCATCGACTACCGAGAGTTAAATAAGGTCACGATCAAAAACAAATACCCTCTCCCACGAATTGAAGACCTATTCGATCAACTCCAAGGTGCGGCCGTTTATTCCAAGATCGATTTGAGATCAGGGTACCATCAGTTGAAGATTCAACCGCAAGATGTAGAGAAGTCAGCATTCCGTACCCGTTACGGGCACTATGAATTCACGGTCATGCCATTTGGGTTAACCAATGCTCCTGCGGCATTCATGGATTTGATGAACCGAGTGTTCCACGACTTACTTGATTGCTGCGTCATTGTCTTTATAGATGACATTCTGATCTATTCAAAAAGGGAAGAAGATCATGCCGAGGACCTGCGTACGGTGTTACAAAGACTACGGGAACACCGGTTGTACGCCAAATTCTCTAAGTGTGAATTTTGGATGAAAGAGGTAAGATTTTTGGGACATGTAGTGACGGGGGAAGGTATCCGGGTAGACCCAGATAAAATCAAAGCAGTGGTAGAATGGAATCAACCCAAGAATGTAACAGATATACGCAGTTTCCTAGGGTTAGCGGGATACTACAGGCGTTTCGTCCCCGGGTACTCGAAGACAGCCCGACCCATGACCCAGCTTCTACACAAAGGGACTACTTTCAAATGGACGGAGAGTCAGGAAGAGAGTTTCCAAACTTTGAAGAAGCAACTAACCAGTGCCCCAGTATTAACATTGCTGAAACCAGATCAAGAGTTCACGGTGTATACCGACGCGTCAAGGAACGGCCTAGGATGTGTACTCATGCAAGATGGACGAGTAATTGCTTACGGGTCACGACAATTGAAGAACCATGAACAGAACTATCCTACACACGACTTAGAATTGGCAGCAGTAATTTTCGCACTCAAGGCATGGAGACACTACCTTTATGGGGCGAAATGCCGAGTATTCACGGACCACCAAAGCTTAAAGTATGTGTTCACCCAGAAAGATTTGAACATGAGACAAAGAAGGTGGCTGGAACTGATGAAGGACTATGATTTAGACATACAGTACCTGGCCGGAAAGGCAAATGTGGTGGCAGACGCACTCAGCAGGAAGGGGGCGACAAATTTGGCAGAAGTCATAACCCAAGAGACAGAATTGATCAAGGAAATGCGACAAATGAATTTGGGAGTGTGTGTGTCCACCAGCTGGCTTCAAGAGCAAACCGACACCAAGGGAGCAGCGACGAATGCGGTACTCACCCTAGCAGCTATATCGGTACAACCGGAATTAAGGTCTCGAATACGGGACGCAGACCAGGGCGACGAGCAGCACCAAAGATACAGGGAATTGGCCCGTACCAATCCAACGTCGACCTTCAAGGAAAACGAGGATGGGCTCCTCTATTTCAACCAGCGGGTTTGTGTGCCAGAACAGGGGGGACTGAGAAGGGAAATTCTGCGAGAAGCCCACGAATCGGGATATACCATTCACCCAGGAGAGGTAAAAATGTATAAGGACCTTCGTACCCAATTTTGGTGGCCCAATATGAAGAAAGACGTATCCGAATTCGTGGCTAGGTGCATCACCTGCCAACAAGTGAAAGCCGAACGGAGAAAGATAGCAGGATTGTTATATCCAAACTCCAGAGCACAAATGAAGTTCCAGATTATTACTATGGATTTCATCACTGGGTTACCGCGTACCCAAAAGAGGTATGACTCAATCTGGGTCATAGTAGACACACTAACCAAGGTAGCCCACTTTATACCCCTGCGAACCCCTACATCGGGTGGAGAGTTAGCAGAATTATTTCTTCAATATCAGTTCAGATATCATGGAGCTCCTGAAACCATCATATCGGACCGGGATACGCGATTCACCTCACACTTCTGGAAAAGTTTTCAGGAGGCAATGGGAACCCGACTCAATTTCAGTACCGCTCATCACCCTCAGACGGATGGCCAGTCAGAACGAACAATCCAAACCTTAGAGGACATGCTAAGGGCGTGTGCCATCAACTTTCAAGGGTCATGGGCTGATCATTTGACAATGGCCGAGTTCGCATACAATAATAGCTACCATGCCAGTATCGAAATGGCACCATCTGAAGCTTGGTGTGGGCATCGTTGGAAGACCCCCTTGTGGTGGGGAAACAACGGGGAACAACTGCCAACAGGGCCAGAAATGGTAAAAGATTGCGCAGATAGAACTCAACTGATTCTAAACCGATTAGACACTGCTCGAGACAGACAGAAAAAGTATGCAGACTTGAGGAGACGATCATTAGAGTTCGAAACCGGGGATCATGTTTGGCTGAAGGTCTCTCCAAGGAGGGGAGTGAGACGATTTGGCGTAACAGGAAAACTGAGTCCTAGATATGTGGGGCCATTTGAAATTCTTAGAAGAATCGGACCACTTGCATACGAACTGGCGCTACCTCCAACTCTCGATAAAGTACATCCAGTCTTTCACGTATCGCAACTACGGAAATATATCCGAGATCCCTCCCACATCCTCGACTTTTCAAACCTGGAGTTAGATGAAACTTTAGTGTATGAAGAACGACCCATGAGAATACTGGACACCAAGGAAATAATTCTCCGGCGTAAAACCATTAAACAGGTCTTAGTACAATGGGGACGGCACTCCAGCCGAGAAGCAACTTGGGAAATGGAGGAAACAATGCGTGCCACATACCCAGAATTGTTCGAAGACATAGACGCCGAAACTGTTCAGGGGACTGAACAGGATTTCCAAGGGGGGGAGGATGTAACGCTTCGAAATAATGGTATGATTAAATTTCTACAGAATCCAATTTAGAAAAATATAAAATTAATTAAGTCAGTAAATCAACAATTTATAGGAATAAATATATAGTAAACGATAAAAGTTGAGAGGAAATAACGTGTCATTTTAATCAAATTATATTAATAGAAGTCATAGCCTTTTTAGCAAACTCAATTTAGAAGAGCATAATCTAAATTCAGCCCGATCCTCACCCATTTAATCTACCCCGCTCCTCTCTCTTCCCACAGCCAACCCTTCATTGCAATTTCTGTAAGTTTTCCTTCTCTCCCTCTCTTTCTCTCTTTCTCTCTTTTTCTTTGTTTTCGCCCCCTCTCCCTCTTTGGCTGCCGCCGGCCACAAGGCCAAGCCGAACTCCACCCTGGCCGCTGCCCTCTTCGCCGCTGCCCTCCTTCCTTGCCGCCGCCCTCCCTCTCTACCCCAACCGAACCCCATCCCTTCCTCTCTCTCTACCGCCTCTCTTGTCCCTTGGCTGCCGCTGACCCGAAGGAAAACCCTAGCCGCAACCCTCTGGCTTTTCCCCCCTCCTTTTCCCTTTGTTGGCCGACTTTCTTTCTCTTTTTCCCTTGGCCGGCCAAAACCCAAAACCCTAAAATTTGGTACGATCCGTACCAGGCCGTGCGGCTAGGCCGTACCTACCTAGGTCCGACCAGGCCGTACCAACTAGGTCAGACCAGGCCGTACCTACTCAGTCGAAACCCTAACCCTAGCCGAAATCCATACATCCATTAACCCGAAACCGAAACCCATTAACCCATTTAAGGACTTTATTTAAAATGTTTAGATGACAATTGAATTAAATACGAATAGAATTAAGAACCTAATCAAGCGTTTATAAACTTAGGAGCAAACCGCGAGGTTCTAGGAGACGCCGAGAATACACGAGATTCCGACACACGCGAGATCACTGAGAATACAGGTGCGGGTTCCTGGTCTTGTTTTACAAATAATATACAAATACGTGGATTGAGGTAAGAAATCGTTTTTCAAATCTGGTAGATAAACTGCATGTTGTGGATGTCGAACATTCGTTTGATTTTGTTAGAATTGCATGATAGGAGTTCTTGGTGCATGGAATTGAATTGACAGGAATTGTGAATGTGAATTGGGGATGGGGAAAGTAAATGATTTGTTTTTCTTTAAATTAGGGCCGTCCGTGTGAGGCGGCTCAGCATGTGTTTTGAAAATCAGGCTGTCCGTGTGTGACAGACCCCCAGAGTGTGAAATGAGAACAGAACAGAACAGAACAGAACAGAACGGGTCGCCAAATTCACGGCGGTTCGCCGGATGGGTCCCCGAAATGGCCCATCTAGAGTGTGATTGAACGGGTCGTCCTTGCGTGGCGATTCGCCGGATTTCTATGTACGGGCATGGATTTCCAGAGTGTGGAATTTCAAAACTTTAAATGTGATTGAATAGGAAAGGCTGGATCGTCCGTGCGTGGCGGTCCAGATTGTGAAAGTTTTTAAAGAAAGGGAGCGAGTTTGAAATTGAAAATAGTTTTGAAATGATTGCATATCTGAATTGATAGGAAAATTGGGGGGAAATTTTAAAATCTTTACTTTATTGTTAGTTGTGATGTCAAATGCATTGATTTGTAAAAACACCGGGCTGGAACTAAATCCCGCACTGAGAGATAGTTCGATCTCTCACCGTACCACCTTTTATGTGAGTTCCAGGAAATGGAGAAGAAGGCATGGAGGAAGGCCGCGAGTGAGGAATTGGCGGAAGTTCTTAAAGTAGCCACTATTCGCTTTAAATTTACATTTGTATGAACTAAATATTGTATAGACATGGCGGTAACTGTTTGACTAGGCATGTCTGACATATTTTCCCTTTTCTATTTGTTTGTGGACTCCTTTTTCGTTTAATATAGTGGCTTGTTGGTTGTATTATTGATAATGTATGTGATGTGCTTAACGCCTGGCATTTAAATACGCGGCGGGTTGTCCGGGGGTGTGACAGGTACGGGCCGTACCACTAGAGGCAGATCACAGATGAAGTCTGAAACCCTGGAAACGCCTTTTATCCATAATCAAAACACAGTTTACATTTCTTCTAGCATTTTATTACATCTATTTGCATTGTTCGATTTGTTTGAATTGATCTTTTAGGAACTTAAATACCAAACCCAATCTTTCTCACTTCTAGTTTTTAATTGAGTTCGGTCGATTCTAACCCAGCAATTGCCCGTCCCTGTGGATCGATACCCGATTATACTACTCGATAGGGGTTGTGCACTTGCAACCCTTACTCGTGAAGTGTAAGCGCGGTTTTAAAAGGTACGCCCTTAAGCGTACCGAAACTTGCGTTGCGCTTTCGCGCGAACAACAAGAAACCGGGAAATGGCGATCGAAAGGGGGAGAAAGTCGGCTGGGAACGAGACAGAGGCGAAGGAGATAGAAAGGGATCGGGGTTTTTAGCAGAAAGTCGGGTTGAGTCTGGACCATCCGATCCTTTAGTCGAAAGACGCGCCTCATCTTCCTCTCAGGATCCCATGCGGCAGCTGCTTGAGCAGCTTACGGTGTTGCTCAACCAGAAACAAGAAAAATAGAAGAACTCTGGTATGATCTGTGTCACAAATTTATCCTTTTCAAATAATTTTAGATGGATATTGGATTCAGGCGCAACAGACCATATGACTGGAAATAGAAATTTATTGACCAATTTCAAAGATTATAAAACCAAAAAATTCGTTACGGTTGCAAATGGTGATAAAATGGAAATCCTTGGAGAGGGCTCAATAACTATATTCTCAAAATTAATTCAAAACGTCTTGTATTTAAAGGATTGTTCATCAAATCTATTATCCATTAGCAAAATCACAAATGAGTTAAATTGTGAACTCATATTTTTATCAAACAATGTGATTTTTCAGGATCGGATAACCAAGATTATGATTGGTGAAGGATTTCTAGAAAATGGGCTTTATTTTTTGAATGAAGAAAAATTCAATTTCAACACTACCAAAAATGAAGAATTGAGTACACTATGGCATAGAAGAATTGGCATCCCTCCGACAAGATTTTAAAAAGTCTTTTTAATTTCTCAAAATTAGATAATAGTAGTTGTGAAATTTGTAAGCTAGGAAAACATACTAGGTTACCATTTAAATTATCAAGTTGTAAAAGCGAGAAACCATTTGATTTGGTTCACTCGGATGTATGGGGACCCGCCCCAATTACCTCTTTTAATGGATTCAAATATTTTGTCATATTTATCGATGATTTTTCTAGAACAACTTGGTTATATTTACTAAAAGATAAAAGCGAAGTTTTTTCACAATTTCTAGATTTTTACAATTTTATAGAAAACCAATACAAAGCTAAAATCAAAATATTTAGATCCGATAATGGAACGGAATTTGTAAACCAAAATTTCTCAAACTTTTTTAAAGGAAAGGGAATTTTACATCAAACAACATGCGTCTATACACCTCAACAAAATGGTGTATCCGAAAGGAAAAATAGGCATTTACTCGAAATGACTCGAGTACTTTTATTTCAAAAAATGTTCCAAAATTTTATTGGTCGGATGCCGTTCTTACCGCTACATATTTAATAAATAGATTGCCAAGTGTCAATTTAGATTTCAAAAGCCCGTTAGAAATTCTTTACCAAAGAAAACTCAACATTGAGCATTTGAAAATTTTCGGTTGTACATGTTATGTACATAAAAATAATAAACAAGACAAATTGGATTATACCTCAATTAAGGCTATTTTTTTGGGGTATTCATCACAAAAAATGGGTATAAATGTTATGACCCTAAAAATAAAAAATTGTATATTTCTAGGGATGTAACATTTTTAGAAAAAGAGTCATATTACAAAGAAATTAATTATGAGAATTTTTTGAGAGAACCCTCCAAGGAAATTATATTACCACCGGTTACAATAGAAAATGCTAGACCAACACCACTTGAGAATGAAAATGAAAATGAAAGTGAAATTGAGAATGAGGAAGAAATAGAAGAAAACTCCTCAAATGAAGAACATCATGACATAGAAGAGACACCATTGAGAAGGTCGATTCGAACAACACAACATTCAACACGGCTTAGGGATTTTGTCACTTACAAGGTACAATATCCTATACAAGATTTTATTACATATGACAATGTCTCTTTCAATCATAGGGCTTTCTTGACCTCAATTGAAAAAGAACAAGAACCAAACAATTCTGAAGAGGCCATGAAAAGTTCCAAATGGAACAAAGCCATGAAAGAAGAATTGAGTGCTCTTGAAAAAAATGGAACTTGGGAAATAATTCAATTACCAAAAAATAAAAAACTAGTAGGTTGTAAATGGGTGTATGAAATTAAGTAAAATAGTGATGGCACCATAGAACGGTATAAGGCACGTCTAGTTGCCAAATGATACACTCAAACCTATTGTATAGACTATTATGAAACATTTGCCCCGGTAGCAAAAATGAATACCGTAAGAATATTATTTTCTATTGCGGTTAACCAAAATTGAAAATTGTACCAAATGGACGTAAAAAATGCATTTCTTCAAGGAACACTTGAAGAAGAAGTATATATGTCATTACCACCCGGTTATGAAAAAAACCAAAATTGTGATCTAGCTTGTAAATTGAAGAAGTCAATTTATGGATTGAAGCAATCTCTAAGAGCATGGTATGAAAAATTAAGCTCTCATTTAATATCTTGTAATTTTAAAATTAGCAATGCCGATCATTCATTGTTTGTCAAAATTGAAGAAGAAAACACCACCATTATTCTAGTATATGTAGACGACATTATTATTACCGGAAACAACCAAGAGCATATTAAAAATATAAAAGCCCAATTAAAAGAAAAATTTGACATTAAGGATTTAGGCTACTTAAAATATTTTTTAGGGATAGAAATTGCATATTCAAATCAAGGCCTATTTATTTCTCAAAGAAAATACACCTTAGACTTATTAGAAGAAACCAGAAAATTAGGTTGTAAACCGGCCTCAACACCAATAGATGGGAAAAATAATTAAATGGTGAGGATGGTGTACCGTTAGAAGATATAAATCAATTCCAAAGACTTGTAGGAAAATTAATATATTTAACGGTAACACGGCCGGATATCTCTTTTTCGGTAAGTCAAATTAGCAAATTCATGCATGCTCCTAGAACACCACACTTAGAGGCAATAAATAAAATTCTAAGGTATTTAAAAAGAACTCCCGGAAAAGGAATTTGTATGAAAAACAATAATTCTAACAATGTGTGTGGCTATTCCGATGCAGATTGGGCCGGAAGTTTCGATAGAAAATCGACAACCGGTTTTTGCACATTTGTAGGCGGAAACTTAGTCACATGGAAAAGCAAGAAACAAAATGTCGTGGCACGGTCAAGCGCCGAGGCGGAGTATCGAGCCATGGCATACACCTCGAGTGAATTAACATGGATAAAACAACTTCTCTCGGATTGTGGAATCCAAACTCAATTGCCAATGCAAATGTTTTGCGACAACCAATCGGCGCGTCATTTAGCATCCAACCCGGTATTTCATGAGAGAACAAAACACATTGAAGTCGATTGTCATTTTATTAGAGAAAAGATTCAAGCGAAAGAAATTGAGACTCCATTTGTAAGAAGTGGGGATCAATTAGCGGATGTCTTTACAAAGGGTTTAGATCCAAAACCGTTTGAAGCAAATATAGGTAAGTTAGGGTTACGAGATATCTACACACCTAACTTGAGGGGGAGTGTAGAAAATAAGTAGGATTAGGGAGTAATTAGCCTCAGAGTAATTGTTCATCATAGGCTAAAATAAAGAAATAAAGGGAGCAACTATATTTGGTTATAAAGTTACTCAACTTTTATTTCTTAATATGGCAAGTTACCGTTTATTTCTCCAACAGCTATTTTTCCTCTTTATTTCTTATATATAGATCACTGTACAACAACTTTGGATAATAAGAATTCTGTTTTCCAACATCATTATTCCGCTATTTCATATCACAAAAATAACAGAAGGAGGGTTGTTTTTCTACGGGTAATTAATAACGTTATCTTTCCACAATTTTCTATGAATTAAATCATCTAAGGTAGATCCGTGAAGAAATTATAAACGAGTTTTGGGTCCATGCGTTATACACGCCAATAGTCTCTCCACCACACTCTTGCAAGTCTCTCTCTCATATATATATTTAAAACAAACGCAAAATCAAATTCTATTCTGGACCCTACACAGCTTGGCCTTGGCTTGTACAAATTGTGACTAACCACCCACCAAAATAGAATGCAAAATAAAATCATATATTCATACCCATATTGTCTTCTTCTCCTGAACACTGACATGTCTCTCGATTTCTTTATAAGCACCATGTGTACGCCCTCATAATTATCATAATCACCAATAACCAATACACTATGAAACTCCATATACCAGTAATCACATGCACTGTTACTATACTACTTGCACTAACATGTGTGTCAGCAGATCCTGCCATGTACATTATCTACATGGACAAATCTCTCATGCCGAAAGCCTACTCAACTCACCACGACTGGTACAATGCGATTCTTGCAACCACTGACAACACATCGGATCCCGTGCGGGATATTCTTTATGTATACGACAATGTGGCACATGGATTCGCCGCACGACTCACTCAATCACAACTTCCTCTCCTAAAAAACACACCTGGAGTGTTGTCATATCATTCTGACATGCAGGTGAAACCTGACACAACATACACCCCGAAATTTCTTGGTCTTGATCAGCCAGGTGCTGGTCTATGGCCTGCATCTGGTAGAGGGGAGGATGTTATTATAGGTTTAGTTGATACCGGTGTATGGCCCGAGAGCGCAAGTTTCAATGACATGGGTTTTCCACCGGTACCAAAAAGGTGGCATGGTGTATGCGAAACGGGTCCTGGATTCGGCCCCTCATCATGCAACAACAAACTTATAGGTGCACGAGCATTCAACAAAGGGCTGCTAGCTAACAACCCTAATCTAACACTATCCAACACGACACCACGTGACACCGAGGGTCATGGTACACACACTTCATCGACAGCTGGCGGCAGTGTTGTACCTGGGGCTTCCTTCTTTGGGTATGCTGAGGGGACCGCTAGCGGTATGGCGCCACGTGCAAGGGTAGCAATGTATAAGGCTCTTTGGGATGAGGGCGCCTACGCCTCTGATATTTTAGCAGCGGCCGATCGAGCCGTTTCTGATGGTGTTGATGTAATTTCCTTGTCGTTAGGGTTTGATTTCGTGCCTTTATACAAAGACCCCATCGCCATAGCTGCTTTTGCCGCAATGGAAAAGGGTATTGTTGTAATTACCTCAGCAGGTAACGAGGGACCTTACCTAGGGTATTTACACAATGGGACTCCCTGGCTAACTACAGTAGCAGCCAGCACAGTGAACCGGGTCTTTAGTGGAGAAGTACGGCTCGGAGACGGCAGATTGATTGATGCTGAATCTATATACCCTGGAAAACCTGTATTTTTGAAAGATTTGCCTCTAAAGTTTATGGGCAATTGTACGGATGAGAAAAGGTTAAAACAAACTCGGAATTGTATTGTGGTCTGCAGCATGAAAGGCTATATCGGTTTGGCCATACAGAAAGTTAGCGCTGCCAAAGTAGATGGCAGTCTCTTCATAACAGATGACATATACAGTGAATTTTATGTCAGTTTCTCTTTCCCTGGGGCTATTGTAACCCCATCAGATGGGGCCATACTTTTGGGCTACATCAATAAGAGCTCAAATCCTACGGCTACTTTACAGTTTCGAAAGACCATTTTAGGTGTGGGTACCGCTCCTCAAGTGGCAACTTACACCTCGCGGGGCCCATCAGCCAGCTGTCCAAAGGTGTTAAAGCCTGACATAGCGGCACCGGGATCCCTAATTTTCGCATCATGGGCTCAAAACTCATCGGTAGCTTATGTTGGGTCCCGTGAGCTCTTTGCACCATTCAACATTATATCTGGCACTTCCATGGCGTGTCCCCATGTGTCAGGTGTGGCAGCATTGCTTAGAGCCGCACGGCCGGAGTGGAGCCCGGCCATGATCCGGTCAGCAATTATGACAACAGCGAGGTATTTAGATAACACACTCAAGCCAATTAAAGATATAGGAACAAAAGGCCACGTGGCAACTCCTCTAGCCATGGGCTCGGGACATATCGATCCCAACAAGGCACTCGATCCGGGTCTAGTATACGATGCCGGGCCCAAGGACTACATAAAGCTCCTATGTGCATCCAATTTTACTTATAATCAAATCAAGATTATCACCCGTTCTTCGTCAATCGATTGCAGTGATGCTTCGGAGGATCTCAATTACCCATCTTTTATCACCTTTTTCAAGGGTAATAATGGAAGCTCTTTAACAGAAAAGGCTGTTAAGGTTTTTAAGAGAACTGTGACAAATGTTGGGGATAAGGAGGCCACTTATAGTGCAGTAGTAAAGGGGGTTAAGGGACTCTTAATCACTGTTAATCCGGATAAGTTGGTGTATACAGAGAAGTATGAGAAGCAGAGCTTTGAAGTCAGAATAGAGGGGCAGATTAAGAATAGAGAAGAGGAGGTAGTTCATGCTTCACTGACATGGGTAGATGATAAGGGGAAACATGAAGTGAGAAGTCCCATTGTAGCAACTACCTTTATCGGTTATCCTCTCTGATTATTTCAATTTTCATTTTGTAAACGCAATCTCAGTCCTCAAATATGGGCTTAATTATTTGGTGATAATAAATTGCATTAATCAATTACTCGTTAAAGGCTATTGTCTTTAGATGCTGTTTGCAAATTTTTACTCTTGTTTGTACGGTTTCCTTTGTTACCGAGGAGACTCAGATTAATTAAGAAAAGGCAAAATGGGTCGATGCAATAGAAATTGAATAGCTAAATACTGGATAAATACCAAACTAGCCCATGGGCTTCTGGGCCCAAAAGACTGTCTGAAAGAGCAATAAAAAAGGATAGGCAAAGATACGACAAAACAGATCTTTAGCAATAATACTATAATCAGACTCGCAAAATTGACAAGTAATAACACTGGTTCTGATCCATGCTCAGTCTCTCTTTCTCAACTTTCCCACGAGAGCACAATAAGTCAGAAAAACAGACTAGAATAGAGAATTGAGCGGAGTGTATCGATGTCGAGATTATGTTCAATTAGGCCTCACAGTAACGCCGCTTCAATTGGCATCTCCTACCCCGTTGTGGATTTTGAATTGATCGCGAAAACGATACGCAGTCATGCGATATCACTCTCCATTGAACTGGGCCATTCCCTCCATTCTCACCTGATTAAAGTAGGTATCTGTTCTGACACTTACATAGCAAACAACCTGATTAATATGTACTCCAGATTTGCCTATCACTCCCACGCACACAACCTGTTTGATGAAATGCCGCACAAAAATGTGGCTTCTTGGACCACCCTGATTTCTAATTACACACGTCATGGAAATGCAAAAGAGGCACTGAGGGTCTTTAGTAATATGCTAAATCATGGTTTAGAGGTGCCTAACGCACATACTCTTTCAATTGCCTTAAAAGCATGTGCCTTGGCCCGTGACCTTGAATTTGGTAGGTTCATAAACAATTTCATCAAGGAGAGAGAAATACAGTGTGATACAATTTTAGGAAATACAATTATTGACATGTATGTTAAATGTGGGGTTTTAAGTGAAGCCCAGAATTTTTTTAATGCATTTCATTTGGCTGACACTAATTCTTGTAACACCATGATCTCGGGTTATTTGCGAGAAGGTTATGTAAATGAGGCAGAGGAACTATTTAATTGCATCTCGCCACCTGATGCTGTTTCATTTAATACCATGATAGCTGGTTTGGCAGAAATTGAGAGTGACAAAGCACTGAATTATGCTTTGCTGATGCATAGGAGGTGTTTAAAATTTGATGGTTTCACATTTCCTTGTGTGCTCAAGGCCTGTGGATCCCTTGAGTTTGAGAGAATGGGAAGGCAAATTCATTGTTACCTTTTGAAATCTGGTTATGGGTTGAACTGTCATACCGGTTCAGCTTTAATTGACATGTACGCAAATTGTGGCAATATTACTGATGCTATTCGTGTGTTTGAATTCCATGTTAATAGTAGTGAGGAAATTTCAGAAAGGCTACCACTTGTGAATTCAATGCTCTCTGGACTGGTGATTAATAGGCATGATACTCTTGCACTTAAAATGGTTAGATGTATACATAATTCAGGTATAATGCCTGATTTCTTTACCATACTAAATGCATTAAAGGTCTGTTCAAGCATGGAAGATATCAAATTAGGGTGTCAGGGCCATGCTTTCATAGTGAAAACTGGATATGATTTAGATCATGTTATCGGGACATCTCTTTTGGATTTTTATGCTATGTGTGGAAGGATATATGATGCATTAAAAATATTCAAGGGTTTAACATGTAAAGATGCTATGGCATGGACCTGTATTATATCAGCCTGTGTGAAACATGGCTCAAACCAACTCGCATTTTCTTTGTTTAGAGAAATGGTGACAATTTTTAAAATAGAAGCAGATCAATACATTGTATCATGCATTCTTAAAGCATGCTCTTCTCTTTCCCGGTTACAAGGTGGTTCACATGTACATTGTTACACTATAAAACTAGGGTTTGAACTAGATAATATAATAACCCTTTGTCTAATAGACCTGTACTCAAAATGTGGAATTATCAAGGATGCCCTTAGGGTTTTTGAATTAGCAAAGACAAAAGATGTAGCTTGTTGGACTGGCATGATAATGGGTTGCAGCTATAATGGTTTATCAGGAAAGGCATTAAATTTGTTTAATGAGATGATGGAATCTGGGGTGAGACCTAATGAGATAACCTTTTTGAGTTTACTTTATGCTTTTAGAAATGCCAGTTTGGTCAATGATGCATGCAATATTTTTGAGAACATGGAGAAAAATTATGGGATAAGGCCTTCACTAGAGCATTATTGTTGCATGGTTGATATACTTAGCCGGGCTGGGAGATTAGATGAGGCTAAGAATTTACTTTTAAATATGCCTTATAATGTGAGTGCAAGTATGAAGCATTCATTGGTTGAGGCTTCATTGATGAATGGAGGTGGTGGTGAATTTGGTGAAGGATTTTTCTCTAGAGATGATGTATCAGGTTATGTAACACTATCAAATGCATATGCAAGCGTGGGTTTGTGGGATATTTCAGCTAATATTAGAGAGGTGATGAAGAAAGCAGGAACAAAAGGAGCAGGGGTGAGCTGGATTGACTAATGTTTTTTATTTTTTTGTTTTTTACTATTTTTTTATGACATGTATAATTTACACTTTGCATATATAATTTTTTGTTTTTTACTATTTTTTACTATTTTTTTAGTAAAAAAAAAAATGCTATTATACGTGAAGGATGTTGACTACATAACCATAATTGTCACAGGCTGTGGGATTGGTATATAATGTATTTGTTTGTATGGTCCAAAGTTTCAATGGGTCCTCGTATATAGATATCTCAACAGCTTCGTATATATAGCCAAAATGCAAACAATACTAGTACTACTTGCAATTGGTTTCACAACTTGCTAGAGGATAAAGCAATATATATGTCATATCCTTTCAAATATTGTCTTTGAGCTGAGTTTTGGGATGGTCGGTGAGAGAGCACATTCAATCCCGAACCACCAATAAAATTGTAAACCGTTTTGCATATATAATTTGTAGGAGCTTAATATATCATATATAATGATTTTTCTATATTTTTCTTTTTTGCATTTTTCGTTTCACAGATTGTTTAATTAGGTGTAATTTTTTGTGTTAAGTTTTGTTATCAGTACACAACGGTTACTGTAGATATTCTGTATGGTTACAGAACTTTGCATAAAGTTTTATAAGTATATAGGGAGTGCTTAAAATTTTCTTACTATATGTAATTGCCCTTAAAATGAAACTTGAAAGTAATAATGACCATTGACGTTGAAACTTGAAAGTAATTCTTATAGACAAGGTAGGAAAATGAATGAACCATTGACGTTAAGAAAGACAAAATAAAAGAGGAAAATGTATCCCCCTTAAAAACTTTGCAATGCAACCTTATCGCAAGTATACAATGATCCCAATCATATTCTTAATACAAAAGATTATATTTTCTTCCAAGCATCAAGTTATTTTTTTAGAATTTTGCATTTCAGAATAAAGGAACTTAAGACTGTATAATAGTAATTGCCACTTTTGATGCAAATTACAAAGATAACCCTCTTCTTTGTGTATAATATATACACCACAATCTCTTATGAACGATGATGATTAATCCACTCTTTAGTTCTACTAACTAATCACAGTTACACCTCATAAACTAGTATTTAGGGAGAAGTACAAGAAGCAAAGGTTTGAGGTTATAATACAGGGTCAAATTAGGAATAACAGGTAGGTGGCTCATGGGTGGCTGACATGGGTTGATGATAAGGGAAAGTATGTAGTGAGAAGTTCCATTGTAGCAACCATAGTGACAAATGAATTATTCGCATTTGGTTCGGTGAGTTATAAAATTTGTGATTCGGGAATGATTCGGAATTATCCGAAACGGATATCTCAGTACCACAAGGGAGCAAAAAAAAACCAAAAAAATAGTTCGGGAAATTTGGATAAAATTCACGAAAAATTCGTAAAATTTGTGAATTATTCGATCAAAGTTCGGTCAACCGAATAATTCAGCGTTCGGTTCGTCATCACCAAAACAACGAATAATTCGGAAATCTTGTGACCATGGTAGCAACTACCTTTAGCATTTATCCTTTCTGATTTATTTTGTTATTTTTTTTATGGGTTAAGAAGGCCGGAAATTATAGGGCCGTAAATCATTTGGTTTAGTGTGACAACTTATCATTTTCTACTATATGTTTGTTTGTTTGTTTTCGAAAAGGTAGCCGGACCGATTTCATTAAAATGGAACCATTAAACTAAACTTAACCCTCTTAAGACAAAACAAAGAAGCCCAGATGAGTATAAGGCCTCACCATCCTAACTATATCTCATCGGCCTCTCTCTAATTAATTGTCAACATACAATTTGTACTGTCCCAGCTTACCAGTACGATATTGGTTAGCTAACAGGTAGGAAAAAGGTTCAAGAATTTTGCTCCCAGCCATCATCGGCCACCCATCAGCCTATCTCCAGAAAGCCTATATAAGACTGGTACCATACGCAGCATGTTGTACAAGTTATCTTGAGATTTTTTTTTTTTCTCGGATCTCTGCCATCAAGCCAAGATTTAATATTTGATTAGTATATCAGGAATAAAGATCTACAAACTAATAACTTAACAGAGCTAAAGTATGAGCTGACAGCACAAATTTGAAACTGGTTTGGAGTTCAAAATTACCCAATCGCTGTCTCAAAATTTTCTAAGTTTAAACATATTTATTTTGTTTTCTATGTACAAGTGATGCCTACACAATACATACACCAACACACGCTATATTCATCTCAAGGAGGACATCTTCAAATTAAACACTACCATTTGCATGCTTTTGCACTTTCTCTGAATTTGCATTCCCATTGGGATTCTGTGTGGCAGTCATGGAAGACTATTGTGTTATTTTGCTACCATAGCGTGGTAGTATTTTATCTAACAGCCATAGCAATAATGTGTACCGGCCTGTACCATTCCTAATGGCCCATACCAGTAGAATAAATACCAAGCTATAGTATATGAAGTGGGTTTATAAAGAATTTGGAGAAATCAAGTGCTCAATCTTCTTGCATGATCAAATCTGATTGCTAAGGGACTTATTCTCATCCGGTACAACACTGCACTGCTCCAGCAGTATCCCTAAAATGATGCTAACAATCTTAATTGCAATTTTATCAGCCTTGTGAAGAAATTATTTATCAGTTAATTATGGAAGATCAATTATTTGAAAAGGCTGATAAAATAGTTTCTGTTTTCATGATGGTCTAGCCACCAAACTGACAGAACCCAAGATTTTCTACCGAATAAATTGATCAGGATAGATCTGTAAACTTTTGCTGTATAATTCTGGATAGATTTGCAAAATTTTGGATATGATTACAATGTAGTTAATGTATTGAATTTTCTTGTTTGCAATAAGTAATATTGAACAAGAAAATTTCACTACGAAAAGATATTAAAATACTTGCAAACTTTATTTTATCAACTACTGTCACTCAAACACAAGTTCAAGCAAGAGAAAGGGAAATGCATAATTAACAAGTGTGCACCAAGTCTTAACAAACTTCAGTGCAACTTGAAACAGTATGATACATTAAGATTGTGGGTGCTTTTCAAGCCATTCCTGAATGGCAGAATGAAGCACACGATTTGGAATCAGATCACAATGTGGAAGTGGCAAGTTGGTCATTGGAGATGTGTTGTACCCTCTACTGAGCCACTGTTTTATTGCATCTGCTTCATATGTGAACCCATCTGCTGCAATACAAGGCTCCTTCATCACTTCCTGAAACCAAAGTAACAAATATAGTTAATTATATATACCTATTGAAGTCAGAAACACTATAATTGGAGGGACAGAATCAGTTTGTCATTGACACCCCTACTGCTCAATAGTATATCTTCATGCAATCGTATTTAAGAAACTTAAATGACAAGCATATAATTTAAAAAGCTTATTCAATACACAATTAAAAATTGAAATAATATCTTTGAAGTAACTTAACGTGGATAACTGTTTCAGATTATAACGCAACCTAATTGAGCATAAAGATTTCTAAGAAAGGAAAAAAAAACATATTAGTTTTGCTGAACATTAGTTTAATTGGTCAACGTGATTTGTTAATTATAAAAAAATAATTGAAATGGTTGATGTTGAAAAAAGCATAGTGTGAACTATATCGTTACTTTTGATTAAAAAAAAAATACAAACTGATTGAACTTGGGTATGAGAATTCAAACTGAAATTCAATTTCGATATTGCTTTATTGGGTTGGAACGGGTTGAATGATGTTGTCATTTGTACAATGTTGCATACCGAAAATCATTTTCGGTATGAGAATTGGATATCGAATTTGATTTTTGATATTGATGATTTTTCAAAAAAAAAAAAAGATAAGCAATTAATTTGTTTTCAGATTTTTATTTTTTTATGATGGTTTATAAAAAATAAAAAAAAGTCAGTGACGAGTGTGTTGTTCACAAGTCATCACTCAGTGCAAGTGAGGCCCCCAAGAACAATGCACTATTGTTTAATTTGATTTGACAGTCACTGTCAAAAATTTCTAAAAAAAATTGTTTAATTTGATTATTAGGGGCTGTTCAATTGGATAGAAAGATTAAAGATCGGCGTGATTTTTGGAATGGGAAGGAAAAAGGTCTAATTAAGATTTAAGATTTAGTTTGTCAGAAAGCTATGGTTGTTATGACGTATGAAAGCTTTTCCAATTGTTTTTGAATTTTGAATTTTTCTAAAGAATAATTATAACTTTTTCTTCTTTTGGTTGAATTTTTGCTTATGGATTTTAAATTTATTTTTGAAACTATTTTTTTAATGCCAGTTCTTTGTTTATTATAAAGTACAATGTTGTAACATTTACAATTTGATTAGATACATGCTGATAATAGACATCTTCGCGTAAGAATGAATCTTCTTGCTTACTAAAATATGAGATATTTGTCTTAAACATCATATATTTTTTCTCAATATTGAAGAAATATTTCTGTGTTGAATGATAACTCTATGTTGGTCATAAGAGAAAATTACAATTTTACACACATCGTGACTAAAAAATTCTTCCACGCACATGATGTCATGATCAATGTATGTTGAACCCCACCGTGACTTGTTGAACCAGTTCCACGCACAAAACAGTCCCTTAAGAAACTGTTTACAATTTTGAGATACATATCAGAATTTCAAAACCAAATTTGTCGCTAACCTTAAAAAAAGAACAAGCCGTCTTATATACAGTGGCAGAGAAATCGAAATATTTTGTTTTTATACAGGACACGGATTTAGGGAAATTATAGAGAAATCATGGGAAAGAAAAAGCTTAGAAAGTAATTAAAACAGCGAGTTGTACAAGTTAACTTGAAATTCTTTTTTTTCTCTCTCTCTCGGATCTCTGCCATCAAGCCAAGATTTAATATTTTATTGTATAGCAGGAATCAAGATCTACAAACCAATAACATAACAGAGCTAAAGTATGAGCTGAACAGCACAAATTTGAAACTGGTTTGGAGTTCAAAAATTACCCAATCGCCGTCTCAAAATTTTCTAAAAGTTAAAACATATTTCTTTTGTTTTCTATGTACAACCTACACAATACACACACCAACACACCTATCTACATCTCAAGGAGGACCTCTTCAAATTAAACACTACCATTTGCATGTTTTTGCACTTTCTCTGAATTTGCATCCTCATTGAGATTTTTTGTGGCAATCATGGAAGAATCAATTACATTACTTTCATATGGTAAAATTACTACAGGTGTGGCATCAATTGATTCCCACTTTTCCTTTATAAAAGTTCGGAATTTCATCACCATTTCCTTGCGAAACTCAAGTTCCCTTGTAAAGAGATCAAAAAGGAGGAAAGATAGGATATATTTGAATGGTATCACAAGTAGAGTTAAAGACCCAGCTAAAAGCACCAATGCTACTTGCGTTGTGACCTGTAATGCCAAGTTTCAAATTAGAGATTATGTACGTTACAGTTGTTTGAACAAATATAGTTTGGTTTCTCTAGATCTGTGCTTCATGGCACAACTGAAGGTAACAAGGAAAAGATAAGTAGACAGTCTCAACTAAGTCTTAATTGCATATCTTGGGGTTTAATCAAGGTTAAATCTGCAAAATGAGTTATCGTACTTTACTTAGTGAACTTACCGGGTGGTATCAAGTTACCTACTTTTCGAAAAAAAAGGGGGCAAAAATGAGGCGTAGTTCAAGACATTGAGATTTGATAGGTTTAATTGCAATTGAGCAAACTGTACCAACTCTATACCAGTAGTATTGGTACAGAGGTAGAATTTTAAATCCTTCAGAAAGTAAAGACATATACCTCAGGTTGACCCGCTAAAAAGATGGTGCGCAGTTTGAGAAGGGCTACATTTAAGTTCTGAAGATAGTTCTCCATGGAAGCCATGGCCTCTTTAAGACCTATTATCTTTTGCAATGTGTTAGAAGGAGGCTGATCTCTTATTGTTACTTGGCCAAAAGATCGACCTAGCCGGCCTTGTTCTTTCAACCCCTTTAGTAAAAGCATTGTAGTTGCCATTACAAGCAAGGACATTGGAAATATGTACGCAAGCATATTCCTGGCATAAAAAAATAAATAACTTTATGAATTTACCTTGGAATTTCTTAGTTCTCCATTAGAATAATTTCTTACTGTATTTATTTCTCTTTTTTATTCTTTTTGAGATCTCCATCATTGTAACAAGATTCCTATCATTTCAAACCTTAAACAATTGGCCTGTTCCTAACTTTATTACGCAGTTAAAAAGTTGTTTTATTTGAAAGTTAATGGTCGGCTACAGATACATGGTTCATTTTCCTTCTTTGTACAAAAACTACAAGCTGAATCCTAAATAACTACAGCAAGTTTGCACAATAAATTCTAAGAGGAGAGCACTTACTTGAATATTATCGTATAAGAAAAAAGAAGAAAACATGTGGTTGACTGAGGCTCCTCCCATCGGCGAAGCTTGTTAAACTTTTCAGCTATTATGACTAATGGAAGCATAAGCTCCTAATCAAAACAAGCAAATAATAGATCAGTGAAATTAACTTTTTTGTCTTGAACAGCAATATACATATACAGAGAGAGAGGTCTAATAAAACTCCAGAATCTTTGACTGCTAGATCAGTAATAGACAATATAACACTACGAGTTAAACCATCAATTATTCCCAAAGCAATTTAGGTGTACTTTGCAAAATATTCAAAAAAATGTTGGGAATCAGTTGCAGCTATGGTAAAGAAGATTTTAGATGCAAAAAGAACAGTAGAAATGTCCAATTACCTTAAAAAGATCAATGTTACTTGGAATTCCTTCAATTGTAGCTGCAACAATAGTGGCTCTAGTTCTTTCAATCACCTCGCTTCTCTCTTTGCATGTAAATACCGCTTTTTGTACAAGGTTTCTCTCTCCTACCACCAAATGTTTCCCCAAAATAATCCCACTTTTTACTGTACAGTTTTTCCAAAATGCAGCTGAATGTTTTGACCCCCAAGTATGTGACCTCATCCACCTCTTTAAATACACACTACCATCAATGTCATAAACATGCCCATGGCCGATATGCACCTCTTCATAAGGCCGAAATTTTGTAATTAAAGGTCCACCCCAAAATTTCACAGCTAGGGTTTGTAGAACAACATCACCGAAAGGGGCACATTGCAAATATGTAAATGGGACTAGCTTCAAGGGATCTTCGTGTAACTTTTGCATATACTGAAGGGATTGAAGTCTTGCTATGGTATTTTCCATGGATTTAGTGGCTCGAAATTTCCCTCTGTGAGAGTCATACACATGACGCACTGTTGGATCATCATCTGATGGACCATATTCACGAATAAATTTATATAGAGATACTACTTCACTTATGAATGCGTGCCACACATCTCGTCTAGTTTCTCCTCCAAAATCAACAAATTCTAACACCCATTTCTCTGACCTGTTTAAGGAGAGTTTAGTTGAGTAGTTCAAGGGTATTTTGGTTTTTACTGAGTATCAGTAAAAATTATTGAAGTTATAAAATGCTGCTTTTGTTTTTGGCACCATACTTGCCAGTATGCTTTTCATCTATTTAGGCTTTAAATTTGATTGAGGAATTTGATTGAGGCAACATATGTAATTGCTTTCATTTTTGTGCTTTTTTTATTACTTTGCCAGTGAAAAAGTTAAATCGAATACAAATTTACTGCAAAAGTAATTGAAGTGCACTCACGATAAACTAGAAGAAACCTCAACGGCCGAGTCGAAAAGTTTAGAATTGAAGGGCCCTACTTTGGCCTTTTCTACTCTTGTACCTTGATTTGTCAGGTCAAGTCTCATTAATTTTTTCGTACCTGTTAATCCAATTGCCTGAAAATATTCATTACTTTAAAAGTACTAGAACCATGCCGAATGGAAGCTACAAGATTAAGATTTGGGTCTAACTAGTATTAATAGGTACTTTTAACATTTACCAGGAATTCCCATATCTTATGCTACTGAAATTATGATAATGGTGATGATGTTGATTATGACGATAACAACAAAGACAGCATAGTAATACATTATAATAATCATTATTTTACTACTGTGGTGTTACTTATGTACTACACACAGGGACACAATATATCTTTTGGCAATTTTGCAATTTATAATCATTCTTGGTTTCTTCTTTGATCTCATAATTTAGGTTGTTGGATAGAGTAAATAATTCAAACACATAATTTGGCAAAGCTCAAAAAAATTACTTCGAAGTAGAGAGCCTTCTCAGTTAATGTCAGGTTTCCTGGCCATGCAATGTTATTTTCCCATTTTAAAACGGGTCTTTTTCTGCTTGAACCAATACATAATATATTCTCATCTGAAATCATATTTTCTCTGCCGTGGTATGTTCTCCTCCCTTGATGCACCCTAAAATTGAAATTCCATAAAAAAATTAATAAGTTGGAGTTTTTGTTACAATTTTCTTATCAATTCAAACATATCTTTATAGCAAGCAACAAACCTGAACAGTTCATTGAGGTAAGTAGACCATAATTTAAAAGATATTCCTTTTTCGTCCCCCACAAGTACTTTAAATAAATAATGTGATGTCGTCACATCAGCAACACCCTTTACAGCTGGCGCTATCCTTACAAATGCTTCTTCTCCAACTATCTTGCCCTATATTTCAATTCAAGAAACAATTTATATATATATCAGCACAAAAAAAATTTAAAAGTAAAAATAAAAATTTGGTTTCCAATAAACTATATACTTGTAAGGAGTAGCTATCAACAGAAGCCAGCTTATTAGCAGAGTCTACATACGGGTTCTCCCAAGCTAGCATTGTTATAAATATAAGCCTTTGAAATGCAATATCCTGCACCAAAAGTTAAAAACAAAAAATTGATAAACATAGAAGTTGTACGAGTACCATAATAGAAAGCACTAATTTATAAATGAAGCTTAAAAGGGGGTCATTTCACATCTCCAGAAATTGTCAAAATGTTGTGGATGCCACTCGGAAAAAATGAGAAATTGCCGATACAAACAATGGAATTATAAGATGTAAGAAAAAAAAAGCTACCTTCCTTTCTCTGTGCATATTTCTACATAAAAGAGTACTAAAAAGAGGAATTATCATTACTTGAAGATATCAAGAAAGTGGGGGGTGCTGATATATTCTATATCTTAGAACAGCACAAGAGGCATACGAGAAATTATTGACATTTCAAGATATGTCAATTTAATGTTTTGGAGGGGCATACATTAGATTGTTCCTCTTAATACATCAGCATATGGAAGAAAGAAGAGACCTTCAAACTGGGATGAAAATCAGAGCTGTCCTTTGAGAGGTACCTAAAGCAGCAGTACTCCACCAAATTTCGGGCATCATTTTTTATATTTTCAGGTGCGAGGGACTTAAACGTCTTTTGCATTTTCTGACCAGTTAGCCCGTTCAACCTGTTGTCAATTTTAAAATAAAATTAGTAATTGGGAATAATTATTGAGGGTATGAAACCAATCACAAACTAACTAACAAAAGCTTTTTCTTGACAATTCTGGTTGTTGCCATCATCTATTTAGCCATAACAAAATCATGTTTTTTTTGCAGTTGTGCAGAGGTGACGTGTGGCAAAGCCTTAAATCTTTTTTTTTTTTTTGGAATAATGCAAACTCAAAATAGACTCTATTTAGCAGTCCAATTCTGACTTGTATCCTAGGCAACCAACTTGTACAAAAGTATCAGTGTCTACCTCGCAAACTGCTCAATTGAAATGACAGCATCTAGTGAGAGTACACCACGTGGCGTCTTCCTCTCTATAGTCACTTCGGTATCCAAATAGACCACTTCTTGATCAATGGTAGCTTCTGATTCAGACTCAGATTTTATTATTTTCCCTTGAGTAGGCTTATTAATTAGAGGCACTGCTACTTCCTGGATCAGTGTCCTTGCCTTGTGAAGAAAAGAGTTCATGTTTTCTTGAATACCATCTAATAAATGGAAATGAGATGAGAAATTTACACTTTGTATTAAACCAATACAAAATAGCTTTTGCAAATATCTAGGAAAGTGAAGCTCTTAAGAACAAAAATGAAAACTGAAAAAATAATATTGTTTCTTTCTGATTGATCATTTACAAAAGACTAATGAGAGACATAAACGTAAGTTTTTGGATATGTTGCAAGCTAGCAAACTAACAACAGGCACGTCGTTAACCAATGTAAAAGGAAAACTCAATTAGCTCTATTTGACTCAAGAGAGATAATTTATATGAATGGAATTATTTCCATTGCATCAGTTCTGTACAATCCTGTATTACAGGTCATTAATCTATACGGCCACAACTGAAAAGCTCATATTTTTCAATTCAGGACATATATTCAGGTAGTGTTACTATTTTCTAAAAATTGAAATCTCTAGCTTATGCAGATATAATACTACAACTCAGAGAAACAGAGAGAGAGAGAGAGAGAGAGAGAGAGAGAGAGAGAGAGAGAGACCTGTGTCGATGTCAGTGGGGAGCTTCAAACGGTCGGCAAGGGAACTGAGCATCTGACTAGCGGAAGTCTGCCATCGGCCGTGATGTTGTTCCGGCGATCCACCGGCGGAGGATCGGACCACTCTCCGGAGCTGCCGGACCCTCCGGAGAGAACATGGGGCAGCGAAACCTGTTGACGGTTGAAGTTGCAGATTCATTATCTACCTATTTGACTTTCTTTTATCATCAAAGTGATTTTCTCACTCGATAAATTCAATCTATTATTTTTTCCTCGTGCTCCTATTGTTTGATTGTGTGAATCTTTAACTAAGAGAGTGGAAGAGAGATGGTTGCTGCCAATAACCGACTAGAGAGCCCGACAGAGAGACGGTGTGAAACAAGCGACTGAGCGAGTGGATTTTAATGCGCCACTGGATGGTGACGATGGTCCAATTATCTCCGTTTACGACAAAAATGGAGACGCCAGGATTTGGCACCGCTCGATTGGGATCGGACGGAGGGGAGAGGAAGGAGCTTGCCTCATCATTTCCACGTGTAATTTGAACATGATTCATATTTCATATCTTTAATCAGAAGATAAACATGACATAAAGAAAATAAAATAGAAAAGAGAATAATCATTTCAGAGACGCTTACCTTGTGTTGTTAGTAGAAGTGAGCTGATTTTCTCCAATCGTTACTGATGCAATTTTTTTTCTCATGTGTTGTGGCTTAAAATCAGGAGTTACAAAAAAAAAAAAACAGAATTTATACGTATTTTTCCGTCTAACATTATAATATTGTATTTACCTTTCTAAATTTTAAAAACTCACAAATTATTCAATTTTTTATTTTTTATGTTAAAACTCATTTTAAATATATAATATTTTTATTTTATTCTTTACTAAAAGAAAATAAAAATATATAGTTCACGTAAGAAAAAAATATTCAGTCTTTTAATTTATCAGTTTTTTAAGGACTTGAATGTTTATGATTATTAGGTCGAGATTAAACAGTTGAGAAAATCTCCAACCTGTATTGCTCCAAATTACTTTATGATTGTCGAATTGATCAAATTAAACCCGTTAAACCAACACAGAGAAAAAAGAAACTTTTTTTTAATGGAAAAAAATATGGCAAATTTTTGGCACTTAGTGAAATCGTCAGAATTCATTTTGTAATATGAAAACTTGTCTCTATCAACCATATTATAAAATTAGAAATTCCTTTTGTAAAATTGTCAGCTTGTGAAAGTAGCTTGATTCATGACTCACCAAGCATTTTTGAGCCGAAATTTTTAAACACAGCACAGTTCAAAAAAAAAAAACCTATCGTTTTTTGTTAATTCAAAATCTACCATGACCGCTCCGGCATTGTGCGGCCCCATTTCCTGGAGACTGCATAATGCCGATGCGGACCTTGAAATCGGGCCACACAATGCCGGAGCGTCCCCCAATTTTTTTTAATTTTATTTAAACTGAAATCTATTATTTGTTTTTTGTTATTTTTGTTATAAAAATGGTTTTATTTGTTTTAGTTTTAGTTTGTAATGTTGTTTAAATTAATATATTTTTTGTCGTATCGTATTTTAGAAATGTCGTTCGTTTGAAATATTTTAGATATGTCGTTTGTTTGAAATATTTTATTTTGTAGTTTTATTTGTAGTTTAAAGCCTACGGATTAGGACATTTCTAAAAAATTATTTTGTAGTTTAAAGCCTACGGATCAGGACCTCTCATGTCGTGTGCATCAGGTATTTTTATTTGTAGTTTTTTCTTCATAATTTTTTAGTAACTTCGTTAAAAAAATCTGACTTATATAGGTCACATTTCGTTGTCCCGCAATTTTGTAAGCAAGCCTCTTACGCATTTGCTAAATGCATCTTAAACATTTTCAGCGGCGCAAAACAAGTTTTGACAGTTTCAATAGTACCAAAATAATTGAAATATTTTTAGATTTAAAGAAATCCCAAAAAAAAATTCAAGAGTAAGGCTACGACATATTACATATCAACTTGAGCTATAAATTTATATTTTTATTTTCAAATTTTAAAAAGTCGATCCAAACGGTTACACGTGATTTTGTGGTAATGTACTGGAGACCAAATTTAATATTTTGAGAATTTTTGTACTATTTTTTTAGATAGATATAAAATCACCGCTTTCAATATTCCACAATTTTTAGATCTAGTGATTTTTTACCTATTTAAAATAATAATTAATTTTTTTTAAATATATAAAATGCATTCTCCAACTACATTTTCATATGAATATCATCTTTAACGGTTCGGATCTACTGTTTGAACTTTGAAAATATAGATATAGATCCTTAGCATGAGTTGATCTGCAATATGCATATTAACATAGCCTCACTCAAAAATCAATGTAGATCAGAATTGCCATATTTTGCATTTACAATCCAAGATTTACACCTTCATTTTCAAATCTATAGCATAAAAAACTGAATTTGACAATATTTTAGATTCCAATTTTTTTCTCAAAAACGTAAAACTAGGCTGAATTTGATATCCAAAAGTTAATCATCTTTCTCAAAATTGTAAAATACATAGTTTGAGAATAGGCTACAGGTAACTTATTTCAAGCCTACAGGTAATTTGAAAAAAAGAAAAAAGAAAAAGAGCAGAGCTATTTTTTTGTTGTTGTTGATAAACCCCTGAGCTGCAAAAATAAAAACAATAAAAATCATTCACTGGTGCCGGTGGCCATCAGAAATTCTCCTTCACAAACAACTTCACCCCCGACATAGGCTTTACCTTCCATCTTTGCAATACCAAATCTCTTTTGGAGTTTAATAAGTGTCATGCGCATTACAAGTGTGTCTCCAGCAATAACTGGTTTGCGGAATCTAACCTTGTCTATTCCCGCAAAAAAGAAATTTTCACGGGAACCACCAACTTCAGGTTGAAGCATCACCAGGCCTCCTACTTGGGCCATTGCCTTCACCAACAAAAATTGAAGTTAAAAGAGAGAAAATGAAAACAAAAGGCGGATCAATAGATCAATTACTGATCTTGCATCTGGTACCATTTGCTAATAACAAGGTAAAAAGAAGAATCTTTCAAATTTTGATGTATATATTCATGGTGAACAGAAAAATCAAAAAGATGTGTGTGTGCCTACTAAATAATGAAAGGCCTGTAAAACCAATAAAGATGTATAGGGTTGCACAATCCATGTTTCTCCAAAAAAAAATATTACAAAAACTCTTGTCATGTACCTGCCACTCAGTTTAAAACAAGCTACTTTGGCACTTTTTATTATTTCTTGTGCTTGTGACAGTTTTTTTGCAGCTGTAATACTTGATTTATACACTTGGTAACTTTATTAGCCAAACTAGTACCGTTTTCTATAAAACTTATATCACTAGTAGTACATAAATAAACAAATCAAAGAAACAAAAAAAAATTGAATAAAGAGACACGTAGATAAAATTAATATTGAAACAACAATAAGATTAAGTACCTCAACCATGAGAACACCAGGCATGATTGGGCGTTCAGGAAAATGTCCAGGGAAGAAATTATCATTTATTGTTACATTTTTAATACCAACAGCTGTTACACCTGGCTTGTATTCTATCACTCTATCCACTAGCAAGAATGGAAACCTATGTCCAGAAGATAACAAACAAACAAATAAATTCTTAACATCAAGTTACTGTGAGGAATAAGACCGATACGGGACTCCTTTAAGTCTGGAATCAGTAGTCCAAGATCTTCAAATATGAACTATGTTAATGTTACTACTTACTACCATGGAAATGCTCAGAAATTAAGATCAGTCACATCTTTTTTCTCTCTTGTAACAGTATATTTGACCTTACCTAACCCAAATCCAACCATTTCACATATATCTTCAATATTGTTAGATCTTCTAGGAGTTTCAGTTATAAATTTAACCCTACAAAATTGGAAGTATAAAAGGGAAAGACAAAGATGATGCTCCTATATGTACTATGCAATATTTATACATTAGACAGAAAAAATATGGTAATGTATGATACATGGCTATTATTGCATATCTCAAATCTTGTAAGATTGCATGCAAACCCAGAATTTACAAGGAGAACACTTCCTTGACAGCTTAAATTTGGTATGGTTGAGAAGTTCATATCACAATGATGCATATAGATAGGTTGCACCTGGTTTGGTGGATCCACAATGCATCATTTGGTGTTAATATTTTTTTTGACAGGAGTTACCCACCTATTTTGTTATAAAATGAAACCATCTAACAGAGAACTGGTACTAAACAGCTGGTACACAGCCTTTGACAAATGCTTTTACAAAATCACATTGTTCTTACAAACCATAGCACAAAGTATGTTAAGCATAGACCTTATAAATTAAAACATCACAGAAAGAGCATTGTATCTTCAAATTGAAACTTATAGAAAACCAAAATAACCCTTGAACAAAGTTCATTTCACTCATTTGGTGGTAAATTGAATGCCCAGAATTCGAAAAATATAAGATGAAGTTACTAAGTTTTGTAACTTAAGTTTAATAAGTTGAATTACCAATTGCAACCGAGATATGCACCTATTGTACAATAGGTTTCTATTAAATACCTTCAACAAAAACCTGTCTGGTTAGGGTTAGCTTTTTGACCCGAGAATTTTGAATATACAGGCTGACAGTACCACATGATGAATGGATTGGAAAACTAATTTGAACGGATGGAGATGGGAAGTAAATAATTAATGTCCGGTTTGCACTGTAAAACAAGTAAATTTTAAGCATTGGCCTTCAAAATGCATTGTGATTAATAGATCTCCTATACGAATACATTCATAAAGCACAACTACCAGGAAAGATAAATTTCTCTCTCTAATCTTATATGCAAGAGAAATAATTAAAAGCTGAAGAATCTCACCTGTGAGGCAAAATCTCCCTGATCTGGTTTATGTCGATCACGGTGGGAAATGCAGCGAATCCTACAAATTATCAAAAGATCAAAGTAAAGTCAAAATTCTAGTAAAAGGATCATACCAATAAATAATTTTTTAGTTAAAATAAAAGTAAAATTTCCCGTGAAATTTATAGAAATAAGCAATCTTACTAAAGAAGTCTGAAATTAATGCTTACTCTTCTCAATAGGAGTCTCTGCTTCAGTTTCACCTGCCGCACTTGGACTACACTTGACCAAAGAGCGGCTCGATTTCATTGATGGGGAGATGGTCCTAGCTTTTGAAATGGATAAAGGCCTCGCCTTTTGAGCTTGAAGAGTTGAGTTAGTGGAAAGCGAAGAAGCGAGTTTCGGACTGGAGAGAGAGGGGCTGGGTTGGAAGACAGCGGAAGGGACAACGAGGGATCTAGCCATGGTCGTCGCCTCCATTACTGCTCCGATTGAGAGAGAGACTGGAGAGAGGAGGGGAGTTTGAGGTTTTAGAAGGGAGGCGATGAAAACGAGGAGGAAACGACAGCTGTGTTATTTTAAATTCGATATGGAGTTAAATTAATGGGGCGAATTTCATGTATACTCCTCAAGAATCTCAAAATTATCTATTTCTTTCTCTAGAATTCATAATAACATATTTGCTCTTCTAAGTTTATAAAAATCACAAATATCTAATTTTTTAATTTTTTAATTAAAACTAATTTTGAATTAAATTAATACCCAGTTTATCCTTTATTTAAAAATTAATATATAGAAAGTATAAGAAAATGTTTGATTTTGTAATTGGTCAGTTTTCGAGAGAATAAGGTAATAGATTAATTAGGAGAAAAGTGAAAATATGAATGTAAATAAGTAGAAATAGAAAAATAGAATAGTTTAAAGGATTTGATGAGAATAAATAAGTGCATCTAGGAATGGGGAGCAGCTTGGGTCCGATGTCTATCGGACTCAAAGTGAGTTTGATGGGTTCGATGACCATCCGATCTGCTTTAAGATTCGTGCCCGCAACTTTCACGTCTGCTTTAAAATTCGTGCGCATGAATCTTAAAGCATATCAGACGGTCATCGAACTTATCTAACTCACTTTGAGTCCGATGGGCATCGGACCCAAGCTGTTCTCCTAGGAATGATGATCATTTAAGTCGTAAATATTTTTTTATCAATAAAATTGTTAGTAGGCATTTAAAGCCATTAATCTTAAAAAGAACTCTCGAGCATTAAAGCAGGATGAACTATCAAGTTGGTGTTAACTAGAAGTGAGAAAATTGCTCATAACTCGTGACTCGCTCATAAATTCGCTCGCTAAAAACTTGCTCATTACCAACTCGCTCATTATCAACTCGAATAGGAATTATGTATTGTTTGGTTATTTAGCATATATTGTTTGGTTGTTAAATTATGCTAAATTTAAAGATTTAGTATTTTTGTTTTTGGTTAAATTTGATTTCTTTTATGTATTATTTAGGACTTTCGGCTTTAAGAAATTCAAATTGCTTAAAATTCAAACATTAATTGGTCTTAAGTCTAACGAGTTATGAGTCAACTCGAGTTGAGCATGAACACAGTTGTCAACTCAGTATTGTCTTTTCAGTTCAAGTTAACTCGCTTATTAACTTAATAAACCGAGCACGAACATACCTCAACTCGCTCAAACTCAATTCATTAACAGTTATAGTGTTAGCATATTATCTTGTAACAAACAATTAAGTTGTCGTGATACATCACAGACAGAGCTTGGTGCCGAGCCTGATATAGCGTGAAGAGGAGATATCGATATATAGATATGTGTTGATTATCTCTAATACGACCAATGTATCGGAGAATAAAATGCAGCGGCCTAATATCACATATATTTTCATAATTGCTCAAGTCATTAATCAACTGACCACGTACTTTTTTTCGTTCAAAATTAGTTTCTTGTTATACTCGATATAAGAATTAAAATATTTAAATATGCCACATATGCGACAAAAACCACACATGATCATGTAACCTTCCTAAAACTAGGACAAATCAAACACTGAATGATAAATGTTTCCTAAATACAAGTAATTCAAATACACAATTTAATTTAAAGCAAATACAATGTATGTTTGCATGTTTGGTTACAAAATAAGAATAGCTATAATAGCTAAATCAAAAATAGATATTGTTTATTTTATTAGAATAGTCAAATCTCAAAACTCTTAGGAATAATCTATTCTAATAAGATAAAAAGTTTGAATTTTCTATTCTAGCTATTCTAACCCAACCAAACACCGAATAGGTTATTCCGAATAGCCTAATTCCAAGAATAACATATTCTCAACCCAACCAAACATACTTGTACACAGTAGATTGAGTATGGTTAAAGTGCACTATTGGCTTTTTGTTTCAATCATGTTTCATGTTCTTATCTTTGTTTTTAAAATTCAAATAGTTGATCAGAATCGCTCAACTGATCTTCATATTAAAATGTGATTGGAGATCAAATTTTAAATTTTTTATAACTTTTGACTATTTTGGTAGATAGGTACAAAAACATTGTTTTTCATATTATTCTGGACCGTTCAAAATAGTAATTTTGTACCTATCTAAAAATAGTAAAAAGAACTTTAAAAAAATATTAAATATGGTCTCCAAGTATATTTTAATACGGGGATCATGTTGAACTGTTCGGATCGACTGTTCACACTTTGAAAACAAAAATAAGAATGTAGAGAATGATTTAAGCACAAAATCAATGATGTATTTCAACCCCTCTCTAATAAATTCATTTTCTTATGGATCCTCTGAACAACAAATTAAATCACAATTAGAAACTACAAAATTGATTCATTATTTAATTTGAAGCAAATACAATTAGTGAATTAATCTTGAAAATTTTGATCAATAAATAGAGAAAAATATGAGTAAAGCTAGCGTGCACTATGCTCACCAGAAAGGTTTAGTGAGCATAACTGCAAAATCTACTGGATTGGCTTTAAAAGACAAATCCAAATCGTTAAAACTGATCTACTTCATGAGTGATGTGTGTACATGTAATTTTTTTTTTTCAAATTCATTTAATACAAAGTCAAGCGGTCCAAACCATAAAGATTTATGAGTTATTTTAATGTATTCATTTTTTATTATTTTTTTACCATCTAACTTCGTGCTAAAAGAACTTGAAAAATTGAAAATTTTCCATGTACATGCATAATCTGTGAAGTGGGTCGGTTTCAACTATTTAAATTCGTCGTTTGAAACAAATTCAATAGATTTTGAAGTTATGCTCACCAAAAAAGGACTTGGTAAGCATAGTGCATGTAGTTTTACTCGAAATATATTGCTAATAAGAGGTGTTCTTAACTAACTTGGTACTCGTGTGATGAGACTGAAAGACAATAAATCATACAAAATTGCTGGGTATTTGAATTGGTACTCGTAGGAACTAGGAAAATACTGGTACTCGTAGGAACGAGGAACGCCATCTCCTTTCTTTTTCTTCCTCTTCTTTCTTCTGACAAAAAACACTCAGCAATAACTGAAATTTTTATTTATACCATTCAAAAAAGAAAAATTAAATAAAAAAATTACGATTTGGTGATAATTTTATTTTTGACACGCCGCAACTTGAAATTGCGAACAAAATTTAAGGTGGTTTTCTTAGGGGTACTGATTGGTATTAGTACTCAATAAGCTAATGGTTTTGAATCCGATAAGCTATTTGAACTCAATTCCTGCCCTTCCTTGGCAGAAATCTTGCATCCGCCCCTGCTCATTATATTCTTTATAAAAAAATAAAAAATATGTAGTTTGTTTAAAAGAAATATGTAGTCGTCTAATTGATCAGTTGTTAGAACAAATGGTTCATTTTCTTACTTGTGACGCATATGCAAGTATATGCCTAAATACCACCGAGTATGCGTTACACGTAGAGAAGTGAACCATTTGTCATCGAAAACTAATCAGTTAGAAGACCAAACAGTTTTCTTACACATACTTCATATTTTTTTTATCTTTCAGTAAAAGATAAAATAGGTATTTTTAATAGAAAATCAATAAATTTGTAAATTTGTGAGTTTTTTAAATTAAGAAGGATAACTATGATATTATGAATTTTAAATGTGGAAATATGTAGTTTCGAAGTTTTTGAGATATATATACGGAATTCCTCCAATTTTAAATGGAAAAGATAACTAAGTGATCAAATTTAAATAAATATAAAAATTCGGTAACCAAAAACGGATAAATAAAAGTTCAGTAATAAAAAACGAATTTAATATTAAATTTAGTGACCTCCAATTCAAATTTATCTCGAAACTAGTACTTTCTCTCGGTAAATAGGCGAGTCCTTTCATTTTCCCGAATTCAAATCCCGAATCTTTTACAATTTGAATCTGGACCGTTCTTTTAACTTGGCACGAATCTCAAAGCCCAATAATACTGCCTGTGCTAACCCGAATCTCAAAGTGGCTGAAAATTAATCTCAAACCGTAAAGTGAAGAAAATCTTTTACAGTATTGGAGAGGATACTTGTTCTTCAATTCCCTATTCCACGCATATAGAGTGGAAAAATAGCACGGCGGAGCCGGCTCTGTCACGGAACAGCATGGCACGCGTGTCTCGTGCCGTAATCATTTGCGTGCCGTGCTGATTTTTTTAAACTTTGGCACGGCACGTAAAAGATTTAGTCACGGCACGGCACGTCACGTAGTCACACGAGTCACGTGTAATTAAGACCATTAAATATTGATTTAATGATGAATCTTGAATAAACTAACATAAATTATGATTAAATGGTCACGCGAGTCACGTATGGTCACGGCACGTTTAGGCACGGCATGACTCACTTGGCGTGATCATTCGCATGCCGTGACCACCCCTTGACATTTTGGTCACGGCACAAAAAAAGTTAACTTGGTTACGGAACGGCACGGCACTACACGAGACTAAAGTCACAGCGTGTTAGTCACGGCACGGCACGACACGACACATTTTTTCCACTCTACACCCATACATCTTTCTACAGTAACTGGTCCAAATACACACACACACACAAAGAAGCCCAAATAGTAATAACACGACCGCCAGTACAAGCGCGCGGTCTAATTAATCATGGTGTACGATCTGAATTCACATCACCTCAAGTTACCTGATTCAAGCAAATTATGATCGGACGGTTCTTTTAATATGGTACGAATCTCAAAACATATCTCCTACAGTCTCTATGATACCGGATTGAGTTTGACCCAGATAGAATTAATCTGGGCCGTCCGTTTCAATTTGCTTGAGTCAGGTACCTGCGAGGATACGGATCCTACTACTTCCGGCCGAACCTCCTGTGCATTAACGCGCCATTTGAGTTTAGATCTAATTAGAGCATCTACAATTGAGCAATTGTTTAGCAAACCACGTCAGCCATTCGCTAAAAATTTGCAAACCCCTTCGCCAAAAATTGGGAAACTACTCCATCGCTGATGTTTGCAATTCACTCCACGTCAGCAAAAAAATTAGAAATTGATCAAAAAATAAGAAATTGACTCAATCCTCCATTCCTCCGTAAATGAATTTGGGAAGCGAGAGGATCGTTCTCTGCCACTCCCCTCTTCTCTCGCCGGCGCCTCTCACCACTCAGCCACCGCTCGATATTCCCCCACTACGCCACTGCTTCTCACCACTCCGCCACTGCTGTTGTCACCACTAGCGCGAGAGAAGTGGAGTCACCACTCCGCCACCGCTCCGCCATCGGTGTTGTCACCACTCCGCCACCGCTGTTGTCCCCCACTCCGCTGTTGTCAATTTGGAGATGAGTATACAATTACGTCTGCTTCAGTTGGAGCTGAGTATCAATTTGTATGTTCTCTCATAAGGTCCAACGCTTGATTAGTGCTAGCAAATGGCATATCATGTGACACGAGGTTGTTTAATTCAAATTCATGTAATTGACATTTGAAACAAAGTTAATGATTTTAAAGTTAAAAAAAATGGCTAATTATCATCAGATATTATTTGAACTTACATTGTTCATATATTTATTAACCAACAGAGGCAGGTCAGATTTAGGTCTCCAAAGATTTAGGCAGGTCAGATTTTAGCTGAGTTTGAGCAAAAGATACCTGTTGAATAGGTTGACTACATGTATCAGGGTTTATGAAGTCTGTTATGCCAAAAGCAATTCCTGTACCATAAAAATGTAACTTGATAATAACAAAGATCGATTTACTATGTCTATATGTTGTCTATATGTCTATATGTTGTTTTATCAAGCCAATAACTTGATAATAACACAGTGCTTGCAAATCTTGCATTCACCTATAAATACAGTTAATACATGGTCACCGATTTGAAATTCAGTTACTCCTTCACTAACGCTCTCAACTATCCTGCAGGTTATAAAGTTCAGACCAAATGTAATTTCATGAATATACCCAAAACTCTATGACATATGATTAAAATTTTAATTGAAAAAGAGCAGACCCGGATGCCTCATGACCAAAAATTCGCGGAAAGAGGTCAGATTGTACCTGAAGAAGTGTCAGATAAGTTAATAATGTAATGAGAAGCTTGATCTTCTTCTTCTTCTTGAAAATATCAAATAGTGCATCTAACCTATTGGACTGGTTCAGGAATCTGGTAAACCAACTTACCTGATCAGCTTCTTCTTCTATCTTATTTTTTTCTCCCTTTTAAATATACCGATACTGGTACAAATGTGCTGCACAGGGAAGTCGAACATATCTCATGAAAGGATATACTGGGGCGAAGAAGAAATTAAGGAGTTAGTCAAACCAAGAAGTTAATACGGTCTCAGAACACTATATTTTGTACCTTCTACTTAATGCTCGGGGGTCTGAGCCTTTTAATTTTGCTTTTCAAGGTTTTTCGTTTATCTTTTCGGCTCAGCTGTTTGTGCATTACTACTGAATTTCCATTTGATATGCATTTCTTTTACTTACATACAAAACTCTTGTATCCTTTTCATTATTAATTGCATACAATACTGGTAAAGTATAACATTTCTTGCAGGTGCGTATCCCTATGATACCGCACAAGATACATCTACTCGGTTACTTAGAGCATCTACAAATCAAGTCACTATATCAGTACCCTCTCCTAATACAAATTAAAAGCCCCAAATATGAAAATGCTCACTGTGTCAGTAAAGACTGTATAGTGCTTGGATTAAACACTGAGGTGTGTCAGTAAAGACTGTCTCCGCACGGCCGGAGAAACAACCCATCAAAAAGTGAGAAGTTTACCTTCGGGGGCTTGGATTAAACACTGAGGGGGCATTCTCTTGAACACTGAGGAGGCTTTGATAAATACTAAATTTAGCCCCATTGTCTAAACTGCTTTTTTCTCAAGTATCACTAATTATGCTCAATACAACCTGAAGTACCTAATTGTGCAACTAAGCATCACGCAGCCAGCGATACACAAAAATTTCAAATAATGAGATAAAAGAAAATAATAAGAGAATAAACAATGCTTAATACGGGTAAACTGGTACTGGTTAAATTCCATACATTGAGGTGCTTGGATTAAACACTGAGGGGGCATTCTTTGCACGGCCGGAGAAACAACCCATCTTCCTCCTCCATCGCTGGCAAGACAAAGGCATCCACCTCCGTCTCCGCCTCAGGGGCCGGAGTTCGGTCGAAGGGAGATGCTCCGCGGCCTCGGCGTCGGCCGGAGCTCCCATCCAATTGGGATCGATATGACGACGACGAAGATGACGATTATTCTGGTGCGATGGGAGGTGAGAAAGGTGAATCGAGCTCGGCTGCCATAGCGCAAGGGAAAGAGAGAGAGATAGAAAAAATTTCTGAGCGAAAGAGAAAAAAACGAAAGAAAAATGTTTCGTTTCTGTTAAGAGAGAGAGAGAGCGGTACAGATACGAAATTTTTTTTTTAACCAATCGTGTTATTAAACAAATGTTTTCATTTAAAGCAAATTTGCTAATTAAACAATTATGGTACAACCCAGCAATTAAATTAGCAATCGTCCACACGTCAGACTAGCAATTCATAAGCAATGCCGGTTGTAGATGCTCTAATCCGTTTGTTACACAATAATACGAATCTTAAAGACCTCGTGTATTCCAGGCGTAGTCCGGATTCTGATCGGACGGTCTGGAGCTAAACTGGTGTGTTAATGCAGAGGACGCGGACTCGTCGAGACAGGTAGAACAGCTCTCTCCTGCCTCGCCTTCTCTCCTTCCCTGAAAGACTGAAAACCTGACCCTGATTCATGGAGGCCCACCCCGCACGTGCACAGGCCGTTCCTCCGCCTGGCGGGACTCGGCGCAAGGCGGCGGCGGCAACTCGCGAGTGGCTGGTTGTCTCGCCATCTGGCGGCGCATGCCTGGAAGAGGTGGGGAAGCACCAAGTCATGGCCCGTACGGGTCTCCCCGCGCGTGATCTGCGCGTGCTCGACCCTCATCTCTCGTATCCTTCGTCTATACTGGGAAGAGAAAGAGCGATTGTGGTGAATTTGGAGAGATTCAGAGCTGTAATTACTGCACATGAGGTGTTAATCCCAAATTCTAAAGATCCAGTGGTGGCACCTTTTGTTCGTGAATTACAAGCCAGGGTTTCGGATTCCAGTGGGGCAAATCAAACGGTAATTGCTATGCATTTTTTCACGAGTTTCCCTCATCTTTTATTTTTCTAAATTAATATAACTCAGACTGGTTTATTGAATCTGCTAATTGCCAACTTATCCCCAGTATGCTATCATCAAGATTGTGTTTCTTGAGTACTATTATTAATTATAATTTCTTTTGTTGGTGCTTAAGTTGTCGTCATTTCTGTGATTTCCCTCGTCTTCAACTCCTCATCATCACTTAATTATACTAGGGACTACCTTTTAGATCATCTCATATGGATTGTTACTTGCTGCTACAATACCAGCGGGGTTTCCTGGGAATAGACTACTAATAGAGCCTGGTAACCGTCTTTTGATTTGACAAAAACACAATGGACACATGAATGAAATTAACCTATGAACATTAGAGTATATACCCAAGACACCCTTCTATATTTATATTATACATTTTACTTTTGTTCTGGGAAAATTGTTATTACAGAATTACCGGCTATGAAATCAAAATTCAAGTTACGTTAGCAATCAAGATTATTACTAGAAGCTATCTTAGTTTGAAAAAAATGTAAGTACGTCGAATATGTGTGTATGTGAGAGAGAGAAGATTAAGGAAGAATGAAGACTCCTAAGGCTAGTTTCAACCAGTGAATTTATTTATGGAATCACCTCTGATTGAATTGAGAAATCCAATTGCTGGTTATTTGTCATTTTGTCCTAACACTATAGATTACTTTTTGTTTTCATTGTTGGACTGTGGAATGGGGTTACCACATTATTAGGGGAATCTTTTGCTGTCATAGATATTGGTAAGCCAACCTCACATAAGTGTTACCCCTGTTTATAGTCTCATTGAGCACCTATAAATTGTATTGAACATAATAAAAGATAAAAAAGTTATATAACTTTCTTCTGCCCTTTCTTTTCCAGTGTGATATAGATGGAGAAGGTCTGATGAAGGAAACATCTGCCTGGCCCGGAATTGCTGTACCTGGTGCAGGACAGAGAGATGCACTTGGGGCATCCAAACAAAATAATAGCATTCCAACAGGAGAGAACAGTAGTCTACCAGTCCCACCACCTCTAGCACTATGCAAGGATCAAAGCATGAAGAAGGTTCTTCCTTTTGAATTTAGAGCTCTAGAGGCGTGCCTGGAATCAACTTGTAGGTGTCTAGAAGCTGAGGTGCTTTTTCAAACTTTCAAGTTTTAGTATTCGACAAACTTTAATTTGATGCCTTTTCAGTCAGATTCTTAGTTGTATGACTAAGTATCAGGCCAGTTGACTCCAATGTTTCATTTTGGTCTTTCTTGGTTTCTTGGTGCATGGCATCCAATATTGAGTGACTAGTTGCAGCTAAAATGGGTTAAATATTGGACTGCTTTGCTCAAGTGCACAATCGAGGGTTAGTTTACCGCATAGTTCATTTGAATCCCCTAAACCATCTGTAAGAGTTTTTTGTTGTTTCAGGCAGAAAAAAAAAATATTAATTTTGCTCTTATTGTTAGACTTTGACTCTGGAACAAGAGGCATATCCAGCTTTAGATGAGTTGACTTCAAAAATCAGCACACTTAACCTAGAACGCGTCAGACAAATCAAGAGTCGTTTGGTGGCTATCTCCGGTCGTGTCCAGAAGGTAAATTGTATTGTCTGTTTTATTATTTGTAGTACTTTCTTGTTAGAAAATATAAAATGGCATATTGATGGTTATCGGATCGACTGATAGCAATTAAAGGGAATGGTAATTAGGACATGGACCTATAGAAACTAAAATTATGCATAAATTCATGTATAGTATCACTTTTGGTAGCTACCCTTACAATAATGAAGACGTGCACAATGCTGGATTCCCTATTTTTATCCCGTCTATTTAAGCTATGTACTCGAGTTCTTTTGATTTTGATTTATTGGGTGGAAAGGTGAGGGATGAACTGGAGCAACTGTTGGATGATGATATGGATATGGCAGAGATGTACCTCACAGAGAAACTCATGAATCAACGCCTTTTTGAGTCATCTCTACCCCGTATATATGAGAATGGCCGTAATGATGATGGCCATGATGATGATGACGTCACTGAAGAGAACAGGTTAGGCCATCTCTATCTTGGGTAAAACATTTCAATTTCCTTTCTCTTATTGTCTTTTGCAAAATGTCTCCATCTTTATATTCACATTTATCACCTGACTAGCTTGATTGAACTCAGTATTTTTGTATAGCCTCCATATATAACTTCTAGCTGTTTGAACTGCAGTCAAAAGATGCTTAAATTGTGCAGCTTACTCCACTATTCTGATATTTGTTCAAGTAAATTTCTTTGCAAGTAGAAAATTAGAAACTAATTCATTAACTCAGAAGCTTGCAACTGTTTCTGCAATGAAATGTTAACAGGTGATAATGAAATATTAACTTTTTTAACAAAAAACTCACTTAAAATGGTTCTTAATGTTATTTGCTCAGCAAAATGACAAGCATGCTAAGATATCGGGTCTGTTTTAAAAGTTTTTTTTATTAGGTTAATACATTACAGAATGCTTTTAAGAATCTGTTTAAGTATATTTTTAGGGGTGAAGACATACAATCAGATGCAGGTAGCAGCAATGGGAGCTTAACTGCCATCAAGCCTAACATTGAAGAATTGGAGATGCTTTTAGAAGCTTATTTTGTGCAGATTGATGGAACTCTTAACAAATTATCCCATGTATGCGCTTCCTCTTTTTGCTAGAGTTTTTGAAAATAATTATATTGTTTTTCATTCCATTACTGGAATTTTATCATGCCATCTGTTACCCTCAACTTATATGCAATTGCAATTAGATGTCTGTGTGGATTGCTACACGAAGCAATGAATAAGTATGGCTGAGACAATATGGTAACAAGTGGTTTTTACTGGATGAGAAACAAGGGTTTTACCTTGATCATTTTCTGGGGAAAAAAAAAAAAGAGGAAATGGGTTTGCAAATGATAAGGTTCACCTTTCAGCAATGTTTATTTTATCTAGTATATGGAATTTTTATTAAATATTATTCTTATAGTTGAGGGAGTACGTGGATGACACGGAGGATTATATCAACATAATGCTGGATGACAAGCAAAACCAGTTGCTGCAAATGGGTGTAATGCTATCTACCGCAACTGTGGTCATTACTGCAGGTGTAGTTGTCGTGGGTCTCTTTGGCATGAACATCGGAATCTCCCTTTTCAACGACCCCACCACTCCGGAAGAAGCTCAAAAATCTGACATGAAATTTTGGGGTACTACTTTTGGTACAATTGGAGGTTGTGTCATATTATACATTATGGCTATTGGTTGGGGTAAGAAGAGTGGATTGCTGCAATAATTAATAGCTTTGGTCAGTGATAATTCTCCTCTTATGCCTACGGCAGAGTGAGCTTATTGTTTTTCTATTACCATTTGCTTGTTTTCTAGTCGAGGTCTATTGAAGCTAATGTGGCACTGAGCGCAAGTTTATTTGACGGATACATCTATATATGTCCATGACTATGAAATAAGGTACATAATAGAAGTATATTTTAGTGTATCTAAGGAGATAACTTGAGTTGGAATTTATGGTGATGATAGTCTAAAACCCGAAGCATTTACAAAGTGGTATTTTGACTTGTATTGTCCTCATTTCATATACACATTACTGAAAATTGTTTTTTATCTTTTATATCTATCAGCATAGATGACAAAAATGGTGAGGTTATATTTCTTCGGTAAAACTTTTATAGTTTGGACCACCACGCAAACGTGGGTAGTAAGTGGATTGCAATAATGTAAGTCAGGATGTCTTGCAATTTTATTCAAGGACCAAATCAAAAGCAATGGCATATTTGTGTGAACTAATAAAATTTAGTAGGGGTGCTTTTTTTACTCGTTATCGGGTTGGTTGAACCGAATTTTTGTTTTTATTTTTGATAAAAGTGGCCCACCGATTTCACCCACCGATTTCATTGAAATCGATCAAGTGTTTTAAGGGCAAAGATACTAAACAGCCGGTATCATTCTTCCCATTACAAATAGACACGGTTATAAAACTAAATATTTATGCTCGGATCAAACTCGGCTCAGCCCCGACACTATAACGAAAGGGATATGTTGTAGTTTTTTTTTACTGGCATAGGGAGGGATCCGAAATTTTTATTTTTACCATTTGAAAAAAAAAAAATCACGATTTAGCTAGAATTTCATTTTTGACACTTGATTCTTTTGATTTTGGTCAAAGTTGAAAAAAAAAGGGTCACATTGCAGCCACTCAATTTATGGCTGTAATTTCACCATTTCACATTGCAGCCACTCAATTTTTTTATGTTGCGTATAAAGATCAATTTTACAATATCCGTAGCATTTTATTCTAAAATATATAGAAAAATTATGCAAAAAAATTGAAAATAAATGGATCCATTCATTCATTATGTATGTTCGCCATTGAACGAAATGATGCCGCTGCTCTATAACTTCTCTGTTTCTCAAGTGTACTTTAAAACATAATACTCAACATGAATAAAGCATACTTTAAAACATATTCAACTCAACAAGTACTGATAGGTCAATGTTATGAAGTTAACAAGGGAAAAATGTTGGTCTTCTCAAAGCATTGCCTCTAAGGCTGCACTCCAGAAAGAGGTACGCGAGGGAAAGGGAGGGGAGCGGAGGGAAACTGAGGTCTGATTGAATCTGACCATACTCATTTACTTGTTCTAGAAGGATAAATTTAGGAGGTGAACATATGAGAGAGAAGGGAAGAGGAGATGAAATATGTATAATTTGAGCAAAATTTTAAGAATTTTGTCATCTCCAATTTGAAGTCCAGAGGAGGTGAAATGGTTGTTTGCTCTCTTCTCCTTCCATCCCTTTTCTTTCTTTAAATGAGTTGTTTCTGGAGCACAACCTAAGAGTGTCAATGACATCCATTTACTCATTTAACTGACTTGTATCATATTTGATAAAGTGGATTAATGGATATAAATTTAAAAAAATATCATGAACTTCATGAGTAAAAATAAGAGTAAAAAATGTTAACTTATCGGGTAAGGGTATAGGTAGGAATTATTTCCTACCCATATTGATAAATATAAAATTATATATGATAATTTTAATTTTATATTTATATATAACTATATAATGTGTACTATTATGACTACATTGATTTATACAACATTTTATATAATTTTTTAATTAGTTGTTTATAACACAATTAATTTATATAATATTTTATATCACTAATTTAATTAATAAATTATATTTTTTAAATAATAATATTATTAATTTCAATTTTATATTTCATGATATTACGCACTTGATGTGCTTAATATATTTCTTTATTATATCTTTGAATTAAACTATATAAGCTATCAATTTATTCAATAATTACTCATTAGTTTATTATCTGTTAATATTACCGGTATGGATATAGTACAAATAAGGTTAATACTTGTAAATATATGATATATGGATACGAATACGAAAATATCTTCACTCTTTCGTACCGTACAATTGCGATTTCTGGTTCTCTCTATTCTCTATTGTTGTTTATAAAAAAAAAAAAACGACCCAAACCTGTTTAGACCCAGCCGGCCCACCCCGGCCCAACTCAACCTATTCGTAGTTTCGTACCCCAGTTGTAACTTGTAACTGAAAACAAATCCGAGCTCACAAAAAGGAGATCGGAGAGAGGAGAGAGAGAAACAAGAAGGTGAAGAAAAATGGGGTTTTTGGGGGATTCGATCGAGTCGATCCGTTCTCTCCAGATCAGGCAGGTTCTCACTCAGATCGTCAGTTTGGGTCCGTCATCATCTCATCTTATTATAAACATTGTCCATTTCTTTTAGTGTCGGGGAGGTATTGTAGCGTTTTCATAGTATAAAATTGCTTCCTAACGTTGTTTTACTTGTTCGTCGACCTGCTATGTGAAGTTTAGTTTTTAAAGATCCTATCTTGTCAGGGATAGTAGCTGGAATAATTTCTGGAGATCAATTACGGAATTAGTAGTTTAATACTGTATTCGAAAATTGCGGGAGCCCCCTTCAAATGAAGCGTTTGTGCTACACATTGTTGTTACTGGTTTATGTTGATTTATTTATCAAGAAGGCATGGTAGTAGCTAGTACTTGATAGTCTGTCCATTGTTTCACAATTACTTACATTGGAGGAATAAACTGAATAGAAGTTTATTGTTCTGATTTTATCCTCTCAGAAAAAATTTCAAAAGAGTTTTTATGTTTTGTCATTGATGTGAAATAAAATAACTTTCAGGGATGATTGTGACATCGGCGCTGATAATATGGAAAGGTTTGATGTGTGTAACAGGAAGTGAGTCACCAGTTGTCGTTGTTCTATCAGGAAGTATGGAACCCGGGTTTAAGAGGGTCAGTTTTACTTTTGTATTTCTCAGTAATGTATCTTTTCTTACTTGAATTCAGCAAACTCATAATTTGTTAAATATCGAAGTAGCTAAGATCTTGATATTCGTTTATTACATTATCATTTCAATGGTTCGGTCAGCGTGGGACAATGAAAATAGGTGTTTTTGTTTTTAATTCTGCTATAGTACTTCTGTTTGTATTTTATAACTGATTCTTCTATGTTATTTTTGCAGGGTGATATACTGTTCTTACACATGAGTAACGACCCGATTCGTACGGGTGAAATAGTTGTTTTCAATGTTGATGTAACTTCCACATCTACATTGCCTGTTTCTCATTATAGAATTAATATTAATAATTAACCTATTCAAATCCTGAAATTGATACTCCTTCAACCAGATGTTATAAAATTGTAAATGAAGAAATATAAGATTACTAATGCTGTTTGTCACTACATTCAAGTCAAAAGAATTTATTTCTGATGTGTATATTATTATTTATTTGATTTTTAATACCTTCCTATGATCCACCCACCATTACCATGGAAAGTTTCTAAAGCCAAATACAATCAAAATATCCATCGACTAATTATTCACGCTTGTTATTTACCACTTTCAGGGGAGAGAGATCCCGATCGTGCATCGTGTAATCAAGGTAACTAATCTCAATTCATTTTTATATATGGGGCTAGAGGGTTCTGCTGTCAATGTAAAAAATAAAATGGTTGAGTTGATCACTGTACCCCTGAACTTTTTAATCTTTGCACAAGAGCCCCAAAACATGCATTTGTGATATATAAATCTGTTGAAATATAATAAGCTAAATGACCTACTTCTGTAAATTACCCTTTTACCCTAGATGTGCAACAAGTTAGTTTTATGGTTGGTGGGGGAGTGATACGTGGAATTGAAGACTGAAATCAATAAATACTACTTGATATAAACCATAATTTTAATTAATTGTTGCAATATGTGTGTCAATTGGCATTTAAAAAAACAAGGTTTTAACATGACACATTGATACTTCTTTTTTATTAGCATTCTACTTAAGAGGGACCAAATACCCATTATTTCGGTAAACCATCATACCAATTATTCATTTTTGCATTACCAATCGAAATTCAGATACCGAACAACAAATTTGAATCACTGATCTTGTCTACTTCAACAGCAATGCATTAATGTCAAAAATTGTAAAATTTACTGTTTGTTCTTTACAAGATCAAGAGTTGGATATCAACTCACCAAAATAATGGCAACCAAACCATTGATTTTCCAGCCTCTTGTTCTTGTACTAAGTGGAATTAATTTAACAATTATCGACATGTATGTGTTACTCCTAAGTAGAATAAGATGAATGGTTCAAGCTTTATTTTTTGGAAGTACAATTTTGAATTATAACACAAAAATGAGATGATACGGCAACCAAAAGGTGAGTATTTGATACCTCGACTTTGCTTATTTAGTTTAAGATAATGACCCCAGAAATCCCAAATTAAATTTTAATATGCTTTGTAGCTCCATGAACGGCAAGAAACTGGAGAAGTTGACATTCTTACTAAAGGTATCTTTCAAAATGGTTGCTTTCATTTCATATCTGTTTCTTAATGTTGTTACTAGCGCTAAGTGTAATACTCATGCCCGACTCCATTTTGATACTAAATATGTCTCCCCCTCATTTTTTTTTTCTGTATTTGAGGTGATAATAATTTTGGAGATGATCGCCTTCTTTACGCGCAAGGCCAACTGTGGCTTCAACAGCATCACATCATGGGCCGGGCTGTTGGGTTAGTGCATATATTATACAATTCATGTCTTTCATTGACTAACAATAAATTGATAAATATAAAGTACTAATAAGTAATATCTGATTGGCTTTTGAGGAATAGGTATTTGCCATATGTTGGGTGGGTTACAATTATCATGACGGAGAAACCACTTGTTAAGGTGAGCTATGAGCCCGAAGTCTGATCTAAGGAATACAAGTTTTATAAGACAAATTTCATGTTTAACCCTGCAAAAATGTTAAAATATATTTCATAGGCAAAAGAAGAAATAAATAATACCCCATAAACTGTCGCAAAAAAACACCACTCCACCTTACTTGTCTCTAAAATTACCAACTTCCCTACTTACTATATATCTTTAAACAAATGAACAAGAAACTAGAGTATAGTATTTAAAAGAAACCAGGAGAAAAAGGCTGTATGTGGTAATTTTCAATTTTAAAGTCAGGCTGACGAAATAATTTCACTTTTTTGCAAATTTAGACCTGGTAATTTCATAAATTTGAAATGGTGTATAGGTTTGCCTTTAAAAAAAGGTTATTTCCTCTTTTTACAAGTTTGCCTATAAAATTGTTGCATTCATACAAGCACTTACTGGCATACTGTCTTATTTCAGTACTTGCTAATTGGGGCACTGGGGCTGCTGGTCATAACCTCAAAGGACTGATCATTATTGGAGCCTTCTGTGATTATTACTGTTATGTTGATTTCACAGTTTTGGCTTAAGGATAATTTTGCAGTACTTTAGAGAAGCAATTTGTTATATACTTTTGTTATCAGACAGAATGGTAAGCTTTAGCCTTTTCTTTTGAGCATGTTACTTGTGCTGGTTCGAAGGAGAGTTCAAATTGTCTATCATTTGTCAGGTCAAGGTTAAGGTTGATTGGATGTAATTGGCACAAAAGGGATGCAATATCGTTTCGATTTACACCAAACTGAGAAGATTACAAGGTTTAAGGTGTCATTGGTATATTTGTTAAGAACTATTGTTATGGATTGGTGTAGATCTGACTGTCGTCTGTTGCCGTGCGTGATCCAATTGCATGGGATGCACACGCAACTCAAAATACAGTTTGTTGTAAAGGCCAGTCGACAAGTCTATTAGATAACATTTGCACGAGCTTAAGAATCTTGGTGCTAAACTAATATATGAAATAAATAAATGAAGAACTATAATGGGTAGTCAAGACTTGCTCGAGCAACTAGAATTTCCCATGTGATTTCATTTTTATGGAAACAAAAAACAAAAAAAAGAGAAATTAAATCTGAAGCTGCACAACTGGTGTGATCGGAATCGATTTAAACCTTATATTTTTCCATTTCAAAACTATCCTGGTTACAAGCAAAACTCTGAAAACTGGTCTAAGCGGGAACATTGATTTTGTGCCAAAAGCCTGCTAACAAAATTGCCCAATCAAATAGCTGTATGCGTTAACAACATTATAATATAAGCAACCAAGTCCCTCAAAATTCACGTGCATTAGGGGAAATAATCCAGCACGACATTATTCTCTCAAACGATACATCAAAGCACTCAACTTTAGTCGGAATAAGTGTATCGACAAATACGGAGTGACATCTGAGAAACAAACAAATGGAACGCAACAGCAACACCGTAAAACACCGTGGCGGATCGTGTAGTGCTCGCAAACACAAAAAGAAGCTGTTGAAATCCAAATGGTGTAAACTCAGATTCTGTTGGGAATTTGTGTAGGACGAAGTGAGAATCCAAATGGTGCAAACTCAGATTCTGTTGAAATTTGATTTTACATTTATTGTAGAATTTGCATTTTTTTTTTAAATTCTTTTTGTGAAAGAGTTGAACACTTGAAAGTTGAAACCCCTTAATTTTAAAAAAAAAATCCCAATCGAAGTCAGATTTCTAATCAACATTTTCAATTTTTTTCACAATTTTGTTAAAATTTTCAAATACTTAAATAGTCATTATTACGTTGACATCGAAGCGACTTTTGCATTATTTTAATCTTACTGTTTTAAGCCTATTGATTGTGCCATTCCAAGGAAATTAAGTGCAATCCAACTTTGTAAACTATATTCATGCATTTATGTTACTGTTTGTACCATGTCTAGTCTGCAAATATTAATAAAAGTTGGAACTCCCACACCACCAAGTTCGTGTCAGTGCAAACAGTAAAATCAAATGAAATCTTCTTTTTCAATCGAAATGTTCAGCCAATAACAAAAATAACAAAGTATTTTTTGCCAAACAAAAATAACAAAGTTGCACAAATTAAAGGAACTTTTTTTAATTCTCTTTGTTACTGGTTTTTATTTTGCAAGATGTTATATTTTTTTGTATTTTTTTGTGTATTTTATTCACCAATGAGAGACTAATATTACTCTCTTAGGGCTATAGTTTGTAAACTCAATAGTTGATGCATTTAATTAACATTACTCATTGCTTATTTTTTGTTGTGATTTGATTTATCTTGTGTGCTTATTTTATTTATATCCTTTGAATTAGAATACACCAAATAAAATTAAATAAAGAGTAAATTAACTTGAATTGTTATTGGGTATTATGACAAGTCAAAAACTTTACGAGCTTGTTTTAACCTAACTTCCTTACGAGTCTAGATAATCAAAATAGTTTAAATTAGTATTCAAAACTATCCATGCGGATCAACCCAATGTTACTTTAACAGTACATTGTGCGCTTATAACCCACTTTCTAATAAATTTAGAATTTAATTTTTTTAGCACTTTGACATATCCTAGTCGGACAGACTTAACGAGGAATTCACAACATCCTAAGAAAGAGACTCAAAAGGATAATAAACTAGAATGGCACAGCACGACATTATTCTTTCAAATGTATTGGCTGAAATAATCCGGCAATGTTGCTGGGCATTGCAGATTTAGAAAACAGGTCTTGTATGTGGGACAAATTGGCGCAGCTGAACGTAAAAAGTTTTAATAAAATTTTCACGACATGGACCTTTTTCTTTTTACTTTTTTGGAGTTTTCATGGCAAATGGTTTAATCATTATAATCCGAAACAGTTGCCTCATAAAATTTATGAAAAAAAAATAAGTAATCAAGCTAATGGATTATAAAATTAGAACAACAAACATAAAAACTAACAATAGAATGAGGTCGGCAAGCCATGCTATAAACTATGTGGTGTACCATTTTGTACATCAAAACATATTAATCTAATATTTTAAGGCAAGTTTTCCTAAGCCGGGAGAAAGATATTGACAATGTATCGTATTACCTCCTAACAGTCTACAACCAATACAAAATCTTAGGTAAAAAAATATACAATAGTGTATCATTAACTGCTTCCGTTCATTGTGTTAAGCTTAATTGTAATGCCTATCCCCTTTTTCGAGCTCTTCTGCCCTGAAAGCAATGCAAAATGCAAAAACATGAAAGGTTATTAGTTAATGGAAAAGAAAATTATAAAAAGTAAAGAGAAAACAACCCTCGAGTCTGCAAGACCTTTGGTAATGATGAGGTCGCTGCCTTGCTACTCAAACCTGCCATAAAATAAATTAAAGATAATGTCTTTAAAATATGGAACTTTTCCACCTCTTTGAACATCTAGTTTTATGATGGAGAACAACAAAAAGGAACTGTAGTCCAATCTCAAGCAGAAAAAAATGGATATTTAAAAAATTAAAATATTAATCCAGCAGAAACAAATGATATTTAAGATATGTTAAGTTGGGTACTTGGAAATTATCACTTCTGTTTTTAGGGACTTTGTCAAAAACTATATTTTTACGTTAATGGCATCAAATGGCTTTGGCCATTTTCTTCAAAAAACACAAAAGGGAAACTCTCTTGATGAAGAATGATTAGCAAAGAAAATAAAAAATAAAAATTTACCTGAAGGAACTTTTTTTTTCTTCAGATGAATTAAAGCTTCATCAGAAGAAGAACACTGCTTTCCTGACTCATCTTCATTACTTTGAGTAGCAGCTTCGCCAATGCTATTAGAAGACTCTGACCTATATTCGGCATTATGTAAGATGTGTGAATTTGTAATGACATAAACCCAAGTTCTTTGTTTGCATGTGTATGAGCATTTGGGGGTTGGAGAGAACAGTGTCATACCTTTCTATTCTACATGCTTCCCTGTTTCTGAGAGTTCTTGACTTGGAAGGATCAGACACATTTTTTCCCAGAGTTTTTTTGGAGCTACTGAAAAATCATATTAGAAATGAAAGAAAAGGTATTATGTCAACTTTTTTTAAAAAAAAATTCAAAACCAAATTTAAAACTGCTTACCAGTCTTTGGGACAGAATTTCGACAAGTCCTGAAAGGAATAAAAAAAACAATGTCAACATTTTGCTCTCTTAGACACAACATAAACAAAAAGATGTCAACCTTATCCTTAAGAGCTGAAGTATCTTCAAGAAGTTCCCACTTCTCATCCCCAAGTATGATCAGATCTTTTTCGCCACCATCAAATATAATCTAGTAATATAAGAGTTAGCAAGTAGAAACTGGCACATCTCGAAGAATGAAATCAATATATATCAAAAGAAATTATGTACCTCATGGCATGAGTTTTGAGAATAAAAGGATCTGACAGTTCCATAGCTATAACTGGAATAAGAACAAAAATGGCATTTAAGAAAAAAATCAATCAATCATTGTGTATTTACAGATATGTTTCATGTCCTTGAGAGATCTTACCGCATGTCAAAAGGATCCCATACTTTGATTCTTCGGCCCACAAGTTCTTCACCTGAGCCTAGCTTTTCCTAGTATATAAACAAAATGTATAAAATATATATTTATTCTTAGGTTAACATAAAAAGGAGTTGATAATAATTTACGCACTTGGTTTTCATAGTTTAAAATTTCTTGAAGCTTTCATTGTCCAATGAACTTTAATCGATTGTTGAAATGCCTCCATTTTTTGTGCCTCCATATTTAAAATTTTAATAACTCAAAATTCAAAACTTATGTGTCTAAATAAAACCATTAGATATGATCTACATCATATTCTCTATGCACATGTAAAAGATTATGATATTTCAACTTTGTTTTGATTGTTATCAAGAGCTTGCAAAAATGCACTGATGTGGATGATTTCTCGACGTTGATTTTTCAACTAATTGATTCACATAAAAACAGAACCAAAAAGTAAAAAAATATTATGTGCATACAGAGAAAATAACATAGATCACATTTAATGATTTTATTTTGGCATATAAATTGTATAATTATTGTTATTAGATTATTAAAAAATGGAGGCATTTGAACCCTCTTTATTAATTTACAGAAGTTAATTTGCTATAGGCGGGTTCAAATGTCTCGTGTCTTTCATGCCTCATTCGTACTTCACATCCTTATCTCAGTTTTCAAAGTCCGAACAGTCTATCCAAACCGCTCGACAAGATTTTCGTATTAAAATTTGCTTGGAGACCAAATTTTATATATTTTTGGAAATTTTTTAGATAGGTACAAAACCACTGGCTTTCACAAGATTCTGGACCAACCAAAAACAGTGATTTTTACCTATCTAAAAAAATATAAAATTTGGTCTCCAAGCACATTTTAACATAGAGATCATGTTGAGCAGTTCAGATGGACTATTCAGACATTGAAAACGGAGATAAGGATGTGAGGCATGAAAAACATGAGGCATTTGAACCCTCCTCAATTTGCTATTAGATCTCTATTCATAGATCCCAACTAAACAGAAACCAAACCTCAACAAGGAAAACAGTGACCAAGTTCTTACCAACAAAAAAGGCAATTCCACTTACTCTGCAATCCTTGCTACTATTAGGATTTTCCTTTCCGGCTTGGAAGGTCTTCATGCAATTTCTCTTCTTAACTGGAGGATTTTCATTTTCTATCCGAGAAACAGAGACTGATTCAGTCCCAGTCAAGCATTGAGAATTTACGGTCACAGGATTGGCACCGCCTGATCCGCACGAAGACACCTTGTCCTTTTGTGAATTGTTTTCATTTTTATCGCTTCTATCAGAACTTTCAGTTCTTTTTCTGGAATGAGTTTTTGGTGCTCCGGTATCTACAGGTTTGTTCTGAGAGCCTGATGATCTACTGGTCTTTGCTTTACTATGACCAGAACTTGATTGAGTTTTCACCACCAATTCACTGCAGGCCTGATTAATTGAAATGATTATGTGACAAAGCTGTAATCAGTCATTTTTTATAAGGCAAAACTAATTACTAAATGCTTCTGTTTTTATGCATTTCTTTGCATTGTGGTAGTTTCTGGTTCTTATATCACTTTGCCTGGGCTTTACCAGTGCATTTCTTTGCATTGTGGTAGTTTCTGGGTCTTATCCCACTTTGCCTGGGCTTTACCAGTCCTTTTTGAGGATATTTTGGTTTGTAAGTTGACTGATAAGCTATTTGTATATTAGATACTGGCTATATTTTAGCGATACTGGTACTGGAGAATCCAAGTCAGCTAGATTGAGATCACCCTATTGCAAAAGCTTGTTTTTTTGTTCTAAATGAAATTAGGTGACCGAAATGATGCCACTTTTTATTTGAAAGATGGAAGAAGGAAAAAAGGTCGTCTTAGCAATTGAAGCAAAAGCAACACTAACCTGAGTAGAGATTTCATGAGCTTGAAGGATTCTCTTGACAAAGCTCCCATCAATGATATTGTTGTAGGCATTTTTTTCCTACATTAATATAAAATAGACAACAGTCAACATTTTTCCAAAAGAATTTAACTACAAAAAAAAAGTTTAGAAAAAAAATACATCTACTTCTTAAGAAATGAAAAAATATATAAATGACCCCTGCCTTTCCCCTGATTTCTTAGAAGTATGGAACTACCTTCATCCTCATACTTCTGAAGAGAGATAGTTATGAAAAAACAAGGAGGACAGTAGGGGAATGATGCAAATGCGTATACGTTTCATGTTTATATGGTATGCATGTAATTTATGATATTAGATAAGTAAGAATGAAACTGTGAGGAAAAAAAGTGAAAGAGGTAAGTGTAATTTGATAATCTTGGGAAAGAGATGCGAATCAAGGGTTATCAAGCATATGAAAATTTAATGTCTTGGAGGGGCAGACTTAAAGAAAAAGAGAAAGCAAAATTACCTCAGCATAACTTTCAGGTTTGCAAGCCTTATAATAGGAAGAGGGCAACAAAATTACTAGAGAGTCTGACGACATCTTGCAGCCCTTACTTAGTGCTTTTGTCGCAAGGAAGCCAATTTTTGCCAATTTATGTAATTTCTGCATCAATAAGAAAAACAAATTTTAACTTCTCAGACAAGAGAACATGGTACCATTGTACTACACTGATACGGTAATGGGCCTAAAAGGTGCACATTGATTCTGGTGCAAGGATCAACCAAAAGGTGCAAAATTTGAGAAGGTCTAAGTGCATCAGCCATGAGATACTGAGAGCCAGATTTGAGGTAATATGACAAAAAGTTAAAACAAACTGCTTGGAGAACTCAAGAAAAGTTTAACCAAGACACATGGAACCAAGTCTAGAAAATATGGAAAACTAAAGCTAAGTGAAGGTACTTTGTAGATAATCTTGTACAAATTCCTCGTACATAAAAAAGATTCCAATTAAGATGGAATGAATCTATATAAGAGATCTTGTACTGAGACTGAGCATTATTAGCAGTGGTCGATGCAATTACTCCTACAAGAAGAAGAAAAAAAGTTTACCAAAGGAGATCGAATGAAGAGAAAAGGGACTATTTACCGGAGTACTGCTATTGTCAACAGCATCTTCAGCTTTCAACATAGCAGAAAATATGCCCACAAGAAATAATGCTATGCTATCAACTCCATTTTCAATGCCATCTAAAATATCTGATCCAAGCAATGCTTTCAGGAGCACAATTAATGGACTGCATTTGAAAACAAGAGAGAAAAGGAATTAAAACATATTAATGTATTCCAAGAATAAAATCTCTGCAGACCCCAACATTAGATGCGAAACTAATACTTCTCATCTTTTTCTTTTCTACAGTTAATGGTTTGGTTCTGAAGTAAGATTTTGCTCAATTCCAATTAAGACTGAGACATTGAAATCTCATACATTGCTACATACAACTCAAGTTGTACCAAATCTGTTGTCTGGACATAAAATCTAACTTGCAGAAACATGTACCTCGAATTGTACTATGCCGAAAGATGAAAAAGTAACAAAGTATACAAATGAAAAAAAAAAATTAAACAGGTACCTAGAAAATTCTGCATAGGCACCTTCATCTAGAGAATCATCGGATGGAAAATCCTCCAAATGCGCAAGAACATGGACCAAGTAAACAACAATATATGCCGGATGATTTGTTAATTTTTCTTTTTCTGTCGCCAAGTTTCTTTGACTGGTTAGATATTTTTCTCCCAGTTTCTTTAAGACCTCAGTCATGAATCTTTTTGCCTGCAAGTTGGAAAAATTATAGAATAATAGATAAGATAAATTTACACTAGAAGAATAACCAATTCTATGCAACATAAAAGGACTATAAATTCCAGTTATCACCAGTTTTGTCTCTTTGTATTCTTTTATTTGACTTTGACATTTTTGACACTTTTTCTATCAAACCTGTCTACTTGCACAGCTGTACCAGACTAACTTGTCTGTGTGCAGACTACGTGGTTAATTTATATATAGGAAGATAACAATTAAAGCAACTACAAATCTCATTTCAATCTTCAGTATTATGTGAAATTTTACACACAAAAAAACATTATATATTATTGAGCTTGTAAAAGTGACACATACATCATTACGAATATCTCCAACAGAATCCATTGACACCAATGCAAAAGCACAAGCATATTTGTTTGGAAGCTTGTTTTCCTTTAGGAGGATGTATAGCTTCTTCATAAAGGATATGCGCACAGTACTGGCCGGATCCTATAAAAAATGGATAAAAAAAGGGGAATTATTTGCAGTCTTTTTTAACTAAAACCACGTTTACCATAGCAAACCCTACTTAGTGCTGTATTACAAATATGCTTAAATTGTCAAACCAAACTTCACATATCACACTTGGCCTCGCCATACACTCAACTGTTCAATTGACTTTATATGTACCTCAATTGTGTAATACAGCACAACAGAAAAGTTAAGATGCAGAATAAAAGAAACTAGGCCTCACATGTATGGTAGCACCAGCTGGTACAATGTTTTGATCCAGTATAGAAAATTTCAATGGAAAATTTGAGTCCTAAAATATACACACCTTAGCCCTCAGGATTGTTAAGCAAAAAAGTTTTGGCGAAATGTAGGAATCCCATCTAGTCGCTAATTTCAAAATAGACTTCGCGGCCACTTCTCTTAGGTAAGGCTTGTCATATTCACTACAATTTAATAACACAAATCAAAAGAAAAGTAACCAACGAAAAAATCTTTCATTGTAGCATATTTAAATCAAAGAAACCAATTTATGAGCATACATAAGACAAGGTCAACAACCAAATCTTTCTGTACCATAAATAACTTAAAAAAAAAATTTAATGAGGGGAGAGGGGGGCCACCTTATAGCAATTGATTTGAAAATGCCTTCTTCTAGAATTATGCCAGATAGAATATTAAATACTTCATTTATCTGTTGCCGCACATCAGTTGACTTCTCTGGCAGATAACTCTTCACAAGCGCTTTAACCCCATAAATCTGCATTACAGCTAACATGCTTTCTAAAAAAAACATATCATCTTGGCTACTTGTACCTGTATCTGTACCAGTAAGCTACCATTTATGGAATACCAGCACTGTTGTTGTGAAATATACTCCACAAGAATTGTATGGTAAAGGAGCCGTCTTTTTCTCTTTTCTATTTAACTTATTGCTTTTTGTTACAATGCAAAACAAACCAACTTATGACAGCCCTGTATCTGTACCCAGTCAATACCAACCCACCTTATATTTGCAAGAGAGGCTGCAGAAGCCATCTTCATAAGAGCTTGATTCTTCACATGCTGGTACAAGCTGGACATAGAAAATAAAAACACAAAGAAAGTTTAAATTTATAAACAAATATGTAGCAATCTATGGTGCTCTGATCATCATCCTTTGTTGCACAAGGAGGAATTATTGTGAACTTATTAGGATTGAGTCAACAAAGTTTGTTAACCCCCATTAGAAGGAATTCTCAGGTCCCCCTAATCAGGGGCGGGTTCAGTGTTAGTGAATGGGGATCAATTCATTCATTTTCAAAATTTCCGTGCTTATACATGATTTTTTATATAGTTTCGAGTAAAATGCTATGGGTACTGTAAAATTGACCCCCATACATAGTATGAAAACTTTATATGATTGAACCCCCATTGTGTATTTAACCCCCGTAGCTTGAAAGTCGGGCTCCGCCCCTGCCCCTAATAAGGCTTTCTCCAATTTTGATGCACCACAGAAGCTACGCAAGAATTCACCATGAGCCACAGAAAGGATAGCATCAGAATCTAAAATTACCTCATCAGAGACAATGACCTTGTTCCTAATAAACGGTACAAATTCTTTCTCATACTTATCATATGTAGGAGGAGAACATTGTGCTATCTGGCCTAAGGACTGTAATGCTGTGGGAACATTGCAACCGTCAAAAAGCGCATCTTTAACTATCTGCATAATAGATACGATCGATACTCAAGAAACACATATATACATGCGGGAAAGCCTGTACTGAGCATCATACAAGTCATTGAGGCATCTAACAAATAGAATAGAGCTATTTAATTTAAACTTTGTGTTTTAGAACAGTATCAAGTTTCCAACAAAAAGAGCAGCATACTGACAACCAGCTCAGTACAGCACTTAAGGAGTCTTATTGGAGGAATTGTCAATACCTTGTACAAAATAGTAAAAGTTTTGTCAAGGGGTTGCACAAGAGAAGAAATCACTGCAATTGCGTATTTGGCTTCAGCACGGGTTCCTTCGTGGCATTTTCTTTCCAAATACTGGTAGATATCACTATAAACCAACAGAGAAATAAGTATGTATATTAAAAGGTAAATTGACCTTCTTCCATGCAAGAATACCTCAATTTAATCTACTTTAGCCCTTAAATATGAAATCAAGCCCTATGCAAGTTTCAATCCAGAAAACGGGTTACTAGTTATCAAATATAAGGTAGCTTCCAGTATTAGTACTCAAAAACAAGTAAAAAATTAAATATATCCAAATATATAAGAATAATAAAATGTTTATTTGCCTGAGCTTAATGGACAGATGACGGCACGATTTAGCTAAAAGCAGAAGACACTTATCACTAGTCATATTTGACTCATCAGATATCAGCTTAAAAATGTCGACTAAGTACACTTCTGATTGTTTTAGGAAAGATGGAAAAGTTGTTGACACTGCCTGCAAATACAATTGAACGCACCACTATCATTTACAATTATATAATAAACTATAAGAAGGATTGGCACCAGACCTTGTATGGTATAGGGTTTTTACAGTACATATTCGGCCATTTCTTGATTTTGGCACCTAGACTTGGGTTGATTCAGAATCAAAAAGAGAAGTAAAAAAAAAGAAAAAAAGCAATTTGAAATGCAATAGAATGAACTAGTATACAACCGGCTTGATATACAGGGGCTGAGAAAATCTTACAAGCAGCAGCTCAAATATAGAGTCAGCATCTTTAGTTTCCCTATTTCTGATGCATGTCTGGAGTTGCTCAACAATGCATTGGACGATCTCACAATTAAGCAAAGAATGTGAACACTTCCACGACAAGGCTTTGAAAAAACTATTACTCTGATGCTTGCTCCCTATTCTTTTCAGAAACAAATCCTACGTGTGTAAAACAAATAATTAGGCGAAGTGAAAGACAAGAAAAGTAGCATAAAAGAATAGTATATTGTTTTGTGTGTTCAGGGATCAATCCAAAAACGAATCCCAAGAAAAAAAATCCAACAATGTGTTCTACAATAGCAAGGAATAGAAGGGTAATGAAATACAGAAGATAGGTTAAAAAAAGATGCATATTCTTAAGAAATAAAAGCATTATAATATAAAAAAAAAGGGAAAAGTGGGTTCAGACATCTGATTAGCAATCTTTCTAGTGACTTCCTTTTTTTTTTTTTTTGTGCGTGTGCGGCGCGGGGGGGGGGGGGGGGGGGGGATGGATATTATCCACTTACACGTGTTGATTTTGCACTAACTAAAGTGCTGGATTCATCGCACAAGTCCTGTAAATCCTTGAAAATGTTCTTATCCTTCATCCGATGCAAGCAATGGAACAATTCGACAGCTTTAGAAGCATCCGGAAAGTGGCATGACATCTTAGTGAAGCATGACAAAATCTTATTCTGTGCTTCTTCTGACAAATGGTCCTAGAAAAGAACAAATAATAATTTACCTAAATAAAGGAACAACCGGACAAAGGATATGCAAAACACTGCAATCTTATTTTTAAACAGGTACAAAATTAATTCCTATTTCTCTTCGTAGAATTAGCCAACCTAACAGAACTTCAACAATAGAAAGATGTTATATATAGAAAAATTGACAGACCTTTGCTTGTAGTCGAAGAGCCAAGTATGTTTGCATCTCTGAATGCAACCTGTATGAAAACTATTAGGGCAAGGGGAAAGGGGAGGAAGAAAAAAGGGGTTAAGGATGAAGTAACAGCACAAGTACCTCTTTTTCTGAGAAAGAATAGTACTAAACGCCTTAATATGAGGTTGTATGAAGAGGGAGTAAATAGCAATCCAGTGGCTTGCTCTTTCCTCAGGCGAGAGAGAGGGTGGGAACAGATCCTGAGCAAACAAAAGCTCCAAAAATTTTGGCCTACAACAAAAAATAGCCAGGTTTTATATATTTCGTCATAATAAATTATAATTATGCCCCTTAAAATGTAGTTCTCGAACAAAATGAGATGAGTTTCTAGGAGATAGAACTTACCTGAAAGCATCAGTGTCTTTGTCAAAACAGAGCAGAAGAACATTGCACGGGATTTGTTCATAACACGAGCTAATCAGAATAATGCCCTTGGAGCACTCGTCACAATAAAAACGATAGAGATCCAATAAGCTATGCAAGACATTTTTTCGTACCAAAATCTACAAAGAGAGAGTAATGTTCAACTCATGCAAAAGCAAATTATTAAGCTTGTATATTGCTTAGGTTGTATTTCATGTGCCACATCATTTCTATGACAGAGGACCATGATCTATAACAATTGTTTAGGTTGGATCATAAGTTACCATAATCATACCTTCCTGTCACGTAGCCGCTCAGTTGCTCGCAAGACAACTTCTGAGGGAAAAGATTGTATGCTTAATTTAGCCAATTCACACACAGTAGAAACAGCCTGAATTCTCACCTTGTCTTCAGCATCTAATAATCTGCCTTCAATAGCGTCTGGATACATATTTACAATAGTTAAGACACAGTATGTAACTAAGGTTGGTTGCACATTTGGATCCTTAAGTTAACAATGTAGCCTTGTGCCCATGTAAGTTTTAAAACAGAAATGCAGACATAAATGCAAGCAGCACTAATTGCAGTTTCCAGACACTAACTCTAATAGTAATACACACTGGTAAAGATACATAATTTGTTTTGTATGTTTTAGCAATTCCAAATTATAACAATGTCCTTTGTGTGCTTGTTTCTTTATATAGAATTTCTTTATAGTCTCAGAAGAAAGTTACTGCACCAAAATTGAATGTTAATAATAAATAATTGCAAGTTATGGACTTACTAAGAACAATAGATTCTTCGCCTCCAGAAGGGTCCGAAAAAATACAAGATCTAACACATTCTACAGCTGCAATTCTGACTTGCATCGATTCGTCAGAAAACCTTTCTAAGAACTCAACAAAAATCATGGGGTAGTCCTTTCCCAAGCGAAACTTAGAAAGAGAAACAAGCTCTCCTATCAACCGTACTGCCTCCACCCGCACATCAACATGATCAGACTATCACAGAAAGATGAAAACATTTAAATATTCACTACTATGCGTTTATTATACTCTTTAAATGTTTGTATTAGTAAGGTCCTAACATCTGGTACTGACAAACAAATTTCCAATTTTTCTTACTTTGTCATTGTAACTTTAGCTTCCTGGTACTACGATGTTCTCAGGTACAGAGATCTTGCAATTTTCAAAGGACAAAGTTGAAAATTTGTAGCTTCGTTAGAGATGCAATGCGTACCACTAATTCATTAATCAAGTTTGGAATAACTGAGAATAGAATTCGAGGAGAGCATCTGAACACTTCAAGAATAATTCGGTGGTGAATTTTGCCCAACACCTTTCCTGAAGAGTTCCCACTTCGCAAGCAAGAACTCAGAGAACTTCTGATGAAGGGCTCCAATTTGTCCTCGAAATATTTAACAACCAAGGAAGCGAGCTCATATGGTTTCCCCTGCAAAAAAAAGATAGCTTGCAATTTTTGTACCAAATTTTGAAATTGACAGCAAATGTGCAGCTTATTTCTTAATTCAGGTCAATCACAGCTCAACAGTCTAGACAAAATGACAGAAATACCCTACTAATGGCAGGTACTATAACTAATAACTGACCCTGTGCAGTTTACAGAAACAACTTATTCATTCTAAGAGGGCCAAAATGCCCATTTCATTTAATATCTGAAATCATATTTAACTTTGAAATGCAATAAAAATTGCAGGCAATAAACAAGAGTAATGGTTTACCTTTCCCTCCCTCACTAAGTTCCTCAATATGACATCAACAAGAGGTTGAGATATTTTCTCATCTAGAAGTTGAGTCATGATGGAGAGCATAGCATAGAAAACATTGTTTTGGTGACCTTGGCTGTAATGAGAAAAAAATATTGTTAATTTTAGAAACTAATCTTTGGAGTTCCCTTTGTTTTCCATCAAGCCTACATGATGCACTTGAGGCTAAATTGTCCTATATTACAGGCAGTTGAACAACTAAGAGTTCATTTTATAGCAAATTGGTTTAAATTGGCTCAATGTTGCATAACAATTCAAAATTGGGCTGACTAACTATATTGTAAGACCTGCTATGTTGCCGGTTGAAGAGGTTGTATGTACATTTAAGTGTTTTAGGAAGAACTTGCCTCAAAACAAAAAAAAAGGTCTTGAACAGTTCAAGAACCAAGTCCTCACAGCCTATATCTAGCAGGATGACGTAGCACTTAAGAGTTGCGGCATTCTCTATTATTTTCATCCTCCTTGGAAGGTAAGGGCTTTTTGTGTCACCAAGGTCATTAAATATTCCAATAAATAACCTAAATATCTCCTGCATATTTATACACATTTATCATTCACGAAGAAAGAATTGGGGGGAGGAGGAAGAGAGAGAGAGGCAACAAAGACATTATGCATCAGCTTAGTGTTTCCATTCTTTTTCCTTTCCTACTGTATTTATCGGGTTACAGAGTTTTACTGGGGATAAAGACTTCACAATATTCAAACAGACAGTTTGTTTTCTCAGTGCAATTACGAGTATCAGTAAAACAAAACATGGCAGATTCATAGCTATCTGGTGCATCCTTTTTAGTTTCCTTTTTACAAATGATATCTTAAGTTAAAATCCATAGCTATCCGGTGCATCCTTTTTAGTTTCCTTTTTAGTTTCCATCTTTGCAAATGATATCATAAAATATCAATAATTAGCGACCAAACCACCTACATTAGATGTCTTCATGTTACGTCAGCTGGTAAATAAAAGGTTACCTTAAGTATGGTATCACTGAAAGGGGGTTCAGGCGCAAGAACCCGCATAATTTCACTGCAACAGACGCCAATCAGAAGTCTGACATCCTTGTCCTTGTGATGAAGTAAATCATTTTTTGACAGGGACTTGCATAGAGGGGCTAATTGGGATTGTAACTTAGGATCTTGGCTCAGCACTGACAACGCACTCTCAGCTTGCTGTGTGTTTTTGTGAGTGTGCATGAGAGAGAGAGATTGCACTTAGGATTACGATATAGCACAGAAAAACTAAAAGATATTGAACCGGGGATTACAATACTCTAATTTTGGCATTTTCCCAGTCAGGCAAGCTACCAGTCACTAGCACCAGGTAGTGACAAGTGAGAAATGCAACCACTCATGCTTGTAAATTGTTTAGGTTTTCATTTTTTTTGTATTTTTTTGTATCACATTATCATTTTTGTTCGTCAGGGGATTTTTCAAGTATTCCATTTTATTGTAAACTGGTTTTGAGGGAACCAAACCTAAACCATCCATAGGCTTGATTACAGTTCCATTCAAAGATAAGATATTAGTCCTTTCACTTGCGCTTCCATTTGATTAATATAAGCTTGAATTAGGATCAACTAAAGGCTTATTCCGCTAGTCCTCACAATCAAACACTGACTGACTGAATAGCACTTAGTCATTCGACAATCCTTTCTCAGATGGCTTAACAGATAAGCGCACATCGCGTAAAGTTGAAGCAAAATTAACGCAAAATTTACCTTAAGTAACTTAACTAGAGTGTCCTTGCTGAGGCGAGGTTGCGAGAGTGATCTCCCCACCTCTTCTATAGTTAGCTCGGACATTGTTATGCTATCTCGATCTTTCGTTTTCTGTAATTTACGCAACCTCCATTCGAATTTCTTGGTCGCCAAATCTAGCCCTAGATAAACCCGAGTTCTCACTTCTCAGATAAACCCTGGCGGGATTCAAGTGTCCATGGAGATGATTTTATTTTATTTTTTTTGCGCGCACCTGGGCGCCTGACACGAAAGGGTTTAGGCTGGACGTGGTCTATTCAAAAGAGATAGACTGACCAGCTGAAATGCGGGTCTTGTGCGACGGTAGAGATAAGAGACGGAGAATTTCTCGATACCCTTCAAAAATATGAATTACGTATTTCTCCTTAAAAACCTCACGAATTTATGCAATTGATTGTATTCTATTAAAACTCATTTTAATTTATAAAGTACCGTTTTACCCTTTATTAAAAAAATATAAAATATCTAGCATGTTTAAAATAAATATTTAGTCTTCTAATTAGTCGATTTGTGAAGGCAGTTCATTTTCTTATTTATAATATGCACACAAGCATATGTCTAAATGTCACTATGTGTGCTTCACAACTAGAGAAATTAATCATTTGCTCTGAAAAACCGACCATTTAAAAGACCGGACATTTTTCTTACACGTACTATATTTTTTATTTTTTAATAAAGAGTCAAATGAGAACTTTATAAATTTAAATGAGTTTTAGTGGAAAGACAATAAATTGAATAAATTTGTGAATTTTAAAAAATTTAAAGGGTAAATATGATATTATAAATTTTAGATGGAGAAATATGTATTTTTGATATTTTCAAAGGATATACATTAAATTTTCTCTTTTTTGACAATTTACAAGGACTTAATTTTATACGTCAATAATATTTTTAATTAATTTTGAAAAAAAAAGTTGATAGACATATTATTAATTTTATAAAATAATTAGATATCAAATTTCATATGCTTAAATTTAATTTGATATTCTACCAAAATTATTAAATTTCATGAATAAATGTAAATCTCAACTCATTTGATAAATGATGAACTTAAAGGAAATATTTTTATGTATATGATATGCATAATATATATAAAACGTCGGATTTTAAAAGTACAAGTTATTTTTAAATGTTGTCAAAATTATGGAATCCGTTGTCAACGTGTGTCCACTTTCTTTACTTTTCCAACTAATAGAATAAAAGTAAATTTATTGATTTTTACGGTGGTATCACAAGTTTCATTGATAAAAAAATTAAAATTAATCAATTACAAAACACATCATCCGCGATGCATTCTCCTCAAATGTCATTCATCAGCCAATAAATATACGAGTTAAGGAGGTGCACCAACCCCAGCATAATAACTCACATTCTCACAAGGACATAGTCACCTTTGATCCTTCAAACAAAAGAGAATATAAGATTTTATTATCGAAACGCAGTAAAAAAATAAATAAATAGAGAGGCAGCTGTTATCGTGTTGCAAAGCTGATTATGCAGACCATAGTAACATGGTTCGCGTTTTATTTGCTAATAAAACGTGAATAAAATGTTTTTTGAAGGTTTTTGAGCCGAACAGCGAATAAAACGGTTGACCGAATTTTTACCAATTTATTCGCGAATAAAACACGAATAAAATGATTTTTACGAATTATTCGCGTTTTATTCGAAAAATTCGTCGCTCCGTATAAATTTGTTACTCTGTAGTCCGTGCATTGCGGGTGAAATTCGTCACGTGGCAGGACCCCACCACATGGGTGAGGCTGAGGCACAATTTTTTAATTTTGAAAGACATAAGCGGACCCCACCACATGGCGACCATCTTGATTTAAATGAAATTTTTAATCAACTAATTTCAGTTCATACATAAAATTTTAAATGTGAAAGAAAAGAAAATAATATTATACGTATACTCTAAATTATTAGGCACTTCTCAAACTTTTTTTTCCTCCAAATTTTATTAAAAAAGTTGAAAATAAAAAAATTAAAATAAGTACATATACTTTTTTTTTGGGTTTTTTTATTCCTTGTAGGACCGAATCATTTTCGAATTATATCCGAATTATTTCCGAATCACGAATTTTTGACCCTGCCGAACCGAACCCGAATAATTAATTTGTCACTATGATGCAGACTCGTGAACCAGTACAACCCGCACCTTCACACTGCCACCGGAATCCATATCCTCTGAGGTAACATAATATTTCTGTTTGGATCCTGGCCGTCCGACAGAAATCCGGGCCAATCCAGCCCGAGGTTGATTGCACAGAGTCGCTTTAACAGTCGTGTAAATTTTAATTGGACAGTCCAGATCCAAACAGAAATATTCTGTTACCTTAGGCGATACGAATTCCTGCCTCCGACCCTTCTGAGTCTTCAAGCTTGTAATTAATGGCAACACATATTGTTGATCATAACAAATAATGTGACCCGATAATAAAATTAAAATAACAACTCTATATTGAATTGTAATATGATGGTGCCTTGATCAAGTTGTTGAACGGATCGATACTTCTGGTTCATTTTGAATTCCATAATATTATTTCTCACAGATATTATTACTATGTTTTATACATTAAAATTAACTAATTTACAAAAAAAAAATTATATTAGAATTACCACGGGTATTTATAAGAGTATTGGGTCGGATCTATCATTTGAATCGGATATAAAACTAACAAGAACCCTAATTCAACCCCTATTCTTTCTCCTCTCCTCTTCTAGTGGATTGAAAGACCCAATAGGAAAATACAAACACATAATAAACAAAATTATCTCATCTCTCCTTAAATCAAACCAAACTTTCTTTTTGCAGATTTAGCTCTAAAACACCAAACTTCAAAAACTTCAAGTAAATCAGGATACTGCACATTTTCTGAAGCAAACCATTTTGACAGAATCTCTGCTTGCCACTCCGATGGTAACGTCAAAATAACCGAAACAAGACTCAATTCCAAAGTTTGAAAAATTTCGCCATCGAAATTTTCAGTCTTTTTCTCATCCTCCATCCAACCCTTTGTTCTTTGCAAAATTGGAATCCAAATTTTGATCAAATCAAACCGTATCTCAGGCGGTAGAATAACATTTCCAAAATTGATTGATTCCAGCACCTTATTTGTTATCTCAACCACTTTTAACCTCGTCTCAAATTCCTCCCCAACAAATGTATCTACTAATTTTTCCATCTTTGAGGATAAATCTACCCAAATGGGAACAATCACTCTCATCATATCCAATTTTGTCAAAATCTGACAAACCCACAAAATATCAGAAACTACAACACTACATTCTTGGTCAGTTTCAAAACTTACCCCTGCCATGACTAAATTCCCAAAATATTTCATCAATTCAATCACGCAATTTTTCACCTCGCATTTCAAAACATCATTATTATTTACTGAAATCAAAGGAGAATCGTCATCTTCAGTTAATAAATACTCGATTTGTTCTTGATAACTTTTCTTGGCCTCGGTTTTCAGTTTATTAGGTGCGGATGTGGCAAAACGAAAAGCGGAGAGAAAGATTTGTGTGACAGGTGGCAGGTCAACGGGTCGGAGCCTAGAGAGGATCCGCTCGTACTTTAACCCTAGAGGAGGGACATATCTGAGAATATCCTCTTCATCCGTCTCGTCCCATGGTGCTGATTCAAGATAGTCAGTACAGCATAAGGCAATTTTGTGTAACCCTAGATGGACAGCGGCAAGAAGAATACCTGTTTTAGGGTTTAGTACCAAAATGGCAGTTAGGTCAAGTGATAATAGTAACAAAAAATTATGACTTGTACCATTACAGTGCTAATAATTCCTAGTAATAGCTGATGAGAAAATAGATGGGACAGAAAAAAAAATTAAAAAGCTATTGCATTGAGAAATTGGATATTCTCGTGGCCAGAGGCGGATCTAAGAAGATCCAATGGGGTCAATTGACCCCCATTTAATTTTCAAATCTTTATATTTATGTTTAATTTTCTATATAATTTAGCGTAAAATTGACCCCCATTCTCCGCATAAAGTTTGTTTATAATTGACCACCATAGTTCTAAATTTTTTATATGATTGATCCCATATGTATTTGACCCCCATTGTTCGAAAGTTTGGCTCCGCCTTTGCTCGTGGCACAGTATCAGTAGCCAATACTTGGATTATTGCACAGCTAAATTAAGTCTCGTTCTTCTAACCATACCAGGGATGAAGTTGATACATGTATGGAACATATATACACTTGTATAGAATTGGTAGCACCATAACAGGAGTGTTCTGGGACAAAATTGGTATAAATGCAGTAGATAACACTATGAATCAGTACATACCTAAAGTGCCTCTGACTCCGTACCAGTGACAGGGCTGTGGTTTATAAATTAGGCGAATGGCATTGACATAAGAGTTGAATTGTGAGTCAGTACACTGGACGTCAACACAGTAGCGTGCATCAAGGATCTGACAGGTGGGCCAGTCATTAGACAGCCTTTTGCGAAAGTAATCACTGTTATCTGAAAGCAGGTGAGAGTGGCAATAGAGACGGTAGTCATGGCCTTCATTGGTACGCACCCTTACAACAACATCACTAGTGGTAAGGTCCCCGATTTGATCCAAATCTGCTTTCATTTTTCATACTTTGTTGGAAGATAAACAAAATATAAAAGAGGGAAAAAAAAAAGAAGAATTATAATTTACAGAATAATCTGGCTAGATTAGATTATGTATGGTCAGTTGTGTGATTAAGCAATTGATATGAGCCATTAATTTATACCCTTACCCTTAATTGTGGAACCAAATCTACTAGCAGTTGTAGCGGAGCTTAGCTATCTCAATCTGGATTCTGGAGGTGGTATTAATGGAAAGCAGGCGCTTTCCTTTTCCTACTTTGGCTTTGGCGAGCGCTTCTTCACTGTCACTGACGGCTCCTAGCCTCCCAACCTACGGAGAAAGACTGGACGAGTCCGGTTCTGTTTTGATACAAATCAGATAGGATTGTGTTTAGGAAAAAAAAAATCTGACCACACTAATTCTGAGAGTTCATCTCTGCTATCTTCTCTAGCAAGAGCACTAAAATCCAATATCAAAAGGAATCGACCAAATCAATGAAAACTTCGATAAAATAAAAAAGAGCGCAAATTAGAAACTATGCAAATGAAACCCCAATATTTTATGTATTGCAAATAACACCCTAAATTATTACATTTTCAACAATATCTTATATGGGAAAGAAATAACAAAGTCCCTCACTTCCCCAACCATCAAACTCATGGCCCATCCTAACACAAAAGAGGAGAGAAATGTGGCAAAGAAAGCAAACTAAAATTTTAATGAACCTAAACATTTTTTTTTTTGCTACACATAATAGAAGTATGAAACTGTGTTTTACTTCTAACTTGTCCTGTCCCACTATCATCTTAAGGTTTTTAAGTCCAATATATCAACCAAACAATTCTCAAGTGTTGATCGGCTCATCAAGTAGTTACCCAGGTATTATTAGATTCATAAAGGAACAAAGCAAGAGAATGAGGAACCTCACCTAATTGCTTCGAAATGTAAAATATAGAGCCTTCCCCCTCATGGCCAATGAGATGGGAGAGATACCGGTGAGGTTCTCCTTCGTAATGCAGGATGCCAGGTGCAATCGGCCAGACAATTCTCAGGTCCCCTTCTGTGGTTGGTATTGCTTTGACAAGAACCTGCACAAACAAAGTGAAGAAAAAAGAATAAATTACACAACTGGTCTCTAAGGTATTATGTATTTCCCATCTTGATCCATAAAAAGGCTCCATCAAACATCACAGTTTGTATGATTGTAGATTTGTAGTCCTTTGTCTAAAAAGTGAATGAAAAAATTAATGATATAATGGTAACTTATTTAATAAAAAAAATTAGAGAGAAAGGAGGCAACCGGATTCAATAGAGCTAGATTAAAAAAATAGAGAGAGAAAGTGAGAGAGTACCGGATGTGGAGGAAGTGAGTGAAGGCGAGCTCGGCGGCAGTGGAGCGGACGCGGATGATGGGAGGGAAGAAAGCGCGCGAAGATTGGAGGCGTAGGTAGGGAGTGGTGGGAATGAGGAGAGGAGGCGGAGGAGGAGAGAAGGGGCGATCCGAAGACGGAAGAAGTTCGAGGTAGAGTAGAGGGCTAACTTTCGGGAGAATGGAGGAAAGGACGGAAATAAAACGTTTCGCTGAAGAGTGGGACCCAGTTGTCAGTGAAGGACAGCAGTATCCGCTGAAGAGCAGGACCCAGCTGTCAGTGAAAGACTGTAGCGGATACTGCCATTCTGTCAATGAAGGACTACCCGGGGATGAAAGTAGCACGCTGCACCTGATCTACATTTTGAGAAGCTTATGGAGCTGTATCACGCGTGCTTACAAAAATCAATTAAAATTAATTATAAAAGTTAGTTTATATTTAAGTTGTGATTTGTGACTTGTGATCCTCAATTTGCATATATGTAATATAAAATAATCATGTTCGTTTAGGAAATGCATGCCTTTTTCAAAAGGCTTTGGCTAAAATATTTGAATTATAATATGAATTATATGATAATGGATAAGTGTATGCATTTAATTCTCAAATTCTTATTGAATATGAATCCATACGTAAATTGTAGAAATTTTTGTTTTAGACTTACAAAATCTTATTAGACATAAATTTGTACATCAATCTTATAAATTCCTAACAAATTTGAATTTAAATTGGCTAGCATCCTACCCATCGGGGGCTTCACCTAAAGCACTCAAGCACTAGACTTTTTATTCACCTTTGATAAAATGATTTGCGGTTAACATTATGTTGATTTGAATATGTAGATGCATATGCTGGTTGCATGTATTATGCAGTCGCATTTGCAGACGGTTCATACTGAAAAACACAAACAATTAATCTGCAGAAACAAACAATCAATACTGAGATCCATTTAATGTCCATTAAGGACCCTCATCGGGGTTTCAAACCCACAACCTCTTATAAGGAGGTTCTTGCCCTTTGTTACTAGACCAAATGCTGGTTTTTTTAGAACTCAAAACTTTAAGTTTGGTTTTACAGCCGGTTCGGAGTCTGGTATGAATTTCCAAGAAGGTCTCATATCATTAGACCATTTGTAACCAAACTGGAGAAGACCTTTGAGCCACCTAATCTTATTCGCCACCTCTTCCAGCTCCATGATCGACTCGCCTATCATGTCAGGTTGCTCCTCTAGCGATTTTCTCTCTCTAGATTGCTGCTCATCACTTGAAGAAATGCTATCCCTGCTTTTCTGATCACTGTGGTTTCTACAAGAGGTCTTCTCGGGTGGAGTATTACAAGTAGCAGGAGCTTCTCTTGTGATTTCAAGGCACAAATAACTTGGATCCGATGCTTTGTCTGCGGCACCTGTGCTTTGATCTGGGAATAAAGGTTTAAATAAAATGTTTACTTCTTTTCCTAAGCCACGGCACATTGTGCTAAGATATTATGTAGTCTGCTTTTGCATTATTTTGTTACACATTTTTACTAAGATTCTACGTTTCTTTTTGCTTCATTCCAGCAATATATCTATGTGAACATAACAGGAAAGTTTGGATACTGTGACAAAATAGAAGATGCATATTTCTGAATTCTGACAAAATTTAGAAAAACTATGGGTATGCTAGCATATACATTAATTTTTAAGTATTTTATTTTTAGAAATACCTGATTCATTATTCAAGGATTTCCATAAAGGTTGTTGTACCAAACGAGCAGTGTACCAAGATTCTCCATTTGCCTGTTACAGCAAAAAGGGCCATCAGCATTCTTCTCAGTTCTTGCTAGGCTTCATATAGAATTTGAAGAGCTCAAACCAAACCAAAGCAACTAAGCCAAACCGAACAGAAGGAAAACACATAAACTAAACGGAGATGAGTTATCAAAAAATTCAAAAAAAAAAAAAAAAAACTTGCCATTGGCAATTGTATCAATTTTCAAAACACTACTATGAAGAAACAATATAAGAAAAAAAAGCGCAAGAGAAAAAATGCTGACCTGTGAGAGAGGCACCGACCAGCCCTTTTCTAGTGACCAATTGAGAGAAGGCCTGAGGTCCTTAATAACCCCTTTGTAGACCCCACCTTCCCCAACTGGAGGCTCCGGCAATTCAACCTAACAATGCCCAAAACAAAAACAAAACAAAGCAAAAAACTGTCAGGTGCATCGATCTGTTTCATTCCTCCTGATACAAGTGCATAAATCACTTCATTAGGTTGAATTGATACTGGGACTTCAACACCATTTGGTTTGAACTAGTTAATGTAATTATCTAAGGAAATTCACAATAATAGCCTGAAATCAATTAAGTATTGTCTTTTGTAGGCATAACTAAAGAGCAGATGTTTTGCTAATTTTGCGTGGTCATGCATTACATTTTATTGTTTTTTTAATGGCGCATATGAATTACTTTTCACCCCGAGTTGAAAACCTCAAAATTACAAAATAAACAGAAAAAAATAAATAAAGAACAAATACTATACCTCAACCAAATCAACAGCATCAAGCTTGATGATCTTTCCAGACCAAAAGCACTCATCGCACCAGAGATCAACCAAATCACCGACTCTCCAAGTATCATTTACAACTACTTTTACCTCACCTGGCAAATGTAGAGGTGGCGGTTCACTCTCTTTGTGAAAGGGAGGGAAGGAAGGCCGAAACATCAACTCTCTCTTCCTCTGCTTCAGATCAGACAACTCACCAGGATCCTTTGGGGAAACCCCATAAAAATTTGTCCATGTTGTCTCTGCATAAGATATCTCAGTTGACTCAAATCTTTGACTTAGAGGAGCAGGGGTATATATGAATATAATACTCATGTTGCACATATACATGCTATTTTAATTATTGAACATGCACGCACGAGATGAATGAGGTTGATTGTAGGTAGGGAGGAAGTAGATAGAGGGAAAGGAGTGCTAAGCACCCACTATAAATTGGATTTTTCAGTTTTGTCCTCCAAAATTTTTAATTATTACAAAAGATTATACTATTAGCCCCCCTCATAACATGAAATTGCAGAACACTTATTTATCCAGCCCCCTATCGCAAACCTATCTCAATTTTTTGGTTCCATCCCTAACTGTAGGCATCATGGACCAGTAGCTTTGCAGTAATGGATTAGAAATATTAGAAGCATCCCCTCATTGTTTTGCAAAACTTTCTCGTAAACTTTACTTTATTTTATTTTTATTTGCATAATTAAGGGTCTATAGTGATATGATCAAGGTATCAACAAAGTTGACTTACTCTCATCAGGGAAGTCACAATATTCTAAAAGACATTCATGAAAGCCCCTTCTAGTGCGAATATTCTTCATCTGGCAAATTAATGAGTTATTGCATGACAGAAAATGACAAATTTGAAAATAATTGAACAGGAAAATAACCCAAATATTTTTTTTTTACTAGAAGAAATCCCAAAATTAGGATTTAAGGCAAATCAGTCATTTTCGCCTCACCTTACCACGGAACCATGCACCGCGGAATCCTTTGATGAAGCTCTTTGATTCAACCATCTGACCAGATTCAAATGGTATATGATTCTTCATGTCCGTTATAATCGATTAAGTTATTCTGCATTACCAGTAAATATCCAACTAAGCAAAAAAAACAACCATTGTAATTGAGTACTTTGAATCCAAAACATTAAGCATGACAACAGTACACAGCGGTAAAGGTCAACTAGGTGTTTGTTAAAATGCTTGTGAGAGAAGGACACATTTTACTGAATTCTTTCAATTCAGTAATAGCTGTTGAACGAATGGCCTTTGAAACCAGTAATAGCAAAATAGTCCCAAAAATAAAACAAGAAATCCATAAGCTGCTAAAAAAACCAAACCATGTACTTTCAAAATTCAAATGACAAAATCAGAAACTAAAGAATTTGAAGTATAGCAATAGTTCAAATAAATCTAAAAAAGGGAAATCAAAATCAAACCTCGTTTACGAACCCATTAGCGTGCGCGATTGAAACTCTTAACGGGTTTTGGCGAAGGTTCTCCAGACAAAGAGTAAGCGGCCTAATACTTGGAAAGGTTATTGATTGATTAGCCTCGCAATTTATGGAATTCAGATCCTCCCCGGTACCGTAATAGAGAATCTTTTACAGTTACTTGATCTGGACCGTTCTTTTTAACTTGGCACGAATCTCAAAGCTAAATAATACTGCCCCCTCCGTCAGCCCGAATCTCAAAGCGGATGAGAATTAATCTCAAATCGTAAAGTGAAGGGAATCTTTTACTGTAATGGAGAGGATACTTGTCCCAATTTATGAGGGGTTATGGGGGTTATAATAGGAATTCATATCACCTGAGTTAATTCAAATTTAAAATTTAGATCTTCACCGTCTGATCTTCTTAGTCGAATATTAAGGCAGATCAAACGGAACAGATCTAAATTCAAAATTTGAGTTACTTCAGATGATCCGGAATCGTTATAAGAGCTCGAGTTCTAGAAAAGATGGGTTCAAGACTTCAAGCGGAGTCTGAACCGATTTTTTAATTTTAGAAAAGTAATTTATTTTTACATTAGTAGAAATATTATAATATCTTTTTATATAAACCGCAAATTTTATAATGAGTGAGTTGAAATATAGGGGTTCAGTTTTAAGATTTGTGCTAGATTAAAACGGATAACTCGGATCTTGGTCAAGTATTGCATTGGATCTGAATTTATATGGTGTTGTTCCTTACCATGATATAGTTCCATCTGTTCGACAGTTACAAAAAATTTCATTCGGAAAGAAAATACATAGTTGATTTGATTTGATTTTATTGTTTTACGCTGTGCTTTTTGTCATTCATCAGTGGCGGATCTATGAATAATTCGGAGAATGCTTAGCCACCTCCATAATTTCAAAAAAAATTATCATGTATATTAAAACTTAATTGAATTTTTATTTTTTTAAATTTTTTATATTATTTAGTCTTCTCATAAATTATCATATGTCTACTTGGCGGTTAAGAATTCCAATTTGTTATTGTGAAGATTTAAATTTAAGTCCCGACATTCGTAAATAAATCATATATTTGTAGAAAACAACTATAAGAAACCGCAGCTGGTTTGCGATTTCTTAGAATGAACAACAAATGACATGTTAAGGATCAGTATCCTTAACGAATTCTTAAAAATACACGATTCTTAAAAAAAATACGGTTCCCCCCATGTAATTAAAATATTTTCGTCATTTATCCAATCCATTAAAATTTATTTATTTTCTAAAAATAAAAGAACGGCAATTCGAATCCCCATAAAATAAATAGTGCGGTCTGATATAATATAAAATTGGACGAGTTACCTTAATAAAAGAACGGATGCTGATAATTAATTTTGAAATAAATAATCATGCTGTCATTTTTTTTAATGAGAAGGAGCTTTTTGCTGAATCAGATAAAAATGTTACGACAAGTGAACAAACTTGAGAATTCACATGACAAAATAAAGTGTAAAGGAGAAAAGAAGCAAGCATTTCTGTCCTCTTGTAAAGTTCATTAGAATTAACAGAAAGAATAATAGATGGGTTTGTCATTTTGTTAAATAGAGAATCGCTAATTAATAATAGCGCACCACAAAAAGACATTAACAGAAATTAACAGAAAAAAAAAATTTGTTAAATGGAGAATAGCGCACCACAAAAAGAAATTAACAGAAAAAAAAAAAAGCATAGAGGGACAGAGCAAGTGCATACCTTAGTTGAACCAAAGATTTCCTAAATTAAGAACATCACTTGTGAAGAATAAAAGGACCGAGGGAAGAGCATACCTCAGTGGAATTTCTAGTGCGCAGAGAGGAGATGAGGGGGAGGAGTAAGGTTAGAACGGCTATGTGCGGAGAGGGGGCAAGGGGTCGCAATAGAGAGGCGAGATTGGATTTTTAAAAACCCAAAAAAATATCTAATGAATGACGAGAGAGAAAGTTGAAAGACCAAGTTACTCTTGACAAGTGGAATTCACAGGTGGAGTAACTCTGAATTAACTCAAATATTACTCTTTTTAATTTATTTTTTGTTTGGCAACTTACAGCGTATTAAAGGTGAAATAAGAAGTTTACTCCACCATTTACTCTCCAATCAAACATGTACTTAGAGACAGGAAGTGAAAAGGGATAAAGATATTGATATAATTATTTTGATTTCACGCAACAACATACAATGAAAAAAAAAATATATAATTGATGCGCTACATGAAGTCAAAATAGCTATGTTAATATCATTATCTCTTAAAAATAGTGGGTACAATTAGCAGTTGTAGGTTTGATGAAAATGCGACTAGATGGACACTTGTGTTATGATCATTTAGATGAAGTTCATTTTTCCTTTGACAAAGGCGAACGATTAAAAAATTTGTAGCACTCTTCATTCTTATGCTTATTTTATCGAATATATATAGATTAAATAATTGAATAAATTTATTTTCATAAAAGAGAAGGGAAGAAATTCTTTGAGAGCGTCATCATTTTTGTTCACATCAATAACATTAACAATTATACTTCAAAAAATAATATTAACAATTATCTCTTAATTAATTTATGTTATCTTAACCTCTACAATTATGAAAAAAATATTTTGTATAATTATCATTGTAAATTAATTGCATTAGTTGTCATATCATCTTTTACAATTTTTTTGCATGTAGGAACCTATCTATTTTTGGGCCGCAGCCCATTAAGCCCAAAATGACGAACAAAAATGTTTAAATAGGTCTTGCACTGCACCAATATTGAAATCACGCTAAAAAAAATTGGATCAATTCCAATTAACCCAATAAATGGAGATTAATACACCTGCCCCCAATCTTTGTATAGCAAACGATGCTCAGCATGTTATAAATAGAAGTAATTACATCACTCGCAAGATAAATCAATTTGAACGGTTTGAATTTATTATTTAAAGTTTATTTCATAGATTTTGGAGTCATATCATTACAGCTAAAATAATATCAATATCTTTTTTTTGAAAACCTTCGCAAAAGTTGCAAAGTCGTGAAGAAAATTGGACTCTTAACCTTTGAGTAACCGTCTTAAGACATTTTTTTTAGCCAATTGTACTACTTCTCTTTTCTAAAAATAACATTGATAACATAATAGCTAAATTAGATCATATACTTCTGTTCACATTGTCGATGTAAAATGCTAAAAAAATAGCACGTCGCTAAAATCAACATTTTTATTAATACCCTAAAAAAATAGCAAATTTGTCCTCCACTATGAAATATTTTCAAAAATGACCTAACCGTCCCATATTTGAACGGTCAGCTCCCCATACCAAACCGCGGGGCTGTGAACTCTCTATACCAAATCATCCCATAGCGAGGGGTAGGGGCGGCCTAGCGAGAGAGAGAGAGAGAGAGAGAGAGAGAGAGGAGGGTGGCACTGCGAGAGAGAGGGCGAGAGAGAGAGAGGGGTTTGGTTTTGTGATTTCTCTGTGGGGTGAGGGCGGGTCGGAAGAGAGAGACGGGGTGGGGGTGGGGCGGATCGGAAGAGAAAGGGCAAGAGAGAGAGACCAGATGCCGAATTTAAAAAAAAGTAGGGCACATACCAAATCGCTCAAATATGGGGCGGTTTGGTATGGAGAGTTGATAGCCCACAATGGGGTGGTTTGGTATGGGGAGCTGACCGCTCAAATATGGAGCGGTTAGGTTATTTTTGAAAATATTTATAGATTTTTTTTTTAGAGTATTAATAAAAATTTTGGTCGCTAAAAGTGATTGACTATAAGCAAAACAATGATTCAGAAAAATAATTTCCTTCCTATAGTAAATTTAACAATACGTGACGAAACAACATTTTATATGACGCTACGTAACATTGATAATTTCAGAGACATGAGGATTTGTGTCCAATGCATGTGCGTTGATATCTAATATAATATTAGCCCATTTATTTCAGTAAAAATTGAACTGAAAATAACGTGTTGTATTGTATCAGAGCTTATGTACATAATTCTACATAGAACATAATGGCAAACATTTCAAACGTCGTTTTCAAAATTATGAGTTATATGTATCAATTATTAATTTGTTGAGTTCATTTATTATTAATGAAATTTGAATCTCTACTTTTTTTTTTGTTACTAGATAGATTAAAATTATAACTATCAATCTAAAATGTTCGAGATCCGAATTGGTGAATTGTTTCTAGACAATTACAGAGGGAACGAGCTTATCTAGAAATATCCATTACGCCCATTTAAAACCCAAAAGGCGCAAAGGAAACACATCGCGATCGATCTTCGCGTACAACAACAGATCACAGACACTAAATCAGCGAATAAATGTTCTTCTTCTTTGTCGGAGGAGTTGAGCCCGCCGCTGGACGGGTTCTGAAGGAGGCGGCGGGGCGGTGCCTCAGGTGCGGCGGCGCCGCAGACCTCGTCGAAGTGCAGAAGGTTCTCAAGCTTTTCTTCGTTCCAGTCTGGCGATGGCAATCCAAAGACCCCATGTTCTACTGTCGCGATTGTTCTTTCCTCTTCCCTCATTCTCTGCCTATCAGTGGAGGAGAAGAGAGAGAGGCGTCGTACTTTCCCCGGGATTTCACATGCCACGCTTGTGCGAGAGGAGTCGATCCGAAATTCCGATTCTGCCCATACTGCGGCTCCTCTCTGTAAAAGGAGATTTGGTGCTAAGGAGAAGACGGCGAGGCTGTGGAGCCTTACTGTCGTTAACTTGACCTATGTTCCCTTTTTATTTGATATTTTGGTTCTTCTGTTTTTCTTGTTTAGAGAGGATGAACAAATCCTATGTTCCCTTTTTATTTGATTAGAGCAATGAACAAATCCTATGTTCCCTTTTTATTTGATAGCTGTACTTGTAATTTGTAAAGGTGCTTCAAAGAGGTTGTTGATACAATAAAGTAAAGAGTAAACCTATTACGAGCAGCGCTTAATCAAAATTATATTTGTTAATGCAATGTTGACATGTTGTTTATTACGGCTATTTAAGAATGTTCATCATTTTTCAATTTTTGATGGTTAGAAACTCCATTCAACTACTGATAGGAAGAGTCCGAATCCTCTCAAACGCAGCACGGTGCAGTGCTGCACTGGATCGGACCTCTGATTGGAAAAACCAATGTTATCAGAACCGAACCGGACGTCGACCCGGTAAAACTTCGAGTCAACGGTTCACTGGTCGGACCGGTGAATCAATCGATTCAACCGCTGGTTTTTTAAAACATATATAACTTATTATCCGAGAACTAAAATAGCTATTTACTTTTATCTCTATGTATATATTTGATTAAATAAACATAAATATAACTCTAACAAAGAATAACATCTCTAAAACAATAGATAAAAATCATAAAATAGAAAAAAAATATAACATAATAGAAGTTTAATATTTTGATAGTACTGACTTGAACAGTTAATACATTTCATGTCATAAAGTAATCTCACAGTCACATATTTTAAATAACCTAATACAACAAAATAAATGTTTAATATTTCTAAAAACTTAAGAAAATAAACTAGCAACAAATTAAATGCCTAAAAATTAGAATTCTAAGGCTGATTAGCTAAAATGCCACGCAGTAACTGAAACATCCTGATATATATCATTGTTAGGAGTTGTTTCTTCTCCTATATTTTCTCTAGCCTCAACACTTTGATTTCCTTGCTCTTGGACTCCTGTGTTATCTGTGCATGGATCTTCAATCTCATCACCATAATCAAATTCATCCAAATTCAAAACTTCATCTACAAAATGATAAGTAATAACGTAATTAGAATTTTAAAATATCTTATATTGAAGTTCATAATTCAAAATGGTTATGAAAACTCACCATTGTCTTCATTAGTTTGTATCTTAAGTCCAGCCATTTGTTTGCGAAATTCCTCAATTTCATCAACCGTCAAAAATGGTGGATCATCCTCTAAAACCCAATTGCCATTATCAACAAAATCTTCAAAATTAATAGGATCATAATTTCTACCAAGGGATGATATCCTGTAATTCACAATAATTTTTTTTTATTTTTTTGTTGGAAAATATAATTTCAGTTTACATGTAACATTTTTCTACCTTTCATGCAATACCAGAACCTCAATCTCATATCAGTCATGACAAAATTGGATCTGTACCAAGTCCATTATACTTACTAGACATCTTGGCATTCATATAGATATTTTTCTTTTTGGTCTGAGTAGTGAATTTAGGTCAATAACCAAATCATGAAAGGGAGAACTGAAAATCAAGAGGAAAATGAATGGCAAATTAAGGAGACTAATATTTTTCATACCTTTGATGCAATCTCAAATTATATCGAACATAAACAAGATCATTCAACCTTTGGTGCTCCATCCTATTCCTTTTTTTTGAGTGAATGAACTCAAACACACTCCAATTTCTCTCACATCCAGATGAACTGCAAATTTGACCCAAGATGCGAACGGCTAATTTTTGTAGATTTGGTGCACTGCTACCAAATGTTATCCACCATTCATCTACGAAAGTATTGACAAATGTAAATTTGCTAAACAATACTATGACATATTATGTGATGTTATATTAACATAAAATAAATTAATATATTAAATAAATGCTAATATATATTACCTGGAGGCATCTGAGAACGATTACGAATGGCAGTAGTTCTCCCGAAATCTCTTCTGCATTTCGAAACAACTTCATCTCACCAGTCAGTTTGGTTTGTAATCCTACTTTTTCATGAGCGAACCTTTCTATCACATCATGCACACCAGAGATGGTTTTTCGATGTTTGGAAAATTCAGTACTGTTATACTGATTGGATGGATTGAACCAATACCCCGCTGCGTGGAGATCCTTGCTGAGTTGTTTATCCCAACGTGCTTCAATTATTTCTAGAAATGGTTGTGCTACATTTTTCTTCCTTTGGAACCTCCAACCAATTTCTTCTTTAGCGGCATGAATAGCACCATACAAAAAACCCATTGCAGGTCTCTCATCACTGTCAACTATGCGAAGGACACGAACTAGCGGTTCGGTTATTTGGCATATTGTTTCACAATTTTTCCAAAACTGTTGATCTAGAACATCTTCTTTAAATTTCTTACCCTTCTTTTTTTTTGCATATGATGATATCGTCCACTCTCTAGATGTCACCATGGCACACAATGCATCCTTTTGCAAAGATGTTTTGCAGAGCAATGAAATTAATCGCAAAACGTGTTGGTGCGAGTCGAAGTATCTCTCTTCCTTTAGTGAATTGTCTCATCAAATGCAGAGGATAGCAATGGTTGTATATGTACTTCGTCATGCTCGATGCTTTATCAACTACTGCTCCAACTTCAACCAATTTTCCCATATCTGAGAGCATCAAATTTATGCAATGGGCAGCACAAGGTGACCAATAAAGAGTTTTAAATTCTCGTTCCAGAAGCTTACCTAAGAATAGTGCCAAAGCAAAATTAGTGTTCTTCTACTTTCAAATAAAATAAATAATAAGTATAAAAAAAATTACCTGCAGCGACATAATTTTTTGCATTATCAGTCACTATATGCACCACATTTTCAGAGCCAACAAATTGCACAACTTCTTTGAATAGTTTGAACAACATTTCTGTAGTTTTGGATTCCTCTGTTGCATCAATGGACTTCAAGAACACCATTCCCTTTGGACATTGCACCAAAAAATTTATTAACGTTCTTGTTCTTCTCCTTTGATCAGTCCAACCGTCAGCCATTATTGTGCAACCAGTCTCCCTCCACACACTATGAAATCCCTCAACAAATTTCTTTACTTCTTTAATGTTTTTTTCAAGCAAATAACCACGGAGATCATGAAAATTCGGACCTCGATAGCCAGGCCCAAAACTAGCAATCGCATCTAACATGGGTTGATAATACTTGGAGTTAGAAGCATTGAAAGGCACCCCAGCATCAACCATCCACTTGGACACTGATAAATCAACTTTCTCTTTGACCTCTTTTGATTGCAAAACATTCTTCATAGATGGTTAAGCACCAGGTGTGGTACGAGGCATGAAGCAGTGGCCAACACCAAGTTTTGCATTTCTTTTTACAACTTCTGATCTTTTCTTGCTAGCAACTAGTTGTCCTCCGCTTAAAGCAACACGCCTGCCCTTGGAGCTAGAAGGGGCTGACATATTGTCTTCTTCTTCGTTAGTCAGATCAATAGGAGATTGGTCTTCGTCAGAATGAATTTGTTCATCTAGTTCATTTAACCTCCGTTTTTTGTTGGAAAATTCATCAATACTTTGTTGCATTTGAAAACTGACCTCTTGTGGTACCTTTTTGCATGGCGCTACATCTCCTCTTACACCGGCTAGGTGCTTCTTAAACCGGTTAATACCACCGCCTTGAAATGTTTTCTCACAATGGAGACATGCAATGGCCTTCACATTTTTATTCTTCACAACGACAATGCGTTCAACGCAATGTCCCCAAGCCAGATCTGTTTTCCCTCTTGTGGCAGCTTTAGGAGAAGTTGGGGGTACAGATTCATTTTCCCCAAGGTTAATTGCCGACATGGTCCCTTTAAAACAACAATAATTAGATTCTTCAAAAATCAGCTTAAAAGATAGGAGAATAAAAATATTTTCAGGAGAGCACTAGCCTCAACTATAAAAAGAAATTCATATTCATTCTTCTGTTGATGAGCAAAAGGAATTTACAATTCAACTTTAGCCATTAGTCTAATTGGTCAGGCTTGAACAATAATGGGCCAATACCAGCACCAAAAGCAGAGGGTAACTCAAGCAGCCTTCTGTGTGTAGGTGAACTATTGATGGGAGAATTTTTGTCCCACCTTTTTTTATTTAATAGTTTCGGCACTTCAAACCTTGGCTCAAAGACTAATTCATCCTAAACTACACAAGTAAGTGCTTCTATTATATAAGCTTGAACTGCCTTAATTAGATCTTAATTGCTTACTGCATTTCTCGAGTCAGCTAGTCAAAGATTGGTCAAAATGCCTATGGCTGGTATGTAAATCCCTGTATATTCTTGAAACTTTAGAGTATTCTTTACAAATCAATTTAGCCATTAGTCTAATTAGCTCTTATCTCTATCCAATCTACTTTCAAAGTTTACAAATCAATTTGGTACTAACCGAGTGCAATTCGGTACTGGACCAAACTGCTCTTTGGTTTGAGCATTTCATCAAACATCTTATATGCATGGAACTATTCAATAAAATTAACTCAAAAGTTTTCATAAAATTACTTACTGTTCTTGATCCCAGTAGCTTTTTTGTGATTCTGATTCAATCGAAGTCTGGAAAACGGTATTGATCCACCACCAAATTGACAATAGAGAGGAGGTCAAAGTATAAGGAGATTTGAATGAGATTTCATAAAAATAACTTTCCATCTCTACCACCGAGAGAAGGCAAGAAATCACTGGAGAATCGGAGAAAGATTTGAGAAAGGAGAAAAGAAAAAGGCAAGAAATCGCACGAAATAGATTTGAAGAAGATATGTTTTGAACCGGGGTTCCCCGGCGGTTGAAATCAACGAGTTTTTACTAAAAACCAGGCGGTTTAACCTCTTATTGGCGGTTCACTACCTAAAGCGATTCAATTGAAGAACCGAACCGGACAGGTGACCGGTTCCGGTTTTTTCCGGTTGAACCACCCGGTCCGGTCCGGTTCTGATAACACTGGGAAAAACATTTGACATTTTGTATTGGAATTGTAAATCACAGTTAACCAAGGAATAAATAAATAAAAGCGGCCAGTTGCAATTGTTACGCATGAAGCTCCCTTTATCAGAAAACATTGAAATTTCAAACTACAGAAGGAAGCATGTACACCCCTGATATATGAAAAACATTGAAAATAGATCCACAAAGCACAAAAATATCACAAACCATTCCAAAAAAAAAAAAAAGAACTCACTCTATCAACACACTTATGACTAGACAAACAAGGAAAATGTGTTTTGGGGTCCAAAGCAAACTATACTCTGCAAAAGCGGACCTACGACATAATAAGAAAGATAAAAGCAAGTCACAGTTTCTCTCCTTGCTCTCTGGCAACAGAAGTTGAGAGGATTGTGAGGCTTCGGTTAAGAAAAGTGAGTGCTGATTCACAATCCATTATTATTTTTGCAACTGACGAGGGTTCGTTTGATGTGACCTGAGATCCTGCGGCCATTGTTGCGTACGACTCACGCAATCCCCTCAAGTCTCCTAAGAACTGTCCAAAAAAAAAATATATATTTGAATTAGTTGCCGGCAAATCAAACAATTTATACAATGCACCATTACAAAATATAAAAATATACAAGTGAGGTTATGGTACTTTGCAATGTGCAGATTGGCCCGTGTTATACTGATATGGATCCATATCTTTATTTTCAAAGATCAAACAGTTGGTCCGAACCGCTCCATATAAAAATGTACTAGTCGATCAAATTTTGCATTTTTAAATTTTTTTACTATTTTCTAAAATATGTAAATAATCACTACTTTCGGATGGTCAAAATCTTTAATAGGATGAGTTTTTACCTATCTAAAAAAATAGTAAAAAGAATTTAAAAAATGTCAAATTTAGTCTCCAAGTACATTTTCATGTGATGATCATGTTGGACAGTTCAAATCGACTGTTTGCACTTTAAAAACAAAAATATGAATCTATAGCATGAACCTATATTGCAAAGTACCATAACCTCACTCAAAAAATACAATGTTTCCTGGCAAAGTTTCTACAAGGCCCTCCAAAAAACACAAATACCACTTTTTGTTCCTTAACAAGTCCCCACACACAAATTATCCCTCCATTGGGTTTGAAAAAAAATGAAAGGGAAAGTGCAGAGGAACTTTTTCATGCTTTGCAAGGGTAATACCTAGTGGCCATGCATGTATTTTTAACAGTTTTCACAGAAACACAAGATTGCTCATAAACAAAACATTTAGCACATTTTTAAGAAATTGAGGAATTGAGTCCAGTACAAAACTCAAATTACCGCAGTTACTGAAGCAACATTATCAACTATTCTGATTAAATTAGTGCCATACAAAATTGATGATCTATCCTATGATGTCCAGTGGATGCACCAGTATATGCACATACCTTTTGGAGAGTATTATATGCCTCCAGTAAGCGATTGGCTGCTGGCCCAAAACCATGCAATTGTGGCACCTCCATCATATGTGTCCATGGTCGAATCTCCTATATAGCCCCATATATAGATTAATAGGATTTTAAAAAAATACATGTTCTCTTAGTAACCTTAAAAAAAGGGAAAGGGTAAGTACCTTGGTATAAATGGAATTGAAGTTTTTGACAGTTTCTAGAAAGGTCTCAAGATGCCCTCTCAGCTTCATCTCAGTTTCCGCATAGTCTTCATTTGGATTGTACTCGTACTGTACCACAGAAATACAAAGTTGGTCAAATAACATGGCAACTAAAATCTACAAGGAGATGTAGGTTTGGTTCCCACTGGAGGCATTCAAAGGAAGTCAGGGAAAATGGGCCCCTTATTATTTAAAAAAAAAATACTATAACCTGCAATCTGACTAGCATGTTATAGAAAAGAGATATTTGTGTTCCCTAAACTTGTGAACACTCATTTACTCTACTAATCTCTTATAACCCACATAAGTCCTATTTTCTTCATTTTTCATGTAGAGATGAAAAAAAAGAAGAGGATTGGTTTTCGGGTAATGAAGTACAAATGTACAATGAATGAAGGGTATAGAAGACAATTCCCTTATCCGCATGTGATATGTTGTTTGTTTCGACGGGATATACATGATATTCCTAGTTTTGCAAGTGCATATATTTCAAACTTTGACAATATGCAGGGTAAATGATACAATGTGCCTTCCCCACCAAAATGACCCCCCAAAGAAGTAAAGATAAATTAAAGAACAGAATAAGCAAACAGAAACAAAGTGAACCTTAGAGGCTAGGTCTTTAACTGCCTGCTGCACACTTGAGAATTTCTTTGTATATTCAGCAAGTGTCGACTCCAGTTCTGAGATATTTGGCCTAGAAAATATAAAACATTGTGTAATAAATATTATTATTACTATCACAAGATATACCAGTACCTAGAAATTTCCAGTATGATACCATACAAATTTGGTATGACCTCTACCAGGTTTTGCAAAACATAACATATTACTTTTCTGCTATAACCAGAAAAAAAAATGGAAATAACAATATTTTACTTGGCAGGAGTTTAATGACTTACAGTTAAGAATGACACGAGCGAATGCTTAGGAAATACCAGAACTATGAACTTTCAGAGTACATCTATTTGTAACGAAAAAAATAAATGAAGACTTATAATAAAGCTTACAAGGGATAAATTGACTGGATCTGTACATCAGCCGGGAAAAGTTTGAACTCTTCAGAGAATATTTGAGCTTGCTTCTCTGCAATTAAATCTACCAACTGCACATCCTTCGCTAGTTGTTCATCCACACTGCAATACACCAAATATATTTGGAAATTGAAATAGTTTTTTAAGAGCTGTATTTTTATATTTGTAATTAAATGGTCCTTTTGGAGGAACATGTATTTCCAGCTCTTGAGAAAACCAATATTCATCTAAAGCCTCTGAAAGTAAGAAACAAGTCTTAATAAACCATGTTCAAGAATAATTCCTCCTAGTGAGAAATACTATTTTGTTGGGTTGAACTTCTAATCACCAAAGCAATTTTTTTTGCAACCAAACCGAATTTTCAAAAATTTCTTCATAATTCTTCATAATTGGGTCTTTGTGCAACACCCCCCATGAATAATACCCTAGTTTCTGACCTCCATTGCGGGTTGTCAGCAAAGGTACAGGCCTCTACAAGATCTACAATCCTACGAAGCATCTCCACACGATCTTCTATGCTACCCTTTCCCTGTAAAAATATTGCACCAAATAAATTATAATTTTACATATACTTCTTTCAACAGCTGGAAATAATTAATAAAAATGTTTTGTACCTGAATAGCTTCTATATCAACTGTAGGAGTGATGCTTAAAAATTCAGCTATCTCAGCTAAGTCTGAAAATATTTAGATGGTATTGAAATGACATGCGTTTTAAAGAAAGGTAAAATTAAAAATAAATAAAACTAAAACTCACGTTGTATTCTGTTATTTTCTTCGTCTCGGTCTAGTGCATCCCCTTGCCAATTTTGCTGTTGGAATGGAGATCTGTCTCCTAGCAACCTATAAAAGCACAAACATCACCAAATTTGTCTAAATTTAAAAAAAAAATTGAATATGAGGAACCATGTTTCAATTGAGAGTAAATGTACTTTTGAGTGTTTGACACTCAATCAGAAATTGGCTTAATTTGAAAATTAAAATACTCATGGTTGGTAACTGAAGTGATAAATTTGGACTCTAGACCTGCTGCATTTTATATTAACCTATTCATATTTTAATACCAACTTCAGTATTCTAAAAGTTTTTGATTTCACGGGAAGCGATACAATTCCATAACAAAAGGAGGAGAGAAATATAGATAAAGACCTGAAGAAAAGCCACTCAAGAAGTGTGTAGCGCTCAATACCAGCAAATAAAAGAGATTGAGCTGGAGCATCTGCTCTAGGATAGTTCAGTGAAGCCAGTTTCCTTTGAATTTTCTCCATTTGTTTTGAAGCCATTTCTGGATGAGAAGATTTTCTCTAACCTGGAAACATCCATCTGTAAGTAATTACTCAAGATTACCCTAATTTAACTAATACATTAAAGATCTGAACTTAATCTATTTAAATTGGTACTTAAAATCTGTAGACACCAAATAAAATAAGAATATTTGAACCAAAGTAGATTTTGTTTCAGCATGAGTTGGGAAATAGTATGAAAATCAGTATTACCATGGTAGGAGTTTATCACATAAGTAATTCTCCTCACTAAGTTACATGCCATGTAGACTTAACGTAAAAGAATATTTTGGTACATGTACTGTTCATAGTTTCTAATTAGCTACTATTGGGTCTAATATTCTATTTCAGTATGAAAGTACATAATGTACACAACATTGTCTGTGTTTATGATTGAGTCAGGGATGCTGTTATTAAGTCATGTTTAAGCTCTGACATTAAAAGGTCCAAACTGAAAGAAACTACATCCATACAAGAAGATATAAATTAAAATATTACACATATGAACGGATATACATGCAATGACATGTGAAAGGCTATTTATGTTTTATTTTCTGTTACTGATTTGATCACCGCCAAACTATTTAAGTTTTGGGACCTGTGTCACTAATAATCGAGATTGGATTGAACTAAATCACTGGAAAGGAAACTATATATACCACTGAAAGACTTGAAACAATTTTTATCCCAATAGATAAGTTGAGACTTTTACCTCCAACATTGATTCACAGTTGGCTAAATTTCAGAAATGTCCGACTTAACTCTTTTCTCAAAATTCAACTAATTGTAATTGTACCATAATGCAGAAACAATTTTTGCTAGAAACAACTGAACTAACTTATAGTAGAGAAATAGAATAAAAGAGAGGCATCTTACCTAGATGAGCACCAGTAAAAATGGTGCTGAGAGGTGGTGCTAGGAGGAGAGAGAGAAACGGGCCGTGTAAAACAGACAGATGACGCACAGCACCAGTAACGGAGGCCGTATTTTCGTTTAGATCTGGTGACAAAAGCGATTTGGAGGAAGCTTTGGTCGGATTTTGGCCCTGCCCGGACTTGGCATGTACGTAGAGTAGAGAGGAGGATCCTGCCCGTTAGAACGGATATCTACTGATAGTGACCGCAGTGGCGAAGCTAGAAATTTTGTTAGGGGTAGGCAAACATATATAGTTGCAAAAAAAAATTAACATAATATAAAATTACATCATCAATTAAAATAAATAAGAAGTCAAGATAATATAAATGAACATCAAAGGTTTCAACTAAGTCAAAAGTTTATAACAAATATTCATTTAAACAACTCAAGCTATTCAAGCAATTTAAACAATTCAAACAATTCATAACCTATCAAAATTCTCTTAAAGCCATAATTAATTGGGTTTAAAAACTGATTAGTCCTCATTTAAACAATTGAAGCAATTCCATGTAAATAAAATTAAGACAAGAATACAAGTTAAAATTAAGACGAGAGCTATAGCAATGCACAAAAATAACAGGTGCTTAATCATCTTCTTGTCAAAGTTCAAAGTTATGATATGGAGATCGATCAAAATCACATTCACTGCTTCAATCCTTTTGCTGCCTTAATTAGTAAATTTCATACACAGAATCTATCTCTGACATAATACCGCCCCGAGAATGCATCTCAGGTTTTAAGTTACAGCCCTTTATTTTGGTTATCCTATTTTATTTTTCTACTATTCTTGCAAATGTTTAAATTCATTGTTCAGTATTGGTCAAAATCCAAGCAATTAAAACACACAAATCATGTAAATCACGGTCTGCTAATATACTTCAAAAATTAATTTTTGGCGGCCTGCAAATATACTTCCAGATATTACAAGCAATTTTGCGAGAAATTCGGGTCAGTAAATTCGGTCAAAATCCAAGCAATTTTGCGAGAAATCGAGGAAATTCGGTTAGACCTAAACTCCCGTATTACAGTAGAAGGGGATTTACCGAACACTACAGCAGTAGAGGCGGGCTGGCACAGGCGGAGGTGGGAAGAACCTGGCACAGGCGGCGCGGCGATCCTTCTTCTTCGCGCAGGCGCAGGCGGAGGCGGAGGCGACGGTCCTCCAATTTTTTTTTTCTTTTTTCGCGTTTCGCCCCTGGCTGCTCTGGCTCTCGTATAGCGGAGGGTTGAGACTTGAGAGCATTTTTTTTTTATTAATCTGGGCTCTGGGTTCTGCGCTTTGGGTTCTGGGCTCTGGATAGGCAAATTTAAAATCTGAGGTAGGCAAATCCAAAAAAAAGGCCCGGTCTCAAAAAGAAAAAAGAAAAAAGAAGGCCCTGGCTGAGTAACCGTCGGAGGTGCAGACGAGTGGCAGTTGGTAACAAGAAATGTGCTTTATGGTAAGGTGTATTGGATGATTTTAGAATCAATCCACAAAAGATTTCAAATTTGAACTGCCTGTTAGCTCGGCTCGTTGCAGACAGGCCAGGAGCTGAAGGAAGGCGAAGGCGGAGGGGAAGAGAGGGGAATCGTGAAAGAGAAAAAAAAAAGAAAAATGGAGGGATCGGGAGAGAAAAAAGAAGTTGTATACGCGGGCCGGGTCCAGTCTAGATTAGATCGTTACTGGACAGAGTTGAGTTGAGCTGTGCCTCACATTTCAGACCCGATGACAAGGGTTGGACCGGGATCTTAGCACAAATCCGGCCCAATATTCTTGAAGACAACATTTAATGAGAAAGAAAATCTGATCGTGTAGTACAATCTTGCTTGGGACGATTGTGACGGAGAAAAACAACGAAACAAACAATTTATCATAATCAATTCTCTTTTTTTAGTTCGCAATGTATATCTCGTCGAACTTCTCCTCTTCGCTTTTCATTTCAATCGCGAAATTGATTAACAGCGAATTTTCTTTAATTATTTTCCCTCTAGTCCAATTAGAGGGGCATTCAGTCCAAAAGAAATAGAAAGGTTTGATATGCGAGATTGGTCTTTATATTTAGATGGTTTCTACCTGTTGGTGCTGTAAACCTAGTGCAAAATCCAAAATTAGATACTTTGCGGATCTTTAAAGAGAAAATTGTGACCCAGACTTGGTAGAAATGGGATCTGCTAGGTTCTTTTTGTTGGAACTTGGAACTAACCTTGACATGCTTGGATTTTTTTTTTTGTAAATAAACTTTTTTATTAATCAAAATAATTGTTGGCAGTATCTTACCGCTGATCATAAAAAAGATATGCTTGAATTTTTTTTTCTAAATACGGTGCATATAATGTTTAAGCGGCCAGTATAGATTTATGTGGTACAATATCATACGCATTGTATGTTCAACAAAATGTTATAATTTTTCAAAAAAATTCATTCAAGTATAAAAACGAGATGGAAGATCCGATTTTATCATTTAATATATTTAATATTACACTAATCCTTTATTGCATTTTTTTTATTCTCGACAAAGAATTTGTATATTTTTTTTATAGTTCATAAGTTTTTGAATTTTTTTTCATGAAAATCCGACTTTTCTGTACAGACTATTTGTAAGTCGAACTAGGATGTTTTTATGCTCATCAAAGAACTGGTGAACTTAATTCTTAAACTTATCGAAATAATAAAATGATGAATACAAACGGTTGAAATTGATATATTTTATGACTGATGTATTTACATGTCAAACTTATAAATTTTCTTATGTCAAAAAAAATATCAAAATGCTCATCAAAGAACTGGTAGGATGTTTTTATGACTGATGTACCTTCAAACCAGTAGGTAGAGAACAAAAGGAGATAAGGGTCAGTGATCTCATAGACCCGGTGTCTCATAATTGGGTTTTCAGTGGCTCTTTCTGTAGCAACAAACGAGGCAATTAGGCCTATTTTGCCCCCGGCAAAAGACGGATTGCTCTTTACTTCCACAAGGGATGGCAAATTCTCTACTAAGAAAGCCTACCAGTTACTGAGGGGGGCTCAGCCGCTCATAGGAAGCAAAGATTTTTGGGAATGGTTGTGGGGGCATAAAGGTCTTTTACCAAAGTTCAAGCTTTTTATCTGGAGGTGTTATTTCAATGCGATATCGATACAAGCAGAGATTGCGAGACGAATTCACTCACTGTCACCACAGTGCAAAGTATGCATGTTGGAGGACGAAACAATCACTCATGCGTTGTTCGGATGTCAATTTGCTAGATCGGCTTGGCTGGCATCCCCTCTAGGCCTCAGATCAGACAGGCTAGTTGGCCAATTCCCCGATATCATTCAATTCGTGAGACAGACAATGGATGATCAACAGTTTCCAAAATTCATGGCAATCACATAGGCCTACGGGCTGTCAGGAAAGCAAAAAAAAAAAAATATAATTTGACTGATTCAGCATCAAGCCTGAGCGCGCGTCGTGCAGAAACGGACGAAAATATTTTTCACGAGGGTTTTCTCGAATCTACGCACAAACAGGCACGAATCTCAGAGCAATGTGCACCGTACGATTCACATGACGCGCGGTGGAAGATCCCAATTGGAGGACGGATATACTGTAGCTTTAGGCGGATCTGATACTGCTGGTTAGGTTGGGGGTAAATATTTTAACAGAACAAATATGGCTTCATGCAGCGCACTAATCATATGCCATGTGTTTTGATTCAATGTCCGTGCGATGCATGAAGCCAGAGCTACTCTGTTAATATGCCCGATCAGAATCTTTGATGGTCTATACACCATTACGCCACTGGTGTAAGGCTAAAAGCCTAGAACAAAGCGCTCTCAAGCTCACCTGTCTTTGCAAGCCAGAAATGGCGAGAGCAGAGGGTGGAGACAGAAGCAGTAACGCCGCCGCTTTCTTCTTCAGCGCCACGCTGTTTCTCTGGGCGGCATCGATAGCCTTCGTAATAACCTTCAACGGCCGTCGTGAGCTGACGGTCATCGCCGTTGGTTTTTTCTTCTTCCAAACAGCGAATTATGTAATTCGTCGCTTCATCTCCAAAGATCCCCTTCTTGTAAATACCTCCGTCTCTCTTTTCCATTCCTCTCTCATTTCCGCCTCAGGTAGGTCAAGTCACCTAATTACTCTTCTTTTTTTTGTTTGTAGCAATTTCCTGTTACTTTGTGGAACTTTTGCTTATATCTCATGTAAAAGTTTAAATTTGAAATTATAATTCTAAAGAGAAAAAAAGCTTATTGGTGAAATTATGCATGCATAGCATGACCCCACAAAAGATTAATCAGAAGCATGAGATCTTATGAATTCTTCCAATTGGTAGTTGGTACTGTTACAAGGTGTTATAACCAAATAATCAATTATGATGTTTACTTACTGAAATTTAGCTATCTACATATTTCAGTTGTATATATACTTGTAAATCAATGGATATTGAAAGGCCCGGTAGAGATGTTTACACACGAGGAGCTAGTGACTGGTACTTGGTATGGCGCGCATTGGGCACTATGCTTTTCATGTGGGTACTTTGCATATGACCAATTGGATATGCTTCTGTACAGGTTGTATAGCGGGTTCATACCCGCAATCCTTCTGCACCATTTGATCCTTTTGGTTTGTTTCACACTGGCTCTCTATAAGGATGTTACAATCAATTATCTCATTCTTTCGCTTGTATGTGAGGTATATTTGTTTTCAGTTCTGACAATTGAATTTCGAGTTTCTTTTTGAGTTCTGACAATCAATCATTTTTAATCTTCTGTACTTCAGCATTACACATTCTAGAAATATTTATTCTATCCTATTTTTTTTTTGAAAAAGATCATGGCCCAGTTTCATATTACTGAAAACCATATAATTACATCAAGATTCCAGAGTTTATATCTCTGCCAGTAGCTTGCAGAAACATAATGTATCAGTAGCAACAAGATAATAACATAGCCAACTTTTAGTGGTTGCTAATGTCCAAAAGTATCCTAGATTAGCTAAAGCTAAGCCAATTTATTCTATCCTATAAATAAATTTAAAATAAAACAGGCAAGAACAGGAATACTACAACACCCCCAGGAGAACCCATAACAAGGATAAGGTAGAGGAGGGGAGGGAGATAATTGCTCTTTTCCCATTTCCTTTTGTTAACTCTTTATTAATCAATTTCCTTTTATTTCAGCTTCATTCTATATTTCTACATACAAGGAAAGTGAGACGAATGGCGGGGGTACGAGATATAAACAGCCAACTGGTGCTACTTGAATGGGTTCTTAATTGGTGGACCTTCATCACTACTCGGCTTGTATGTCACATATTAATAACTTACAAGCTGATTATAGATGCGCATAAATTTGATAGAGGAATTGAGCTTCCATTAGCTCTCTTTGGCATGGCTGGTATGAACATTTTAAATGTATTTTTGGGTCTTGATTTGTTCAAGGCTTTTAAAAGGGAGCGGAAACAACAAAAGCATCAAGAGTAGTTGTCTAGTTCCTTTGCTTTTCCTCCTCTGATTGAACTTTGTAGTCACTAGACTACCTTTTATATCAAACCATTTAATTGTGCTTATATTTCAACATTAAGAAGACTTTTGTATGTATCATCCAATTTAACAAGTCCCTCAGCACAGTTTCTATTACACTTTCCCTGAGGATGAATTTCAATAGAATTCAATGAGTTTGATGAATAAATGAATAATAGAAGTTCATTGAATCCGTCTCCTTTTAGAGACGTGTGATGGAATCTAGCTAGAACGATACCCAAACTCCAAACCCCAAACAGTTTGCTTCACAACGGAGAAGGCTGTGGCCGTATGTATCTATATTTGCGTGTGCGTGCGACCTCTAAATTTAAATATAACATATAAAATTAGTTGGGTTTTAGTATAGGCTGAGGTCTGTTGAAGAGAGGGGTTCTATTTTTCTTTTCCTACGTTAACTGGAATTAGCCTTGGGCTTAATTTGTATTGCTTTAGTTTCATAAAAATAAGTATATGGGACTCATTACTCAATAATAAATACAGTGAAAAAGCAGAGATAGGAGCATACTGAAAGCAATTTAAGAAAAAGGTAAAAATACTATATAGTCAATTGAAACAGAGAATGTCTAGGTAACATAAACAAGTAGGAAACCAGCTACTTAAAGATTTCATAAAAAGTGACAAACACAGACAACTTAAAAGCATAATTAATCCTGTAATTATAAAAAACACTCAAGGATAATCAATTTCAAATTAGAAAGTACTTTTAGATATCTTTCAGAATTGATGGAAAAATCTTAATCAAATTGTAAAATCCATCAGTACGTGCAACAGCTTTAAAAACCTCAGGAGAGCTCATAAATTTGAGACACTCTGCTTTAAGTTGACTGCAATTGTGTTGATTTGCCAAAAGTAATGTAGTTCCAGTGTTGCTCACACAGAGACGCTTGCACAATAAATCCTCACATATCAACCTCAACCTCTGCAGCTGATACCTATCATACATGTATTTGATCGTCTTTTCAAAATTAGTAAAAAAATAAAAAAAATAAAAAGAAATAAAAAAGAAAAACTTAATACATACCTATCTGCAGCTACGAGCAAATGTTGAGCCATCAAACTCGGATCTTGATGTTTATCATCATCATCACTAGTGCTCTCAAAATCAGGCACTGAATCAGAATAAATGAAGTAAAGCATGGATTTGAAAACCGGTGCTTCAATATCATCAACTGGTATGATGTCTTCCCATTTCTCTTTCATAAAACCAAAAAGCTCGGCATTGAAGACAGCTGACCTCGCTGCAAGTATCAACCGATGAGCCTTAAATTTATCTCCCTTCACTATAAATGTAACGTCAGCCCCCTTTCCACTCTCAAGTAGATTAGCCAAATTTTGGTTCAAATTCGAGGGTGGCACAATAACACCATAGGGGTTGGTTACTTCAAGCTTTGTCCCTTTAATAACAGTAACTGCACACTTCACTGTGAAAGCATCATCTTTCAAATATTCTGATGCCTCAAATTCAGTTCTCTTTGCAAATTGTGTAAGACTCCAATTTCTCACAAAATCGAAAGTCCTGACTGGGGATGCAAGGCTCATGTCAGAAGGGGCACCATTTTGTTGAAGAATGGTCAAAGTTAGTCGTGCCTTCACATCATTAACTGCACTTACAAATCGCACCAAAATGGATAAAAAATGTTGATCATTCTTAGTGTATCCATCAGGATAGAATTCAATTTTCCATTTATATCCGCCAACAGTAAAAACATCAGAGTCAATATTTCCTATTCCAATCCCTTTAGTCAGGGAATAATCGTAAATCTTGAACAGATGTGTTCCAGTTATCGTCACTGTTCGAATTGCTGAGGTTGTCTCAAGGTTTTGATGACTAATAGCTTGAGTGAATGAATCCATTTGGGTATATCTTCCACTGTAAGTGTATATATATATGAGATCACAGATTATAGCTCTATACAGTCTACACTAGAAATCCTTTTCTTGTTATATAGGATTTTGATTAAGTAAAAAAAATTAATATTACCCACTTAAGGGTCAAATAGGAAATTGTGACAGCCAATGTGAGCTAATTAATTTAATTGAAGGGGATGTATCAGTTTGGAGAAGAGCAACGAACTAGGGAAATTGGACCGTGACAATGTTTATATCCTCAAAACCTTTATTTTCCAAAGCTTTTCCTCATTTTTTTTTCTACTTATTTGTCCCACTTGTATATGGAAAAGGCAAATTATTTAGAATCAATTCTAAAAGCTGAATAATACCAACAGTTAAAAGAGTTTTAGGCAAGTATAAAAACTCAAGGCGCAACCTTGTACGGAGGTGGTCGGAGTTGAGAGAGAACCTTGAAGAAGAGGAGAGGAAGAGACGAAGGGAGCGCAGAGGAGGCGGGAAAGGACTTGGAGAGAAGCGGTGGAAAGGAAGAAGGCGAACGAAGCAGAGAAGGATGCAATGAGAATTTCAACTGTGAATGGCAAAGTCATTTAACCCATAAAAATTTTATATAAAATTTTTAGAATACAAGTGTTCGGAAAATACATGAGTAATTTATTAGAATGTTAATCTTTTTTTCTTTTTATAGAAGATTTAATACTAAAATTAAACGTCATAATAGAAACTTAACTAAAATTAGCTTAATATATTAAATTTAAGTGTTACTAGTTTAATTATGCTTGTTCAATTAATTTCTTGTATTATTATGTTGTGTTTGTTTAATTAATTTTAATCTTTGTACTTGTTTAAATTGTGATTGCTTTATTATATTATTAAAGCAGATCATATAGCTCATGATGTGATGGTATAAATGACACCAATCTCATACTAGCCGGATTCTTCAATAATTACAAAGGGTTACTCCCTTCTAAAAGCACTCATGTAAAACTTTATATTAAGCCTGAAAACATAGTTTGCACTTATCCAACCGAGGCTATGCACAAGGCATAACATAAAAAATGTGAAAAAGGACGTAACAAAAGTTTATATTACAATTGATAATTCCTTGATTCACATTATTAACAACCATACATGTTCATTTCTTTAACGTAAAAAGTCAAACGGCTAATTTTACGGAGTAGGCTGAATGAAGAAACAAATTCGTATCTTTATGAATTTCATCTTTTACTATTCCAGCATTTTCGATTTCAAGGCCAAAATCATCCAAATTTGACAAGGATTTCAACTGCTGGGTAATAGAATCAATTGTTTTTTTGACATTCAGCTAGTTTTCCTGCAGCCAAGACACGCTCCTTTTCCTGAAAGAGATGATACAAATTTTAGTTTAACATAAATAAAATGCACATAAGCTAAAAATGAACTGCCCTTTTCTGATTATCACAAGTTGCTTAGTTGCATCAGAAGCTACTTCTCTCAGTATGGAACTAAACAGTTTTCATGAAAAAAGAGAGAAAATTCACTTGATTAACCTTAAATTTTTTGCTATCGGTAGGCTCTTTAACACGACCTTCCTCCTTAATCCCATCCAACTCTTTTTCCAGCTTCTTACACTTAACAGTAAGTTCAGTTGCAACCCCTCTCTCGTTGGTTACCTCTTTCTCTAGAGTACCAAGTTTTACACGCAATTCTTCAATTTCTCTAGAAGTGATCTCATATTGTGCTCCCAATTTATTTCTCTTTGTTTCTGAAGCTTCTAGGCCCTCAGCATATACTAGAGAAACCTTCTTCTCATCTTCTATTTTTTTCTCTAACGAAGCAACCTTTTCCATTAGTATATTTCTCTTTTTCTCTTCAATTTGCATGCTCTTGTACTTGGTTAAGAGTTCTTTATACAATTCTCTCTCCTTTTCTAGGGTTTCTTCAAGCAATTCAACTTCTCCCTGCAGTTTTGCCTCATTTTCAGTGCTCCTCTTTTGCAAGGAGCTTACATTCTCTCTCAAAACTCCAACCTCCTCTTTAGATGACAAAACCTGGAACTGGAGATCCCGCTTCTCCAGTTGTGCTGCCTCCATTTCTTGCAACTTGAGTTTCAGTTCTTCTGACAAGCCCCTCTCCTTTTCTAATGTTTCATCAAGTAACCGTGTCTTTTCTCGCCAGATGGCAACCTCCTTCCGCAGCATGAGAAGTTGTGATTCAAGTTTACGTTTCTCCACTTCCATCAACTCAATTTTCGGTAATTTGGCTTTCATTTCTTTAGATAATGCCTTCTCGTGATCAATTTCCCTTTGTAGAATTTTCACCTTTTCTCTGAATTTGGAATTTTCACCACGAGTTGATTTTAATTGTGATTCCATCTCATTTCTTTCAGCTTTCAAATCTTTCAATTCCAACTTTGCCCTTTCGAGGTGTAACTCCACTTCCCCCTTCTTAACCTCAAGTGACTCCAGTTCCATCTCAAGAGTACACTTCTCCCCATTTACTGAATTCAGAGTCTTCTGCAACTCGGCTGATTTTTGCTCCATTGCTTTCAACTTCACTTGTGTGTCCTCCAATTGCCTTTTCACCTCGTTGAATGCGTTCTCTATCCCCACCTTATCCATTTCCTCACCTTTATTTCTGAATTCATCACTAGCAACCATCCTCTCCATTTCAGAAAAATCATCCACCAAGGATGCATCGAGTGAAGTGCTGATACTTCTCACAACTCCAACTTTCTCATTTATTTTAAATTGATCGAGCTCTGTCAAGAGAGCTGTGGCCCACGAGTCAGAGCAGCTCGTCTCATTATCTGATTGGCTGTCAGCTATAGATTCTGCATAAGTTGAGTTACGTGAAGCCACTCTCTGGAGAGGTGAGTGGGGTTTATGTGCTTTTACAAACAGCTTGCGACACTCATGTTCTAATTTGGCAACCTTTTTAAGGCTCTCTAGCCTCTGTTTACTAGCCTTTTCTGCTGCTTTTATGCTAAATTCTTTCTCTAGAGTGCGTGAGTGGAGTTCTGACCTCAGACTGGATATCTCCTTCTCAAGGGAAACAATTTTTGAATTTGATTCTTGATTTGTTGAAGTGGTATTTCTTGGAGAAGTGTTCTCGGCTTGAGCTTCAAGCTTTGCTCGGAGCTCAGTGACCTATTTTTCATGGCAATAATAATAAATAAAAAAGGAAACAATTAGGTTTCACTAATAAATTATAATTGTGTCGAATTGAAACCAAGAATAGCAGAACAACTCAGCCAGTATGGTCTAATAATCAGTTACCTGTAACTAGCCAGTATGGTCTAAAAAAACAAAACCCATACACCTGCAATCCCATTCCAACTAACTGAAACAACTACAAATAGTCAGCTACCTGTAACTCAAGATCTGATTTGTCTGATTCCCACTTGCAGGATTGCTGGGAAAGGGCTTCTTCCAGTTTCCTTTCTTGATCTGACCTCGCTTGCCGTAGCTCTCTTACACACTCCTTTAAAGCACCATCTAGGTGACGTATTCTGTCATCTAATTCAGAGTTTCTCTGATTTGCAGAATCCAACTGTGCTTTCAAACCTACAATCTCTTCCTCTGCTCTTTCCTAACCTAGCACATAATTGAAGCATTTCATCTAGTATTCTAGTAAAAAGATTATAGGACAGGTGCAGTTTAGATGTTTTGTCATTTTTTATTATGTGATTTTGGTGGGAACCAATAATAAATTTGTTCGATGGTCCTTTTACTAACAAGTAAGGGTAAACTCCATTAAACAGAAATAACGTACCCAGTCATATATCATATTTTTGCCCCTAAAAAATTACAACCACACTAGTTTTGGGTTTTGTGTAAGTTTAGTAATTGATTTGGAAATCGATAAGTCATCATATTTGTGTAACTATACTGGTACATGTACTTTAGTATTGAACCTAAACATGGTTAAGTTTAGTATTGTATCAGTGGTCCCTACCAGTAATGTAGCACTATCAGCAATAAACAACACGAAACAATTATGGTCTTTTTAATTTTTTGATGGAAGTGTACCAAGAACGGCTTCTTCGGCTACTTTGGCATGCAAATCAAACGAATACTTCACAAAATTAAAAAACGAAGTTAACAATTACCTCTTCCTTGAGGAGGTTGTGTAGCTCGGCTTTACTGTTAAATCAGGGTACAATGAAGCTTAATTAAGCTTCGCTTCAATATGGGCAGTTAAATCGAATCTATTGGTTATAAAGAGGTTCAATATGGGCAGTTAAATCTGTTAAAATTATGAATGAATATGAGGTCCATGTTGATAATAGCTGAACAGTACGTATACTTCACAAAACAAAGAATCTCTATTACCACAAAAGCGATTTAATTAGCTACAATCATAGAAATATGACCTGGCCAGTGATTTAGACTTGCATAACTACACTAGTATAAGTACTCTACAATTGTAATTATCAAATTGAAATAAAAAGTTCATTCTACAAAATATACCTATCAGTTGTTCATATTTGCACAAAACTCCTTAACTTCTGGTATTTTCGGTGAGAGCTCTTTAAGGGAGATTCTTCGGCAACGAATCCGCAACGGCTGCCGCCGGGAAAACAGTGCGATTCAGCCATTAGAGACGAAAAGGACATAGGTAGGGTTTTGCACGGTTTTGATCGATTCAGCCATCAGACAGTGCGATTAATCTTGTCTGCACGGCATGCGTTGTTCTAGTTTATTTAAGGCAAATTCTCAGCGAAGCGTTGGTGGAGCTGCGGAGGAATTTTTCGGTGGAAGTAGCCGCGCGGCTTAGGAATGAGGCGGAGCCGCGGAGGTGCGAAGAAGAGCGAAAAGAGAACAAGCGATCGCTGTTATACTTTCACGACTATTTTACCCTTTCGAAGTTTTTTTACTTTAAATTTAAGGGGAAATTAGATCATGTGAATTTAGAAAAATATCACCTCAATTTTTTTTTTTTAATAAATGTCACTCCAAATCACATATATTAAGAAATATGTCACAATTAACAAATTTTTATACCTTTGTAATAAAAACTAAATAAAATATGCTGTATTTTGAGTTGTATTATCGTATATCCCCATAATGCCCTCACAACCTTAACCCACTGTTTTTGCTGGTTCTGTGTACTCCACTCACATCTCCACTTTACACACCAAAAGGCTCACCCCTGATGTCGTGGCGGATTTTAGCCCGGCCATCTCACCATCGGGATACTGGACAGTGGTTGCATCACTGAGCGCTTGGTCTCGTGAGGTCGAAGAGCCGAACACTGACTTGTATCTGTTTAGAACTTCAGATGGTTCTCAGAGGACTTTCATCGAACACCATGCGGGCTGGCCGTGTTGGGCTGACGATTCAACACTTTACTTCCACAGGAGAGATGAATCAGGATGGTGGGGTGTTTACAAAGCTGTTCTTAGTGTACTGGTGACCTTATTTCATTGATCTCAGTCAATCGAATCACTCCCACTGGCTTTTATGCCTTCACTCCTGCCGCCTCACCTGGTTTACCGGGTGTGGTAGCCATTGCCACACGACGACCTGATTCTAAATATCGGCACATTGAGCTTGTTGATTTGAGAAATGAAGGGAATTACTCTTATATAGAGGTGACACGAACTGTGAACCCCTTGTCGCACCATTACAACCCGTTCATTTCTCCAGATGGGTCTCGGATCGGTTACCACCGGTGCCGTGGAGGGAGCAATGGAAACCCACCTTCACTTTTTGAAAACTTGAGAAGCATCGCGCCGGAGGAATTCTCACTGTTTAGGTTTGATGGGTCATTCCCTTCCATCTCCCCAGATGGTAAACACGTTGCATTTGTGAATTTGCCTGGGGTTTATGTAGCAAATACTGATGGCTCAGGAAGTGTTAGAGAGATTTTCTCGGGAAATGCTTTCCCAACTGCCTGGGATTGAAGAGGAAGGGTATTTTGGTCAGTTTCTGTAGCTGTAAATTGTATAATTAAAATTATATATTAATTTGTAATTTGTGGCATATTTCTTAATATATGTGATTTGGAGTGGTATTTAGCAAAAGAAAAACTTTGGAGTGGCATTTTTCTAAATTCACTACTTTGGAGTGGCATGGATCTAATTTTCCCTAAATTTTAACGGACAGTTTTGGTACTTACAAAATATCTGAACCGTTCGATCGTAACTTAAATGGACGGTCCAAATTTTTTTTGGTTCATTCCGGAATTTGCCGACATTTATATTAATATCCAAAGTTTAATACAAATTATTAATTATGCCCACATTCCCAAACTTTTGCTAAAAATATCCAAGCCGGCCAGAAAATGACCGGCTTAGGTAAACCGGTCATTTTCTGGCCGGCTTACTCCATTTTTTTTATTTTTTTTTATTTTTAGAGAGAGACACTATGAAGATCAAAATATTGAAACCTAACTCTGAAAATTTAAAATTTTTGTTTAAATTATTTGTTATATTACTTCTTTTGATGTATAATATTTATACTAAAATACGTTAGATTACTTGAAATTATGTTGAATTACACTATATTACAATAAATTATGTTCAATTATACTAAATTACGTTAAATTACAATAACTTCGCTAATTATGCTGAAATACGGTAAAAAAAACACTAAACTACACAAAATTACGCTATAGTAGACTGATTTTGCTCATCTTTCATGAATCATAAAAAATAGTAAAAAATTCCAAAAATATTAAAAATTGGTAATCTGCAAGTTCATTATGTAACTAATTTACTGAGCTACTTGGATTGAATGATAGAAATGAAAATCTTAATCGGAAACTTCAACTCAAGATTTGAGGCTCTTCCCTTAGTTTTTTGGCGATTCTGAATTTTGAAATTTGGCATAACAAGCACAGACGCATGCACATTTTCGCAAGCTTTCCGAAAAGTGGTCATTTGCTGAAATTGGACACTCGAGCGCCGTTTTATGACCGTTTGAAGTTTCATCGTCGTTTTTCGCCTTTTCAGTGAAGATATCGTCCCTATTCATTTGTAATTTAGCGTAATTTACCGTATTTTAGCGTAATTTAACATAATTTAGTGTTATTCAACATAATTTTAATTAATCTATCGTATTTTAGTATAAATATGCTAATTATACATCAAAAGAAGTAATATAACAAATAATTTAAACAAAAATTTCAAATTTTCAGAGTTAGATTTCAATATTTTGATCTTCATAGTGTCTCTCTTAAAAAAAAAATGGAGTAAGCCGGCCAGAATTTATCCTATTTTTCTCTCTCCTCATCACAACTCTCTCATCTCACAACCGGATTTGAGCTCTTCTTTGAGGTAATTTTTTTTTTATCTAATTTAATTTTTAATTTTTTTATTTTAGGGTTTAGGATTTAGGTTTTAGGTGTTAGAATTTAGATTATGTTGTTGTAATTTAGTGTAATTAGCTAAGTTAACCAAAATTTATTGTATTTTGGTCATTTTGACCATAATTAGACTTATTAAGGGTAATTTTACCGAAATTAGCACATTTGACCAATATTTAGGGTATTTTGGTCTTTTTTACCATAATTAGGCTGATTAAGCGTAATTTAGCGTAATTAGCACAAATGACCAATATTTAGGGTATTTTGGTATTTTTACCATAATTAGGCTGATTAAGCGTAATTTTACCGAAATTAGCACATTTGACCAATATTTAGGGTATTTTGGTCTTTTTTTACCATAATTAGGCTAATTAAGCGTAATTTAGTGTAATTAGCACAGATGACCAATATTTATGGTATTTTGGCCCTTTTTACCATAATTAGGCTGATCAAGCGTAATTTTATTGAAATTAGCACATTTGACCAATATTTAGGGTATTTTGGTCTTTTTTTTTACCATAATTAGGCTAATTAAGCGTAATCTAGTGTAATTAGCACATATGACCAATATTTAGGATATTTTGGCCTTTTTTTTACCATAATTAGGCTGATTAAGCGTAATTTTACCGAAATTAGCACATTTGACCAATATTTAGGGTATTTTGGTCTTTTTTACCATAATTAGGCTAATTAAGCGTAATTTAGTGTAATTAGCACATATGACCAATATTTAGGGTATTTTTGCATTTTTACCATAATTAGGCTGATTAAGCGTAATTTTACCGAAATTAGCACATTTGAACAATATTTAGGGTATTTTGGTCTTTTTTACCATAATTAGGCTAATTAAGCGTAATTTAGTGTAATTAGCACAGATGACCAATATTTATGGTATTTTGGCATTTTTTTCCATAATTAGGCTGATCAAGCGTAATTTTATTGAAATTAGCACATTTGACTAATATTTAGGGTATTTTGGTCTTTTTTACCATAATTAGGCTAATTAAGCGTAATCTAGTGTAATTAGCACAGATGACCAATATTTAGGATATTTTCGCCTTTTTTACCATAATTAGGCTGATTAAGCGTAATTTTACCGAAATTAGCACATTTGACCAATATTTAGGGTATTTTGGTCTTTTTTACCATAATTAGGCTAATTAAGCGTAATTTAGTGTAATTAGCACAGATGACCAATATTTATGGTATTTTGGCCTTTTTTACCATAATTAGGCTGATCAAGCGTAATTTTATCGAAATTAGCACATTTGACCAATATTTAGGGTATTTTGGTCTTTTTTTACCATAATTAAGCTAATTAAGCGTAATTTAGTGTAATTAGCACAGATGACCAATATTTAGGGTATTTTGGCCTTTTTTACCATAATTAGGCTGATCAAGCGTAATTTCACCGAAATTAGGTTATTTTAGACATCAGGATGCCTAGAGCACGGCCTACCCAGCGTCCAGTAGTGGACGAGCCGATCAGTACTAGCAGCACGGAGCACATCAGTCCTCTCCTGTGGATTCCCCACAGCGAGCACCGAGTCTCACTGGCTTCTCGTGAGGTACGTTCCTTTTCTTATATTTTCATTAAATTTTGTTGGGTTTAAATTTTATTATGTTATCACCATGCGGATTACTTTTTTCAACGCAGGACACGGATCTTCTAGATGTGAAGTTGCGGTGCGTACACATGAAGTACTACGAGGTGATGGAGCCGTACCTCGTCAACCTGAGTCTCTACCAGGTTGTGGACATCGTGCGGACAGAGAAAAGCATCATCAATGCATCTCTCATCGCTGGACTGGTGGAGCGATGGCGTCCCGAGACGCACACATTTCACATGCCATTCGGAGAGATGACAGTGACTCTCCAGGATGTGAGTGCTATTTGGGGTTTGCCTATCCGTGGCACACCCGTCGGCGGCGTCTCTGACAGCACCAGATTCGCAGGTTATGTCGAGGAGTTGTTGGGAGCTGAGCCTTCCTATATCATTGGGGAACATTGTGTTGGGTTTTGAGGCTACCCAAAGCCATTAGGCTTAAGCTGCGGAAAGACCGTAAAATAAAAATTTTACTTCTAACTCAAGCCAAAAGGATTGAAGTGGTATGTCGGATAATCTACCGAGAGTTACATACCTGTTCAATCCGTTTCTCAGATTAAAAACCGTAAGTAAAACTTTACTCATTCAGATCATAGATTAAGTAGTATGTCGGATAATAACCGAGAGTTACATACCAGATTAATCCTTTATAGACCTAAAGTAGTAAAACCGTATTTACTTGTTTTTAATCAGTTTATAGATCTATTCCCGTAATTGATTTCTAAAACTTAAATCTATTTACCAAGTAAATAAATTTATATAACATTTATACCTTGTTTCCAAATTACAATTGGAATGCAGAACGAGCGAGAAGACCGGATCTGAGCAATGTCTTCTTTCAGAGCAATGACTTCTCTCGGAGCACCAAACATATGGTGCCTCTATAGGTTATCCACCAGGACTAACCAGAGAGCGGTTTATTTCTTTTGCCAGAAATACTGTAAACCGCGGTATTACGCAAAAACACTATTCACGAGAAAAAGACGAAATAGCAGAATTCCCGACCGGCAGTTATTCTGATTTTACTAAAAGGCAAAATAGAAATATCACAATTTTCGGGAAAACACTATTCACTAAAATCCCGCAAACACTATTTAACAACTCGAAAGATAATACGTATCAGATACGTATAACTTTCGTTTAAACCGCAACACTATTTGGGAGAGAAAAACTTGATTCGATTCGATCCGATCTGATTCGGTTCAAATGGAATTCTATATTTTTCTCTACCCCTACTCCTCTATTTATAGCTTTTGAAAATGTGGAAAATTACCATTTTGCCCCTATAGGTCGGCATGAATAGTAGCCGACTTTCATTTTGGGCTTTTCTCATTTTGGGTTTTTCAATTTGGCCTTTGACTTTGGCCTTTGACTTTACTTAATAATTTCGGCCAATGAATTTAATCAAGTTAATTTGGCCGAATGAAATAGTGATGGATTAAAAAATATATTAATTCATAATTAATATATTAATCCATTTAATTAATTATATAATTGTTCTGAACAATTATATTTCTTGCGGTCGTTGTTTCGGTAAATTCATACAACGTGTCGAACACGCTTATAAATTTAATGTGTTTAAGCTTGTCATTTTAACATGACATTTATAATATAATTATATCAAGTATAATTAATTATAAACCATCTTATTATTGATCATAATCAATTTATAATCAATCAATAAGATTCTCCGATTAACTCCTATAGGTGTGACCCGATAGGATCTGTGTTATGTTGGTAAATAGAATTAAAACCATTTTAACTTCTATAATCATGAGAGGCATCTGGCAAAACGCATCATGACCATCCAATTACACAGATGATGCCGTACAGTACAATATCACGATCCAGTAAACTATTTTACTCGTGTTTAATTCTTTTGTCTCATAGCTGTCAAATTAATTTCAAGGTAGGTTTGTGTCATCCTTGCAAATTAATCTTTTCTTGATCTTGAGCAGATTATCAAATATGATTACTCTTGTATTCATACTGCTAGCAGATATTCTTACTCTATCAAGGGGCACAGTGACACTATAACTCGTATAATAAATACGAGGGACAATAGTACTTTTGGTAGACCATCACTACCTCAGCTAAGTTATGTATACCGAAGAGCTACCGTTATAGTTACTTTTTACAGATAGCGTTAGGTAACAATCACACATACACATCTCTTAGTTAGGAACGATGAATACCTCATACTTTAGAATTTAATACTGAATGAAATCATTAATGACACGAACACAATTCCGTATAATGTTTCATTCGAGGTCTGTCAAATACCATGTTCCTGGAACATGTATCTATGTGATTAAAATGACAACTCTGTGTCTATGGTCTGTAAAACTTGACCATCTTTTAATCCACATACTAACCTTGTAGCGGTAATTAGTGTTCCTGCTAATTACCTCGGTTAGTGACCTTTTAGAGTATTATCATCTATATTATGAAGTTTCACAATTCCAGTCATTAACTCGAAATGATTCACAAATTCAATAATACTCAAGGAAACAAAATGACAGTTTATTAATCATTCAATTCATGAACAAAGCTTTATATAATTAAATTATCGTATTATTGACTTCTAGATTATTACTTACTAACACATTGGAGGTCAAAGTTCCATTTACAGATGACGAGGTTACGGCAGCACTTCATCGCGGGTCTCTCGGCAGATTCTACCGAGCTGGAGATTCAGAGGTAAATTTTATAACTTGTTTCTACTAATTAATTTATAATACGGTGATTCTATTAGAATTTTTATATGTTTTGTATTGCAGATATACACGGGGCTACGTGGTGGACCTTTTTGGTTCTGTCATGTTTCCTGATTCCAGCGGTGATCAGATGCCGATGATGTATCTTCCGTTGCTGATGGACCTTGAGCGGCCGTCGCCGTACAACTGAGGTGGAGCTGTCCTGGCGTATCTGTACTCCCACCTGTGTCGTAGTAGTGAGGTAAGTCACCAACTCTAATTTTAGTGTAAATTATTTAATCAATCAATCCATCAAAATACACTGACGTGTAATGTTCTTGAAAATACAGCCGAAAGCGAAGCAGATGTACGGGCCGGTACTCCTGCTTCAGCACTAGTCGTGGTCACGGCTACCGGTGGGCCGTCCTATCCCCAATGAGGAGTCGGATTTAGATGCCCGGCATACACCAAGAAGTGGTACGGTTTCCACCACTACTTGGATCAGACCCACGGTGCTACCGTTGGGATCAGTCCGGTCAGAGCTTCAGAGTTTGCCTGAGGCTCTTGTTGAGTGGACGCCGTACGATCAGTTGTACGAGGAGTACCTCTTGCCGGGCAGTGTGAGTGACGAGCAGGAGCGGGCGATGTGGTTCTATCGAGGTCCATGCATACACTTCTGGACAGTGGAGCACCACTATCCAGATCGGGTGCTCCGCCAGTTTGGTCGATCGGCGTTGATTCCCGCAGACCCATCTTTGCCGAGTTCCACGCACAAAGACCTGCACAGGTAAGTCGTAGTCTATTGTATTTATTGTTAAATACATCATATCACTTGATAGCTTTGTATTGCAACTAACGTCTTCCTTACAGCGTAACCCACCGAGGGCGACTGGATAAGGACTGGAGCACCCATTTCGATGCATACTACGGGACGGCCCAGGATCCTCAGCAGATAGACTTCTATCATGAGCTAGATGGGATCATTCAGACCCAGGGAGATCCCCAGTTGAGGTACGATGTATGGTACACTCAGGTCTGCATGGCGAGTGTCTATCTGCAGGGTGATTACGGTGCCCATCTCCGCGACAGGATCAAAACCGATGATGGTTACCATCCCAACGGCCGTGCATGGGCTCGCCAGGTAAAGCACCTAAAACCACATAGTTTTGGTCTAACTTAGTAGTTCATCAAGGTTTGATCTGACATGCCAAATTTTTTTCAGCTTCTGGTCGCGATCAAGGAGTGCGGGCATGAGATTGCCATGCTGGGAAAGAAGAACTGGAGACGGCTTGGGTACCGTGTCCTCAAGAAGAATGCGAATGTGGTTGAGGATGCCGGACACGGTGGAAAGATCATCGGTATGCTGCGAGACGCCGGAGAGAACATCAACTAGCGTGAGATAATTCCGACCAAGCCCGACCCGAGCCCGGTTCTGCTAGATGATATGCCATCTTCCCCCGATTCACATCCAGAGTGGGACTACCATCGTTGGGTATTGTCCAACATTGGGTGGACGGCATGGTACGACGAGCATGGACGTCCGGTGCAGCCTCATGTATGTCATACTTCAGTATCTGTCAGGTTTTAATAAATTTCTTCATTCAGATCAAATTTAATAATTTATTTGTATGATTGCAGGGTCCAGCAGAGATGCCACCACAGCTACCACCTGCAGAGACCGATACTTCTGAGTACGAGTCCCTCTCGTGCAGTCTCCAGGACTTCGGGGTATTCGATGATGATTTCATTACGGCACCGGCATGGTCCCGATATGGCACAGAGATGCCGCATGATGGAGAGGCTAGTGGTAGTGGGTCTCATACTCAGCCTGCATTTGGGACTGAGTTCGCCGCATCTATCTTCAGTATACCTCCGCCAGTACCACCAGCCTCCACAGGCGATGCCAGATGGGATACCGCCGAGCAGATACTCAAGTCTGCCGATGCCCCAGATGAGCCCGAGAGAGACGGAGCCTGGCCGCGCTGGCGCCGGGCGAACGCCGGAGTACCGCCTCAGTGATATTCCCCCTCTCCGTTTTAGTTGTATTTTTACTAGTTTTGTACTATTTATATTTGATATACTATTTATGTTTGGTATACTATTTATGTTTGGTATATTTGGATTATCCTATATTTCGGTTCTTGTGTATGTGTGCTTTTATGGTACTATTTTTATATTTTACAGATCAAAATAAATTATCATGATAATGCTAAACAGAAAATATTACAGCATTAAAATAATAGCACAACATAAAAAATAATATAGCGTATTTCAATTAATATAGCGTATTGTAATGTAATGTAATGTAATTTAGCGTAATTTAACATAGTATAGTGTTATTCAATATAATTTCAATTAATATAGCGTATTTTAGTATAAATATGCTAATTAATATAGCGTAATATAACAAAAAATTTAAACAAAAAATTTCAAATTTTCAGTGTTAAATTTCAATATTTTGATCTTCACAGTGTCTCTCTGAAAAAAAAAAAATATAGTAAGCCGGCCAGAAAATGATTGGTTTACTCGGGTACCTAAACAGCCTATTTTCTGGCCGGCTTGGGTATTTTTCGATAATGAGTCCGATTCTGAACATAATTAATAATTTGTATTAAACTTTGGATATTAATAGAAATGTCGGCATCTACCAAGCTGAGAATTTGCCATATTTATTTGGTGCTGTCTTAAACCCTAGTCTCTCTCCGCCGTCCGCCGCTCCTCTCCTCAAAAGGTGTTCTCTCTGTCTCTCCCTACTCCGACTGCAACTATCCAATTTCCCTCCTGATTTAATGTACATTAGATCCGCTTTTGTTATACTAAAAAAGTTGACACTAATTTGTCACAATTTCCGATACTTTTGACCTTTCGGTTGGTATTTTTAATTATTAATTGCTCCATTTCCTATGTCCCTGTCTCCATTTATTATTAATTGCTCTATTTTCTATACATGTGAACTGATTCATTTGTCTGTTCTCCATTTATTACGCTAGATATACACATGGCTTTATCTGACCTCAATACGACATCATCCATTTGGAACGAATATATTACTCGATCTCATCTATTCAGGATTCACCGATTCTCCTTACTTAGAGGTATTGGCATCGGAAATGCTATTCAATCAGCTGCATTCACTATTGGTGGACATGAATGGACTCTGGACGTTTACCCTGATGGTCATTCAACATATGATGGAGGTTTTGTATCCATTTACCTTCATCTTAACTCTGGAGGCGAAGGCACTAAGGTGAGAGCGCAATCTACATTCGCCATACTCCAACACGACGGTTCCCCTTCATCCAACAACACTCGCAGTACCCAAGTCTGCAATTTCAAGAAGGGTACAGTTTTGGAAAGTCACGGTTTTGGGACCTTTGCAAGGTTAATTGATCTGGAGCAATGTAATCTCATCAAAGATGATACTGTTCTCATTAAATGTACTGTGATGGTTATTAAAGGTTCCAAACTCGAACCAACCATACCCCTTGGTGTTTTTCCTATTCCATCGTCTAATCTAAGCTTAGAAGTTTCTAGTCTACTGCAGACTGAACTCGGATCAGACATCAACTTTGTAGTGGATGGTGAAACCTTCAAGGCCCATCGCTGCATTATGGCAGCGAGGTCTCCTGTTTTCAAAGCAGAACTGTTTGGCCCAATGGAAGAACATGACAAGGATACTATCACAATTCAAGATGTTGAACCTGAGATCTTTAAATCTCTGTTGCACTTCATTTATTCTGATACGCTCTCGCATGGTGATGTCGATAGAGCTAAAAAGTTGCTTGCAGTGGCTGATAGGTATGTATCCTAGCATAGTTGGATTTTATCTCCTTGGTTTCTTCTTATTTTTATTTTCTTTTTTTTTAACCGATCTAAATCAACTTAGGTATGAAATCGGGAGACTGACAGTTACCTGTGAAGATATTCTCTGCAATTCATTAAATGTGAAGAATGTAGCAGAGATTTTGATTTTGGCCGAGCGGCACAGCCTTGGTCATCTCAAATCAGCATGTGTCAGGTTTATTAGTTGCCCTGACAATTTCAAAGCGGTGGCACTGTCTGAAGAATTCTCTAAATTAATGGATGTCTGTCCGTATCTGAAAAGTAGTGAACTGAAAAATGGTTAGTTTCTTACTACTTTGAATCAATTTAAAGTCTTAAGAAATTTTAAAAAAAGTTCCAGTCTGGGGTCGCTCCTGTTGGACAATGCAAGGCTTATGTCATTAGGTCAGGTTATTACTGTTTAATTTTTTCCAATATTGGATTTGGCACATTCCCAAGTCTTTGGTCAATCTGGTTTAGGTAAATGAAACATTGTGCATTATGATATTAAGGAAATTAAAATTGAATGCAACCTTGGCTTTTAATCATTGGGTGATGTTGTACCATGTACTTTATCCGTCCAGACTTCATAACTACCCTATAATCTCAAATCCTAAACCCCCCGAACTTTTTGATACATTTGAAATTCACATTTAGTTATTGCATAATGTTGCAGACCCGGTGGGAGCAGCAGAAGCGGAAAAATTTTATGAAGTGCAAAATTTAATCTAGTCGTAAGTGTTAGGTGTTTCAAGGGAAGTAGTAAGTTCCTCCCTTTTTTTGTAATAAACTTCAATTAGTGTTGGATTTGAAGCATGCCACTTTTCATATTAATGAAATTGTCTTGGTAATTAGACTAGACATCGGACTTTTCATTAGTTATGTCTATTAAGTTAAATGGATGCTTCTGCAGTGCTGGAATGATCAAAGACTTTTCATTAGTTATGTGCTTTTGCTCTTGTTTCTTTGTTTTGTTTTTTGGCATTGTTGCCTTTGTCTCTTTTATTGGTTTCTTTGTTTCTTCAAAAGGAAAAATTATTGGATATTTCAAATGAAAAGGGCCTTAATTCTTCCATTTTGCATAAAATATAAGTTGTTCCTTTTTTATTATAAAAGTGGTAGAACAAGTCCACCGATTTTATTGAAATCAGTAGGTCAGATCTCTATCTTTCTTTCAGAAAATGAATAAATATTTTTGGTACCAAACAATTGGTTCCTATACAAGATGCGGTTCAAGAACTTCAAAAGCTAACAAAAATTACACGTCAGTATGACAGTAAACAAAACAAATAATTTACAACCTTAAAACCCAACAAGTTTGCAATCAATTATACTGCAGAATACTATATTAGAATGTCGAAAGGCAAAGATATCCACCTTTCCTTCAAAAAATGTAAATATTTTTGGTACCAAACAATTGGTTCCTATACAAGATGCATTTTAAGAACTTGAAAAGCCCACAAAAATAACACGTCAGTATAACACTAAACAAAAACAATATATAACAATAAACAATACAAATCATTTACAACCAAAAAAACCCAACAAGTTTGCATCAACTATATATACTAGAAAAATACTATATTAGAAGGTTGTAAATCTTCATCTTTCTTCAAAATTCTTCAAAACCTGGTCCAGATCCATGCATCTGTTGAGATATTTTGTATGTTTACATGTTTTCGGATTTTTTAGGGACCTATTGGCAAATAGGACATTACGGGATAATTTAGAATGTTATTTGTAAGAGTGCGTTGTAAGGCTTATATAAGCCCGAACCATTAAACAATAAAGTAATCTTTTTGTCTCACTTCTCTTTTTGGTATCAGAGCCTCAAATAATTAGGGTTAGGGTTAGCTAGTTTTCCGTGTTACTGTAGCACTCGCTACAGTAGCAACCCGCTACTGTAGCGCGCAGCTACTTCATCGCCAGATCCAGGCGCCGCCAGCTACTCTCCAGGTCGCCGCCTCCAGGCCAGATCGCCGCTGGTGCTTCCGTCAGTCACTGGTGCTTCCGCCAGTCGCTGGTGCTTCTGCCACCTCTGGTCCGACTGGCCCTACTCCGCCTATTCCGATCTGACCTTCTCCTAGCAGCAACCTAACAGTACCTACTTCCCTTCTCTTTCTTCTACTTAGCCTTTTTTCTCCTCTTAGCCAACAACCCTCTCTCTCTCTCTTCTACTCAGCTCCTCTTTCTCTCTCTAGGCTGAAAGGTCAAGGGTTGCTTGTCTTGTGATTTGGCCGGCGTGGGGGGCCTATACCCCACGATACCCGAGAAGCGGGTTTGGTTAGGGTTTGATCGGGTTGATCGGGTTGTTTGAGCTCGAATCTTGACGAGGTAAGATCAAGATCGGGCTAAAAGAAGAGGGAAGAAGTTAGAGGTAATGAGGATCTAGATCTTGAGGGTACAAGATCGAGTCTTGAGGAAGAAGAAATAGAGTTTGACTAAAACTGTGTGGATAGATTGAGTCTGATCGATGGCTCACGACGATTCAGGCAAGGAGGCCAAGAATCCCATGGAAGAAGCTTTGAGGAAGCTGAGTAGGGATGAGATCACTATGCTGATGAGGGCATTCAAGGTGGCTGCTAGTGAGAGTGCGCCATGGCCAGCACCGAGGGTGGAGCTACCACCGATTGATGTGAAACTCGATGGTCCAGCTTTGTATTTGAGCTGGTCGCGTCGGGTAAGGTATACTCTGGTAGGGAGGAAACTGGAGGGATACTTGACTGGAGCGATTACTAAGCCGGCTGAGGGGACTCCGGCATGGGATGAGTGAAGGTCCACTCACATGCTGGTATACATCTGGCTCCTGAGCTTGATGACACCACCGATTGCAGCCAATGTGGATGGCATTGAGGATGTGAGGCTTGTCTGGGAAAAGCTGATGAAGACGTATGATGGAGTGGGGAACAATCTGAGAGTTTACCAGATCAAATGAGATATCATTGTTTGTGTACAGGGGGAGCGGTCTGTACAGGAGTATGCCATAGAGCTTTCGAGCAGAGGAGTGCGATGTTACTAGCACAGCCGAAGATCCCTTCACTTGATGAGGCAGTCTCGGCCATGATACAGGAGGAGACCCGAATCGTGCTACAGGCTGGGGCAGGGGGACTTCCAGGGGTGAAGTCGGCCCTAGCTGTCTCTAACTCGGTAAACACCAGGTCTAAAGGTGAGACCCGGGAGTGCTACAATTGTGGAGAGGTAGGCCACCTGAAGTCGGCTTCACTAAGCCACCAAAGGTGAGACGCGGCCAGTCTGGAGATCGCGGTCGTGGTCGGGGTCGCAGAGGAGGTGGAAGAGGAGGCTACCGGGCAACCTGATAGTAGCAGGTGAAGAGGAGGAGGCACGTGTGGTCTTCACTGATGAGGATCATGAGTTCTTGGAGGCATTGAAGAGGAAGCAAAGAGCAGCATATGGAAAGAGTGTGGCTGATGATGCATCCACCTCGTCCTTACCTAGGGGTAACATTGCTTCTTATGCTCATTCAGCCTCAGGTACTTGTGACTCACACGCTCTTGCCTCTATACCCACCACTAGATCACCATGGATCGTTGATTCAGGTGCTTCTAGACATGTGATGGGTACTGCTGGGGAGTTTTCTTCCTATACTCACATGGCAGTCCCTGAGAGTATTCAGACAGCAGATGGTACGGCCCAGCCCGTGGTGGGTACGGGTACGGTGCGATGTACCAACTCTCTGACTTTATCCAATGTTTTGCATGCTCCTTCTTTTCCAGTGAATCTCTTATCCATAAGTGCTATTATTCTCCAACTAAAATGTGTTGTCTCTTTTGATATTCCCAATGTGGTCTTCCAGGAGAAGGGGACGGGCAGGACGCTTGGGACTAGCACCTGACATAGCGGTCTATGGTACTTGGATAGGGAGAGTTTGGACTCAGCTCTTTCGTCCATTGTAGAGGGTGCTGGAGGAGTCGGGAGGAATGTGGAGGATTTACTGCTGCTTCACCATAGGCGGTTGGGTCACCTGTCTTTTTCTGTTTTGAGTAGGTTGTATCCGCCTTTGTTTGAAAAGGCTAATAAGGAAAAGTTGGTATGTGATGCATGTGAGTTACGGAAACACACCAGAAGCTCTTATTCTAGCTCTGGTAGTAGGAGTTTTTTTTCTTTTGAGTTGGTACATTCAGATGTATGGGGGCCTTGTCCCACAACTACTTTGAATGGATTTAAATATTTTGTTTCTTTCATTGATTGCTTTTCTCGTGTGACTTGGCTTTATTTGATGAAAAACAAGAGTGATGTGTTTGCTTGCTTTAAAGATTTTCACAAAGGAGTCCAGACTCAATACGGTGCAGTTGTGAAGGTATTGAGGTCTGACAATGGGACATAGTACATCAACAGGGAGTTTGGAGAGTATTTATCATCCCAGGGAATACAGCATCAAACCACTTGTTCATACACACCAGAGCAGAATGGGGTGGCCGAAAGGAAGAACAGGCACCTCATTGAGGTGACCCGGAGTATGATGATGTCGATGAAAGTTCCCAAATACTTGTGGGGCCAAGCAGTTCTGACAGCAGCTTACTTGATCAATAGGATGCCCTCGCGGGTACTGGAGTGGAAGTCTCTAATGGAGATGCTGAGAGGTAAGAATGAAGATATTCTCCCTTTCAAAACATTTGGCTGTGTGTGCTTCGTGCAGGACAACAGACCAAATGTGGGAAAACTAGATCCAAGGGCTGTGAAGTGTGTGTTCGTTGGGTATTCGGCAACCCAAAAGGGGTATGTTTGCTGGAGTCCTGTAGAGAGGAGGTTGTTCGTTAGTATAGATGTCACATTTCGAGAGCTCGAGCCATATTACTCTTCTCAGGTCACCTCACCCTTTGGAGACTCGCTCGATACCGGAGGTATGAGGCGAGAGGGGGAGACTAGCAGCGGTAGTGAGAGAAGGATGGTGAGTGTGTGGGATGTCTCTTGTCCGATTGATGAGGAGTCGGCCGTTGTACCAGAACAGGAGGGGAATGATCCCGAAAATGGTGGAACTCAAGCTCAGGGGGAGCTGAGAGTGTATACGAGGAGACGTAAGCAGAATGAGGGGATCGTGCCTACAGCGCCGCTTGTGCCCAGTCCCTTGTCCCTGCCTACCCCGACTCCTGAGACACCTACATCATCCACCTCAGATCCAGAGTACACAGGTGATATGATTCCTCTCTCTACTCCTCCCACTCCCCTATTGGTAAGGAGAACTTCTAGCACCAATGCGGGGGTTCCACCTGATCGATATGGCTTTCCACATGACATTGCCCAGTTTGTCTCTTACTCTCACATATCACCTGCACATGGAGCATTCATTGTATCTTTGGACATTGTCTCTATTCCTAAGTGTTGGCAGGTTGCTAAGGAGGATCCAAAGTGGAAAGCTGTCATGTTAGAGGAACTTGAGGCTCTTGCTAAGAACAAAACATGTAAACTTGTGTCACTACCACCAGGCAAGAAGGCGGTTGGGTGCAAGTGAGTCTTCACTGTGAAGCAAGGCCCGGAAGGTCGGGTTGAGCGCTACAAGGCCCAATTGGTAGCAAAGGGGTACAGTCAGACTTATGGCATTGACTATGATGAGACCTTTGTGCCTGTGGCGAAGATGAGCACAGTGCGGACACTTGTCTCCTTGGCAGCGAATGGAGGGTGGAAGTTACACCAGCTTGATGTGAAGAATGCATTCTTTCATGGTGATTTGGTGGAAGAGGTGTACATGGAGGTCCCACCGGGATTTGGCACGAAACAAACAGTTGGTAAGGTGTGCAGGCTCCAGAAATCTCTTTATGGGCTGAAGCAGTCTCCTCGAGACTGGTTTGACAGATTTAGGAGGGCTATGGTAGGCATGGGGTATCGGCAGACCAATGCAGACCATACAGTGTTCTTTAGGCGACATGAAGTTCACATTACGATGCTTGCGATGTATGCGGACGACATGATTATCACTGGTGATGATGAGAGTGAGATTGCTCAGCTAAAAGCCAGATTGGGCAAGGATTTTGAGGTAAAGGACTTGGGACAGCTGAGATACTTCCTTGGGATTGAGGTAGCTCGTGGTGCAGAGGGGGTTGTTTTATCTCAAAGGAACTATGTTCTAGATTTGCTTACAGAGACATGTATGCTGGGGTGCAAGCCTGCGATTACTCCCATTGACCAGAAGTCCAAGCTGAGTGCTGAGGCAGGAGAGCCAGTTGATTGAGAGAGGTACCAGAGGTTGGTGGGCCGCTTGATCTATCTGAGCCACACTCGTCCCGACATATCCTTTGTTGTGAGTGTGGTGAGCCGCTATATGCATGATCCTATAGAGGGTCACATGGATGCTGTGTACAAGATTCTGAGGTACCTGAAGAGTGCACCAGGGAAGGAGTTGATTTTCAGGAAGAATGGGCATTTGAACATTGAGGGCTATTATGATTCAGACTGGGCTAGTTGTGCTGATGACAGGAAGTCCAAGTCTGGATATTGCATGTTTGTAGGGGGCAATTTAGTCTCCTGGAAGAGCAAAAAGCAGACAGTGGTTGCAAGATCCACAGCCGAGGCAGAGTACAGGGCCATGGCCTTAGGCTTGGCAGAGATGTTGTGGTTGAGAGCCCTGCTGGTGCGATAACAAGTCAGCCATCAATATCGCCAACAACTCAGTGCAGCATGATAGAACCAAGCATATCGAGATCGATAGGTTCTTCATCAAGGAGAAGTTGAACAGTGGACTCCTGGAGTTAGGCCATGTCGCAACCAAAGACCAAGCAGCAGATTGTCTGACGAAAGGATTCAATTCGTTGGACTTAGCGAGAGGATGTGACAAGATGGGCTTAGTGGATATCTTTCGCCCATCTTGAGGGGGAGTGTTGAGATATTTTGTATGTTTACATGTTTTCGGGTTTTTAGGGACCTATTGGCAAATAGGACATTACGGGATAATCTAGGGTGTTATTTGTAAGAGTGCGTTGTAAGGCTTATATAAGCCCGAACCATTAAACAATAAAGTAATCTTTTTGGCTCAATTATTGAATTGTTTGATATTGAGGCGTTAATTGCTTGAAGTCGTTAGAAAGTTAGTCGTGGAATCGATGAATTCGAATTGTTTGACCTGTGATGCTTGGTCTAAGCCCTTTCCTGTTACTGTTGGTGCTTATGTTGAGTTGTTAAAACCTTCCCTTTTTCTGTTGGTGTTTATATTCGCACATTTCTCTGTTAGATGTTTGTAGAATTTTATGTGGTAATATGGTACTGGTACGGTTCTGAATTTTCAGGAAAGCAAATTGAAATTTTGGGCCGAATTAAAAATATATTTAACCTAGGGATAATTGTGTAATTCTAAACACTTGATAAATAATCCTAAGCCAAGGGTCTTAAGTGCAAATATGCAAAAATTTGAAATTGTGGAGTTCGGCCTAGTTTTTTGTGAATAGCCGAATTGCGCATTTATTTTGGGCTTGGGCTCAAATTAAAATATAATGATTTGAAAATAGGCTTAAGTTTTAAATGGGCCAAATTGATTAATTAAATCTCTTGGATTGGGCCTAATGAATAGGAAATATAAATAAATTAAAATGGATTCGGCTTTTGATTTAAATTGATTGGATTTGGTCCAACTTTGATCGGGTTGTGCAAACCCAACATTTGATAGGTTAGCGCACTAAAATAGGTGGTCGTAGACTGGATTGGAATTACGAATAGTAGAATTTAATTCGAAGGCATGGTTTGGGCATTAGTTAAATTAATTTAAGTTAAAATGTTATTAGGAAAATTAGGTTAATAAATAAACAACGTATCTTATAGTACGACTATTTTTAACGAAATAAATTATAGTAAATAGTTTATATTTTAAATTAAGAATATTACAAGCCGTTTATCTTAAAGATAAAATTTTAAACAAGCAGTTTATCTTCAAAATATATTTTTGTAAATTAAATTACACTCGAATTACGTCACATTGACCAAATCGGACGCGTCAGACTGACTTAACCGAACACAGTCAGACTGACTGAATCGATTAAACATTATAAATCGTAGCTAAATGAAATAAATTCGAACATATTAATAATATAAAACGGGGGAGCATGTTACGGGATTTCAGGTCATCTGACCTATCTTGATTCTGATCTGTGGTTTGATCTCGCGTATGGCTATACCGGAGCAGGCGAGGATCCTGCAGACTACGTCGGTGTCTAGTGCTTGCACACGGCTCCCGCATTATATTCAGGTGTGGAATATATGAATTATTCTTTTCGTGGCGTACTCTTATGAATCGACCCACCTAACCAGTCATGTTTAATTAAATTAAATAGTTGTATTAAAAACTGTAGAACATATTTATCATTTCTACATTGTAGATAGGACTTACATAATCCTTGAAAAATTATAATTTGCTGTATTTTAGGAGTAGAGTAATTAAATATATAGTATATAAATATTATATTATATTTGGTTATCAGTTTGTCTTCTTCTCGTAGAAGATAATATATTATTATTTAGTCGCACACATGCATTGGTGAGTACTGAGAAAAGACTGAGTGATTTTGTTTTGTCTCATAGGATCGGGTACGAGCCGGCCCGATAACCACTGAGCTGAGTGGTCACTTGATCCATCAGGTCTTCTAGGATTATTATATGTATAACTTTGATTGATATACTTTTCTCGTTTTATTTTACCTTAAACCCTAAACCCTAAACCCTAAACCCTAAACCATAGTCGCTTCATAAATGAGTTTCATCAGCGAATTTGCCTAGAAGGCATGTTATGTCTGGGCGACCATTCTGTATTTGGGTTTAAATTCAGTCCCTTTCAATTCTTGTAATAGTATAGAGAGGTGATATATAGAAAAGTAGTTCTTTGTAAATAAACTTTTTTTTATTAATCAAAACTATTATTAGCGGTACTTCATCATTGTCCATAAAAAAATTAAAATTATAATAATAAAATATATAATAGGCAGATTGTATTCTAGAATTTTAAAAGTTTCTATATCGCTATATGTGTATCGTATCTGAGATTCCATAAGATATTATTCAAGTACACCGGTCAGAAAGTCTAATGATACACGTTGTCTAGTGACATCGAGCATTGAGCCTCTTTGTGTACTACGAATACAGATAGACATATCTCAATTCTGGGTTCCGCACACTAACTCAATTCTTCATCAAACATATAAAATAGGAGAAAACTACAAGCATGACATAGAAAATAGTTAATCTCGTCCCTCATGAGCAGGAGAGAACTCCATTCGTCCGGCCAGACTAATGGAACACAGTATGCCATGGTCTCGAACCGTGCAGTGTACATCAGACCTATCACAACCTCGAACTGTGGAACAACCCGCCACGACCTCGAATCGTGCAGCGGAAACCAAACCTGCCACAGACTCATGATCGGAATCAGGAGTTGTGCAGTCACGTATCAAAATATAGCGAGTAGCTCCTATTGTAGGGGGGAAGTCCCAAATCGATTCGTATCCCGAACTCAAATCGATGCACGTAAAGGTAAAATAAAACGAGAAAAATATATCAATCAAAGTTATACATATAATAATCCTAGAAGACCTGATGGATCAAGTGACCACTCAGCTCAGTGGTTATCGGGCCGGCTCGTACCCGATCCTATGAGACAAAACAAAATCACTCAGTCTTTTCTTAGTACTCACCAATGCATGTGTGCGACTAAATAATAATATATTATCTTCTACGAGAAGAAGACAAACTGATAACCAAATATAATATAATATTTATATACTATATATTTAATTACTCTACTCCTAAAATACAGCAAATTATAATTTTTCAAGGATTATGTAAGTCCTATCTACAATGTAGAAATGATAAATATGTTCTACAGTTTTTAATACAACTATTTAATTTAATTAAACATGACTGGTTAGGTGGGTCGATTCATAAGAGTACGCCACGAAAAGAATAATTCATATATTCCACACCTGAATATAATGCGGGAGCCGTGTGCAAGCACTAGACACCGACGTAGTCTGCAGGATCCTCGCCTGCTCCGGTATAGCCATACGCGAGATCAAACCACAGATCAGAATCAAGATAGGTCAGATGACCTGAAATCCCGTAACATGCTCCCCCGTTTTATATTATTAATATGTTCGAATTTATTTCATTTAGCTACGATTTATAATGTTTAATCGATTCAGTCAGTCTGACTGTGTTCTAAGTCAGTCTGACGCGTCCGATTTGGTCAATGTGACGTAATTCGAGTGTAATTTAATTTACAAAAATATATTTTGAAGATAAACTGCTTGTTTAAAATTTTATCTTTAAGATAAACGGCTTGTAATATTCTTAATTTAAAATATAAACTATTTACTATAATTTATTTCGTTAAAAATAGTCGTACTATAAGATACGTTGTTTATTTATTAACCTAATTTTCCTAATAACATTTTAACTTAAATTAATTTAACTAATGCCCAAACCATGCCTTCGAATTAAATTCTACTATTCGTAATTCCAATCCAGTCTACGACCACCTATTTTAGTGCGCTAACCTATCAAATGTTGGGTTTGCACAACCCGATCAAAGTTGGACCAAATCCAATCAATTTAAATCAAAAGCCGAATCCATTTTAATTTATTTATATTTCCTATTCATTAGGCCCAATCCAAGAGATTTAATTAATCAATTTGGCCCATTTAAAACTTAAGCCTATTTTCAAATCATTATATTTTAATTTGAGCCCAAGCCCAAAATAAATGCGCAATTCGGCTATTCACAAAAAACTAGGCCGAACTCCACAATTTCAAATTTTTGCATATTTGCACTTAAGACCCTTGGCTTAGGATTATTTATCAAGTGTTTAGAATTACACAATTATCCCTAGGTTAAATATATTTTTAATTCGGCCCAAAATTTCAATTTGCTTTCCTGAAAATTCAGAACCGTACCAGTACCATATTACCACATAAAATTCTACAAACATCTAACAGAGAAATGTGCGAATATAAACACCAACAGAAAAAGGGAAGGTTTTAACAACTCAACATAAGCACCAACAGTAACAGGAAAGGGCTTAGACCAAGCATCACAGGTCAAACAATTCGAATTCATCGATTCCACGACTAACTTTCTAACGACTTCAAGCAATTAACGCCTCAATATCAAACAATTCAATAATTCACGATTTGTTACAACGTAACCTAAAAATCAACAAGGCACAATTCAACATGGAGGAGCTCGGCTCCTTGTCACACATAAAGACATTCACAGAAAACAGGTCAAAGAGGTGGCTTGACCACATGCCACACATCAAGCAAATCACAGAAAACAGGTCAAAGAGGTGGCTCGGTCACATGTCACACATCAAGCATATCACAGAAACAGATCAAGGAGGTGGCTCGGCCACATGTCACACATCAAGAAAAATCACAGAAACAGGGGTATATTGGGCCTTACCCGAGTTATGGTGCTCCTCGGTACCAAGGTCGTCCTCTCGTACCTCGCCTCACGACAGCTTCGAGGTCCACGAGCACAGACTAGCCACAAGAATCAGCAACAGAAAAAGCTCACAACTTGCACAAGATCGCAACCACAAAGAGAACCAGGCAAAACTCCTTAGTCGGATTCGTTACAGAATGAGCAAAGAGAGAGAGAGTCAAAGTTCTCAACACATGAGAGCAAAAGCGGGGTATTTGTAACCCAAGGAGAGCAAAAGCGGGGCATACAGGGACAACGAGGGAACGGAGCGACTAAGTCGCGAGAGTGGGTTTGCGCTAGGGTCGTCGCCCGTACGGACTCTCTGACAAGGGAATGACAGCGGCGAAAAATCAGTGCAAGAGCGCGTGGGAGAGAGAAGCGAACACAGCCGCCTCCGTTTCTTCTCCAGGAAGGAACGAGAGAGAAATGGAGCCACTGTAAGCGAGAGAGAGAGAGAGAGCGAAATGAGGGAGAGTGGGGTCTTGGGAGAGGGAGGGGTGCGGATCCGAACCCAATTTAGAATGGGGCTTGGGGGAGCAACTCCTCTCCCGACATTTTTATTAATATCCAAAGTTTAATACAAATTAATAAATATATCCAGAATCCGGCCCAATATCGATATATACCCAAGCCGGCCATTTTCTGGCCGGCTATGTACCCTCCCTAAGCCGGCCAGAAAATGGCCGGCTATGTACCTTTTTTTTTCCCCCGTTTTTTAGAGAGAGACACTATGAAGATCAAAGTATTGAAATTTAACACTGAAAATTTGAAATTTTTTGTTTAAATTAGTTGTTATATTACTTCTTTTGATATATAATTAGCATATTTATACTAAAATATGTTATATTAATTGAAATTATATTGAATAACACTATATTATGTTAAATTACGCTAAATTACATTACATTACTTTATAATACGTTATATTAATTGAATACGCTTTATTGTGCTACTATTTTTTATGTTGTGCTACTATTTTTTATGTTGTGCTACTATTTTAATGTTGTTATATTTTTTGTTTAGCATTATCATGATAATTTATTTTGATCTGTAAAATATAAAAATAGTACCATAAAAGCACACATACACAAGAACCGAAATATAGGATAATCCAAATATACCAAACATAAATAGTATATCAAATATAAATAGTACAAAACTACTAAAAATACAACTAAAACGGAGAGGGGGAATATCGCTGAGACGGTACTTCGGCGTTCGCCCGGCGCCAGCGCGGCCAGGCTCCGTCTCTCTCGGGCTCATCTGGGGCATCGGCAGACCTCAATATCTGCTCGGCGGTATCCCATCTGGCATCGCCTGTGGAGACTGGTGGTACTGGCGGAGGTGTAGCGTAGATAGATGCGGCAAACCCAGTCCCAAAGGCAGGCTGAGTATGAGACCCGCTACCACTAGCATCTCCATCATGCGGCATCTCTGTGCCATATCGGGGTACCCTCGGTGCCGAGCTGAAATCCTCATCGAATACCCCGAAGTCCTGGAGACTGTACGAGAGGGACTCGTACTCAGAAGTATCGGTCATCACAGGTGGTGGCTGTGGCGGCATCTCTGCAGGACTCTGCAATCATACACATAAATTATTAAATTTGATCTGAATGAAGAAATTTATTAAAACCTGACAGATACTGAAGTATGACATACATAAGGCTGCACCGGACGTCCATGCTCGTCGTACCATGCCGTCCACCCAATGTCGGACAATACCCAACGGTGGTAGTCCCACTCTGGATGTGAATCGGGGGAAGATGGCATATCATCCATCAGAACCGGGCTCAGATCGGGCTCATGCGGATCTATCTCACGCCAGTTGATGTTCTCTCTGGCGTCTCGCAGCATACCGATGATCTTTCCACCGTGTACGACGACGGTCGCTCAATGCCCATCAGCAACGGGAGATACATCATCGGCACCAGATCACCGCTGGAATCAGGAAACATGACAGAACCAAAAAGGTCCATCACGTAGCCGCGTGTATATCTGCAATACAAAACATATAAAAATTCTAATAGAATCATCGTATTATAAATTAATTAGTAGAAACAAGTTATCAAATTTACCTCTGAATCTCCAGCTCGGTGGAATGTGCCGAGAGACCCGCGCTGAAGTGCTGCCGTAACCTCGTCATCCGCAAATGGAACTTCGACCTCCCATTGTCCCCAATGATGTGGGAAGGCTCAGCTCCCAACAACTCCTGGACATAACATGCGAATCTGGTGCTGTCAGAGACGCCGCTGATGGGTGTGCCACGGATAGACAAACCCCAGAGAGCACTCACATCCTGGAGAGTCACTGTCATCTCTCCGAATGGCATGTGAAACGTGTGCGTCTCGGGACGCCATCGCTCCACCAGTCCAGCGATGAGAGATGCATTGATGATGCTCTTCTCTGTCCGCACGATGTCCACAACCTGGTGGAGACCCAGGTTGTCGAGGTACGGCTGCATCACCTCGTAGTACCTCATGTGAACGCACCTCAACTTCACATCTAGAAGATCCGTGTCCTGCGTTGAAAAATGTAATCCGCATGGTGACAACATAATAAAATTTAAATCCAACAAAATTTAATGAAAATATAAGAAAAGGAACGTACCTCACGAGAAGCCAGTGAGACTCGGTGCTCGCTGTGGGGTGATCAGAGTCAAAATGATGATGATTTACGTAGGGTTTTGGCTTAGGTTTTACATATTTTCTCACACTATGTTTAATTATTTAGAGAAAAAGGCTACTGTCACCCTTCTTTAAGTTTTATTGCAGAAAACAGGTTTTGGGACTATTTTACATCAAATGGAGCTAGAATCGGGTCAATCGGATCAGCAACGCTTATCGACTAAGACTCTGTTACGGTCCGTATTGGCTAGTACGGACCAGGCATAGCACAGACTCAGAAGATGGCGCAGGAAGTTACAACCATAACTGCCAAGGTCCCATTACGGACCGTATCACCTGATACGGTCCGTAACCGAAGGCGCCTCTTGGGAAATAACCGCCGACAGCTGTTTCCAGATTGATTCCTTGGCTCCCAATCAACTCCAGACGTCCCTACACTCCTATAAAAGGCCCCTGGACAGAGGGAATAGACATCTTTGTAATTAGGGTTAGATTTGATTAAAGAGAGAAGAGAGGAGTGATTGTAACCATGCCGTTCCGCGGCTAAGTTCCTTTTCTTAGGGCTAGGCAGTAAACCTTGTTACTCTTGATGTTTTGATATATATATTTCTGTTGATTATGATTCCTTGTTGTTGTATCGAATATGCTTTTGTGATTTATTATCTCTTCATCTAATTTCAATGATCTAGTTTGAGTACATTAAAGTAGTGACAGTGCTTTAGTGACTCGAAAGAACTATTTGGATGAGTTAGCCTCGTTGAGATCTATTAGGTTTATGTGAAGAAAACCTTCGCGGGGAAGCCATAAACCAGAACAACAAAACGCATGACCAAATTCCATCATTTGCGTAAGGTAAATCGCAGTGATCTGTGTAGTAATTTGGGAGATAAGAGACCCGATAGTTGCGTAAGGTAAATCGCATTGTCCTGAGTAGAGTCTCGATGAAAGATCTGTCATTCTGGCGTAACATAAATCGCAGTGACCTATGTAGTTATCTTTCATAAAACAACAACAGGAAATCAGACGCAACAGGAATATATTATCAAGACGGATTGAGTGGCAATGGTGTGCCGAAACCCTAGGAATTCTCATCTCTATCTTTATTTTAATTACTTTTAATTGTTTCCTAATTTACATTGATCAACAAACATCTTTCAAATTTCAGATTTCGTCTAGCCTTTCGAAAGGTTGTGATTCGATCGCTCAAAACACTGAACCAATATTCCCTGTGGATCGACCTCGCATATACTACTCGATAAGGATTGTGCGCTTGCAGTCCGAACCGATAGCATTTACGAGTTTATAAATATTAAAAGAAACATTGCTCTCTTTTGAGTGATCAAGCTTTTTGGCGCCGTTGCCGGGGAATAACGGTTCATTGTGCAAGGCCTCGAAAGACGCCCTTGCTTTGACCATTGAATCCAATTAATTAGAAACGCCTAGATTTCTTTTTACTTTCTTTATTTTCATTTTTCTTTTATTTTCAATTTCGTTTTTCTTTTTATTTTCTTTTTATTTTTGGTTTTTAGTTTAAAATTTCAGATTTTCTTTTCTTTTTAGGACACTGCACGCTGGCCGAATCATCCGTACGAAGATCCGAGAGGATTGCTAGTAGGAGGGGACAATTCGCTTCCACATCACCGATAAGAACCAACCAAAGTTCTTCATCTAGTAATTCTGAAGGCGAAGAAGACCCAGATTCGATCAACATGGATACCCCACCAGTTAACAATGGAGTTCACGATGCAGCAAGACCCAAACTTCTAAGGGACTATTGCGTACCGCGCGCGAATGATCCTAATTCTAGTATAAACCCGCCAACTGTTACAAACCGTAATTTTGAGATCAAACCTGCTCTCATAAATATGGTTTCGCAACAGCAATTTGGAGGATTGCCACATGAAGATCCACATCTTCATTTGTCAATTTTCCTAGGGATATGCGAGACGATAAAGATCAACGGAGTTACCGATGAAGCAATCAGGCTAAG